>JBCNJP010000007.1:49202834-49390054 GCA_039602395.1 Deinandra increscens subsp. villosa | reverse complement strand
ACCGTTGAGTTGACCCATTTGGGTTTACTCGTCTTCTTGGATCCAATTTGTACATTATACAAGGAAATTGCCCTGCAAAAATAAATAGATTTGTATTACCAAAACCTTATATAATGATTTATGCATTTCTATTATTTACTTACGCATCAAATATTTGCTTAAACTGCAGATGGACAGAGGTAGGCCTTAGAGAATCAAGAAAATAGCATTTCATGTTTTTCATGTCACCCAGCACCCAATGTCCTCTGCAAAAAAAAAAATAGTAACCAGAAACATGTCAAACAACTGATAGATCAAATAAAACAAAATCTGTTCAAAATCAAACCTGGGATTGTAGGGCAATAGGACGATGTCATTGTCCTTTCTTTCTCTTAACCGATGAGCAACGAGTCGGCTTGAATCATCGACATCTTTGGACATCCCTTTCTTGTCATGGTTCATGGTTGAAGTCAGGGTCATAAAACAGATTCCATGATCTGAAATCTGAACCATTCTTTATTTTCTCATACAAGTACATGTTAACATACATTGAGATTTGCACTTATAAAATATAATAAGTAACGAACAATCCTTTAAATTAAACTAAAGTACTTACATTGAATAAGAAAGCAACCACAGCCCCACTCAACTCATCCATTGAAAAAACCTTGTCAAAATCATTCCAGCTTAAGTACGTGTAACTATCATACCTGAATAGATCATTCTCACTCTGAACTTTTATAGTCTCGACCCTTTTCATTTGTCCATCTACCATCATTGCAGCCATTGACAAAGTAGGACTTCCCATTCTAACCTCTTGTCATTATCTTTCTTTGCACCAACTCTTTTTCATTCACCTTACTTTTCTTTTTCTCCTTCAACTCATTAATGGCCTCGCCCATAAGGAGTTGCACGTCTGCAGTCAACAATTCCTCTACCTTACTTTTCTTTTTCTCTTATCAACTTATCCGAGTGTATTTGTCATTTCTTATTTTCTTGCCTCGTCTCCTTCTTTGCCTCGTCCTCCTTCTTTGCCTCGTCCTCCTTTTTCTGTGTTACCAGCTCATCCTTACTCCCCTCATCATTCTTTGCCTCATCCTTCTTAGACTCATCATTCTTCTCCCCATACTTCTTTGATGCATCCTTCGTCTCCCCACGCTTCTTTGCATCCTTTCTCTCCTCAACCTTCTTTGTTGTGATCTTTTTCTTGCCTATATTGTTCTACAAAAAATTATTAATATAATTGAACATATTATCTTATAACAAATTTTCTTTAGTTCAGGTGAATAATTGCAAAAACCTTACCAAATCAGAGAACTGAATGACTAGGTGCCTCGGCCAACTTAGTATATACCCAATGGCATTTTGACTTTCTCAACAAACTCCTCTTCAAGTGGAAATGGTAGTAAAGCTTCTCCTTGAACGCTAGTTTTCACCATAAATCAATGTTCTCACCTAATATATCAAAAGTAAGATCCAAATTTTTAATAAAAATATAGAAACAAATAAATAAATAAGTACCCGAGTCATTAGAATTCACTACGTATCCTTTGGCAACTATATTTGAGTGAACATCAACTGCAAGATAACATGAATTATCCTACAAAATAAAAATGTTAGCCTCAAATCATAAACAGCCTTTGAAAACAGTTTAATTGCTTACATGAATAGCTCCTTCTTCATGTTCTTTGTCTTCTTCTAGTGCCTCATCATCATCATCCCCCATTTGGCAACTTGCACCTTCTGAAGCAGGAGTGACACAAAGAGTACCGACTCTTTTCATTCTTTCTATCTCATCTTCAACTTTCTCTAACCATCGATTGATCTTTTTCTTTTCCTTGTCCAAGTAACCCTTAACGGTCTTAGGTAAGTGAACATATTGTTGTTGCGATACATACTTACCCATCCCACGTACACGCCCATGTTGTTCCTCATTACCCAGGGCCTGCTTGAGCACATCCTCTGTTCCACATGAAACATCCTCACATTTATCTTGTTTCTCTAGCTCCTCCTGCACACATAAAAAAAAAAAATACCAAGCTTCAGTGAAAAATTTTAACATCACCAAAACATCCAAGTGTAACTTACAATTTTCTCAACAACTTTTTTGACATTTGGGTCGAAACCTCCTGATTTTAATTCTCTTGCTTTCTTCCAACATGTTGCCCTATCAATCTCCTCTACCTCCTTGTCGGTTTCTTTGATCTAATTACCAGGAATAACATAAGTGACTTGAGAACAAAAAGTATTTGATATAAGTTAATTCATACCATCTCATCAATGAGTCCGGAATATCTCTTTCTACTCAAACGATGATTGTATTTATTTCTAGAACGAGTGCTCTTAGCCTTGTTACTTTTCTCCTGCATTAGAAAGATTAAAACTGTGTTTGACCTATAAATTGACGAACCTCCCACTTTTTTGAAGTTCTTTGTGCTACAAAAAGTTTCCAGTCGTCTTTTTTTCATGAATGGATACATACCAGGTGGAGTGAGTAAATCTGCCTCAGGATCATTTTTTTTTTCCAAAATGAACTTTTTGTAAAGAGTGTGTTTGAAGTTTTTCCACTTTGACCCAATTGACTGAAGAGTGTGCTTCCGACTACTTGGGTGAAGTACAAACCGTGTCTAAAATATATAGCAAAACAATTCAATACCAACCTAATAAAGTGCATACCAAGCTAATTAAATCCAAAAGCTTGGACTTACCAAAACATATTTCCAACAAGCTTCCTTTATTTCGTTACCAACATCCAACCAAGAGTCGTAAGTTATGGGAACCATAGATCTTGCAGTCAGACCCTCAAAAGTAGATAGCTTTCTTGCACCATCTCCATATGGGACACCTCTTTTATTATAACTAATTACTATTTTCTCTTTTTTAGTTTTTGATTTTACTGTCGGTCCTCTTTGTGATTTGGAATCTTTTTCAGCATGATTTGAATTATCTTCAAGATCTTCATGACGTGAATGATTGGAATCTGAATATGCCATGGCCCAAAAAACAACCTGTTCAAATAGAATATATAGTTAGTGACAACATGAGAGTGAAAATAGTTTAAGCTAAGAACTAAAAATTAAAAACATACCAAGAAAATAAGTTTTTATTTTCCATAAAATAGATTAAACTAATAAGCCCTCGTCATCCGAGCGCGTACAATTAAAATCATCGTCAAGATCTGCTAAAGTGGAGTCTTGTACATCAACAATAGCATCAAATTCAAACAAATCATCAATTTCATCATCATCTCCATACTTATACATCTTATGTGGTGTGAAGCCAACAACAGACAAATTCCTATCTTGTTGATCTTGAACATAAAAAACTTGTCTAGCTTGACTAGCTAATATGAAACGTGTACCAAGCCTGCCAAAGTTAACCACTATGAATCTAAATTATCTTTTCTAACACCACGACTATCAACCCAATCACACATGAAAACAGGAACTGTAAACGTCCGATAATCAAGATCCCATATCTCCTTTATACGACCGTAATAAGTAACAACTCCATACACAGGATTTGAGTCTTTTGCGCTAGCAATCTGCATAGTATGCGCGACTATGGATACTCCACTACATTGAGTGGTTCTAGATTCATCTCGAGAGGTTGTATGGAACTTATACTCATTGATGATAAAACCGTGAGGATGAGTTACTTTACCATCGATGACCTTACCTTTTGCATGCCAAGTTAAGTCATGTGCAATCTCCGGTAACGATAACATTCTTCTAAATCTAGGGATGGGAGGAAAATACCACAAAACTTTTCTCGGCACATTTTTGGTATTCTTCTTCCAACGAGATGTCCCACAAGTTGGACATTCAGAAGCATCCTTATGTTCATTCTAACATAGAACACAATCATTTTCACACGCATGAAACTTCTCGTATTGTAGACCTATTCCTTTTAGCAACTTCTTTGCCTCATACATCGAGCTGGAGATTGTATTCTTTGCAGGTAAAACAGTTTTTAAGGCACCTAACAAAGCATTAAAACTATTATCTGACCAGCCAAATTGACCCTTCAAGTGTTGAAATACCATTAATCCACTAAGTGCGTTATGCTTTGACCCTTCGTAAAGTGGCTTATCACATTCTTCAAGAAGTGATTTTAATGAATCAGGTTCTTTCTCTACATAAGCAAAGGCATCATGTAACAAATCCTTTGTATAATTAAACTCGGGAGTCTAGATTCATCAGGGCATCTAACTTCAACCATAGGAAAATCTTCTCCATGGAAAGACCAAACCGTATAATTTTGATCAAAACCGTAGGCAAACAAATAAAAGCGCACAACATCAATTGTGTGGTGCTACAGATTGATACAATTTACACAAGGACAGACAATAAAATATGGCTTTGGATTATTACTTTGCGCAAACTCTAAAAAGGAATCAATACCCTCATCATATGCCTTTGATAATCTATCAGACGAAATCCATGGAAAGGTGTGATACGCTTCGGAAAGCGTGGAAAGCTGAATCCTCGCTATATCGGCCCATTTGAAATTATTGGTGAAGTAGGCCCGGTGGCCTACCGATTACAACTCCCTGCAGAGCTCGATGGAGTTCACAACGTGTTTCACGTTTCGAACCTAAAGAAATGTCTGGCTGAAGACACTGAAATAATTCCTTTGGAGGAATTGGAAATTGATGAACATTTGAGATTCATTGAGCAACCGGTAGAAATCATGGGACGCGAAGAGAAAGCCCTCAAACGTAGCAAGATTCCGATCGTCAAGGTGCGATGGAACTCAAAACGTGGACCAGAATATACTTGGGAACGAGAGGATCAAATGAAGAAAAAGTATCCTCACTTGTTCGAGCAAACGTCCACGGAAACTCAAGGTATGATTTAAATTTTGGGGACCAAAATTCCTTTAACAGGAGGAGGATGTGACGACCCTAAAACTTTTACTTTCTTTCCCCAGCAACGACGACAGCTGATGCTGCGAACGCTACGGCACAAGAATAATTTTCGGGACGAAAATTCCAATTACAAGGGGATGATGTGACATCCGAGAATTTCAAGGTTTACTTCCGTTAGACAATTCCGTTAGTTACGTTATAAGTGTTAACTTAGTAACTAATGCATAACTAGGCCGAATACGTCCACGACCTTTGGTTGATCACCGAACCCGCCCATATGTGCTATGTGTTCATTTACTAATGTCATTATGTGCAAAGTGATTTAAATGCATGATTTAATATTATGAATAGCATGACAAATTGTAACTCCTTGATTTTGTGAAAATTGCCTGAGTTGTGCAGCCAGCGAAACTACCGGGCGAAACTGTAGTGTCGCCCGGTAGCCGGCTAAGTTAATCAGTTAAAACGTGACCAGAGCTAGTTTCGCCTGGCCAGCGAAACTGCCAGCGAAACTAGCCTCTGATATAAATAATCTTAATAAACCCTAGTTCTCCTATTTGCCTCATTTACACCAAAAACACACACATTCTTCTCTGGAAATCTGGTCAGCCGAAAACCATCAAGAGAAACCAAGATCTCACCCTCAAGACAACATCCATTCGATTCCCTGATCGAATCGTGAGTCCCAAAACCTTCCTTTATGCCATTTTTATGTGTTTTCTATGTATTTCTTCATAAAGCATGCTTAAACCTTCATGATATCATTAGATCTTCTGTAGGAATGCTTAGGAATGCTAGATCTACCATAAAGTTGATGACTTTACGTGTAAAACTGATCCATGATAAAGATTTATGCTATTTAGGCCAATTTAGGGTTTTGAATGCATTTTGGTGATTTGATGATGAATATGCATGATTAAGGGTTAAAGCTTACTGATTTATGTTGGTAAATGCCTATGTATGCTAAACAATGAATTGCATGTAAAATGAAAGCTGTTAGGTTAATTTTTAGGCTGATCCGTATGTTTTTCGCGACCAGCGAAACTGTGGTGTTCTCTGGGCGAAATTGTCCAGCGAAACTATGTATATCTTCAACCAGCGACACTATGCAGCGAAACTACAGTGTCGCCGGGTAAACCAACCAGACCAGCTAGAGCGAATCTACCGAGCGAAATTCCCTAAACGAAAGTTCAAACCAGTTTCGGGCGAAACTAGGCTAGCGAAACTGTGTCAACAGTTTCGAGCGAAACTAGCCTAGCGAAACCGTGTCATCGGGTATTGCCTAGCGAAAGTGCTGCCCGTGCACACAGCGAAACTGACTAGCGAAACTGCTAGCGAAACTGAGACCAGAATCCAAACTTGTACAATTTGCTTGAATGTTATGATTTACATAATTATGCCACGATGATACATGCTTTGATTTCTGATGTATATGAACCCATGTTTATGATCAACCATCGGTGTCGTGTGTCTGTATGTTGGGTCATAGTTCCAACGTGCTATGTTATGGGCCATAGTGACGTTAAGTAAAGATTAGACACAAAACTAATACTTAAGACCTAAACGTGTTCATAGGTCTTCGTTAAGCAAACTTGGATTATATAGCAAGTGTAGCAGTGCAACCCAAGGTGAGTGTCACTAACCCAATTACCGTGAACCCGTTTTGGGTCACACCGAATAACTAAAAGTAAAACAATGCTGACAAACTCGAGAGTGCGAGGCACCTCCCTGATGAACTTAGAAACCTGGAGTGCGCGGCGCCAACTTGATGAACTTGAAGTGCTTTATGGGAAGCACTTGAGAATTACCAAAACAACGATTTCTAAAACGAAACTGAAAACACTTTTGAGATTCACGAGAATCCGGTAAACTGTTTTAATATGGCTAGTGTAGGTTAAAGTCTAAACCACATGATATCACATGATTTCTAAGGATGCCTTGAAAACTTAAAAGTCCTCAACTAAATTGTACCATTAATTGTAAAGCGAGGGGATGTTGGGTAGATCTACTGGAGTCTGACAAACTCCGCCCCGTGGCACGGGGAGTGCACAGAGGTACAATATCAGCCTATTTGACCGTGATCCCGAGAGGACACGGGGGAGGCAAAACCGCGATGACGTAGGTCCGCAGTACTGATGGCACGGCCACTACAATGATTTATGGTCAGCTTTGGTGCAAACTTCCTTAGTGCATGAAACAACGGATTAGCTACCCGCGATATCGGTTGAGCACTTTAACTTTACAAAACTAGTTCATACCCGATGACGTAGGTCACGGACAATTCCTTTATAAACTAAGTCATAACATTTAGCATTGCTTTTCACAAACGAATACTATGTAAGTATACCTTGATACAAATTATGATTATGAGACCGGGCCAATGCATGACAAGCCCACTGTGAACTCACCAACCGTTAGGTTGACACTTGCGTGGTTTAAACTTTTGCAGATCGCTAAGGAGTATCCGGAGCGGGTTGGCATGGCACGTGAAGACAATTTTATTTCTGTTAAACTTAATTGGGAATTTTAAACAAAGAATTTGTAAAGCACGTGGTTAGTGCTAAGACAATACTTATTCCGCTGCGTTCGTATTTGAGACTTTACTTTATAACTGATTTTTGGACTTCACTCTGATTCATTTAGTATTTGTAACTAATGGTTGTGGATCCTGGTCTAGCCGCACCCCTTAACGGTATAAACTCCGTTGGTGGTTATTTGGGGGTGTGACATGCAACCTTTGATACAGAGTTGCACGTTCAGTCTCATAATGATCAATTTTGTCTTTGTTGCTCAAGTTCTGTGTATTGAGTTGTCTTAATCTCAATAATTCATTTTCTCTATCTCCTTCTAGTTGATGAAGTTTAGATATGAGAGAGTTTATTTCTTCTTCAAAGGTTTTAAACTTGTTTTCATTTAAAAGTTTGTTTCTTTCAGAGTTTTCTTGAAGAACTTTGTATTTATTGACATGTTGAATTGAAAAATTAGATCAGTATGAGAGGAGCTTACTTGTTTCTCATGTGAGGTTTCAGAAAGGTCGTACGAGAGAGATTCATCATTGGCCATGAGACATCTGCTTGCATGGCATTCTTCATCAGATGATGACTCTGAGTACCAGTTTTCAACTTCAGCCATTAATGCCTTTTCTTTCTGCATGGCATGTTCTACTTCTTTTTAAAGTATGCTGCATCTTTGAGTTTTTTATTCTTGCATTCTGAGGCATATTGGCCCATTATTCTGCATTTGAAGCACTTTATCTCACTTTTGTCAATTTCAAGTTTGTTAAATTCGGAAGATTGTTTCTTGGTTTCTTCACTTTTTGAGAAATTATTTCTGGTTGACCAGGAAGGATTCCTTTTGAATCTCCCAAATTGTTTGGTCAGTAGTGCTAGTGATTTTTCGAATGACTCATTTTCTGTTTCACTTTCAGAATATTCTATTTCTGAATCACTTAATTCTTTTCTCTTTGAGTGGATTGTCTCTTGTTTAGTATTTCTTTTCCTCTTTTCAGAGTAAAGAGCTAGTGGATCGACTTTGGATTTGGAGATATCCAGTATTTAAGTCTACTTGACAGAATATCTCGTAGGGAAGAGCCATAATGATGACTTTTTTTATCTGTCCTCATTAATCTCTTTGGTCTTGTCCTCCTCGCTCCACCATTTTCTTTCTTAAGGGATGGTGCGAGCAGGAACACCAGCTGAGGTTTCAGTTACCTTTATCTCAGGAATGTCGACTATGAGACAATGGGGTCCCTTGGCTATGCATTCCAACAGGGAACTGTCAACTTCTGTTAGGAAGTTGGTAATTCTGATTTTCCACTGTGGATATTCCTCCCTAGCAAGCATAGGGGGGGGGGGGGGTTTGCTAATGAGCCAAGTGATTTCCCATTATTCCAGCTTGAAGACATTTTTAAGAGAATGTTAAGGAAAAGATGTCAAAGAGAAAGATCTTTCAATACGAATTATTCAATCTGCTTTGATACCAATTGTTGGGTCCCTTGAGGGGCTCTTTAACAATATTGGCACAATTTGATTTAAACAAGATTAACAAGTTGCGGAAAGTAAATCAAATTGAAAAACAACAATTCATAAAAGGGTTTTTTGTATATCTCAAATGCAAATAATGGTTTACACGAGTTTGTAATATGACAGTATATCAAGAGAAAGAACTTTTCTATGGGAGTATGTTGTAATTGCTTTGAGAAGCTTGTGAATTATGTGCTTTATGTCTTGCTTTCTTTGGTGAAGTCCGCTTGCTATTTATAGGAAATAGTTGCAAGTTGCAAGTGGATAAAGTGGTTGAGGACGGTTGAATTTGGAGTGTGTCAGAGTATATAGAGATAAATTGAGGATATTCAATTTATCTCTTTTTAACTGTCTTCAACAACTTTAATGTTAAATGCCAAGTTGGTACTCACTTTACTTGCTCTTCACACAAAGGCAAAATTGTTCTTTTCGTAATATTTATCTTCGGATAGTCTAGAACTCCTCCAGAACTTTTCTTTTAAGACTATAAATGTTCGTGTGCGTCCGAAGTTGATTCGAACATGAATTTCGGATACAGTTCGGATAGGGTTCGGATGAAGCCCAGTTCGGACAGAATTACACAAGTATAAATTTTTTTCGTCTTTGTAATTCTTTGTAAGTTTCTGTCCAGAGTCTGTCCAGATCAAGTGTTGAGAGGGAAGGTTCTGTCCAACCTCCCCCCCCCCCCCGGTCCTTAATCGTTGTATACTCCTTCGGTTTATGTAATCATTCAACACAATATATGACAAAACATCTCGTCTCGATATTATCTACCATAGAATTGATCCATTATATGCTTTTTCAAGTCCATTGGTTTCTTGGTGGTCTCGGACCCAATTTCTCTACCTTTACTATTGTCATTCGGGTTGTTCGCCCAGATCTTGGGAACCATGATGTCGTTAGCCTTACTGAGGGCCATGAACTCACGCTTCAGAATGCTCAAACTCCCGCCCCTATTGTTGCGTTTTCAGGCCAAAGAGTCCGTGGAAACCAAGGGTCTTTCAATCGCAATCGGGGTTCAAATAATTATTCTAATTGTGGTCGCAACAACAATGGTAATTATCATGGGAATAATAATTGCAACAGGTCATATAATAACTCTTGTCAACTATGTGGTTTGGACGGTCATGTCGCTCCATCATGCCTATCTCACACTACTGTTCGTCGTGAAAACACTCCCGCTGAAGCAGATTTTTCTTAAGAATTTCACTCTCAATGCAACGTCTCAACTGGTGGAGCCGATTGGTATGTCGACTCCGGTGCAACCGGTCACATGGCTACCTCTACTAATCATGTTGCTTAGTCCCATATGTACTGGAAATTCAAACGTAACCTTCGAAAATGGTATCACTCTTTCGATCTCTCATAAGGGCTATACTACTGTTGCTAAAGATATATGTCTTCGAGATGTTTTAATGTTTCGAATCCTTTAAAAATCTGCTATCCATAAGCAAACTTATGGCAAAATATTTTAGATGTACTATTCTCATATCCACACTTTTATATACAGGATAGGTGTCACACCACTAACGGAGTTTATACCGTTAAGGGGTGCGAGCAAACCAGGACCACAACCATTAGTTACAAATACTAAACGAATCAGAGTAAAGTCCAAATGTTCCAAATAAAACAGTTTTAAAAGTACGCAGCGGAATAAAAACATAAGTATCTTAGCACTAACCACGTGCTTTAATTATAGAACATAAATAGTTGTTTAATTCCCAAATTAAGTTTAAAATAAAGTTAAGTATCTTCTTGTGCCATGCCAACCTCCAGTGGATACTCTTCAATGATCTGCAAAAGTGAAAACCACACAAGTGTCAACCTAACGGTTGGTGAGTTCACGGTGGGCATGACATGCATTGGCCCGGTCTCATAAACGTATTCATCAACGTGTAAATAAGTAATGGATTTGCAAAACATTGCCAAGTGTTGAATTACCGAATATGCACTAGTTAAGTAGAAGTTAAAGCGGTCAACCGATATCGCGGGTAGCTAATCCGGTTTCCATGCACTAAGGAAGTCGTACTAGGGCTGAAAGCTAACGTAACAGAGTTCGGCAATAGCCGATGGTTGGTGCCTCCAGTTGTGTCCCTTTCGGGAGGCCAACAACTAAAATAGGCTGATATTGAACTCCGTTCGGCCCCCGGCCGGTTGGTTACACATTTGTGTACCGCGGAGCAGGGTTTGTCAAACCCTCAGTAGATCTACCCAACATCCCCTCGCTTCTCAGATCAATAGTACTAAATTGAGGACTTTTAAGTTTTTAAGGCATCCTTAGAAATCATGTGATATCATCTTGTTTAGACTTTAACCTACACTAGTCATATTAAAATGTTTATTCTGGATTTCATCTGAAATCCTAAAAAGAGTTTAAGTGTCAAAATGGTCGTTTCTGGATTTCAATCGAAACCCCAAGGATGGACAGTTGCAAGTGCTCCCCATAAAACACTCCAACTTCCATAACAGGTATCCCATTCGTTAAGTTCATTCGTTGTGTCCCAAACGGGCTCACAATTAAAGGGTTAGTGAAACTCACCTTAGGTTGCTCAGCTACACTTGCTAATTAATCCAATTATTGCTTAACGAAGACCTATGAACACGTTTAGGTCTTAAGTATTAGTTTTGTGTCTAATCGTTAACTTATCGTCACTATGGCCCATAACATAGCACGTTGGAACTACGACACGACATAACGACACACGACACCGATGGTTGATCATAAATAAGGGTTCACATATTACAGAAATCATAGCATGTTTCATCATAGTATAATCATGTAAGTCATAGCATAACATTCAAATAAGTTGCACAAGTTTGGGTTTAGGTCTGGCGAAACTGCTAGAGAAACTGCTAGTTTCGCTAGCTAGTTTCGCCAGGAACTGGTTGAACTTTCGTTCAGGGACAAGGTCAGTTTCGTTCACGAGAGACACTACAGTTTCGCTGCACAGTGTCGCTGGAAGGAGATATGCATAGTTTCGCTGGATAGTTTCTCCTAATGAATGCACAGTGTCGCTGGTCGCTAAAAAACCCGTAAATTTGACTAAAAATCTTTCTAACAGCCTCCATACTTCATGTAATTCATTTTCAAGCATACATAATCATTTAGGAACATCACAGGAGCATTTTTAACATCATAAACATGCATTTTCATCATCAAATCTTCAAGAACACATTTTACACAAAATAACCTAATCTAGCATGAATCTTCAGTATGGATCAGTTTCACACATAAAGTTACTGTTTTTAGGATAGATCTAGCATTCCTAAGCATTAATATAGAAGATCAAGTGATTACATGAAGATCTAAGCATGCTTTGAAGGTAAAACACATAGAAAACACATAAAGATGGTCATGGGACTCACGGTTGTTCTTGGATCGATGGATGATCTTCACTAACCAGAGATGATGGCTGATTCTTGGTGGTTCTTGGGCTGGTCCAGAAATCGTGAGAGGGAGGGAGAGGATGGAGAGTGTGTGTGTTTGTGGATGATGATCTAAAATAGAGAATTAGGGTTTAATCTCATTTAAATACTAATGGTCTCATGGGCTTTCATTGGGATTTGGGCCCCCAATGATTAGCCATCATTAGCCCATGATTAGTCCATCATTAACTAATTACTAGCCCAATCATTAAACATGTATGCATACACTTAATCACCCGGTTAACATATAATAATCCAAATAAGCAATTTGTCACATAATTTATCAATTAATTAAATAGTCATGCTTTTTATTAATAATTATGCATTTAAATCACGTTTGCACATAATGACCATAAATAATTGAACACATAACATATATGGGCGGGTTTGGTGATCAACCAAAGGACATGGACGTATTCGGCCTAGTTAAGTATTAGTTACTAAGTTAACACTTATAACGTAACTAACGGAATTGTCTAACGGAAGTTAACCTTGAAATTCTCGGATGTCACAATAGGGACTCAAAACATGTGCTCGTTCAAGGTCGGTGTGAGCAAAGGTTATATGTGTTGAAAGAAGAACCTCAAGCCCTAAGTGCTACTTTAAATAAAAAAGAGAGACGACCTCATTTGAAACTTGGCATGCTCGTTTAGGACATGCATCTTTTGATGTTTTGTTTTTTTGAACAAAGTTGGTTGTTTATATGTTACTTCAATATTACCTAAACCCATATTATCTGATAGTTGTCAGTTGGGTAAATGCCATCGTCTTCCATTTAATGACAACATAAAACGGCCATCTAATCCCCTTGATTTGGTTCATTGTGATCTTTGGGGCCCATCACGGGTTATGTATGTTTATGGTTATCGTTATTATGTTACGTTTTTAGATGATCATTCTCGTATCACATGGTTTTATCCGTTAAAAGGCAAAATCCAAATTTTACAACATTTTGTCATCTTCAACACGTTTGTTGAAACTCAACGCTCTCATTAAATTAAAGTTTTTCAAAGTGATGGTGGAACCGAGTTTACTAGCCATAAGTGAAAAGTTTTTTTTCCCAACAAAATGGGACATTACACAGGTTCTCATGCCAGTACACTCCGCAACAAAATGTCGACATGTTATAGAGACAGGATTGGCTTTGCTTTTTAAAGCTCAAGTTCCGATAAGTTATTGGGTTGAAGCGTTTAGCTCGGCTATCCATGTCATTAACCTTATACAGATAAGGACACTTAAAAAAGCCTCACCAATTCAACAACTCTTCTCACAAAACCCAAAGTATGACCAATTTTGTGTTTTTGGATGCCGGGTCTTTCCCTATTTCCGTGACCATTCTGCTCATAAGCTCTCAACACAAGGGGTTTAAATGTCTTGAGCCAAAGACGAACTGTGTCTATATTACGTTACATGCATGATTTGATGAAACCTCATTTCCCTTTAAAGGACATATGACCTCTGAGTATTACTCAAAAATTGTTGTCACCACTTTTGATGAGGAAAATAAAATTCAGGAGCATATCAAAAACAACATTCCCACTATTCCTAAAGTCAGCACCCCAATTCCTTGCACTTTATGTCCTGACTCCACGGACCAAACCCCTCATCCGTTAGCCCAACAACCACCTCAAACCAGCCCATCTACCT
The DNA here is from genome assembly GCA_039602395.1 of Deinandra increscens subsp. villosa. Classification (NCBI taxonomy): domain Eukaryota; kingdom Viridiplantae; phylum Streptophyta; class Magnoliopsida; order Asterales; family Asteraceae; genus Deinandra; species Deinandra increscens. Next base: position 49,376,110 of record JBCNJP010000007.1, on the reverse strand, counting down.
CACCTCCAAACACCCCAGCTAGCGCATCCAACTCACCCCCTGACTCGCCTGAACACTCTCTCAACCCTAACATATCTCCGTTCCCCACTCAATTAAATTCTCCTCTTAACCGATTCATTCCACCCATCCCCCAGCCTCAAACACTCAACTAATGATGACTCGTGCTAAACATGAAAATTTTAAGCCTAAACACCAAGCTAATACTGCTCAATCTCCTTTGTCAAGTCATGATCCTAAAGGGATCGAATCTGCTCTAAAACATGCGCATTGGGTTGATGCAATGGAAAAAGAAATGAATGTCCTAAGTGAAAATAATACTTGGAATCTTGTCCCTCGACCTAAGGAGCATAATGTTGTTGGATCCAAGTGGTTATTTAGAACAAAATTTCGTGCCAATGGAACTATGGATCGTTATAAGGCTCGTTTGGTCGCTTAGAATTATCGTCAAATTCCTGGGTTAGACTACACCTATACATTTAGTCCGATGTTTAAAGAATCAATCATTCACATTGTTCTTTTCCTTGCCGTAATTCATGGATGGACCCTTCATCAACATGATGTGAACAATGCGTTCCTTCATGGGTCTCTAAACGAGAAAGTTTTTATGGAGCAACCTCCAGGGTTTGTTGATCCTAACTTTCCCAGTCATGTATGTCGTCTCAACAAAGCCTTGTATGGCCTCAAACCGTCACACCCCAACTGACGCCGGAATATGTTAGGGCGCGATGATTGTCCAGATGCACACAACACTATTTAATGTTGTGATATTCTTAATCAACCCGTTTCAATAATATTCGAATGTTACATAATAATTCAATACAAAGCATCCATGAATAACAATTTAACTTGATTAATTTAGGTCTCACTAGGTCCACATGCATCCTAAAGTGTCATCAATGAGATCATCGATGTTAAACAGCAAAACCTGCAACATGTACAAAATAAGGGTCAACTACGAATATTTGGTGAGTATACATAGGTTTAGCATACTACATAGATTAAAGCATTGCGATTCAATGAGTCAAGTGTTTTCTCCAACAGTGATCAAGTCATATAAGTGATGTGCACCAAACCTAGACAGTAAGGGATCAATCACACGACGCCACTGTGAGGCAGGCCAGGTGGGTTGTCAGCTAATAGATCTATTATTTTTGCGACGGCTCGATGGTTATTGGTACAAATGCGATTAACGATCATCCCAACATAGAATTCAACAAGTATCACACAATAGAATATCACACATAAAACACATAGAATCGCATAACATTTTGTATAATAAAGAATTAGGGTTTTAAATATTGATGCATGTTACACCCCAAACATCGAAAAGAAATAGGGTCTATGAATACTCACTTGATACGGAAAAAAAATTGTAAGAATGATACCTCGCATTGTGTAAGGAATATAGCATTTCATGATTCCGGTTGAAGTCTAATTTGGTAGCAGTTCCGGCTGAACTAGGTTCAAGCGGAAGTCTCAGTTCAAGCGGAGAAGACCAATCAACCAGAAGAAGCACTTTTGTACCAGATGCAAATATTCCTGGTGAACTGTATTATCCACCAGATAAAGAGTTCAACCGGACTTTTCCTGTGAAGTCTTTTCAGTTGTTAAATCCCTGCAAAAGCTTCCTGGTTGCTTTATTATCTATCAAAGCCGCTCTCCCAAAGTAGATTGTTGCTGATCACACGCTAAATATCCCATATGTTGAAGATTATTCTTTTGGTAGTATAGTTTGACTTTTGTAATCAACGGTCAAGATGATAGTATGGAAATCAATGGTTATAATTGATTTCCTTAGCACTATATATAGCATAGCTCGTCTTCAACACTTGTACGCATGAACCTAAAATATGACCAATTTCGTGTGTTTGGATGCCGGGTCTTTCCCTTTTTCCGCGACTATTCTGCTCATAAGCTGTCAACACAAGGGGTTTAAATGTCTTGAGCCAAAGACGAACTGTGTCTATATTACGTTACATGCATTATTTAATGAAACCTCATTTCCCTTTAAAGGACATATGACCTCTGAATATTACTAAAAAATTGTTGTCACCACTTTTGATGAGGAAAATAAAATTCAGGAGCATATCAAAAAGAGCATTCCCACTATTCCTAAAGTCAGCACCCCAATTCCTTGCACTTTATGTCCTGACTCCACGGACCAAACCCCTCCCTCGTTAGCCTAACAACCACCTCAAACCAGCCCATCTACCTCACCTCCAAACAACTCCGCTAGCGCATCCAACTCACCCCTTGACTCGCTTGAACACTCTATCAACCCTAACATATCTCCGTTCCCCACTCAATTAAATTCTCCTCCAACCTCTTAATCGATTCATTCAACCCATCCCCCACCCTCAAACACTCAACTAATGATGACTCGTGCTAAACATGAAAATATTAAGCCTAAACACCAAGCTAATACCGCTCAATCTCCTTTGTCAAGTAATGATCCTAAAGGGATCAAATCTGCTCTAAAACATGCGCATTGGGTTGATGCAATGGAAAAAGAAATGAATGCCCTAAGTGAAAATAATACTTGGAATCTTGTCCCTCGACCTAAGGAGCATAATATTGTTCGATCCAAGTGGTTATTTAGAACAAAATTTCGTGCCAATGGAACTATGGATCGTTATAAGGCTCGTTTGGTCGCTTAGAAATATCGTCAAATTCCTGGGTTAGACTACACCTATACTTTTAGTCCGGTGTACAAATGCGATTAACAATCATCCCAACATAGAATTCAACAAGTATCACACAATAGAATATTACCCATAAAACACATAGAATCGCATAGAATTTTGTATAATAAAGAATTAGGGTTTTAAATATTGATGCATGTTACACCCCAAACATCGAAAAGAAATAGGGTCTATGAATACTCACTTGATACGGAAAAAAAAATGAAAGAATGATACCTCGCATTGTGTAAGGAATATAGCATTTGATGATTCCGGTTGAAGTCTAATTTTGTAGCAGTTCCGGCTGAACTAGGTTCAAGCGGAAGTCTCAGTTCAATCGGAGAAGACCAATCAACCAGAAGAAGCACTTTTGTACCAGATGCAAATATTCCTGGTGAACTGTATTATCCACCAGATAAAGAGTTCAACCGGACTTTTCCTGTGAAGTCTTTTCAGTTGTTAAATCCCTGCAAAAGCTTCCTGGTTGCTTCATTATCTATCAAAGCCGCTCTCCCAAAGTAGATTGTTGCTGATCACACGCTAAATATCCCATATGTTGAAGATTATTCTTTTGGTAGTATAGTTTGACTTTTGTAATCAACGGTCAAGATGATCGTATGGAAATCAATGGTTATAATTGATTTCCTTAGCACTATATATAGCATAGCTCGTCTTCAACACTTGTACGCATGAACCCAAAATATGACCAATTTCGTGTTTTTGGATGCCGGGTCTTTCCCTATTTCCGCGACTATTCTGCTCATAAGCTCTCAACACAAGGGGTTTAAATGTCTTGAGCCAAAGACGAACTGTGTCTATATTACGTTACATGCATGATTTGATGAAACCTCATTTCCTTTTAAAGGACATATGACCTCTGAGTATTACTAAAAAATTGTTGTCACCACTTTTGATGAGGAAAATAAAATTCAGGAGCATATCAAAAAGAGCATTCCCACTATTCCTAAAGTCAGCACCCCAATTCCTTGCACTTTATGTCCTGACTCCACGGACCAAACCCCTCCCCCGTTAGCCTAACAACCACCTCAAACCAGCCTATCTACCTCACCTCCAAACACCCCAGCTAGCGCATCCAATTCACCCCCTGACTCGCCTAAACACTCTATCAACCCTAACATATCTCCGTTCCCCACTCAATTAAATTCTCCTCCAACCTCTAAACCGATTCATTCCACCCATCCCCCACCCTCAAACACTCAACTAATGATGACTCGTGCTAAACATGAAAATTTTAAGCCTAAACACCAAGCTAATACTGCTCAATCTCCTTTGTCAAGTAATGATCCTAAAGGGATCAAATCTGCTCTAAAACATGCGCATTGGGTTGATGCAATGGAAAAAGAAATGAATGCCCTAAGTGAAAATAATACTTTGAATCTTGTCCCTCGACCTAAGGAGCATAATATTGTTCGATCCAAGTGGTTATTTAGAACAAAATTTCGTGCCAATGGAACTATGGATCGTTATAAGGCTCGTTTGGTCGCTTAGAAATATCGTCAAAATCCTGGGTTAGACTACACCTATACTTTTAGTCCGGTGTACAAATGCGATTAACAATCATCCCAACATAGAATTCAACAAGTATCACACAATAGAATATTACCCATAAAACACATAGAATCGCATAGAATTTTGTATAATAAAGAATTAGGGTTTTAAATATTGATGCATGTTACACCCCAAACATCGAAAAGAAATAGGGTCTATGAATACTCACTTGATACGGAAAAAAAAATGAAAGAATGATACCTCGCATTGTGTAAGGAATATAGCATTTGATGATTCCGGTTGAAGTCTAATTTTGTAGCAGTTCCGGCTGAACTAGGTTCAAGCGGAAGTCTCAGTTCAAGCGGAGAAGACCAATCAACCAGAAGAAGCACTTTTGTACCAGATGCAAATATTCCTGGTGAACTGTATTATCCACCAGATAAAGAGTTCAACCGGACTTTTCCTGTGAAGTCTTTTCAGTTGTTAAATCCCTGCAAAAGCTTCCTGGTTGCTTCATTATCTATCAAAGCCGCTCTCCCAAAGTAGATTGTTGCTGATCACACGCTAAATATCCCATATGTTGAAGATTATTCTTTTGGTAGTATAGTTTGACTTTTGTAATCAACGGTCAAGATGATCGTATGGAAATCAATGGTTATAATTGATTTCCTTAGCACTATATATAGCATAGCTCGTCTTCAACACTTGTACGCATGAACCCAAAATATGACCAATTTCGTGTTTTTGGATGCCGGGTCTTTCCCTATTTCCGCGACTATTCTGCTCATAAGCTCTCAACACAAGGGGTTTAAATGTCTTGAGCCAAAGACGAACTGTGTCTATATTACGTTACATGCATGATTTGATGAAACCTCATTTCCTTTTAAAGGACATATGACCTCTGAGTATTACTAAAAAATTGTTGTCACCACTTTTGATGAGGAAAATAAAATTCAGGAGCATATCAAAAAGAGCATTCCCACTATTCCTAAAGTCAGCACCCCAATTCCTTGCACTTTATGTCCTGACTCCACGGACCAAACCCCTCCCCCGTTAGCCTAACAACCACCTCAAACCAGCCTATCTACCTCACCTCCAAACACCCCAGCTAGCGCATCCAACTCACCCCCTGACTCGCCTAAACACTCTATCAACCCTAACATATCTCCGTTCCCCACTCAATTAAATTCTCCTCCAACCTCTAAACCGATTCATTCCACCCATCCCCCACCCTCAAACACTCAACTAATGATGACTCGTGCTAAACATGAAAATTTTAAGCCTAAACACCAAGCTAATACCGCTCAATCTCCTTTGTCAAGTAATGATCCTAAAGGGATCAAATCTGCTCTAAAACATGCGCATTCAAATTTTGACTAAGTCTGGAAATTTGAATTTTCAAAATTTTTGCTCACAACTCGTTTGTTTGCGACTAATTTTCTTTTTTATAGTTTTTGATTGTAGGATTTGTGTGAGTTCAAGCAATCCAAAAGAACTCAAGCATCTTGAACTAAGTGTTCAACCCGTTTGACCCATTAGCATGTTTTTACTAAGATCTTGCGTTTTTCTCATTCAAAATGGCTGAAGGCAATCATTTTTTCTCCTGACATGCAAGGAAAAAACCGTCCTCCAAGACTCATGGGCGCAAGTGACATTCATTACGTCAAAAAGTGGCTTTAGCCACGGTTTTTTCGAAACACCTAGCCACGGTTTAAAAAAAACGTGGCTAAAGGTAAGAAACACTAGTTTTAGCCACACATATTTTGTACTCGTGGCTAATATATAGCCTTTGGACCCTTTTAGCCACGTATTTTCTTGTTTATGTGACAACAGCAATCAGGTGCAGTGGCTTTCGCCACTGTTTTACAAAAACATGTGGCACTTATTTGTCACACTTAAAAAAGAGCGACGGAATGAACCTAACGGCCACAAAATTTTTATGATTCATGTGACCAAAAAGGAATGTATGGCCACACTTAAATAATGTTGTGTGACGTAATAGTAGATTTTATTACTTATTAAATTAAAAAAAACATAACTATTAAGTATATATTATGCGTGGCTAAATGGGAGCAATGACCACTGTTTTTACTTAGTTATGTGGCTAAAAGTTAGTACATATGACCACTGTTATTAGGTTGTGTGACTAAATAGTAGGTTGTGAGTGACAAAATCTTTACTGTGAACCTGTTTATTGGAGAAGTAATAGGACGGATGGAAAATTTTGTCGATTAATGAGCAATGGAGAAATGAAGAGCGGGGAATTAGGGAAATTGAGAGTGATATGTGAAATATTCAATTGAATTCGCTTATTAATTTACCCCGCCTCTTTTAGAATTTAGCGTTCCCAGTTAGAAATATATTTAAATAAATTAAAATGAAAAGTAGATTCTAACTCAGGGTGCTGCTCAGGTGGTAGAAGCGCTTTTGATTAACATACCATGTTCCGTGTTCGAGTCCTTATTCCGTTACTTCTTTACCGTTTATTTGGTTTTATTTTTTTCTCTAATATGTTTAACGTTTATATTAATTTCACTTAATTGTTCTTTAATTCTAGTCAATTCATCCATTTTTGTTCATCTTCTCTCAATCCGGATGAACTCTTCTTCCTGAGGAATTCTAGTTCTTTCGTGTTCGAGTCCTTATTTTGTTAATTTTTTACCGTTTATTTGGTTTTAATTTTTCTGTAATATGTTTGACCTTTATATTAATTTCACTTAATTGTTTGTTAATTCCAGTCAATTCAGCCGTTTTTGTTCATCTTCTCTCAATCCGGATGAACTCTTCTTCCTGAGGAATTCTAGTTCTTCTAGTTTTGTTCTTCTTCTCTAAAACAATAATATTTTAAGAACGTGTGAAAGTAATATCGGATAATTTTGGATCGTGTGATTATAATTTTAGTGATTTTTTTATAATGTGTAGAAATTTCAGTTGAACTTAGAGAACGTGTGAAAGTAATTATAATGTGTTCAATAAAATCAGACCTTTGGTATACTCTAGTGATTAGACATCTGACCTTAGCCATACTCAAGTGATTTGCACATATAATCATGCAACCTGATCAATAATCAGAAAGTTCTCACTGTCATTATCAAACCCTTCTCAAAATCCTTATCAAACCCTTTCGAAAAATCCTTATCATATCCTTCTCAAAATGGCAAACTTGAAAGAACTAGTTGAAAATTATTTGCATACAAAGATTATTGCTACCCTGGACCGGTATGGGGTGATTATCATGGTAGAGAGACATACTTGCTTAGACGGGTTGGACCTGCTCAACCAAGTAATTACAGAGCCACCAAGTCCATCAAGATACCAAATGGCGACTTTTCTGGTAGAAGAAATACACCTCTTCAATGCAAGGCTTCAAATGTTGGTTCAACCGAGGCAAGAAGCTATGAGTAGGCATTTGGAGTTGATGAAGGAGATGGAATCTAGGTTCCTGTGAACCTTAACCCGCAACTTCTCTGTCTTTTGTTTCTTTTAGGAATGAACATGTAATTTAGGACACAATTTTGTGTATGGAATTGGAATCAGTAGTATGAAATCCACTTTTAGTTATATACTTGTTTGTCTATTTTTGTTTATGAAATCAATCTGTTAAACAAAAACCCTAATCCTCGAAAACAGAGACGATCAACACTTGCAATCCGATCAACAACTGATGCATAATTTTAGGCAAATATGTAATATGTTCGCACAATCTCCATACCGTTAAACAAAAACCCTAATCCTCGAAAGCAGAGACGATCAACAATTACAATCCGATCAACAACTGATGTATAATTTTAGGTAAATATGTAATATGTTTGCAAAATCTCCATTCCGTTAAACAAAAACCCTAATCCTCGAAAACAGAGATGATCAACAACTGATGCATAATTTTAGGTAAATATGTAATCTGTTCGCACAATCTCCATTCCGTTAAACAAAAACCCTGAACACAAAAAACAGAACGGATCAACAAAAACCTTAAATTTTGGGGAATTATAATTCTAAATAATTAATATCTTAAAGAATTAAGATAAAAAATAATGGGTCAATTTTGGGTCAAATGGGTCAATTAGATGTGTTTAGGTGAAACGAGGGTCAGTTGGGACCAATGATGGTCCAATAAGGTGTGTTTAGGGGAAACGAGGGTCGGTTGGGACCAATAATTGTCTAGTAAGTTGTGTTTAGGACTAATGATGACCTAATAGGTGTGTTTAGGGGCAATGAGGGTCAGTTAGGACCAATGAGTCCCAATAAGGTGTGTATATAACCAATAAGGTGTACATAGTACCAATAAGGTGTGTTTATGGGAAACGAGGGCCATTTGGGACCAGTGAGTCCCAATAAGGTGTGTATGTCACCAATAAGTTGTTTTTAGGACCAATGATGGCCCAATAAGGTGTGTTCAGGGGCAATGAGGGTAAGTTGGGACCAATGAGTCCCAATAAGGTGTGTATATAACCAATAAGGTGTACATCGGACCAATAAGGTATGTTTAGGGGAAATGAGGGTCAGTTTGGACCAATGAGTCCCAATAAGGTGTGTGTATAACCAATAAGTTGTGTTTAGGACCAATGATGGCCCAATAAGGTATGTTTAGGGGCACTGAGGGTTAGTTGGGACCAATGAATCCCAATAAAGTGTGTATGTAACTAATAAGTTGTGTTTAGGACCAATGATGGCCCAATAAGGTGTGTTTAGGGGCAATGAGGGTCAGTTGGGACCAATGAGCCCCAATAAGGTGTGTATATAACCAATAAGGTGTACATAGGACCAATAAGGTGTGTTTAGGGGAAACGATGGTCGGTTAGGACCAATGACTCCCAATAAGGTGTGTATATAACCAATAAGATGTGTTTAGGGGAAATGATGGTAAGTTGGGAAAAATGATGCCCCAATAAGGTGCATATATATATATATACATATATATATATATGTATGTGTGTGTGTGTGTTTGTGTGTAGTACTTGACATTTTTTTTTCACGTTACGTATAATAATTCATTAGGATACAATTATCATTAAATTTATTGCTTAATATTCCATTTTACATTTAATGATCATTTTAAAAGTATGTTTAAAATACTATTATATCTATATCTGGAATTAATTGAGTTTATATTAAATCCGATAAATGTTGTCACGTCCTTATTAGGTGAGATGCTTTCACCCAGATCGATCATATTAACCCCCAAATTACTTCCCACCATTTTTTCAAATTTCCCCAAAATTCATTGATCAGTTTCTATTCCCTCTCACCAAAATTTTATCACCAAAACGATTCGTCACTCTCTTCTTCCCTATCACTAAAATGGTGGGGGAAAATGGCCACTAACATTTGATGCGCTGTGAAGGATTGGCGGGGAGCATAGACCAAAATTTTTGAGTTTTATGGGAGACATTGCAAGGTCAGAGGTTGGATTGAGGTATCTACAATGGGGGAAGGTGCCAAAAGAGGACAAGAACAAGATATGGGCAGGGATTCATGTTATGAAACATATTAAACATTTCTCATATTAAGTTTGTTATTGAATTCCATGTGACTAAAATATCCTGTCATATGTTATTTTTTCAGCAATTATTCAAAATTGATGACTGTTGAAGTGATGCTATAATGGTACGACTTGGTGGGTTGCTAAAATGTTTTAGAAGAAAGATGTTCGAAAAACAAATTCTTCCCAACCTAGCAAAACCCACCGTGCTTGAGAAAGTTCCAAAGATGTATCGCGCTATGGTGAAAAAAGAAGACTGAGACAGATTTATAGCATATACAAAATCTGAAGAATTCAAGATTTTTATTGAGTTCAAAATGTAGATTTCATTAATTAAGCTAAGGCTCCATTTGTTTTCTGTCAGAGATTTATGTCTGAATCTGAATACCACATCTGAATGTTAAGAGATGGTTCAGATGTCTGAAATCTGAATCATTAAAGCTGTTTGTTTTTTGTAAAAAATCTGATATTAATAAACGTCTGTTTCACCATTTTAAATATTAATCTTATGCGGTTAATTTAAAAATAAATTTGTATGTTAACATAAAAATTTGATGTAAATAAGGTCTACACATATAAGAATCCATGCTCAGAAACACTAATCAAGGTCTACACATTTCAATCACTGTAATGTAAAAAATCCATGCTCAGAAACACTAATCAAGGTCTGCACATTTCAATCACTGTAATTACCTAGACGGATCTTACTACTGCATGATTCGGTCAAACGATGAAGAAGATGTAAATAAAGCTTGGCTTTATTGATTTCACTTAGAGATTACAAGGATTCTAGAGAGAGAGAGAGAACACACTCAGTTTCACACAGTTAATAGAGAAAAGAATGACTGAACTGACTGAGCTATCTCTAACACGGACTATTTATACTTATCATTAAGTGTAGCGTACCAACCAACGTACCATTGGTACGTTGGCTCTGTACCAACTGGTACGGAACTTGGTACGTACACCTTAAGACTCACTCAAACTTCTCTGATCTTGATACATTAAGAAGCGTACACCCGTTAATGTACGCCACAATGGTACTGAACTTGGTGCGTACACCCCTTAATGTGTAGTGTATCTATCTAACTAAACTTTAGTCTTCAATCTTCAGCATCACTGCGTCAGATCTTCAACTTGAAATCTTGTCAGAAATAGAGCTCGCATGGCTGGATCATTCTTGAACAATCTTTGAACTTGAAGATCCACTTGTGAAAATTACTTTATACTCCCCCTTTCACCATGCTTGAGTCTTGTCACACAGAACCTGCACTTTCAGAAGACAGAAACGTGGCTTTCTTTTCTTTTGAAAATTAATTTAATCTTGGCGCAAAACTTCTCTTTGAGAATCCAAGATATAGTTTTGAAATCATAATTTTGTATCTTGTATCGATCGGTCGAAAACAAATAAGAAACAAAATCTTTTTGGCTTTTTGAAACTTTACTTCAAAACACACCGAAAATAATTTTGATTCTAAGTTTATGCTAAAACACACCTAAAATCTTTTTGGATTTTTTAGATATGAAACATAAATGCAATACGGAATCAGATACTATTTTTGTCTTTTACGAGAAAGATCACAACTTGGGATCATATTGAACATAACACGCTGAACTACACTTCAATTTCAATTACTTTAGCACATAAGTCATGTCGATTGCTAGTATAATTTGTCCATCTTAAACTCAGGCAAAATCATACTAATAACATCTGGATATGTTATTGTATTGATTAAGTTTGCTTTGACTGGTGTACCCCACACTATCAGACATACTCAGATATGTATTTGCTTATCACACTTTGTACTTCACTTGTGATTTAACACATAGTCATTTGATTTATGATATAGCCAACTGTGTTCCATGCAAAAAGAAATAAGAATGTTAAATTGTCTACCTTAAGGTCGATTACACATAGATCTGATAAAATTAAACGAAATTACAACACAAAAACCCAAGCAAATTTACGATTACACGGCTTAATTAACCGATTGGTGTATTCACGAAACAACTGTTACGAGAAATTAGAACACAAAAGTATCATCAATTCAAAATCACACAAAATCAAACAAGAATAGCAAAAACGTTCCAATGAAATCAAACGTAACGGGTTCTACAACTTACTAATGAATGACGTGATAATGAGAAGCAAATAACAAGCCAATCCACCACCAGTACTTGTAAAGAATGTGGCAATAGGATGACACGAGACGACAAGAGCACCAATAGCGATGGTGAGACTAAATAGCAACGATGGAGTTAACTTTCCGGTGAGAAGTAACTGAATAGCGACGGTAAGAAGTTGCCGTTGTCGGATGTCACACCCCCAAATCAACCACTAACGGAGTTTATACCGTTAAGGGGTGCGACCAGACCAGGACCACAACCATTAGTTACAAATACTAAACGAATCAGAGTAAAGTCCAAACATTAATAATAGAAACCGTTTAACAGTACGCAGCGGAAAATCATTATCTTTAGCACTAACCACGTGCTTTACAAAATCATTGTATTAAATTCCCAACTAGTTTAACTAAAAATAAGAGTCTTCATGTGCCATGCCAACCCGCTCCGGATACTCCTTAGCGATCTGCAAAAGTTTAAACCACGCAAGTGTCAACCTAACGGTTGGTGAGTTCACGGTGGGCTTGTCATGCAGTGGCCCGGTCTAATAATCATAATCACGTCAACATATACTTAAGTAATATTTGTTTGTGAAAAGCAATGCTTAGTAATATCCAAAATCATAATTCTGTGGTTTAGTCAAAGTATTGTTCGTAACTTACGTTATCGGGCATGAACTAGTTTTGTATAGTTAAAGTGCTCAACCGATATCGCGGGTAGCTAATCCGTTGTTCCATGCACTAAGGAAGTTTGTACCAAAGCTGACCATAAATTATTGTAGTGGCCGTGCCATCAGGTTCTGCGGACCTACGTCGTCGCGGATTTGCCTCCCCCGTGTCCTCTCGGGATCACGGTCAGATAGGCTGATATTGTACCTCCGTGCACTCCCCGTGCCACGGGGCGGAGTTTGTCAAACTCCAGTAGATCTACCCAACATCCCCTCGCTTTACAATTAATGGTACAATTTAGTTGAGGACTTTTAAGTTTTCAAGGCATCCTTAGAAATCATGTGATATCATGTGGTTTAGACTTTAACCTACGCTAGCCATATTAAAACGGTTTTTCCAGATTCTCATGAATCTCAAAAGTGTTTTCAGTTTCGTTTCAGAAATAGTTTTTTAAGCAATTCACAAGTGCTTCCCATAAAGCACTTCAAGTTCATCAAGTGGGTGCCGAGCACTCCAAGTTTTCAAGTTCATCAGGGAGGTGCATAGCACTCTCGAGGTTGTCAGCATTGTTTTTCATTTAGTTATTCGGTGTGACCCAAACGGGTTCACGGTAATCGGGTTAGTGACACTCACCTTGGGTTGCACTGCTACACTTGCTATATAATCCAAGTTTGCTTAACAAAGACCTATGAACACGTTTAGGTCTTAAGTATTAGTTTTGTGTCTAATCTTTACTTAACGTCACTATGGCCCATAACATAGCACGTTGGAACTATGACTCGACATACCGACACACGACACCGATGGTTGATCATAAACAAGGGTTCATATACATCAGAAATCAAAGCATGTATCATCATAGCATAATCATGTAAGTCATGGCATAACGTTCAAGTAAATTGCACAAGTTTGGATTTTGGTCAGGTCACAGTTTCGCTAGCCTAGTGTCGCTGCACAGTTTCGCTATGTGCACGGGCAGCACTTTCGCTAGGGATTACCCGATGACACAGTTTCGCTAAGCTAGTTTCGCTCGAAACTGTTGACACAGTTTCGCCAGCTTAGATTCGCTCGAAACTGGTTTGAACTTTCGTTCAGGGTATTTCGCTCGGTAGTTTCGTTCGGACAGGTCTGGTTGGTTTACCCGGCGACACTATAGTTTCGCTGTATAGTGTCGCTGGAAGGAGATATACATAGTTTCGCTATATAGTTTCGCCCAGAGAACAGGCTAGTTTCGCTGGTCGCGAAAAACACATAAATCAGCCTAAAAATCCATCTAACAGCTTCCATATTACATGCAATTCATTATCTAGCATACATAACCATTTACCAACATCACAGAAGTCATTTTAACACCTTTAGCATGCATTTTCATCATCAAATCACCAAAAACACATTTTAACCTAAAATGACCTAATCTAGCATAAATCTTCAACATGGATGGATTTCACACGTAAAGTTATAAACTTTATAACAGATCTAGCAATCCTAAGCAACATATCAGAAGATCAAGTGATTCCATGGAGGTTTGGTCATGCTTTAAAGTAAAACACCAAGAAAAACACATATAAATGCATAAAGAATGGTTTTGGGGACTCACGATTCGATCTAGGGCCAAATGGATGAGATGAGATAATGGTTCCTTGATGGTTCTTGGCTGGAATCAGCTGGTCCAGAATATCTCAGGAGAGTGTGTGTGTTTTGTATGAAATGAGGCAAAAATGTGATATCTAGGGTTTTATGTCATTATATATCAGGGCCTAGTTTCGCTGGCTAGTTTCGCTGGCCAAGCGAAACTGGCTCTGGTAGTCAGAGGGTAGACTAGCCGGGCGACACTATAGTTTCGCCCGGTAGTTTCGCTGGAAACCCAAAAGTGACCAGTTTACATTTTAAGCAAGATAAGTACAGTTCATGGGTTGTCATGCTATTCACAACACTAAGTCATGTATTTAAATCACATTGCACATAATAACTATAAGTAATTGAACACATAACACATATGGGCGGGTTTGGTGATCAACCAAAGGTCGTGGACGTATTCGGCCTAGTTAAGCATTAGTTACTAAGTTAACACTTATAACGTAACTAACGGAATTGTCTAACGGAAGTAAACCTTGAAATTCTCGGATGTCACATCGGAGCTCCGGTGAGGGTGGAAGCAAGAGCCAATGTGCAGCGCTTTTTTCTTCTTCCAGGGGAGTTAGCGGCGTTCCATTGTAATTAGGTCTTAGCGCGATTTTAATTTTTTTATGAGGCATGTTTAGGTCTTATTAGTTTAGAGGTTATTAAGACTTTTCACCTCTTAATGATAAGGAAAAAACAAACAGGGATAAGTCGCAAAAGATCTTGGCGAATAAGACCTAAGAGGCTATTAAGACCTTAATGGAAAAAACAAACAGGCCCTAAGTGTTAATTAATGAGATTATAATTATATATCCTACTATTCTGTTGGAAAGACTGCGTCAAAGAGTGCAAAAGAGGTTCGAGTACAGTATGTTTATGATCATACAATGAGACGGGGAGGATATGTCTATCTGAAACAAAAACTGGTAATAAGCTAAGTGTGTTACACCCAGTCATGGTTAAGAACGTGCAATGTATGTTTCAAGTCTGATATATATATATATTATTATTAGAATACAAGGTATAAAACAAAGAAATTGCAGCTGATGATTCCCCCTCTCGAGCGTTTATGTGGAGGAAAGGAAGGGTAAATAAAGAGGGGGAATACAAAATGCTTGTGGTGAAGGGCGTAGCAGATGATATAGTAAGTTTAATATCTATATATATATACCTAATTTTTCATGAGTTACATATTAACAGCACCTCACTACATTAACTAAATTAATTACCGCATACCGAGAATGAAACAAAAATAAATGCGGGATCCGTTACCATAGAACCAGGAACGGACGCCTGACATTGGTCCTTGGCAAGGAAAGGGGTGGAAACCTAAAAGTTATCGAGTAGGGAGTGACTTCCCATGGATATTGGCAGGATGCTCCAAAAGGGCGATCAAAAGAGCGGATTTAAAAACTTGAGGCTGAACTCAAAAATGAAAAACAGCTGCATGAGAAAAAGGATCAAGAGGTTGAGCATCTCAATGATATGGTTAAAGCACAACATGAAAAAATTGATATGCTAACGGCGTTTATGAACCGCATGATTCAAGAAAAACAAGTTGATAAGACGGTAAATTCTGTAAGGGACAAATTATATGTATACCTATAATTAATTATATTATATAAGTTACTTTTTATCAGTTAGTTATTATAAATCATTAAATCATTTTCTAGGTAAAGTCCGTGGAGGCGCCTCTTACTATAACTGTAAGATCTAAAAACAGTTGTAATCAGCATTCCAATGTAAATAGAACGGTAATTAAGTATTATTGCTGATATGATTGATCTCCCATGAGCGCATATTTATTAATTAATTAACTAATTGAATTGTACGTAGGACATGATCAATTCTGCGCACAATACATCGTGGAAACAATCTCCTCAATCAAACTCATCTCAAAGGTCGGTCGATGAGGTACGAATTTCAAATAGTTCTGAATTTGAGTTGATCTAGAAGATTCTAGTTCATCTGGATGAACATGCGTCTCTAGTTATAGTTTATCCGGATAGTTATAGTTCATCCAGGTAGTTAAAGTTCATCAAGATAGGTAAAGTTCATCATGATAGTTAAAGTTCATCAGGATAGTTAATGTTCATCTGGATAGTTAGAGTTAATCTAGAAGATTCTAGTTCATCTTGATGAACATGCGTCTCTAGTTATAGCTCACCGGGATGGTTATAGTTTATCCGGAAAGTTAAAGTTCATCAGTATAGGTAAAGTTCATCAGGATAGTTAAAGTTCATCAGGATAATTAGAGTTATTCTGGAATATAATTAATAATTAACTATTCCGGCTATGATAAGTTTGTACTTCACCCGAATGGTTATCTGGATAGCTACTAATTTTAGCCGGTTATGATCGATTTTATAAATTAATTGAGTTGTAGGTCTGTTCTGCGACCGTATCACAACACACTCCTCCATCTATAACAGCGTCTAGGCAAAAGGAAAGGGTAACTATTTTAATTTACACAATTGTGTACTTCCCTTACAACTAAATGCTATATGATCATTTAATTAGATGCTGATGCTGTCTTTAGGGGAAAAAAGACAAATAACAAAAAGCAGCAGCTGCTGCAGCCAGTAGTACTGTTGGGGCATCACAGCATGAAGTGGTATATATATAATTAAGGATTTGACAAATCGCTTTGTCGTTATTGTTAACTAATATATATGTTACTAATCAATTAAATTATATGGCGTCAAATTAGGAAAAATATAAGAGACCTACAAAATTAGTAAAACCTGCTCAGAAAGTACCTGCTAAAGACATTCCTGCTGCTGTTGAGCCAGTAATCTCATTAGAGGAATACATATTAGTATATCTGACAATTTATTTATTCAGTTTTTTACTTTAATTAATTAATTGTTAATATATATGCTATAATTAATATTATTATTATGTCACTTCTAATCAGGGGTGCAAAACTGTGATGCTGCACCTTGGGGAGAAAGGAACATCGTGGAAGATGCTCAATTATTACCAGCATTAAAAGATGAGATGATTCATGGAGTTCCACTACCTTCTAATTGCCGTGGAGTTTCCATTTCTAAGGTTTGAAAGGAAGAGGGATTTTTTTACCAAAACTAGTAGAAGGTATGACAACACTTAAGGAGCTTGCAGAGAAGAAAAGCACTAACTATATTATTGCATGGCCGAATGACCAAATGATCAATGCTGATAATACAGTTGCAACAAATGAAGAACCAAAGGTAATTACTATATTAATTGTATCCACTATAATTAATTAATTAAATTTAAATATATATATATATATATATATATATATATATCTGATCGGTTTTATTTGTTATGTTTTGTTACTCCAGGTAAATAATGTGAAAACGAAGCCGAAGGTACAGTACATAGCATCAAACAACCTGAAGAGCGCAGCGATCAAAAAACTCACAAGGAGCAAAACTAACCCGACCAAGAAATTATAATTTTCATAGAAATTAAAGTTTGATTAGTGTATACGTATGTATAATTAATTATAATATGATTTTAAGGTTTCTCATAGACATATATATGCAGTTTAATTAATTATAATTAAGAAAAACGAAATTTGATGAATCTATAATTGCTTGATTATATATATATGAAAGACAAATAATACCAAAGGCCACACTTTTTATATTTTAACGTGGCCGTTGCCACCATTTGGCCACGCATATTGGGACAAATATCTAATTTTAACTACCCTTTGGCCACTTTTTTTCCAAATATATGTGGCTAAAACACAAATGTACGTGACCAAGTAATACCAAATGCCACACTTTTTATATTTTAACGTGGCCGTTGCCACCATTTGGTCACGCGTATTGAAACAAATATCTGATTTCAACTACCCTTTGGCCACTTTCTTTTTCCAAATATATATGGCTAAAACACAAATATACGTGAGCAAATAATACCAAAGGCCACACTTTTTATATTTTAAGGTAGTCGTTGCCACCCTTTGGCTACGCGTATTGGGACAAAATGTATGATTTCAGCAACCCATTTGGCCACGTTTTTTCTAACATATGTGGCTAAACACAAATATACGTGACCATATAATACCAAAACCACGCTTTTTATATTATAACGTGGTCGTTGCCACCCTTTGGCCACACGTATTGGGACAAAAATTATAATTTCAGCAACCCATTTGGTAACATTCTTTTTTAACATATGTGGCTAAAACACAAATATACGTGACCATATAATAATAAATGCCACGATTTTAATATTTTAACGTGGCCGTTGCCACCCTTTGGCCAAGCGAATTGGGACAAAATGTATGATTTCAGCAAACCTTTGGGCACATATTTTTATAATGTATGTAGCTAAAACACAGATATATGTGACCATATAATACCAAAGGCCACGTTAAACAAACACATGTTGGCTGTTAGGACCCTTTGGCCATACTTTCTGGAAGAATTATTTGATTACAACAATAACTATTGGTACCCTTTAGCTACGCTTCAAGGTGGCTTCAGTCACTGATATTGTAACGTGGTCGTATGATACATACGGTGACATGACCTTTGGTGTCGATTGAAATGAAAAAAAAAACGTGGCCAAAGACCTTTGGTCACGGTTTTTTTCTGTGGCCAAAGGTGAATTTTAATGTAGTGTTTGATGACTGGAACGGGAAGTTTTTTCTGGCATTATTGGAATTTGTTGACTATGACCTGTTGACATTAATTGTTGATTGTCCCGCTGTGTTTGAGTTTGATGAAGCTAATACAACTACCACTACTATTACTGTAGCTGACCCACATGTACCTAAGAAGAAGATTCCTAAACCAATGGACAAGTTGACACTTGCTGAACGTATCCAACTGAAGACTGATAAACGTGCATTGGGTTGCTTCAAAATGGCAATCAGTGATGACTTGTTGCATCAGTTCCGTGAGGCCACCTTGGCTCATGAGATATGGGTTGGTCTTGGGAAGAAGTATGAAGGCAATCCTGCTACCAAAGAGAGAAGACTCGAGAAACTCAAGTTAGCGTTCAACACTTTCTCTCAAAAGGCTAGATAATCGTTTGAAACTCATGTCAATCGGTTATGCAGAATCATCACTGAGATGACAACTAAGAAGATCCGGCCTGATTCTGGAGACATCATAAGGAAAATTCTGTATTCCTTTCCTCAAGATTTTGCCTCCTATGTCACTTATTTGATCGAAAGTATTGATATTACGACTGCTAATTACATGGAATTGATTGACAATGTTCGCTAGTATGAAGTAAGGGCAGGCGAACGAAATGGAAAGTCACTCATGGGCAATGTGACTACGAGGAGTTCATCATCCTCAGCTCCATATGCTGCATTTGGTGCCTGTACTTATGAGGAAAATTATTAGTTTTCCCACTCTTCTGGTTTAAGTGTGCCTGTTGTTACTTCATCGCCTGCACCAACTCCTACACCAACTGAATTCTTCGTTTCTCATGCAACACATCAGTCTTCTAATGGGACGTATGTTTAATAACCATCATCTGGGTACTTTGCTCAAATGTCAGCACCCGCTTCACCAACCAACACCAGCATGGATCAAGACTTGTGCAATGCTTTTCTGGCTTGCATGAACTCTTAAATGTCCGGGAACATAAAGTGGCAAATGGGTATGTCAAGAGGATCTTGACCAGATAATTTTTGATGATCTCGAGGAGATTGACATAAAGTGGCAAATGGGTATGATTGCTGCCAGAACTAGGAAATTTTTCAGGAAGACTGGGAGGAAGCTGTTTCAACCTCCATCAAATGCCAACATTGGAGTTGACAAGTCTAAATCCCAATATTACAACTTCCAGGAGCTTCTAACACTTTGCATAGGAATGTCCCAAGCCTAGGACTTGGAATGTTCCTAACAACACTGGTGGAAGTAATCAGACTCAACAAAAGAAAGGTGGCAATGGTAACAGGCCTACCAGAAACAGTGCAGCTCATCATATCAGAAGCCACTGAATGCAAATGCTAATGTCTCTCTTCATGGAACATCTAACTCTTAACCTACTCAATGAGTTGATGACAACAGCAAAGCATTAGTCTCACTGGAAGGTGGTAATTACAACTGTACATCTTCATCAAAGTCTCAACCTTCAACGGTCAGACTATGCACTCATGGTCAATTCTAATGGAGAAGAGAATGCTGAGTCTACTGAATTTGACCCTCTTTTTCCTATAAGTTTCTGTCCGATGGCTGGAGTTGATGAAAATTTTGAAGAATCCTTACCTACTGTCAGAAATGCTATTGTTGTGAGTCTTTCAAATGTTGAAACGGAGGCTAGCAAGTGACTTCTTGAACTTCATAGAGGAACCATTCTAGATGTGGTAAAATCACATTTATGTTCTGACAAAGGCCTTGAGACTATCGCTCGCTATCGCACATACAACCTTGAATTGCATGCTAAGGCGGCAGAGAGCGAGAGTCAATTAGAGCAACTCAAAGCAACTGAGAAGGATTTACTGGTAAAGATTAAATGTCTTCAAGATTACATTGAAGTCATGAAGCATACTGAGTCAAACTTGAAAATCCAAATTGCAAATCTTTTAAACAAATTGACTTCTCTGAGAAACAGCTATGCTGAAGCTCGAGAAACCGTTGATTTAATGAAACTAAATCCCACAACTTTGGGTACCACGGTTGCTAAGGACATAATGGATCGGCTTAGTCTGGTTTAGGTCTAACACGGGAGATAATTGATAGTGCGGCTGAGCATCCACTCAAACATAACTATTATTCGATCCCCGATTTGACCAAAATCAATTCAAAAAGCCACATTAAGTTCATCGACCTGAGTTCGATTCCGAGTGCCTCTGATATCCAATCGATGGAAGCCCAACTGGCTAACACTGAAACTGGTTCTAGACTTCCACCGGTTGATGATACACTCAAAATTCATGATTTTGATGCAATATCTTTAAATTTTGTTGACACAAAAATTTCTGAGTCTTGTGTGCAAAAAGCTGCTGAGAACGAGTTTCTTAATCGGTGTACTCAAAACGCCACTAATGGTCAGTCTTTTCTGTTTAATGAATATTTTTATGTTTTTAAAACAAATGAGGCTCCTAAAAAGACTCAAACCAGTCGGAGGTGTAAGCCTAAAAAGAAAGTTACTGATTAGGAACTCGTTGTTCAGCAAGATGTCAATGACGATGCTTTTAATCGTGCATTTGCCGAAATGGCTTTGAAACATGGTAAGAGTGTCATGCACACACAAGCCGGTCTTACAATCACCGATAGTAAGGTGATCGCTATTCAAAATGTACCGAAAACTGCTCCAGCGACAACTACACAAGCATCTTCTGTACCTTTGTTTCTCAAGCAAAATGATGCTTCTGTTAGCCCAACTCCCAATGAGGCAGGAAATTCCACTGTGCTTTTGGTCAAGACAGATAACCTTAAGAAAAAGTCTCAAAATGAGCCAGTCTTATCTGCTCAACCAAGTGTCGAAAGCTAGTCTCCTGTGGTCGAGCCAACTGTAGGTGCTACAAATGCTCCTTAAACATACACGACATGGAAAAAGAAGAAACAGACAAGTGGAGAAAGAAGAAGGCAGCATCTGAAACTGAGAAAGCTGAGAGTGCTATATCAGATGAACCTCAACCTGTTGT
The DNA here is from genome assembly GCA_039602395.1 of Deinandra increscens subsp. villosa. Taxonomy (NCBI): domain Eukaryota; kingdom Viridiplantae; phylum Streptophyta; class Magnoliopsida; order Asterales; family Asteraceae; genus Deinandra; species Deinandra increscens. Next base: position 49,354,420 of record JBCNJP010000007.1, on the reverse strand, counting down.
TTCACCTGTTGCTGCTCAACCATTTGTCGCTACACAAAGTGTTCCAGTTGAGACACCGGGATGTCTTGTATGTGGAAATCTACACCACGATGCCAGGGTGTGTGTCTATAACACTAGTTACTCTGCACATGACAACTCCCTTGTGCCTCCTGTTTACTACTACCAACAGCAACAAGTGCCGCCGCAAAGCAACCAATTGGCCCTGATGTACTATGGAAATTATGGTGAAGACTATCTGAATCAAAGGGCGGACACGATGTTTTAACAGTCTTATCTGTATCAACCATACATTCCCAACCAAGCACCATATGTTCCACGTGGTTTGTGAGGGCATGTCAGTACATTCAGGCAAAATATTTAACAGCAAGTGAGGATGGTTTCACCTAGCCCAGTTCCTATGAGGCCATGGACTCCAAGACCAAGACCTGCCTTCATCCCAAGGCTTGTTAAGGTTCAGCGACCTGTCTTAGTTCCTCAACCAACAATTGCTGCTTTATCGAATCCTCCTACTCTCATTTCTGCTCAAACTGCTCCTTCGACGAAGAAAGCACCCAAAAAGAAGGCCCCAGGTCAATCTGGCCAGGGTCCATCTCTTAACTGACCATTTTCTTTTTGCATATGCAGGGACTGGCCCAGAGTGCTGTTTATATATGGTACTTAGACAGTGGTTGTTCCAGGTGTTGGATATTGGATGTCTAGACTCGACAACACCAAGAGTCTGACCTGGTTCGACCCATAAGAAGTTACACTGAGGGCAACGAGATAAAAATCTGTTTACTTGGTTAGCCGGTAATTCACGAAAATATGTAATTAATTAATGTTTATTCATGATACTAAACGGAGAGATAGCATTATATTATTAACGCTAAGCGGTGAATAGAATAGATCAAATAAATAGTTATTTGAGTTTATTGGTTCTTGGATTTACGATCTTTTGATTAATAAAACTATTTATTAATTAAATCGTAAAACATCAATGGTTCGATTGGACGATTGAGATTGACGAGGGACTTGATCCGTAATATGCGAGGGCTTAAATAAGCAAGCAAGGATTAGGAGAACCCTAATCCTCATTTTCGCCCCCCCCCTCCCCCACGATCTCTCTCTCTCTCGTCACCCTCTCGCACCTCTCCCTCTCGACACTCCTTCCACGTGATGCCCTAGCCATCGAAGGTTGTTTTTGCCGTATTCTAGCAATCGGCAATCAAGGTGTAATCGTCATCATCATCAATTAGGAGAAACGTCACCACCCTCGATTTGGGTGCAACCGCCGCCGCCGCCACCTCCTCGGGAGAAATCGCCGCCGCCACCACCTCTCTTGAAAACCATCGTCGCCGCCACCCTCCTGGCCGCCGTCCCCTCCCTTGGGCCGTCGCCATTCAAACGCTAGGTCGCCGTCGCGACCTAGCATATCTTCGTTTCACCTTGACGTTTCCCACCACCCACCGATTAATCGTCATCGTCACGATTTTGTGAGTACGAGCCTCCATCTCCATAATCGTCATAATCGCCTTGGATAAAATCTTAGCCGCCTTCATCGTCTTGATTTGTTGGTGCTCGCTAGTCGCCACCATAAACCGAATTGTTGCTTTTTCTAACGAATTAGTTTAAGACGGTTCAAGCAATTTGCGAAACGATTTGATCCGAACGTCGGATCGGTTTTTCCATGAAACCCTAGCGTCATCACGTTGTCCCTCGGTGTCTCTCACATTTGTTAGTTCACCGCGAAGGTATATCTAAACTCCATTTTAGTTTAGATGTTTTGTTTCGATTAATGTAATCGTTAGTGTTTTTCGCGTTAACCAGATTAACGCGAAAATGGTGTTTGCGTGATTATTTTGTTGATCGTGATTCTGTTATCACGATTTCGACACCAACGGTTTACGCATCTAAAATTAGTTAATTTATTAATTTCTGCTATGTAACGAATTATTGGTTAATCCGTTTTAACTCTTGATTAACTAAACTCGGTCGGTAATGTTTTAATCAAACCTATAAGTTTTTTCTTTTAAAATCGTCACCGGGCACCCGTATACCACTATCTGAATCCCAACAGTGGTACCAGAGCTTTGATCACCACACGCAAACCGTAACCGGTCGGTTTTAAACCGGTGGATTTCGCGAACTGGGGTTTAAACCCGAAAGTCGCGAAAGTTATAAATGAATTGCTTTTCTACATGTTTGGTCGATTTATTTCCACCAAACATTTTCAATTCGGTAATTGATTGATTAACGCGCATATTCGGCTAGACCCGTAGTACGGTTGTGATTGGTTGTCATGTTTGGTTTGGCCCATTTTTGGCCCACTTGCATTTTGGTTTTGGATTGGCCCACTTTGTTTTTGGTGTTCAAAAGTTCTAGCAAAATAGATTAGGTTTTATTATAGTTTCTTGTGAATGCTCACCTTCGCCCTAGACGAACGTGACGAGAATTGATGCGACTACCCCATCGTGGCAAGTGTTCTTATCTAAGGACACTTCCTAGTATGGCGAGTATCCACGACCGGAAGACCGACGAGTTCCAATCTATCAAGAAGAGCTTATGAAGCCAATGGGAGCATTATAGTCGACCAGATGACCATTCCATACTCATCCTTGTGGTTGATTTTACATTTTGTCCCAGACCTTCTTCGGCATTGTCACTAGGCTCTGACAATGTCGATACCTCTTAAGCCGAATATGTGTCTGTTTGCATGTACGTTTTGGTTTCTTGTCTTAAATTGTTTAATGCACCAACTGACAACTCCAAACTAAGTTTTAAACGGTTAAAACTGTATTACAATCAATTTTATTCGACTGTGATCTCGAATTCTTTGATCTTAAATATCAAACTTTCAAATAATTGGTTATCGCATCGCGACGCGTAGTTTGTAATAAGGAGGTTATTAAATTGACTGTCCCGAGTGAGATAGGGTTCTTGAGTAAGCCTAGTCAAATATTTATTTAATTAAAACATTGACTAAATAATCCTATCTGGTAAGCCGCAAAACGGATAGATTATGCCATCTTAGTCAAGTCTAACTTGAAACATATTTACCAATGCATCAGTGTTGGAGTATTTCAACACCGCACTTGGTGTTCAGGGTATCTTCCAAGGTGTATGCATTGGAGTATTTCAACACCGTGCATGCTCACTGACCACTGAGGACATCTATCATTTTCTTTACGAGTACCTTGTGTATTGGAGTATTTCAACTCCATACATCTGGTCATTCGTAGACAAAAATGGCATGGATGACGCTAAACGTATTTCGCGAATTAATTCGCGAAAGCCTCATAAAAGGGAGTTGTGACTGGCTTTCACAAGAGATAATCGTTTTCCATCTGATTACTTAGTGACCAGTGATTGCACTTAACGCTGCCTTTGTAGGTCGACTACTAATTGGGTTACCATATTCCTATTTAGGATTTGCTTGCCATTTTTAAATACGAATATTACATCGAAACACTAAACGAATTGCCTGTTGTTTCAGATGGCTAATGCTAATGCAAACAACAAGGATTTCCATCTCAAGTCTCTCCTTGAGAAGGAGAAACTTGATGACACCAACTTCCTCGACTGGCATTGAATTCTGAATATTATCCTGCAAATGGCCAACAAGCAACATGTGTTGGAACACGAGGTGCCCGAGCACCCGGCTAATAATACACCGGCTGGTCGAGCTGCACACGATGCACTGAAAAAGGATGCCAATTCAGTGATATGCCTCATGTTGGCCACCATGTCTAGTGATATTCAGAAGAGCATGGTTGACAGGACGGCGTTTCAGATGATCGGGGAACTTAAGGGCATGTTTGAAACCCAGGCCCGACAGGAACGCTACGAAACCGTTATCAGGATTCTCACCTGTCGAATAGCTAAAGGTAGCCCTGTCAGCACCCATTTCCTTAAGATGAAGGGCTACATCGACCGACTTGCAAAGCTCGATTACGTCATTCCTCAGGAAATGGCAACGGATTTGATACTCCACTCTGTTTCCACCGCGTTCACTCCTTTCCGGATCAATTTTAATATGAACAACCTCGTTAAGACAGTGACCGAGCTTCACGACATGTTGAAGACTGCTGAGATTGATTTTCTCAACAGTAACAACAACAAAATCAAGTCAAATGATGTGCTCGCCATCCGATCCGGAGGTGTCAAAAACCAGAGGTTAAGAGGAACCCTGAGCAAAGGAAGAAAGGCAAGGGCGCTACTGCTAGAGGGTCTAGTGGCACCGGAAAGGGCAAGTCAAGGGCTTCGAAGGCACCTCCGCAAGATGAGCCACAAACACAATGCTTCGAATGCAACAAGATGGGGGCACTGGAAGAGTAACTGCCCAGAATATCTTGCCAAGGTAAAAGGGAAGAAGGCCGATACAGGCACTTCCGGAGGTATATATCTGTTACCTCATGTTATAAACCACTTCACTTGATCCTTCACAATATATGCTTGACATACTTTACATTTTGTAGGAACGTGAAGTCGTAGAAAGCAAAAGAACCAAGAATACATGTCATCTTTGTATGATTGCAAACTTTGATTAAAGATCATGTCATATTTTGAATTCTTGGTAGTATCTTTAAAATAACTTGCTTGTTTTCCTTGGCGGGGTCCAGGATGATACAATTTTTGCTTTTGGTTTGAATCTCGAACATGCACTAAAGTTTCTGGTTTAAACTTGATTGATATGCATGGTTTTTCTACACTTTAAAATGTTTCACTTGGTTGGTAGATAAGATTCAAACATATATAACATGACGCTAAGCCTGCTGCTATTAATTTAATGATCATGAGGCTAGCCTAAATACAAAGAAAGAACGGTTGTTCCTTCTAAATCCATTAAGGCCATGACGTCTCTTATTCTCATTGTACTTGTTACAGCAGGAATAGTCAAACTACCATGATTCATAGAACCCTATGGTTTAGAATTGCGTAGCTTAAGAAATCATTAAATCAAGTTAAATTTTTATGAAATCACTTACTTGATTTTTGTCAATACAAACAATAGGTCCTTTGCCAAGTTCAAACACTTGTTTGTATTAAGTTCAAACCACCATCGCTACCTATGTAACACGATAACTTGTTTGATTATGTTATATGAATGCACTAAAGTTCTGTGCATAAGACCATGGTCATGAATAGATATATACGTACAACACCTTGAATGTCAAAGACTACAACTGGTTTGTACTCATATGTGTTAAAATCCTGCTAAGCACATGTTGCTTACATTATGAGGTTTTGGTTTCAAGTTTGAAAGCTAATAAACACATGACTAATGACATGCCAATGGCCGCCGTTCAAACCTTATAACCACGAATCATTTCCTCACCAAACACTTGTGACTCAAAATTGGTTCCAAGAGGAAGTCTTGCGGGAGACCAAAATTTGAGTTTTGCATGTCCACTTTTGATACATGGACATTTAAATTCCTTTTCAAAGAAATTTGATTTCTATAGGAATTACTGGACAGTGCCCTTTGACTCTTGTAATTATTCAAGAATCATAAGACGAACATCTTTTCACAACAAGTGGTTGTTGCAACAATGAAAACATGTTTGCATTCTAAATGACTAATAATTCCATATGGAACTAGATGTCGATTTAACTTGTCTAAAATCTTCCATTATTGGTTAGTCATTAGATTGAATTGTCAATCCTAAATCAGACTCGATACTTTGATAGAATAATCATCGGAGCGTCTAGCACGCAACTCCTTTCAAATACAAAGCTGATTGTATAAGATACCATCAAACTCTAGCAGTTTGATTTCATCTTGCTATCTCATGTATGTGGCATGACAATTGGATATTAATCAATTTAGATTCATATTGTGTTTATGAAACTAAATAACTTCGTTCTTGGAAAAGAAGTATGTTTTCTAAGATTTCGCTTGCAAAACAATATCCTAACGGTTTGAAAGAAAGATGATTACAAGAATGCATCGTCTACATAAAGCAAGTGGGAGCATCACCACTAATCCTTATCGGGATAACGATTGAGTGCTGATCTAATGCTCATTAAAGTTTACTAATTTAAACTTACAATGAAACCTCAACTTATCTCCAAGGTTCAAGAACATCCCACAATTGAAAACATATCAGGAATGGCATTCTCAGATATATATTTAATTTCTTGAAACAAGTCGTGTCATACTAGTTATGAAACGAAAACTATCCAACATAGGAATGTTGCATGAGTATCACTATAAAGAGTTACACAAATGACACTAGCTGGAAAACCATATCATCTCAACTCGTCTTGATAATGACAAATGTTCATGATGAGTACTCGAGTATACTCACCGAACAACTAGCCACCTTAAGTGAAGTTTGAATCATGAATGTAAGGGTACATTCAAAGAAGGTTAATTTAATTTTGTTGATGTGCATACCAAGGGCACAAGTCTTATCACGCATTCAAATTCACTTAAGTATTTTTGTTGTTCATGAGAAACACCAAAACTAATTAAACAACTTAAACGGGCAAAAACAAAACACAGACAAAGAACCTAGCACGAGAATTTACAGTTCCATTGATCAAGTTTGATCAATAAGCTAATAATGTTACGTATTACCTGATTTCCACGCTACATTGGTGTTCTACTTTAGTGTTGGGATGTCGAACTTTAACGTTTGAACCAAATCATTCAATTTGATCTCATGGGTTAGATGCAGATTTCGAATTCTATGAAACGTGTTCGAATTTTATACGTTTTAAACATCCATGAATATTTTGTGAAATATTCTAAAACCGTCAGTAGTCGATCTAATTTGTGGGAACAAAACTGATCTATGACTATTCTGTCTCTATACTCAAACGGTTGACTCTCCAGACTCATAAACCTCATTAGGGAATGACGTTGTGACGTAACTCGTATCAAATTGTCTTCGTGGATTTAATCATGAGACGAATTTGATTGAATGGTATACTCAATAGTGTCCTTTGACCTGAGATACATATGCTACCTCCCGTTCGCCAAAGACTTTTCTTTGATTGTAGTATAACGTTGTCGCGTAACTGCCAGTAATAAGGGCTACTTTTGGGAATGGATCTGAAGCTTAGTGGGAGCTGTATGTAATCAAGATGGGATTCTGTATTCTTTCACTAATAATGCAACAGCTAGACATCGTGGGCCCTTTCGTGAGTTCTAAGTATTAAGTGTAAGGCCTTACCCAAACTTACTGTGTGTTTGATTGGATCACTTCGAACTACAGACACAAGAAATATAATGATTAAACATTAAAAAGAATGAATTAAATCCATGTCTCTTGTTCAATTGATGTCATATATGGAAAGGAACTAATCAATTTGAATTACCATAAGTCAAAACTACAACGCGAGTTTGTAGATATACCTTGGTTGCTGACTTGAAGTGTCGTAACTGGTTGGGACAACCATGTGTAGCTAGAGCACCTCTGACTGTTTCTTCTAATGTTTTCACACTCTGTCCAAGTGGGAGATTGTTGGATATTGGATGTCTAGACCCGACAACACCAAGAGCCCGACCCAGTTCGACCCGTAAAGAGTTACACTAAGGGCAACGAGATGAAAAATCTGCTTACTTAGTTAACCGGTAATTCACGGAAATATGTAATTAATTAATGTTTATTCATGATTAATAAACATGTATTTAATTACGGATAATTAACAATACGATACTAAACGGAGAAATAGCATTATATTATTAACCCTAAGCGGTGAATAGAATAAATCAAATAAATAGTTATTTGAGTTTATTGGTTCTCGGATTTACGATCTTTTTATTAATAAAATTGTTTATTAATTAAATCGTAAAACATCGATGGTTCGATTGTGTGATTAAAATTGACGAGGGTCTTGATCCGTAAAATACGAGGGCTTAAATAAGCAAGCAAGGATTAGGAGAACCCTAATCCTCATTTGCGCCCCCCGTCCCCCATGATCTCTCTCTCTCTATCTCTCTCTCTCTCTCTCTCTCTCTCTCTCTCTCTCTCATCACTATCCCTCTCGCACGCCACCCTCTCCCTCTCGACACTCCTTCCACGTGATGCCTTAGCCGTTGAAGGGTTTTTTTTTCGGATTCTACAATCGCCGCCGCCGCCACCTCTCTTGAGAACCACTGTCGCCGCCGCCCTCTTGGCCACCATCGCCGTCGCCCATCCCTTGGGCCGTCACCATTCAAACCCTATGTCACCTTCGCGATGTAACGTATCTCTGTTTCACCGTGACGCTTTCCACCACTCATCAATTAATCATCATCGTCACGATTTTGTGAGTGCGAGCCTCCGTCGTCGTAATCGTCATAATTGCCTAGGCTAAAATCTTAGCCGCCTTCATCGTCTTGATACGTTGGTGCTCGCTAGTCGCCACCATAAACCAAATCGTTGCTTTTTGTAACGAATTGGTTTAAGACAGTTCAAGCGATTTGCAAAACGATTTGATCCGAACGTTGGATCGGTTTTTCCGTGAAACCCTAGCGTCATCACGTTGTCCCTCGGTGTCTCTAACGTTTGTTAGTTCACCGCGAAGGTATATCTAAACTCCATTTTAGTTTAGATGTTTTGTTTCGATTAATGTAATCGTTAGTGTTTTTCGCGTTAACCAGATTAACGCGAAAAATGTGTTTGCGTGATTATTTTGGTGATCGTGATCCGGTTGTCACGATTTCGACACCAACGGTTTACGCGTCTAAAATTAGTTAATTTATTAATTCCACTGCGTAACGGATTTCTGGTTAATCTGTTTTAACTCTTAACTAACTAAACCCGGTCGGTAATGTTTTAATCAAACCTATAAGTTTTTCTTTTTTAAAAACGTCACCGGGCACTTGTATACCACTGTCTGAATCCCAACACCAGGCATATGAAGGGAAACAAGGATCTGCTGTATGATATTAAACCTATATCTCATGGTAGCCATGTTTCCTTTGGAGGTGATATTCATGGTGGTAGAATAATTGGTAACGGTCTCTTGACGAATGGAGAAATTTCATTTAATAAGGTTGATCTAGTGTCGAACCGGAAGTTTAACCTGCTAAGTGTCTCTCAAATCTGCGACAACAAGATGCCAATGTTCTTTGATGACCGAGAATGTTATATATAGAAGCACGGTTTCAAGATCCCTGAAGATCAGATGTTATTTCGTGCAAAACGGAAATGGAATATGTATGCTCTGGATATGTGTGCTGCAAGGCCGACAGGTTTGGTGGCGTGCTTCTTGGCTAAAGCTTCGGAAGATGACTCTACTTTATGGCAGAGGCGAATGGGGCATGTCAACTTTCATAACATGAATCGCCTTGTTAGGGGGGAACACGTTGTCGGTGTGCTGGAGAAGGAATTCATCCATATCAATAACTGTGTTGCGTGTTTGAAAGGGAAACAGCACAAGACGTCTCACAAGCCTAAGCCACCAGGTAGAACGACAATCATACTTCAGCAATTCCATCTTGACCTTTTTGGGCCAGTGAGCATCAAGAGTTTAGGGGAAAAGTCATAATGCTTGGTTATCAATGATGACTACTCCAGATACTCGTGGGTGTTATTCCTTTAGGAGAAGTCTGAGACAACTGAGATATTGAAGGACTTTGTCACTCGAATCGAGAATAGATGCAGAGAGTGGGTTAGAATTATCATATCAGACAATGGGTCTGAATTCAAGAATCAGACATTTGATGCATTTTGCAACGAGAAAGGCATTACTCGACAATTCAGTTAACCGTACACGCTGCAACAAAATGGTGTAGCTAAACGGAAGAATATAACCATCACCGAGTCTGTTAGGACTATTCTTGCTGACTCCAATATGATATTGTCCTTTTGGCCAGAAGCTGTGAACACAACCTGCTATGTTCTGAACATAATGCTCCTGGTTAAACATGCGAACAAGACGCCATTCGAACTGTTGTTTAAAAAAACCAAACTTAAAACGTTTAAAACCTTTCGGATGCGCTTGTACTGTATTGATATAGTCGGAAAAATTAGCCAAGTTTGCCCCACAAGCGGATGACGCTTATTTTGTTGGGTACTCGATGACCTCAGCGCCCTATCGAGTGTTCAACGGAAGAACTCAAGTTATTCTTGAGTCGTGCAACGTTACTTTTAACGAGCATACTCAGAATACTAGAGATCCTGCTCCTGATAGCATGAAGTCACTGCTGCCGAAAACCAACATTAATTGGTTCATTCTGAACTACAAGACAAGGTTATAAGTTTGAAAGAAGAAAAGCAATTGCTAAAAAGAAATATTGAGATTCATGAGGGACGGGTGAACAAAATTACCCAAGAAGTGTATTATGCTCATGATCAGATGCAACAAGAAAAGTTTTTATCTAACAGAGCTTCAGAACAATTGATTGATTCAGAAATGGCGTTGGGTGAAGCGCAAAAGAAAATATCTGATTTGAGTGTTGAAGTGTTGGATCTTAAGAGGCAGTTGAATAATTTGAAGAATTCACATTCTTTCACAAGTTACTTATGCAAAGATGAGAATTTCAAGAAAGTCTTTGGAAGCGAAGAGTATAATCAAATTCCGCATCCAGTTATTCAATCTGGTGCTCTAGCTGATATTCATTCTTCTGATATAATTGGAGATTATTCTGAATTTGTGCTTAAGAAGTCTGAGAAGAAGAAACCAAAGCCTTCAAACAAGAAAGTGGACTCTTCAACATCTGGTGCACCTACATCTATTAAATTTGTTTCTGGTGGAGTTGGTGTCAATGCTCAAGACATTTCTGATGATAAGTTGGTGGAGAAAGATGAGAAGATGGGGTCTGAGGAAGAATTAGCGACTGAGTTGGTAAAAGCTAACAACTTTAAGGGGATTAAAGCTAAATTTACCCAGGTTTCTCAAGAGAGTTCTTTTAAGTCTCAGATCGAGTTGTCAAAATTACCCGGTTACAAATGATCTGTTTTGGATAATAAAAATCAGAGATTTGAGAAGAATGTCAAGAAGAACATTCCAAAGAAGACTCCAAAGGAGAAAAAAGGATACCAATCTTGAACAAATCTATCATTTGGCACAAGTATTCATTTCAACCATGGAAAAGGGATTCAGAGGAAAGAAAATGAAGAAGGATTCGTCTGAAAGTTCTCAAATTTTGGCACAAGTATTCATTTTAATCTGGATCAATTTCAACACCTCGAAGTCCTACTTCCAAAATGGTTGCATGCCAATAGGTTTCAAAATTTTTATGGTATTTCTGATAGTTCTGAGTCTGATGATAGATGTCATCCAGTTCAGGGCAAACCACAATTTAAACGATCATATCGTTTGTGCTATCAATGCCGCCGAAAGGGACATATGGCACAGGATTGTCATGAAACTGCCAAAAGAACATTTTCAAACAAATCTGCCGCATTTATTGATGAATCAGGCAGAATTTTTACTGAGTCTACACCTTCCAAATCAAAATCTAAAATACAACAATTTTTCAAATTTGATTCTAGTGTTGATGAGTCATCACAGGATGATGACCCAGTTAAAACGGAAAAGGCAAAAATGAGTGTCGACCAAAAGTGGTTAGCATGTCTGCTTCTGATTTTAGTAAAGAAACTGGTCGACCAGAAGCTGTGTGCTTCGGTTCATTTAAATACTAAATCATTTAAATCCAGTGTGCAGGTTTCTGCAAGAAAACCTATCGGTGATTGTGAAGTTCAAGCTTCAAGCAGTTGCTGATAGTGGCGTTTCCAGCGTAACTTAAAGTTAATGTTTCATATTACAAAACTGAAAGTTTTTCTGAGAGTTTAAAACTGAAAGGTATCAGTATCGATTGGTCAATTTTCTTTCTTTTGAATTTCGTATGTAGTTTAGGGGGAGAAAATTGAAAAACCAAAAATAGTGTCTTTGTGTTTGTGTTAAAATAAAATATCCAAAAATAGAGTTTTCATTTTAAGGGGGAGAAAAGCAGAAAATACAAAAACAATGAAAAATGAGAAATAGTATCCGACATAATTGGGAAATGATGGTATATTGGCTTACGTGTCTGACTCGTGGATAAACTAGAGGAAAAAGCCATAAGATCATTGCTCGATGTGCTTGGTAGGCTTGGCATTAAATCAGAAAGTATTCAGATGTGATAAACATTAAAATACTATTGCTTGACCAAGTGGACAACATCTTAAAGCGTATCTCAAGATATCGAAAAGATATGTGAAAAGAAAAACGAGAAGTCACTAAGTATACATGTGTTCATTTTGCAAAGATTTAAACTTGTTTGATTTTCTTTATTTTGTCAAATGTTTTGACTTTCTCTGCACATCGAAAGATCGACTGATTGTTGTTCGTTTGACATTCTGCTTTATTTTCTTTGGTGTTTCATATAACTCATCGGATTTTCTCTGTGTGTACGGGAGTACTGACCTGATTGTTGTTGGGTTATACAATTTTAACTTGTTTTTATTTTTATATTTTGTTAAATCCGAGGCCTTATCTACGTATCAAAATATCAACCTCAAGGTAGACGATTTAACGTTGTTATTTCTTTTTACATGGAACACAGTTGACGATATCATGAATACAATCACTATGTGTTAAATCACAAGTGAAATCACAAAGTGTGATAAGCAAATGCATATCTGAGTATGTCTGATAGTGTGGGGTACAATGGTCAATGCAATTTAATCAATACAATAACATATCCAGATGTTATGAGTATGATTGTGCCTGAGTTTAAGATGGATAAATTATACCAGCAATCAACATGACTTGTATGCTGAAGTAATTGAATTTGAAGTGTTGTTCATCATGTTATGTCCAATATGATCCCAAGTCATGATCCTCCTCACAAAAGACAAAAATAGTGTGTGATTAAGTATTTCATTTCTGTATTGCACTTATGATTCATATCTGAAAGTTCCAAAAATATTTTAGGTGTGTTTTAGCATAAACTTAAAAAAATCAAAAAGATTTTTGGTGTGTTTTGATATAAAGTTTCAAAAAGCCAAAAATATTTTGTTTCTTATTTGTTTTCGACCAACCGATACAGGATACGAAAAGCATTTTCAAAACTATATCTTGGATTCTCGAAGAGAAGTTTTGCGCCAAGATTAAATTAATTTTCAAAAGAAAAGGAAAGCCGCATTTTTGTCTTCTGAAATTGCAGGTTATTCTGTGTGACAAGACTCAAGCATGGTGAAAGGGGGAGTATGAAGTATCTTTCACAAGTGGATCTTGAAGTTCAAAGATTGTTCAAGAATGATCCAGCCATGCAAGCTCTATTTCTGACAAGATTTCAAGTTGAAGATCAGATGCAACGATGCTGAAGATTGAAGATTGAAGTTTAGTTGGAAAGATAGATAGATAGATAGATGAAAACACAATTCACTTCGGATCTAGTGATTTGTACACCGAAATCGGACCGAAAGTTACTCCGAACTCAAGAACACAAAACGTAAATTAAACTCAGTTTATAGCTTGAATTGGATCAATGTTTACATGAATCGACTCGTTTACAACAGCTAAACACGATCCTATACTTAGTTCTCTCTGAAAAACAAGATCGAAAACTCCTCCTCTTAGAAATCTAACTCAGTGAAAACGGTTATTCGAGAAGTCCTTGCCTCCGAACTCCAACCTTCATTTATATAGGAAACAAGTTTGTGAGTGCCGAACTTTAGGTTCGGCCTCCCTTCGGATCAACTTCGGATGTAGTTCAGACCTTTGTTAAACCTCTGCTTGTTGTTTGATATCTCAAATATATTATATATGTGAGATAATATATAACACACCAAGTCCCTCAACTTTAATAGATTGACACAAACTGCCCTCTAACTTGATTTAATTATTCTAACTAAATCTACTAACAACACTAACTGTAATACACACACGTCACACATATTTTGCACCAACAAACTCCCCCTTGACGTGTGATGTATCAGATCTTCAACCTCATTGAATCTGTTGTTTGTTGATATAGGGTAGGCATGACAGAAACAGGACTGAGTCAACTGAACCCTTTCTGAAAGTGATAAACTCTTTGACAGCTTTACAACCATGCATGCAATTCATTCTGAGATCTTTATCTGAAAGACTTTGATGATTTCAACCTGCAACCTTCAGAAGACAAAAGTGTGGTTTCTCTTTTCCAAACATAACTCTAATCTTGAAAACAAAACTCCTCCTTTGGAGAAACCAAGACATTTAGTTTTGAAAATTTGTTGTATCCCGTGTTGATCAGATCAAAAACAAAGAAGAAAGAAAATCTTTTTGCATTTTATAAAGTTTATATCAAAACACACTAAAAATCTTTTTGGATTTTTCATAAACTGAAACATAAATGCAATATAGAATTAAACTCTATTTTGCTTTTGGTGAGAAAGATCACAACATGAGATCATATCAGACATAACGCATCGTACACACTGCAATTTTAAAATACTAAGCATGCAAGCCAAGCTGACTGAGAATAAAACCATTTGGTTTATTTCAGCTAATGCAAGTCATTATCTATAGCTTTCTGATATGAAATTTAGTGTATTTATCGAGCATTGATAACATGGTACCCACACAATCAGGAATACTGGCAATCCGCTTATTTCATATTTTTTTTTTGTATTTTTTATTTATTTTTTATTCAAGCCAAGTTACTCGCAGCAGATTTCTCATACTGATATTGTAAACTTGCTTATACAGAATCAAATGCCATAGAGATATCAAGTTCATGGTGTTTCTTGCGAAAAGAAAGCAGAACCCTAAACAAACAACAATCAGGTCGGCCGGTGGGCACGCAGAGAAAGTCCGATTGTTTAGGAAAATAAGAAATAGAAAATAAAGCAGAAGTTGTATAACCCAACAACAATCAGGTCGGTGCTCCCGCACACGCAAAGAAAGTCCGATGAGTTATACGAAACACCAAAGAAAATAAAGCAGAATGCCAAACGAACAACAATCAGGTCGATCTTTCGATGCGCAGAGAAAGTCCGATCGTTTGACAAAATAAAGAAAATCAAACAAGTTGAAATCTTTCAAAATAAAGCAAGCGTACACCAGAACATCTCTTTATTCTGTTTTTGATACTTTCTTATTTTATTTTGCCAGATATGCACAGTACCCATCATGATTTGTAACCACAATTATCAAGCAAGCGTTACCTTTATATCATACTCGCATATATCAGACTACTCAGCACATTCAGTCAAGTCAAGCAAGTACCTACAGCCTTTCTTTCTACTTTATTCATGGCAGATAACGTATGCTGATGTACCATCATTTCTCATACGGTTGGATCAATTTCTCTTTTTAATATTTTTCATTTTTTTATTTTTTTTATTTTTTTTAGGAAACAAACATCACACTATTTTTGTGTTTTTCAAATATTCTCCCCCTAAAATTCAACAAACTCTATTTTTGAATTTTCCAAAATTTCTCCCCCTAAAGATATGAAAGAAAGTAAAAGTAAAGAAAATAAAATTGATCGATCAACACGAATACCTCGCATTTTTAGATTTTGAAAAATCATTTTTCTAAAAAATGTTTGTGAAATATCAACTCTGTGAAGCGCTAACTTAAGCAAAATACTCCACTATCAGCAACTTTGCAATCACTAATAGGCCTTCTTGAAGTACCTGCACACAACCTCAAACAATTTTTTTTTAGTTAAATACGGGAACCCAAACCGGCTTGGGTCGACCCGTATCCTCAACAAAATCGTTTCCCGCCGAGGTTGCCATTTTCTGTTTCCAAGAACGAAATGGTTTAGACGATTTCGCCCGATGCGAATCAGAACCATTGAAAAACTTTGACTTGTTGAAAACCATATTCAACAACTCTTCGACCAACATTTTCTCAGGTTTTGAGTGATGTTGTCGATGCCCATAATATGAAAACTCATTTGAATAAGGCATTTTAAAATCATTATTGAAAAATTGTTTTCTTTTTGAAAAATGTGTTGGTTTTGAAAACTGTGGTGACCAATCATCGTAATTTGAGGTTCTACCAACAACCGGCTTCTGATGAGCTGGCTTTCGTTGGTTTTTCTGATTTTGTCTAATAGGTACCTCATTAAGAATCATTGAATCAGATGATGACGATCTGTATGAACCACGTGAAAACCTTTTTCGAGTAGCACAATCACGAATCACATGTCCCGTCTTTGTTGCAGTAAAAGCAAGCTCTCCTATCAACCGACTTAGGAGATGACATGGATTCTGTTGACATTGTAGAATGTTGAGAAGAATCACTCTCTAGACTCTCTAACTTAGAATTCGTTGACAGAAAATCAGCTTCAGGTTCACACAAGATATGATTCTCAAGTGGAATCTCCTTTTCTTTGTGAACCTTGATATCCTCCACAATTTCTTCTATCTCAAGCACATCTTGGAGATCATTTCCAACATTCATATTCTCGTCTTTGCTTTCATATCCCAGACCACCATTCTTTTTAGATTTATCTGGTACCGACTTAGGCTTCTCATGACCTTGTGAAGCAAGTCGAGAAAACTCATCCTTGATGGCATTTAAATCATTTTTATTGGAAAGCAAAGATTCATCAATCACAATCTCCGAAAATTTGTTGACTTTCACTTTTCCTGGATTTCCGTCAAAAACCTTTTCCTTATCAAGCAATATGGAACCTGAAACAAATTTAGTTCGCTTGTTAGCATCAAAATTCTCTTCATTTTTCTTCTGCGACTTTGACTTCTTCTTCTCAGAAGAATTATCAGCAAACTTTGAATAATCATGAACTTCTTCCGTTGCTTTTGAAAGTATTGATAGAATTTTCAATAACCACAGGAGGTGGAACATTTTTCAGAATAGCATCGCCAAAAATCTGTTGAAAATTCTCCTTTTTGCATAAAAAATTTGTGAAAGACGATGAATTATTAAGATTATGCAGCTGTCTTTTGAAATCACACACCTCAATCTTCATATCTGCAATTATCTTTTGCGCTTCAGCCAAATCTTTTTGTGTGGCAATAAGGTCTTCTGTTGTTCTATTCAGAGTAAACTTTTCTCTCCTCAACTGATCATGAGCATCATATGTTTCTTGAACAACCTTTTCCCATCTTTGTTTATAGATCTCAACATTCTGCTTCAAAAGCTTGTTTTCACGAAGCAATTCAGCTTTAGCATCTAACAACTTCGTGTTATCCTCTTGATGACTTAATTCTTTAGCAGTAAGATCAGCAACATCGTTTTCTAGCCCTTCAAGTTTGATCTTTGATTTTGCAAACAAATCATCAAAAACTGCAGCCATATCATTTGCTTCTTTC
The DNA here is from genome assembly GCA_039602395.1 of Deinandra increscens subsp. villosa. Taxonomy (NCBI): domain Eukaryota; kingdom Viridiplantae; phylum Streptophyta; class Magnoliopsida; order Asterales; family Asteraceae; genus Deinandra; species Deinandra increscens. The sequence goes on along the minus strand of JBCNJP010000007.1, from coordinate 49,337,249 downwards.
TTCCAATTCTCAACTTCCTTTATCAAATCATCATTTGTTTCAGTCAACTTTGAAACTTTTGCAATCAACTCCGCATTCTCATGCTTAAGCTTCAATTCATTCTCAGCAGCTTTACATTTTGAAGAACCATCTTTTTGAACTTCTTTAATTGGAACGTCTTTGTTTTTGTGAACCTGGACATCCACAAACACTTTTTCTATCTCGATCTTTTCCTTGTCATTTTGAATACCATTGACAAGTCTATCTATTTTTTGAAGAATTTTGTTCTCTTTCAATGCAATCCTTTCAGAGAATGTCAATGATATGTCAGAAGATAACATTTGAATTGGAAACATCGTTGTTTCTTCCAGAATAACACCGTTTGTGTTTTGTTCTTGATAACTGTCAAGTTTGGTAGTATATTCAATACACGTTTTTGTCAGAATTTCACAATTTGCACAGGGTTTAGATTTCTGAATGTCAATCTTGTTTCCGGATTCATTCATTTCAGCATATTTCTGAGCAAGAACATCCCATAACATTCTAGAATTCTTGCACGTTTTGAATTGAGATAGTAATTCTTTTGACAATGCCATTGTGAGAATATCATAAGCTTTTAATTCTCTTTCATAACATTCCCTTTCCTCAAATGAAAGATCTCTATGAAATTTAGGAACACCATGCCAATCAGTCGGATATGAATAATTATTATCAATCGCCTTCCAAAATTCATCAAAGTTAGCGTTGATAAAAATCTCAAAATCTTTTCTCCATTCTTGATAATCTTCGCATTTTAATAATTTGGGAACCACCGAACTCGCTTGAACTTTACTCATTGTAATTTCACCAGAACAAAATCCAATCGTTGAACCTTAAATCTTGAACTTTGAATTTTGTGAGATCACTGAATTGAAATCCCAAGGCCAAGTCCTCAAAACTATTTTTGTATATTTCTTTTCAGTATTGTTTTTTTTAAGAAAAACAAATTTTGAAAGACAAAATGTTTTTGTTTATTTTAATTTTTTAAGGAGAAAAAAAAAATAAAAAAAAAACTTTGAAAGATAAAAAGTTTATGGTTTTTGTTTGGATTTTAAGAAAAGAAAACTAAACAACGAACAATATCAAAGTAAAAACGTAAACAAATACAAAGGAATTTATGTTTGTTAACCGAATCACTAAACGCAAAAATATTTTGCGTTCACGAATCAATTCAACGAACACAAAAACTTTGTGTTAACTTTTTTTTTAAAAAAAAATTGTTTCGCCTTAGAAAAAGTTTTATGTAAAAATTTTTTTTATTTAAAAGAAACCTTTTTTTTTAATTTGTATTGATTTTTTTTATTAAAATTCTTATAGTATTTTTTAACATTTTTATAAGTATCTAACCTTTTGTAAAAACTTTTAAAACAAGAGGGTTGAAAATGAAATTTGACAAGTAAATGACAAAATAGTCGTGATATTTGAAATGGAATTGAAATTCCGGCCGGTCAACTTTAATTTTCCGGCGACAAACAAATTTTCCGGCGAACACAATTTCTAATCCACCACAAACTTCAAACCTTCATATCTTTCTCAATTCTCAACGAAAAAACAATCCGTAAGTTGTGTTAGATTCGTATGAACGAGACGAACAAATATAGCACCATTGTTGATAGGTTTTGATGATGTTTAAGCATCGAACGACTAGCTCCGGTGAATGAACAAACTTGAGAATTGGTGATCTTCTCAAATTGACACCAAAATGGAAAAGGATTGTTGCAATAGCTTCCTATGATCAACTCGAGTCTATAGCAACTAAAATTACGAAGAATGATCGAGAATTGCAGAAATCACCATGAATGAAGTTGAAGAACACGTAAACCTTCACTGTGGTACTGCGATTTCACCAAATCTTAACTAAAATAAATTCTTTAACTTGCTGTAGATCCGCAATGAAGTGTTGAAACTTCTCCAATCAATCAAACTTGTAAACAAACACAAAATCACGTTCAATTTCTGCATCAAACATCACAGTTTGACTTCGAAAAAGTCAAACACTATCCAATTTCACCAATTTGATTCAGATTTCGCTCCAAAAACGATGTAGAATCACGCCTGGATTGCTCTGATACCAATTGAAAACACAATTCGCTTCGGATCTAGTGATTTGTACACCGAAATCGGACCGAAAGTTACTCCGAACTCAAGAACACAAAACGTAAATTAAACTCAGTTTATAGCTTGAATTGGATCAATGTTTACATGAATCGACTCGTTTACAACAGCTAAACACGATCCTATACTTAGTTCTCTCTGAAAAACAAGATCGAAAACTCCTCCTCTTAGAAATCTAACTCAGTGAAAACGGTTATTCGAGAAGTCCTTGCCTCCGAACTCCAACCTTCATTTATATAGGAAACAAGTTTGTGAGTGCCGAACTTTAGGTTCGGCCTCCCTTCGGATCAACTTCGGATGTAGTTCGGACCTTTGTTAAACCTCTGCTTGTTGTTTGATATCTCATATATATTATATATGTGAGATAATATATAACACACCAAGTCCCTCAACTTTAATAGATTGACACAAACTGCCCTCTAACTTGATTTAACTATTCTAACTAAATCTACTAACAACACTAACTGTAATACACACACGTCACACATATTTTGCACCAACAATAGATACACTACACGTTAAGGGGGAGTTTGTTAGAGCATATTTCTATTCTACCTTGTGTCTCGTGTATTGTATCTAGATCAGAGCTGTTTGAGTGAGTCTTAGGGTGTACGTACCAAGAGCCGTACTAGTTGGTACGGAGCCATGTACCAATGGTACGCTGGTTAGTATGTTGTACTTAATGATAAGTATAAATAGCTCGTGTTAGAGAGAGCTCAGTTAACTCGTAACCGTGTGTAACTCTCTCTCTCTCTCTCTAGACTTTGTGTAAACCTCTTAGTGAATCAATAAAGTCAAAGCTTTATTTACTCTCGTTGTTATTGATTAACCGAATCATGCTGTAGTAAGATCCGTCAAGGTACTTACACATTTACTTAAAAAAAGTTAAATACTTGAATTTTTGGCTTAACGACCAGCCTCTGCATATGTAGACTGGTGCAGGTCATTTGGGCATTTCTTAGATAGTTAAGGTTTTTGAGCTGAACGAGCAGTCTTAAATCTGAATGACTAGCTTTAAAGTTGAATGATCAACTCCCTTTACTTGGTTATTTTTCCTGGTTGTGTGGCTAAATGGCCTGTATGGCCAACTCATTGGTCTTAGCGGTCAGCTTTTGAGCTATACGACAAACCCCACTTAACTTAGTAAATTTCTAGGGTTGTATAAAAATTGGCTTGAATGACCAGCCTTTTGGATTGAACGACCTGACTCTTTAACTTGGTGAAATTTATAGGTTTGTATGACTTTTGGCTTGAACGATCAGCCTCTTGGGCTTTACGATCAGCCTGTTATGCCATACGATCAGCCTTCATGACTTAGTCAAATTTTTGGCCTGATTGGTAAGTTAAAAGCTGAACGATCAGCATATTTATGTTGAACTATCAGGGTTGAAGACCTATACGCCTAGCCCTTAACTGAATGTCTAGCATCATACTAACGATCAGCTCTATTGGTCTGACTATTTCTTTAACCTAGAAGACCAGCTCCAAGCCTGAACGATCAGCCCCTTTAGTTTTTTCCCCGTCTCCTTTTCTCGTAACATATAAATACCCTCCAAACCCTTGTTTTTCAAAATCCATAGACCGAGTCTCTTTCTTTCTCTCGGCGACGACGAACTCACCTCCGAACTCTTTCTCTCCTCCGAATTCCGATCAACTGTTGATCGTCTAGTGTTTGTGGTTGGATCGCACACCACATGCATTCCACCAGGCTGGTTCCCCAGTCCAATTTGAATCTGATTGTTTGAATAACGAGCTCATACTGAGCCTGGTGTCGCGATTCCTAAACCCTTGATTCTCACTTGTTTTTGCTAAAAATTTCACAGATTCACACCTCACTCCGTGCTCTTCTTCATCAATTAGGGCCTGATTAAGGTATGGTTGCGTTAATTTTTGCTCGACAATGGGTATACTACTCGGTTTGGTATAGAGGATGAGTGTATGTCACTTTTTGAATGAAATATTGGTTCTTATTCATCAAATCTGTTGAAATGATAACTAAGGTTGATTCTGAGTTAGTATCTGTTACCGGACTTTATCATTTGGTTTAATTTCTTGATTCTGGTACTGAGCTCTAATTAGACCTAGTTACACTTCTGTTTTTAAGGATTAGATGACATAAGGTGTAGGATTATGCCTGTTTTGTGATTTCAAAACAATTTAACTTCATGACTTATGAGTTAATCTAGTTGAATCAAGTTAAAAATTGAAATTTGTTGTTGCAAGAAAAATGGTTCTTTTGACTCTTTGACCAGGTAAACTCATATTTGATATTAGGAAAATTGACCCATATTAATCCCAGTTATCACAGTTTGGCCGACAATAATCCCAGTTTTAATTTTTCCCCACAATAAGCCCAATTATTAACACATTGGTCTATATTGAACTGTCGTTAACTATACACTAACTCAGTTAGTATGGAGGACTGTTTTTGTAATAATTTTTTTAAAATCTATTTTTTTTTAAATTACAAGCTTTATACTTCGATGAATTTAAATCTATTTTAAGTAACATTCATCAAATCATGTACGTTGACTTCCATTTGTTGTTTTAATTACATAGCTTTTTTAAAGGGAATTTGTTGGTGAGCTCCACTTTTATATAAATTTTACTATTATGATGTTTTTTATGTAAAGTAGTCGAAAAAATTTAAAAAATAGTTGTTTATATTTATTTATTTATTGTAGATTAAATACCTTAAAGATGTAAGTATATAGATGTTAGGGGTGTATTTTCAGGATGCTCACAGGAAGCTCAGACAGTTCAGGAATCCTATTGTCATCTGGGAATCTCGTAAACTCAGGTATCCTGATTATATTATTTTTACTAACCCTCATATTTGCCACATGTTTATTTGACCAGGTATCACCGGAGTCATCAACTACCTCCGAAACTTACGCTCCAGCTGAAGAAGATCGTGGACCAAGTGAACGGAGAGGCCCTTAACGGTCGAATTAGTTGGGCGATAGGATCCCGGGAATCCCGGAAAGTTTGTTATTATTGTATTTGTTATATAAATCGAGGATTCGATCAGTAGGGACACACAACACACACTTTCATTAGCTTGCTTGCGAATACGAATCATTGTAACACTTAGCTCTGAACGATCAAACCTCCAACCTATTGTAACGAATTGCTTGATCATTAATAACATTGACTTGGTGGCGGTTTTTCAGCCGGCACCCGAGGTTTTTATCCAGGATTCCTAGGGGCAACTCGAAGGATTCTGGAGTTTTCCTTGCTAAAATCCTTGTGTTATCATCCCAACTTGGATTACTTGCTCACTTGATAGTTAAGCACACTACCTCACAATCTAAGTTTGGAATACAGGATTCCTAAGTGAATTTTTGACCAAAACAGTTTGGCGCCCACCGTGGGCCAAGTGGTGCTTAATCCTACCAAAATCCCATATATCATTCACTTCATTTGATCTCCGATCCCAAAAATGTCAAACCCGCAAAAAGCTGTCTCGGCCTCTACATCGTCCTCCATTCCTCCTATTCCTTCCCTTTCAGGAAGCCAGAAGAAGACCAATGACCGTCAGAAGAAAGTGGACGAGCAGCCGAGAAAAACTGATTATCCTGTCTTCACAGGATCCCAGGTCCAATCTGTTGATCCTGTTATTACTAACAATGATTTGTTTTCCTTGATTAAGCAGGTAAAGAATCAAATGGATCAGCAAGAAAAAACCAACTTAACGGTGATGAAGGAGATTGAAGAGCTAAAGAAATCTAGGAAGCCCATGGAAGAACAAAGTCCTCTGTTCCCTAGGCATCTTGATTTCAACGCTTCAGGATCCTTAGATCCGTCTCGCTACAATTACAAATCAGCATCAGGCTTCACTACGGCTCCTACAATAACTTCTCAAGCCGCTGGAAATGTGGAGAGTACCGCTGGATTCTCAGGAGCTGTCCCACCAGAATCCTCACAGTCACGCTACAAGAGTCCATGGATTCCACCATTGTTGGGATCCTCAGCCTTGCCGTCTCAAGGATATCCTTTTTCTGTTGGAAATCCAAGCCAGAACCCTCAAGGATATCAATACTCTAACCCTTCTGTTTCTGCAGGAATCTTTAAGACCAGCTCCTCAAAAGTGCATGACGGAGACGTTATCCCCATGCAAACAGCGACCACCACAGAGCCGAGCTTCCCAGCGGGCTATGGATACGGTTCCGGGATTCCAGTCCAGAATCCTGACCCAGGTAACATGTCCAATTCAATCCCTATCGTTTCTAACCAGGGTGCTCCTTATGATGCAGGTATTCATCCACGTATCGCCAGGGAGCTCCAGAAGTTGAAAGAAATGATATCAAATGTTCCAGGGATCCTGAAACCTATCCCTGAAGTTCCTTTGGAAAGCCACAAGATCTCTAGATTTGCCTGGCCGATATCTCAGGTGGAGATCCCGAAGCGTTTCCAGACTCCAAGCATGAAGCTTTATGACGAAACCACAGATCCTGAAGAACACGTGGCACATTACTGGGAGCGTATGGAGATCAATCCCATTCCGGCAGGAATTAAAGAAGCCTGTCTATGCAAAGGCTTTGGTTCAACCTTAACAGGACCAGCCATAAAATGGCTACTGAGCATTCCTCCTAACACTATTACATCGTTTTCTCATTTAGTTAACTTGTTTAACAATCAATTTTCTTGCAGCAGGACTTTTGAGAAGCGCACAGGTGACCTGTACCGAATAATTCAAAAGCCAGATGAGCCTCTCAGGGAATACATTGCCAGATTTGGATGAGAATCTCTTGAGATTCCTAATCTGGATATGGCAGCAACCGTGGAAGCCTTTAAAATGGGGCTCTCCAAAGATTCACGTTTTTATGATGACCTTGTCATGGCTCCTTGCAGGAACCTTGACGAAGTCCGCAGTAGAGCCTTGAGATTCATCCGTTTGGAAGATGACAAGAGGATCCACCAAAGATTGGAGGTTCCTAAATATGATCCTAACAGCAAGAAGGCGGAATCCCCCGGGAAGCCATATAGATCTCGTCCATACTCCAAACCGGAAAATCACAAAGTCAATGCTGTCGACCAAGATGATGATGAGGAGGAGTATCCTAAGGTATCTGAATACTATTTTTCCGTTGACATTGGCGGTTTGATGTGTGCTATGCAAGATCTAGGTGAAAAAGCAAGATGGCCCAGGAAGGATACCAAGCAAGGATCCTGGAAAGACAAGACCAAGTGGTGTGCCTTCCATGAAGATTTTGGCCACCTAACAGACGAATGTATAGCACTCCGAAAGGAAATCAGCTATATGTTCCAGGTCCTATTCCAACTGATGTTTGAAATCATCAATCTTGAGATAAGCTGATCAAGAAACTGAAAGTCAAACTGATCCTGGTGCTTCTGCTGAGCAAGATCTCCGAAATCAGATCTTTGAAGCTTCTTTCATACACTTCTCCTCTGACACTGATAAGGAGGAAGATGATCCCAAGGAATCGGCAGCTCCAGAACCTACTGTCACAAAGCAACCCGGTCCTTATGATAAGGATAAGGGAAAAGAATATTGACTCCTGAAGAAGATTGTTGAGGAGCATCTGAAAAGGGAAGCTGAGAAAGATAGGTCTCGTCGAGCGCTTATTGAAGAAACACTTAGTGAACAAAACCGACTGCTTGAGGAAAAGGCCGAAGCACTCAAAAGATATGAATCAGGTCATCCTCCTGTTGTTGTTTATGGAAAGGGCTCGAGTACTTTACCTGAACGTTCTGCGTCAACAAGATCAGATGAACTAAGGATCCGCATAGACACAAATTTAGAGGGCACCGATGTGGATGAGGAAGACACCTCTGAAATAGCACACATGGTTAGATCTCTAATGAAAGACAACTTCTCCTTAGAATATCTGATGAGTCTTACAGACATTGAGTTGACCAAGCTGTTTACTGATGAAGTAAGGTTGAATTCACACCTTCCACGAAGTTAAAATGTTGAAGCTGAAACTGATCCCTTGGCAGATATCTTTGCTGACACCACCAAAACTGTTGAATTCCTTCCTATCCAAGATCATCTTTCAGATCTTATTCTGGACATAGGCAACACATATCTTCCTCCACCTGAGAACTTGTCTGATGAAGCTCCTGATTCTGAAGAATATACTAAAGCCACTACCAACAGGATGACTTTTGAGGCACTCCGCAACTACTGTAGATTCAAGAATATTAATAAGAAGGCCTACAACAGAAAGAAACTTAAAGGTCTACGATAGTTTATGGAAGAGTATCGACAGACAGAACGTCTGGCAAAGCTTGAACAGATCAGACTCAGAGAGAAAGAACGGGCTGAGGCACTCAAAAGGAAAGACAATCCTCCCATCTATGATCAATGGGAAAAGATGGCACCAAACCTAAAGGCTATGCAACAATTTGCTGCCAAGAATCTAAGGAAGATGCCAAGCAACCCAAAGGTCAATCATGAGATGAAAATCTTGGGATGGAAATATGATGAGGCCTTTGATGCATTTCTGGTAAAAAGGCGGAACGGATATGTGCAAATCTTCGGAGATTTCAAAGCTCTTCTTAGCTTGTTCTCTTGGGAGCTCAAACAGCTGAAGTACCTGGATTTGGTAAATCACTCTAACCATCAAAAGGGTATTCGAGCTGCTGTTTTAATCAAATCTGCTTATGAGGACAAGAAGTTCAATCAGAATGCTGAAGAAGAGAGAAAATCTCAGATAGCTGAAGAGAAAAGACGTCTCCGTGCCCCTCATCGCGGAATGTTCAAAGATATTTGGGATGGAGGTGAAGACAAAGACTATCCCAGGAAATCAGAAAGTTGCTTCAATAAACAGCTGGTACTACAACGGAAAGACTCATGAACTAGTGATTGAAAGAGTCGGTGCTGAGTCTATCAGAATCTTTGCAGTAATAGAGCTCAGACTACTCTCAGGATCCTATTTGAAGCTTATGTACTATGAGAAGATGCGGACCATCCCTGTTTAACTGAGACCCTATGAATGCTATGACGCCAACTATTTTTTAATGTTCTTAAATTGGTGGTGTACAAGGCTTGCAGGTATGGGTAAACTCACAATTGACGCAGAATTCCTAAGGAATGCTAACTGCTGGTTGATAGAAGAACATGGATCGAGTGTCATCCTTGATAAGGCAAGAAGATTGGTCGATCTGAACAACTTTAATGACCTGAAAAAGCTTGTCTGGCAAGATCTCTGGAGGCTGTATGATATGGGAATTAAAGTACTTTCTGACAAAGACAAAGAGGCCGCAAGAGAGAACTGGAGATTCCTGCTCAAGCTGCTCGGTCAAGTTGCTTAAGTTCAAAGGTTTGCATTGCCAACAAGGGTGGAAATTGTTGGAACCTATTTTGTTGGCAACACAAACTATTCACCGTTGAGTATTGCTGGTGAAGACCTTTTTTGATTTCCTATCTAGATTCGATACTTTGTTTGGTAATTGACTTTGAATTTGTACTTAGAAACATTTTGTTTATAAATCTAGTGTACTTGTTTTTCTTCTTAGCGGACTTCTGATAATTGATCTTAGCGGACTTGTTTAACATTTAGCGTATTTGTTCGATTTTGTCTTAGCGTACTTGATTTGTTCCTAGCGGACTTGTTTACTTAGCAGACTTGTTCCTAATCTTAGCGAACTTGTTTTGCTCTTAGCGAACTTGTTAGCGGACTTGTCTATACTTAGCGGACTTGTTAGCGAACTTGTTAATGCTTAGCGGACTTGTTAGCGAACTTGATTATTCTTAGCGAACTTGTCTACTGCTTAGCGAACTTGTCTGTACTGATGGAATATTTTGCTGAATTCTAGGTAATGATTGTGTGTGTCAAACATTCTTTTTGTCCTATGCTCTCTTGTAGTATATAATAGTTGAGAAAAACCCTATTGAGGGACGGCACTCCTGGATTATTCTTTAAGAGAGCATTTGTGTGTGTGTTCTTGGTGTTAGTGTGTGTTCTTGAGCTTTAGCAATCATCAATGGGTGAGCATTGATGCAGATTCATCCAGAATCGACCATCACACATGATTTCCGCACTTGTGTGATGAATCATATGAGAACATGTTGCTCTAATCTGGTCCTGACAGTAACATTAGCTCTCGAACCCGATTGTTCCATTTCAAGAGCATAAGTGTGACAATCCGTCTTTTCAGGTGTATTTTTTATTTAAATAAACTTAAACTGATATATATGTCGTGAGAACATTTATTTTAAACTGTTATAAATGTCGTGTGAACATTTATGTGTTAACTTGTGTTAACCTGAACAACTAGGGTTTGTGTAACCATCACTATACGAGCATGCACTTAATTCTAGACGTTTTGTATATTATGAATTTATGTAAATCATATATTATAATTTCATGTTAGAGTTTTGTCATTTTATGTGACAAGTAAACTTATAATTTTTGTGTTCTATGTATATATATATATATATATATATGTATATATATTCCAATTATAACTTATTATTTTATGTATAGTTATACGTAGCATTTACATGATTTTATGTGAATTTAAACATATCACTATGATTTAGGATTTATCGTTTTATGTGAACTCAAAGTATATATATTTATGAATTATATTCATCATTTTATGCAACGAAACAAGACTTATAATTTTGTAAACGTCACACGTTAAATATGTTTTGACACATGCACGTTTAGTCCTCACCCAAGTTACCTCCGTTAAACCCTTTATCTTTCATTAATTTTTTTTTAACTTGGAGGGATCAACTATATCATTCTCTAGATTCCTTTTTAACTAAACAAACTTTTTAAGGTCCTGTTTTGTTCTTACCTAAACCTGTGAGCCAATTATGTAAGTCATGGAAGGATCATACTTGCCTTTTCTCGAAAGCCAATTTGAAGACATTTGCACCGACGTTGACGGTGCATATTCTGTAACCGACCGAAATAAGTTTGAAATCAATTCAATGGCCGGTTACACCCATCGATCGTTAACTCTCATCACATCAATACCCTCACAATCATTTTGACAATCGTTCGCATCATCACAGCTTCTTTAGCTATCCGTTCCAGTCAGCACTACCGCTGCCCTCTGACCACCACAAATCACCACATAGCCTCCGTCCAGTCATCGACAGGAAGCCAGAAGCATCACCGGCGAATGGTGGGTGTCGCATCGATTGGGTTGAGTTGGCATCACCGCTCGGTGTTCGAAGTTTGTTTTCACATCAAAGGTAATTCAAAAACTCAACCTTTAATCGATTGTTTGTTAGGTCCGACTTAGACCCGAGGATCTTACAAGTACGAGACCGATTAGGTGCGGAAAATGGATCGATCAAGAAGCTCGAACGAATCAAACCAAGAACACGAAGAACAATGTTTAAATCTCAATGTTTATTACTATATCAAGAACAATGGATTACAAGTGTTGAGAGAAAAGGAGATTACACCATGGAAAACACACACTTAGAAGCCTCACTCTCTTCTCTCTTTACAAAATAGCCTAAGTGTTCCATTTATAGCAACAACAAGGAGTGAAACAAAAATAAATCAAATAAGCTTCGAATGAGGTAAACAACCCGGTTGAGTTGTCTCGGCTAAAACCAACTCGCGTGTCGTCTTGAGTGTTGTTGAAGTTGTCTTGACGTTGTCTCGAAGGTATTTGCTCGTTTACAGATCATATCCGAGTGTTGAATTGCTCCAAATCACCAAACAACTCCACGAGATCGCCAAGAACAATGATGAGATTGCCAAGCTTTGGTGAGGTCGCCAAGAACAAATCACAGTCTGCAGACCTTGGTGAGGTCGCCAAGACTATGGGTGAGATCGTCAAGCTTTGGTGAGGTCGCCAAGAACAAATCACAGCCTTCAGACCTTGGTAAGGTCGCCAAGACTATGGGTGAGATCGCCAAGATTTGGTGAGGTCGCCAAGAACAAACGAGATCTCCAAGGCTGATTATGTTTCAAAGTGGGTCGAGGCACAAGCCTCCCCACTAATGATGCGAGAGTTGTTGTGAGGTTTTTGAGGAACTTGTATTTTTCACCTATTCTAAGGTGTGATGTAAAACTACGGAGCCGAAGATTTTACTGAAAGAAGCCTCTCTATTCGTACGGGGTGGATGTAAGACTGTCTATATCTTACCCTCCTCAGACCCTACCATAACTTTGCTATTGGTGGAATTTACCGAGTATAATGATGATGACTGGTTTTATGATTGTTGGTCCATCACTTCTTTTATTTTCGGTCCATCTTGTTTGGCTAATAAACAAATGTTTCTTAACAAGTTGGTCTATAGCGTGTTACCGCTAGAAGCATGTTTATTCATACGATAACATTTTCTTGCTGCCATGTATTATGAGATAGCTTAGAAAATGTCACGGATGGTGTAATGGAAGACGGTAACATATTGATTCTAATTAGCACCAACAAAGACAAATATATAGGATAAATAGACCTGCTGCTAGTTATTACTCAAACAATTCAAGAACGGGAACAATTATATCATCCACATCATCACACCTTTAATCACATGTGACTAATCAATATTTACCTTTTATTTCTTTTGATCTAAGGGCTAGATTGGTTCCCTAGTCCTCAAGGCTCTTTTTTGTTCACAAATGAACATCACCCTTCAAAATATCAATTGTTACAAACACTATATTATTAAACTACATATATATGTGTAAGTCAAATTTTGCATTTATTTTGGAAAGTAGGAAGGAAAGCTAACGAAGCAGAAAGTTTCTTATTTCGTACCTCAAGATAACTGGCTATCAAAAAGCTTTAAACAAAGTATAATCAGCCATCTATATAGATTATAGATTGAATCAATTGTGAAAAGAAAGATCCATCTTTTTCAGGCATCTGATCATTATTTCTATTAATCTTTTTCTTGTTTTTTAGTTTAGAACTATTATTTCTCCTCAAAGTATTGGCTTAATGCACGTGAATGAAGGATTTATCTTCATCAGATATACTTCCATTTATTTCCATCGGAGTGATTAGAGGTGGAACATTTTAGTGAAGGCTTGTAGCATTCAGGACTTTCCTTTACAAAAACACATGAAAATACCTATACAGTTCACAAAACAGAAAAAACCATAAAAATGTTTTCCAACTGAAAGTTACTTAGGTGCATTTTGTTTTTTAAGAGGTAAAATGTCTACAGTCTGCGGACCACAACTACAGACATCTGCAGAAGAAGATGTGGACCAAACCTCTGCAGTCTGTAAGAAGAAGACTGTTTTTTTTAACTTCTGCAGACTGTTAAAATAAACTGACATTTAAATAAACCGAACTATAACTTAAAATAGTTTTTCAACATTGATATTTAAATAGTGTTACTATTTGTACCCCCCCCCCCCCCCAATTCTTGATTTTTATTTCATTTTTCTTGAAAGAGTCAAGTGTTTTGCTTAGGATTTCATTCTTATGCATAAGCGTTCGGTTGGCATCCTTGCACCTGTAAAACTTTATTGCACACAAAATAGAGCATAGAGTATTATTTTCTTCATTTGAAAATGTGGCCGTGTATCAAGTACAATTAGCACATGCAAAATCAGCTCCCAGATTCTTGTCATCACACTCCTTTTTGGATCCGCTTGCTTGGCTAGTTTCATTTTTCACTCCAACCTTCTTTTCTTTCTCTCCTTCCTCTAGACTCTTAACAAAATATGCTAGCATGTCATCAGATAAAACGTTAGCAACATGAGACTCTACTTCTTTAACTTGAGAAACAATGTTTGTAGTGTGGACACCCTTTTGGAAGTTTATAAATTTTAATAGTTTAAAGTTTTAACCGACTGGTCCGGAAAACTAAAATTCGCTTACTTAGTAGACTAGTCCGAATTATCTTTACTAACCGATGGTTTCAAAAATGGTAACAGTGGAGTGTCAAAAAGCACAAATTCTCTAGAGTAAGGCTATTTTTTACAAATATTTCAGTTCTTAAAAAAATCAACTTTTTCACAAAAAGATAATTTTAACAAATAAATGGTTTAGCATTTCGCACACTTATATATATTATTTATGACATCAATCAACCTATGGGTCTCACACTTTGCAAACTACAGTTCCACCTAATCTCATTTCAAGGCTTAAAGGTGAAGAGTTAAACCATATATATTTTTCTACCACAGTAAATCAAATACTCATATATCTTAGAAATAGTGGAAATAATGAACGATGGGTGATGAATCTTAAGCATTTATTCATTATTGGTTATATATATTCTCTATCTTTTATATTTTTATATTTTTTTATTTTGTTAGATAAGAATATTCACTTAACAGTATCCTTCAAGTCACAATCCCAAAGGGTAGCATGTAAGCCTCAATCTTAAACCTCATCTAGTGGCGCATCCTGCAATTCACCATCCCACAGGGAAGCACATCGAGTCTTGGTTTTTATTTTACTAAATAAAATGCATAAGTAAAATAAAAACCATAAGTAAATAAAGCTCAAGGTGGAAAACGGAATGCGAAGCGCCACTAATCTCGAATCTGCTTTCGCAAAAAGATCATAACGTGCCGAATTATTTCCAAAATATATGAATATTAAATCTAAAGTGGTCCTATCATCCTATTTTGACAGTTTCAATATCCCCGCTAACTCCTAAGATGGGAACTCACAAGTATCATGAATTGAATTAATTATTTATTTATTTTTCAACACGAAGGGATAATTAAGCTTACTAAACCGGCTGAGCCTACCAACACATCACAATTAAACGTGTTTTCCATTCACTTATTCATTTATTTTTATTGATTTTGAAAACACCAATTTTTCTATCATTTTCTATCTTTAATGCAATTAATCCAAAGACATTTTTTTAATTTTTTGGGATTTTTTATATTTACTTTTAGACACACACACAAAAATGAAAACGAAGGTGTTATTCCGCTCCCCATACTTGATTGACACATCGTCCTCAATGTCAGTGACAGAAGAAGCTTTTAATTGGGGGTCAAATTTAACCTTTACACCGGCTACGCTAGATGCTATTTCTTTTACGGTTAAAAAAATCCCATAGTTCATGCTTATATTATATGTTTTTGTTCTTATAATAATTTATTCTAATAATTTGTGTACGATGAGAAAACTTAGTAGATTATGGCTATATATTATACACATTATAGAAGTAATTTGGAAAACTTATAACAGAATATCAAATCAAATAATAACTTATAGGTTAAATAAAATCTATATATCACTAAAAGTTGAGCAATGGCACAATTGTGATACCATAATGAATGCTAAATCATAAATACGGTTTACTTGAAACCAAACTCTTGGTACTACATTCTTAAACATTGTGTTTATTAAGATCATCATACATGTCCATGCATCATCATCATCATCATCATATAAAATAATAAATATGGTTATTAATAAACATCATATAACAATAAATAATAATCAATATAATAAATTTGATCACATTATGAGGAAACTATCGGAATTCTAATAACTCATTCTAGCACTAATAGGCAATAAACATGACAATAAACATGACAATAAACATGAACTTTTCAAGTTCTTTTAACCTTATTTCAATTAATTCATGACATTTTTATGATCATATATAAAGGCATGGAGGCCTCATTTGTTCACCCCCTACCCGTCATCTCCTACACCGTGTAAGTCATGAAAATGTTTAATTTTGTGTCATCTTTGTTGATAACCCCCTCTTTGAGTCCGACGGGAAGAAAATGTACCGCCGGAACGATTCACTTTTCTCTTTGAGTCCGGCGGAGAAGAAAATGTACCGCCGGAACGATTGACTTTTGTTGCTTCGCCGGCGTGAATAAAATGTAACGTCGGCGGCAAACGGGTTGTTTTTTTTTTAATTCGACTCTTTTGTTATTCTACTCTACTAAATGTTCTTCATTTTGCATTTGCAGCTTGTTAATTCGTACCTCATACCAATGTCGTTGGATATCGTTCGTTGCATGGTTGGAGAAGTGGAGTGCTATGTCTTCGTTTACGCAACCGATACGGGTGCATTGGTGCTTAGCACCAATTTTCATGTCAGTCCAAGATTAAACGATGAAATTAACATAACCTCATTTCAAGCAACGTTCAAAGATGGAAGTAAAAATAGAAAAGTAAAAATCATAATTAAAATATCATATATATAATTCATTTATATGAAGTATACATGCGATGTTCTTACATTGAGAATGTGAAGTTTCTGCTGCTGAGGTGTACCAAGGATCAACCGGTTTCTCTCAAATATGGGCATGTTGTACCTCAGCTTGGGTAATGCATTCTGATGGATAGGTTGTGAAGCTCTAATAGCATCTAACCTGGTTGATGTGAAATGGATTAGTTGGTAACAATATGTTCATTCAATTTAATAGCATGCTACTGTCTTCATTTGAGCAACCTTTATGATATTTATTATACGAATTTCATTATAATGCCAAAAGAAACCTAACTAAATAATTAATATGTACTAATTAAACCGGATACGACGGCGGTCCGGTTGAGCATCTATGAACCATCCTCGATTCAACCAGTCGGTTTTTACGGGTTCCGGTCAAACCGGCGAACCGGGTTTAAAGGTCAGACCGGTTGAAGTAAGTTTTGATCTACAATGTGAGCGTTGAACCAGAAAATAAAGAAGAAAAAGCTGAAATATTGTACCATAAAATCCCGAACAACAACTTCTTGATCTACGATGTACCATGTGGTGAATCGTCGGCCAATGTTGTGCGTCAACTTATGTTATACGGTGTGAAATAGGGTAGGAGAAGAGATATTCAACAAATGAAAGTGGATGAATGAAGATGAGTAGATAGATGACAGGGAAGAAGAGAGAAGCGTAATTACCAATTAGGAAGATAAAGAAGAAGATGTATGGCGGCTGTTTAAGGTAGACAAAGTAGCAGACTAGGTTTTAAATTTCTGTGGTAGTATTTAGGTTAAATTTGTGAAGATAAATGGGTCGTGGATTAAGACTAATGGATAATAAAATTGATACTTAATTTATACTAATTTATATAGAGTTGTATAATTATATTCATATTAATTTCAAGTTTACCGGTTCTTAATCCGGTCTAACCGGTTCGACCAGTGAACCGGTAAAACGGTCGGTTCACTGTCCGGTCCGGTTTTAAAAACATTGTATATAATCGAATGGATATCTAGAACTGGAACCTTGAAAAGATAAAATAGGAATTCGAAAACTGAACAAACGCCTTAGAGCCCGTAATTATCTCGATCATCGGAGAAAATTTTGAGATTGGAGAATTCAGTTTTTGAGATTGACGATAAATCAGGCGCCGCCCAATAGGTTTAGGTTTAGTACAGTGCACTCTTTAATTTCTTAGTGCACCCTTTGATTTCTTAATGTGTACCCATTATACACTATATATATAATATATATATTTTAAATAAACGGGTCAACCTGTTAACCCATCAGGCTTGATCCGAACCCGACCTGTTTAGTTTTCTAACCCGACGGATTCAACCCGAACTTGACCCGAACCCGTTTAGCCTAAACCCTAACTCACGAAATTCGTGTTCGGTTCGCGTTTGGTTTTCGGGTCGTGTCGTAAATTCACACCCCTAATAGTGAAGAGTTGCAGATTTTTAACGGAGATTGAATGGTGAAAATGAAATATACATTGATAAAGAAAATAATTAATAAATAATAATGACTTAGAAAAAATAAACTGTCGTAAAATGGGTATTTCGTTTTCATTAAACTTTTCTTAATGGAGAAGTAAATTTACACTATATATCTTTATATATTTTTATATGTTATGTTATGTTATATTAATTTCAATTTAAATGATAGTTATTATCGCATTTTTTTTATTTGATAGTATCATGGCTAATTAAAAATATTAGTAATTAAACCTATGATAATCGTAAACTAATCGTAAAGTACAAAACTTTTCTAATAAAGACCAAAGTTTAAACCTATGATAAAATTTAAGAAACAATAAAAATTTGATATTATAAAAACTTAATTCGATCGAGTAATATGTTTTGTTGATGGAGTAGATGATAAATTTATAAATGTTTTTTTTTCAAATTGTGACACCTTTATATGTACTTTTTTCTAGACTTATTTTGACCTGAATCGTTTTTATTTGACACGTTAGACCCAACTTAATTTGAGCAACCTATGTGTTTTCCCCCGCTCATAAAAATCTCTAGATCCGTCACTGTCGTGCATAGAGTACACCACCGACGAAGAATTCACATGATCAGATGCACCAGATACAGCCATCGAAACAACATTCTCACGGAAATTCACGTCTCGAAATGGCGGATCTACAGGAGGGTCCATTGACCCTCCGGCCGGCCAAATTTCCAGTGTACCGGAGTATAGATCGGAAAATCTTTTTTATGGTTGACCCTCCTGATTTTGATTTGTATGTGACAAAGCATTAAAGATATGAAGCCAAAAGAGAATAGTAGACTTATTCTCCGGTCGACTAGCAATACTCCGGTGACATCAGTGAAGTGGAAAACCAGAGTACGGCAACCCTTTCAAGTGTATAGGAAGATGAAATAAGGCGACATATTCGTTTTATTGGGTAAATGATTGTGCTTTTTTGGGCTTTTATAATAAACGAGTAAGTTGGCCCATTTATCAAAAATGAAAACCTAATTTTTTTATTAAGTTATTTTCTTTTTGTGAAAAGGGTCTCTCCATTATTTTTATTAGTAACAAATTGATTTATGAATGAATGTTCATTTTACGTTAAGTACTAATAGCCATATAATATTGATTAGGTTATATAATACTTGAATTGTCTATTGTTTTTATTAACTTAGATAATAATATTCTGTCATTTTTTTAATTTTTTTATATCTAGAAAAGCGTCTTTAGAACTGTATTTTGGTAAAAAGCCCAAACCAAGTATTGGGACTTCATCAAGTCAATTAAATCCTAACGAAAATAATAATGAAAGAAGTCGGGACGAAATTGAATTATCTGAAGATGAAATTGTTGATGACCCAGATTACAATTACCGACTGATGCATTACAGTTACCGACTAATCGATTAATAAAAAAAGTAGATTATGTACACTAACGAATGTAAAGGAATTATGTTACGACCCCCCCCCCCCCCCGACTAAAAAGTTCTGGTTCCACCTCTCGATTAATATCAAAGCTGAAAAACATCCTCCTGATCTCCAGAACTACCACCACACCTCCTTCTCTTACCGTCACCGGAGCCCTTAACGTCTGTATCATCTCTACTCCGACGAACTGAAACTGACACCGAAATTCAATTTCCTCCGTACATTCGTATCCGCTTGTAACTGTTTGCTCAATCATGTTCACATATACGGATTTCGGTTGAAGATTTGGAGAAAATCACAGTGCAATTTGGAAATCTTCTGTGTAACATATAAACTACTAAACTGCTAAATATATAACTTTGGTTAATTTTGATTTTGAATGTGCAAAGGATTTTGGAAAGGAAAGGATTTTTGAATTAATTTTGATTTTGAATGTGTAAGGTATTTTAGGAACATACGTTGAATTTAGAAAAAATCATCAGTTTGTACTAAATTATATCATAAAATCATGCATTTTTCGCTTTGTGTTCCTTTTACAAAAGATTTTAAACATCCAGCTTTGAATCGTTGTACTTCATGTTTAAAATTATGTAATTAAGTAATCTCTTAAAAATATATAAAATTACTTTTTTATCCTTTGTATAATATATATTATGTTGCTGATATTATATATCATATCTACGATTATCAAAGTTGTAACCATTGTTTTTAAATGATGATTAAGTTGACACTTATAAAAATTTTATTACATTTTTAATGATGATTAATGATACTTATATTTAAATACTACCATTGTTCTTTTTCTATTAGTTTAAACCTTGCTATCAGATTTTTAAGATTATATTACAATATTCGATATTAGACTTATTAAATATCGACATCAGAATTTATTTAGTACTATTTATTACTAAAAACAAATCTAGCTTCTGTAAAGATATTTATTTTATTTGACAAAATATACAAATTAGTCCAAATTAGCGAGTTATGCGTGGAGTAAATGCAATAAAACAACAAAACATAAAGATAAGGGGTGGATATTATCAGACGGTTGAGAATTAGTTCATAATATGATTTATTTAAAAGGAAATAATTGAGAGAATGTGATTGGAATTTTTTAAGAAAACATATTTCACAGTTTAATCCTCACCCTTTTTATTTGTGAAATATAAAGAAACTTCTTTAAAACAAATATTAATATCTGATTATTTTTATTATTATTATTGAAAAAAACAACCAACCTTTTTTGTTTATTTGGTCGGTCGGTTATGGAAATTAAATTATGGCACGTGTATTATGCATGGGCACCGGCACTGCGGCGCACCGCTGAAAAATGGTAACGGACAAAAATTAAGAGCCCATTTGTAAAAGCCCATCCACGTTATTATTAAGTCGGCCCATATTACCGACCAGTGGATTCTAATCTTCTATATGCAAATAACTTTCACTTTATATCTATGCGATATAAGCCGATAACACTCCACTTCGATTTAACACCAAATATTACTTAGGTTTTCAACTTAAACGTGTACCTTTTTTAATACGTTAATTTTTGTTGAAATCAACTAATCGGGTTTACTTTATATAATACAATTGTTAAAACTCATCCTATTTTTGAAAAAAAAAATGGTAGATTATACCATTTATGAAAAAAATCTACTTTCAAACAACTCTAATACGGTATTTACATTTTCAATATATATTTATTTAATTATTACTCTTTATATACAAAACACAATCTTTTATTTTATATTTATCTTTATCTATTTGCATTATCTCCGCGACAACACATTTACAAATATTTTTTCATTCTTTTCAAAATATTTTTAACCGTTTTATTGATTTTACTTTTAGTTTAGCTTTAGTTTCATACTGTTGTCCTCAAGCATCTAATTGTTTGCATAGTTTTTTCTTTACATTGTGTTTTACCAATACAATTGTTTTGTATACCCGAGTGCTGCATTATCTCTATGGTAACGCATGGATAGTAAAATCTTTTGTTGCTTTGACCGGCGTGAATAAAATGTAATGTCGGCGGCTAACGGGTTGTGTGTTTCTTTTTAAATTCCTCGGAATTCTCATTCTGTTGTACTAATATTTCTCCAATTTGCATTTGTAGGTACTTACTTCGTACCTCATACCAATATCGTTGAATATCATTCATTGTACCTTTCAGGAGATCATATCTCTTTGATCAGCTTTTACCTTTTTAACAGAAAAACAATTAATTTTATCCTCAATTTCCATGTAATTCATAATTATTATTTTTTGATTTACTTTGAAGATCTTAAAAAAAACTAATTATTATGTGTTTGGTTTACTTATTCTTAAATTCAATATCTATATATATTCATATATAGAGAGAGATATATACATATTTATATAGAAAAGCATGACATGTATATCTTTTATTCTTTAACAATATTGTAGGTTGTTTTTTTTTTTGAACGGCAGTAAGATTTTATTAAAACAGGCTCACAAAGGAGCAGAAATTACATGAAAAGCAGAGGATTAATAATCCAGTTGTTCCAATGAACCGCACACTTATGATTTCTAGCATTGAACCACAAGAAGGAATTATAAACAATAGTATCAAATAAGCCGCCGTTCCGCACTTTACTTGGTTGAAAAATGAACATGTTACGAGTCTTCCACACAAGCCACCATGTAGTATACATGATAGCATGAATCGTATCTTTCTTGATCCTCGTAATCTTTGTCTCTTCTATAGCATCGAACAACCTGTGAGGGTTGTTTGATTTATAAAATTATTTATTTGAAGTAAATCTCTTATAATGAAAAGATGGCTTATAAAATAGCTTCACTTTTCACCATGATACCTTTTTTCCCTTCAAAATGACAGGTTAATATTTTAGAATAATAATAAAATATTTAAATATAAAATTATCTTTATTTATTTATCACAATGAAAAATAAAATTAACTATCTTATGGTTAATAATTTTTTTAATATAATTATATCTTGGCTTTTAATTACAGTTACATTGACTTATATTTATATTCCCAATTTCTGTAATTTTGATAATTTTATGTTTTTTTATGATTTCTTATTTTATTTTAGATATTATATTCTAATATTGTTTTTATTTGATTTGATTTGTGGAGATTTAAATTAATTTATACAAGAATATATGTATGCTGATGAACTTGAAAAAAAAGATCATTAGTTCTATTAGGTTTCAATTTTTCTGATTAATAATATTTATACAGCTAATGTTTTTTTTTCAAAAATTAATCTTTACTTATTTTATGTTTTATCAATAATTATATAGCCAACGTTATCTATTTTTAATATAGTCATATTGAATCTCCAAGGATCTTGATATTGAATCTGCAAGGATCTGTTTATCAGTTTTAATGACATTATCCCAAAAAAGTATGAAAATGACATCACCAACCTTTTTCACAAGTCACAACCTCTAAGGTTAGAATTTGGGAGTATCACTTACCATACATTCTCACGATAATGTGAGGAAAATTCATAACCCCTCATAGTTACATGACTTTAAGAAGCTTTTTGTTTATGTAGGACACTTTCTTCCTCACAAGCTCATTTGTTTCAACATGACATGAAAGTTAAAAAGAGATTTGTTACTATATATGAATAATATGACATGTCATTATTAATACCCCTTTTAAATAATAAAGAAAATTCATATATTAAAGTTGATCTTTTATTTGTTAATATTATATAGTATATAATGGTTGATTTATAGAAATCTACATTAATCACATGCATTAATGTTTAGCCCACTACGATTTGTAACAAAAGTGTTTGGGGATAACCTATCCTGACATGTAACAAAAAGGATTGACGTCCCATTTTACCAAATCTAAAAAATCAAAATACTTTTCAAATACCTGCTAAAAGATGCAAAGGGATGGAAATGACAAAAAGAATCAGACATAATTTCATAGATTACCCGCTTTGCTTTATCTCCGTATGATAGACGGGTTTTCCTATCGAGAACCTCTTGCACAAATACACTTTGTAGGGCCATTTTGGAAGCTCCAAGACATAGGCCCTTTCTCCACATGGCCAGATGAACTGAAAATTTGATCTAAAAGCTCACTGTGCGAGTATAAACGATAAATTGGTATTAAATTAGAAATATTTTTGTAAATAAACAAATGAAAGCTTACAAATGGTATGATAACCAAAGAATGAGATGTGCCCTCCACTCCATATCTTACTAACTTACTATATCAAACAGGACAAGCACGGTGCCAGCTACAACCACATGAAAGATAAATGTCAATCTAAATTTATTAAAACGACAAAGTGGTAACAAGCAAAAAGAGCTATTACACCTTACAAAGGTCTATTATGACGATTGTGTAGTATATGGGCTTCAATGGTAGCTGAGACAATAAAACAAGCTGAAAAGAAAACATTGATTGTTAGTATGTGAAAATATTAATGCAAGCATGGGTAAATGATCTATGTGAAGTTGTACTTCATCATTTTTTGTTTGCTTGCTCTTTACCATAGCAACTTCTACTTGCTACCTGATCCCAAAAGTTGGATCATGGCAAGGTACCTGGTCCCAAAAGTTGCTTAAGTTCCTATGATTTTATCTTTTACCTGAATATGTATGACAATGATAAGATGTTTAGGATGTAATGTTACACTTTTTACAAGTAGAATGAATATATTTCAAGCAAACTTCAATATTTCATTTTTCATAATATTATAGATCTAACACCAAATTATGGGTAAGTGTTCAATTTTTACAACAATAGGCATTATTATGAAGCAATGTCAAACTAAATAGCAATATTAAGAGTTATTCTGACATTTGCCAGCCCTAACATATGAACTCATCAGAAGCATACAAAATGAAGATTACAGGACCAAATGCATACAAACTGAGGTTTTAATACAAATCAATAAGCCATATGAACTCCTTAAATCATGCAACAAGATTGGACATATATGTGAAGATAACGTATACGAATCTAAATAAGCCAACACCGCCTAACAACTTAACAAGCACCTACAATCACACAAAAGGAAGTTTACAGAAAACACCTCCGATCCAGATTTTACAAAAGATTAATCTCAGATCCAGATTTTATACGGTCATACCTGAACATTGCTTTCATCCATCACACAACAAAATTAAACAGATATGAATGTTAGCGAATGGGTGAATCATGCATGTGTGTGTCGTCTTCGCAATCTTCGAAATATGATTGAAACTCATGGTCGGCCTACGTTGATGGTTAAGCAAGCAAACCCTAGAACCGACGACGAAGAGAGAGAAAGAAGACTATGGTAGAAGAATCTAGAAATGAAGAGGTTGTGGGGATTCAGGCCATTCCGATATTTTTCTAATCGTAATCCGGTTTTGGGGGCCTTGGGGGTATAGCTATAGCCAAAATAAAATTTCGAGGGTATAGTCAAAATAAATTTGGTTCTAGTCATGAGGTTTGGGGGCTTGGGGTGTATAGCCAAAATTAAGTTTATAATCTTAACAATAGTTTTATTCCACACACCAAAACAAATCATTTAACCAATCTATTAATTACTTCTTAATTACTATTTAATTTGTATTTTTTTCCCTACAAATGTCATCTTTGTCTTTATGAAAATTATCTTATTTAATTTGTACGGTCATAAGGGATTTCCCCGCTTTACTCACAATCACTAATTTCATCTTCTTTGCATTTTTTTTTAAAAATATATGTGCTAGGGTGATCCAGTGTCCATTATCTCGCCGGACAAAGGTAACAACTTTCTTTTTTTTACTTCCTTTTCCAAGAACAACCAATCACATAACCCAAACTGAAAACAAATATCTTCTAATATAAACATGTTTGCTAATTACTTTATGTATGCTCTTGGTGCTTAGGTAATGGAGGACTACGTGAAAAACTTTTTCGTGGCAAGCCACAATGACATCATCAATGAACTATCTGCCGTGATACATGTGGTTGAACGACGGATAGCAGAAAACATGCAAGTTTTGTTGGAAAAAGTGTGTGTGAATGAGATGTTAATCTCAAAGAAATTTTGGTTCAAGTTTAGGAATGTGGTGTATTCTATCCCACATTGGTGGGGGAACAAAAGTTCTTCTAGTTTATAAGGATAACCTCCAAAGCCTTTGATATATCTTATGTCATGTTTTACTCTGGCTTATACCCTCGCGCAGGGGGGGGGGTGCGAATCTTGGCTATTTGAGTTGAAATTCTGAACTCGTGCCCGCGCGACCTGCGGACACGAATGCAGCTCCGAAACACAGGGTTCGTACGATTCGGGTTTTGCTCGTTACCGGATTGTTTTGAGCAAATTCTAGAAGGGACTTTTTGGCTTCCAAACTGCAAAACCTTTTTGCATTCCAAAACTGATCATTGATGAAGATCATTAAACCGTTTAATGATCATAATTCACAATAATATACATGTATTATATATACACGTTCTTGATCAGATTCGAAGTGAACGAACACACACAAATCAGTAAGAAACACGCATTGTTGCTGTTGTTTTCTTATCATCGATCTCATTGTTGCTGCTGCTGCATTCCGGTTTCGTTTCAGGCAGATCATCTAGTCCGGCAGTACACGCTGCTTTGAACCGGTGTACCCTGGGAACAGACGGCGAATCTGTTTAAGGGAATTGTGTCAAACACAAGCCCGGTTCCTTCGTTTTCTTGTCTTCTACTTTCAGGGATCGTTCCAGCCTTCAGTTCGTCATCCAGTTCACTGCGTCTTTGGGTCGGTTAGATCGTTAATTTATTTTATATTCTTATATAATACTTCTGTTTGTTCAACGATTGTCATAATCGTTTTACGCATAAATTCCAACAAACTTAAACAGATTCTTAGATTGTGATACAATCTCTGATTTCTTGATATATACTTAATTTTGGGAAGCACTCGTTGTTGGTTCTCTAAGTTGGAGAATGGTTTTTAAATTCACATATTGTCGTGATACAAAATAATTGGAGTAAAACGATTTTAATCTCCGTGTGTTGTATCTAGTTGTTGGTTCTAACATGCGTGTTACAACTAGATGTTTTATACCAAATGTATAAATGATTTATAATGTTATTGTCCAACATGAGTGCTACAAATGACGAAGTTTTAAAAACCGAACTTTATGTAAAGTTGTATTTTAACCGTGTCTTGATGATGTAATTAAGAACGTGTCTTGATGATGTAATTAAGAACGTGTCTTGATGTGATAGTGATGACCATTAATAATTTAATATGTTATTATTAATTATTAATAAAGGGTTTTTGGTCTACTATGTTTACAACCCTTGTAATGGGTCATCAAAAGAATTTAACAAGGTGTTAAAATTCGTTGAATCTCATTGCTAATCTTGTGAGAAATAGCAATTGTGAAAAACAACTTGGTGTTGTTTTCAAATTTATTGAGTTAAAGTATATCTATATAAAATATAGATGTATAATGACTTGGTGGTGTTGCTTTGAGCAGATTTGTTCAAAATGAAATAAGGACATGAAGAGATAACTACGTGGAGTTCCACTGAGGGAGTACCTCAAGATAGGACTCACGGAAATATCTTAGGATTCACTCCTTCAATGTCAGGAATGACTCGAGTGATTGCCTGTCGAGGGTGGTTCATAATGTCTGGAGCAACAATTCATGCATGCTCTAATCGTTATTCCTTTAAGGAATATCGTGCTGTCAAAAATCGCATAATGATGCTAGATGGCACTAAACACAAGGCGATTGGGATCGGGACTGTAGAATTAAAAGTGTCTACAGGATGTACCCTTACCTTGGAAGATGTTTTCCATGTGCCTAGTATCAAGAAGAATGTTATCTCTGTGAGTAAGTTGAATATCGATGGTTACTCGATATTATTTGCATCAACGAATTCGTGGAGAATGTTTCGTCATCAGAATTCGGTTAAGTTCCATGCGGTAGGAACTGTTGTAGGAGGACTACATCGCTTAACTCTTTGGAGTGATGTTAAAGAGGTCATCGAGATATCTGATGACGAGAGTGTTGGGGATAGCAACACTATATGATTTTATGTTTTAATTAAATAAGACTTTATTTCGTTATGAAATAATTGGTTTATATAAGACTTTGTCATGTTTTGAAATAAATGTGTTTGTGGTTTGAAATTATTTTAATAAAATGGCTATGTTTGCTTTGATATTTGGTCTTTACAATGCAAATGTTTATTCAAATTATTTTCAATAAGATAACACAAGAAGTCAGATGCACATGTATAAGTTCTGAGTTTAAATTAAACATGTAAATCATATATGAAACACCCCACACAATGGTAGATGATAAAGTGTATTAAAATGCACGGACATGGTATATCTTGTAGTGTTGATGTGCTCAACATATTACGGATGCACAAGTGTGAATTGTGATGTATGGATGCAAGATATGTTATTATGGATTACAATATATGGTATTGTAATTTATAAATTTGTAGAAATTTATGAAGGTCAAGTAGATGCGTCTACCACCTCAATGTTGTTGAACTATTAGAAGACTTGGTCTTCATTTGGGAGAGTATCCTAAAACATATAGTTCTAGAAAACAAGGGATGATACATCGCTTGTGTAATGGGTTGTTGAGTGTCAATTTAGTTGACTACATCTCAAAACAATATTGATTATATTCTGGATTCATTCATATTGGTTATGAATGCACTCACCAAATTTAATCGAATTAAGGCTCATGATGAGGCCTTCGAGTATCATTGGTGTTTTGGATACTAAGGCAAATAGGTTATGATCCTAAAACCGAATAATAGGTTATGTATGGTTTTGTAACATACATATGAGACGTACACAATGTTATTGGTCTAGTCTCACGAATTTGTCTAAATGAATGTGTGAATGTGGGAAACGGATATTGTGATATCCATTGAGGCTGTGATGAATCAGAATGACGCATCTTCTGTTCACATGCTAACGTATTGCAGTCTAAGGCATGCTAGACTAGCACTAGGTTGATTGTGAAGCTCTGTTAAGAGTAATCAACTATAACATTCAAGATACACATGAACACAAGACTGGATTTGTGTATAGACAAAGTTCAAGAAAGTCTACATTCGGTGTAAGGAACATGATATAAACTATGAAAAACTTGAATGACTAGATCATTAAAGTTGATATTACCTAGTTTTTCGACGCCTATAGCAATTTTGACTTCTTCCGAACCACTAGTTCTTTCGAACAGGTTGTTCCGGACTTGTGTGGTCCTTCGGATAAGTTGTTCCGGAATCGTGAGGTTCTTCCGGAAAGGTGGTTCCGGACTCATGTGGGTCTTCCACAATTTCTAGAATTATGCTAGAGGTTAACTTAGAACTATTCTAAGTATGAGATGCTTGTGTGAACATACTTATGGGAAAAGCATGTGTTGCTTAAATCAACTCTAAAGCACTCGTGAGCTAATATATATAATGAGTTGAAGTTATGGACCGTAATGATACATTTATTATTCAAAGTGTGATAATAAGTGATGTCACATAAAGCTTATCAAAGTGCAGGCAATGTGGGGGGGGGGGGGGAGAGAGAGAGAGAGACCATTTGAGAAACAACCAGTGTGATGGTTGAAATGGCATAACCATAGAGAAAGGGAGAACCTTTCATCACCCCATATGGATATCATCTAATGACACTTAAATGTGGGGGTGGCTTGCATTTGATATATATGTTTGGCAATAAGGATTGAAATCATATGACTAAGTGGAGTACATAATAGTCATAAGGATGTGTTCACCTTGGAAAGACTATAATGTGGTCACAAAGGGTACTTATTGCAAGATCAAGATTATAAATCTTGATTGCAAATTATCTTGGTTGGTTTGATGAATTGTGGGAACCATCTAGTTTATGATAACTGAGTGGTTGGCATCCTAGGGAAAGATCCGCTAGCTCCCATGCAGATGATATGCTCATTGATGTAAGTAATGTCAGGACGTCTTGGATGTAAGATTTGACATGAAAGACATGGGAATGACAAATGTGGTTTTGGAAATTCAAAAAAACATGATCTGAAAGTGGACTTATTTAAAGTCAAACACACTATGTGGACTAAAATTCTTGAGAAGTTATGGGAATGGCAAATAGTTTTTGCAAATGGTTTTTGCAATGACTCTAATGTGGCTAGAACTACAAACTGACACGCGTCAGTATCTAGCTAAGAATAGAGGAGAGCTTGTTTGGAGTACTCAAGAATTATTGGTTGTGACAATCCGACTTTTCAGGTCATTTTCTGACATTAACTGAACGTAAAACGTATTAAATGTTGTGTGAACATTTATGTGCTTATCTGCGTTGACTTTAGCAATTAGGGTTTTGTGTGATCAATCACTACGAGCATGCACGGAAGATTAAACGTTTACTATTCTATAATTTTATGTGGAATTAAAAATATATATGATTAAACTCTATTTATATATTTGTGTAATTAAAGGATTTTAATTACAAACTATTAATAATAGAGTTATATGTGACTTAAATATAAGTTATGAGCTTTAAATGGCTAGGTTATGATTTTATGTGAATTTAAAATATAATGGTGGAATTATATTCTATGATTTATTTTTGTAAAACAAGATTTATAATTCTTATAAACGTTATACGATTTATACATTTTTAACATCCTTCGTATATTCGTCGTTAGGAATATTCTCCGTTAACCCCGTTAGCATTGTTAACATTTTTTTTTAAAACTTAGAAGGGCTAACCCCGTTAACTCCTAAACTTGCTTTCCTTTTTCTTAGCCATTTGAACTTAGGAGGGTTATTATGCATTTATCCTGAAACTTTGTGTCACAATTGTAAGTACTCGAGGGACTGTTTGTGTCATTAACCCATTGTCACAAATTGAATCGTGGGTTACGACCGATTCAATGATCGGTTTCGAGAGACCGATCATCATCAATTCCTCGTCCGTTTCAATCCACCTTTACTACTGATTCAATGATATAATTCATCACAATCATTCACAATTCTAAGTCCCTCTCTCTCTTTCGCAAACTCTCTACCTCTCCCGTTGTTTTTTTTTCCGACAACTCAATCCTCCAAGAAGAAAACACCACCAAACCACCACTTTCTGCCACTGTTACGCCACCTTATGAGCACCACCGTGATCGCGAGTGCCCTGCGAACATCCTGGTGTCATCAGAAGTTCAAACTGTGACGGTGCTCGGTGCTCGTATTCAAAGTTCGAGATCCGTTTCGGTGTCCAAACTTGTCAATCTCTCATCTCCGACCCAAGGTAATTATCCCTGAGTACTAGTCGCACACTTTTATACATTTTATTTGTGTTTTGCGATTTTCCGGTGACCGGAGTTAGGGTTCCGATCACCGGAATTATTGGGTGAAGAAGATGAAGTCAATCGGGTTAGAGTTATATAGATTCGTTTCCGGACTTAAACCAGACGCCAATCTGGCATGGGCGGTTAGGGCGTTGGTCGGGTACGCTGCAGACGGGGGTTCGAATCCCGGTCACACCTTTTTAATTCCCTATTATTTTTCCTAAACTATTCCTGGTCGCAACCTGAGCATAAAGAGTTTTCGATCGGGCCCTTAACACAAACAGGCCCGCTGGCCGAATGGTTGGGCTATTGCGTTGAGACTGAGAGGTCGCGGGTTCAACCCTTGCGACCCTCATATTCCCTGTTTTGTTTTTATTTTGGGATTCAAGGCTTTTGTCCAACCAAAACTTATATAAAATGGATTTCCACGAATGTTTAAACCCGTAAAGTTTGACGTTTCAAACAAAAATATAGTTTTAATAGATTTGTATAAATATTAACTTAAAAATCGTCTCATTATAAAGGGCAATATATATATATATATATATATATATATATATATATATATATATTTCATAGATTAGTATTTACGCAACTAATGGATTTATATAAACGATTAGATATTTGCGGTGAACTTTTAAAACTTGTTTTCGCAAACCCGTTATTAACGTCATAGCACGTTCGGTTTAAATATATATATTATATATATTTAATTTTCTTTTATTTTTTTTTTGAAATCTCTGAACTTAGAAAATATATAATATTGTTGTATATTGTATCTTCTCGCGTTATATCGATAAACGCTCGGATTTGGCACGAGTGCCATCCTCGACTTATTCTGGACTTCACGATCATTCGTTTTTGTCGTTTTCGTTAGATTTAATAGTTTAGAACACACACTTATACTCGTATGCTCGTTAGGTGATTGATTGCTTGCGCAAGACTCGTTTTTGCTATTTGAATTAACTGTTTGTCTGGAAACTTTGCCGAGCAACCTAAGGTGAGTTTCACGGCCCCATTTTACTTATTTTAATCCTGTTGGGGGAGATTAACATGCAAACACTTGAACTGTTAGATATATATCAACTGAATGATAGTGGCACACTTAATATAAAGCCCTCACTTTATAGTTACTGTCAATGTGACATCAGCGGGAACTTATTTAGTAGATCTACTGGGTTTGACAACCCCACCCGGGTCAGTCGCTCTGACACGATTGGATATCGAACGGGTGTTATAAACTTCTTAGTCTTAACGAGGCACAATTGAACTTGTCGAGCTTCAGTAACTGGATAGCTAGTTGATCTAGTCAAACGTGCACTGATTTCTTGAAAATAGTCTAGCTAACTATTGATATATTATCTGGATTTTACTGAACCGTTAAACTGTTGAACTGATTAAACCTGTGAACTCACCAACCTTTGTGTTGACACTTTAGCATGTTATATCTCAGGTCGCTAAACTGGATTATCTGCCACGAGCTAGGATGCACCACATAAGGATTACAATTACTATGCATGCATCATAGACTTATTATTTATCAAACTTATTAATTTTCGGTTTGCACATGTTTGGCGCTTGAACAATTATTACAACTTTGTCGATTTACGCTTCCGCATTTAATAACCGCATTTACTCTGGTTTTACTTTTTACATTGCATATAGACTGTTCGTATGGCTAATGTGTTCGATCCTGGTTTGTCACGCTCCCTGTGGCGCGTTGTCGCGCGTGGGATTTTTGGGGGTGTGACAGATTGGTATCAGAGCCATTGGTTATAGTGAACTAGGTTTGCATTAGTAGACCGACTATAGCCTTAGACACACCTTAGTCGTACACTCGAACACACACACTAGTATGTGACTATTTGACTATGTGTTACTTGTACTTATATATGTATATATATAAGGTATATATGCAGACATGGCTGGATGGATATCCGCTTCCCAATCATCCTCATCATCATCATCCCCATCCGTCACCAGTAGGCGGATTTCTACGGGTCCTACTACCCCGACTCATGGTGTTCGGAGGATAACTTCCGAGGGCCATGTTTATGGAGAACCTATTGTTGTTCGTGGAAGGGACAACGGCAGCTGGAACTGGTACGAGTCACTTGTGGCCAGTTGGGTTCATCGGGAGCAAGTGCCGCCTACTCCAACAGAGCCGTCGTCAACTCGATTCTTTCTACCCGAACTGCCGTATGCTATTGAAAGAGTCGTCGCGGCAATGGTCTCTATGTTTGACCGCGCGCTCAGGGACATTAGGAGGCTGTTTGATATGGTCAGGGAGCTGCAAGATAATGGAGCCAACACCAGTCTCAGAGTTGCAATCCTTAGGGGAGAGTTGAAAGGGGCTAATAGGCGTCTGGCCGAGTATCAAGTAAGACTGAGTGACACATATTATCAGGTGAATCACCTCTCAGAGCTGGTTGAGACACTCACGGCTCGAGTTGCTGAGCTTGAGTTGGCTAGGGGGGCTGCGGCTCCGGCTCCGGCTCTGGTTGCACCTCCAGCTCCGGCAGAACCTATTGATGAACCTATTGAGGAGGATCCCGAGGAAGAACCTGAAGAGGATCCCGAGGAAGAACCTGAAAAGGATCCTGAAGAGGAACCAGAGGAGGAGATGCCTGATGCATCCAGTGATCATGATAGCACTTGAGTTATTTATTTTCACTTTTCTTTTGTTTGGTTGTTTGTTTTATCGGGAGGATGTTCCCAAGACTATGCATTTTGAATTTTGAATTTCTGTTGGATAATTTGTGAACGAGTTGCATTTTATTTGAATGGGATTTACTATTTAATATGTGATTGTCTCTTGTGAAGTAATTTATTACTTATGTGATGGTTGTTGTGATTCATGTTATATCTTATTCTCATTTTGGGTAATTGTGAATTGAAGATAATGGCAGACGGAAAT
Source organism: Deinandra increscens subsp. villosa (assembly GCA_039602395.1). Taxonomy (NCBI): domain Eukaryota; kingdom Viridiplantae; phylum Streptophyta; class Magnoliopsida; order Asterales; family Asteraceae; genus Deinandra; species Deinandra increscens. The sequence goes on along the minus strand of JBCNJP010000007.1, from coordinate 49,303,928 downwards.
GTACCAAACATGACACCGGCTCAATTGGCTGCACTAATCAACCAACATGTGGCTGATGCTTTAGCGGCACATGTCCAGGGTGCGGGCAATGCAGGGCCACCCCAAGGTAACACAAAATTCGTGTTTTGTTGTTTGATGTGATCACACATATTGGTAATCTGTGATTGAAGTTGTATGAATGTATGTACAGGTAATGCTACATTTAAGACTTTCATGGACTGTAAGCCTAATTAGTTCAAAGGAACTGAAGGAGCTGTTAGCCTACTCCACTGGATTGAAAAAGTGGAATCTGCTTTTGAAATGTGTAACTGTCCTGAGGCTAGCAAAGTGAAATTTGCCACGGGTACTTTGGAAGGACCGGCTCTCACCTGGTGGAAGACCGAGGTGCAGATGCTGGGGATTGAAGAAGCTAATGCCATGCCTTGGGCTGAATTCAAGGAACTTTTGCAAGAAGAGTATTGTCCACGGGACGAGATCCAGAAATTGGAAACTGAGTTGTATAACCTCAAAATGGAGGGGTCGGAAATTGAAGCTTACACTACTCGCTCGAATTCTCTTGCGAATTTGTGTCCTAGAATCGCCACACCTGCTTACCGAAGAATCGAGCTGTATATCAAGGGTTTAGTGCCCCAAATCCAGGGAATGGTGACTGCTTCAAACCCTGTGACTATTCGTGATGCTGTAAGGATTGCTAATAGGCTCACGAATCAAGCGGTTGATCAAGGAGTCTTACCTCCTAAGAAAGGAACTTCTGGAGCCTCTGACAACAAAAGAAAGTGGGATAATTCTGGGAACCAGTCTGGAAACAAGTCTTCCAATCAGCAGAACCATCAAAACCAGAACCGCAAATTCAACAATTCCAGGAATTTCTCATCAAATTCTCAGAAGCAGAATAATCAGAACCAAGGGCAACAGGGTTATGTGGGCAAGTACCCACAGTGCAACAAGTGCAACTACCACCACTATGGTCCATGCGACCGGTATTTGTGTGCCAAATGCGGTAATAAGGGGCATCAATCTAAGGATTGCCCAGCCAAAAATAATGGGAAACAAGTTCAGGATGCTGAAACCCCTAAAGGTTGTTTTAATTGTGGGAAAGAAGGCCACATAAAGAGGAATTGTCCTCAGCTGAACGATGGAAACAACAACAATCGCAATGGCAATAATAACAACAACAATGGGAACAACGGAGGAAATGGTGCCAGGGGTAGAGCTTTTGTTATAGGCTCGGGAGATGCCAGAGCAGATCCAAATGTCGTTATCGGTAAGTTTTCTCTTAACGGATATTATGCTATAGTCTTGTTTGACACTGGTGCCGATAGAAGCTTCATATCTACTAAATTTAGCAATATGATAAATGCCAACATGACTCCTTTAGATGCTAAATACGTAGTTGAACTTGCTAATGGTAAACTTGTTGAGTCTACCCATTTAGTTAAAGACTGTAAATTGGAATTGGCTGGCCATAAATTAGAAATAGATCTTATGCCCATCTCATTGGGAAGTTTTGATGTCATTGTGGGAATGGATTGGCTATCCAAGAATCGTGCTGAAATCGTTTGTCATGAGAAAATTGTTCGGATACCGTTGCCTAGTGGAGAATTGCTCTCAGTTCAAGGAGAAAAGTGTGGTACTGTTATGGGTGTGATATCTTATCTCAAGGCACAGAAGTGTTTGCGTAAAGGACATTTTGCTGTTCTCGCGAACATTTCAGAGAAAACAAATGAAGAGAAGAGAATTGAAGATATCCCGATTGTGAAGGACTTCCCTGAAGTCTTTCCGGAAGATCTACCAGGTCTACCGCCTCATCGAGAAGTCGAATTTCAGATTGATCTTGCTCCTGGAGCAGCACCTATTGCTCGTGCACCTTATCGTTTAGCACCAAATGAGTTGCAAGAGCTATATACTCAACTCCAAGAACTACTTGAAAAGGGATTTATTAGGCCCAGCTCATCACCCTGGGGAGCTCCAGTGTTGTTTGTTAAGAAGAAGGATGGAACCTTTCGAATGTGCATCGATTACAGAGAACTCAACAAGGTGACTGTCAAGAATCGTTATCCCTTGCCCCGAATCGATGATTTGTTTGATCAACTACAAGGATCTAGCTACTATTCCAAAATCGATTTAAGATCAGGTTATCACCAACTGAGAGTCCGTGAAGAGGATGTCTCGAAAACAGCGTTTAGAACTCGTTATGGTCATTATGAGTTCATGGTTATGCCATTTGGGTTAACCAACGCACCAGCGATTTTCATGGACCTGATGAATCGCGTTTGCAAGCCATATCTCGATAAATTCGTCATCGTCTTCATTGATGATATTCTGATATATTCTAAGTCTAAAGAGGAGCACGAACAACATCTTCGTTTGATCTTAGAGTTACTCAAGAAGGAGCAATTGTATGCAAAATTTTCAAAATGTGATTTCTGGATGCGTGAGGTGCAATTTCTTGGTCATATTGTTAATGATCAGGGGATTCACGTTGATCCAATCAAAGTTGAGGCAATTAAGAATTGGCCTGCGCCTAAGACACCAACGGAAATTCGCCAATTTCTTGGTTTAGCAGGTTATTATAGACGATTTATTGAGGGATTTTCGAAGATAGCCCAACCTCTTACGGCGCTTACGCATAAAGGAACGGCGTATAACTGGAATGAAAAGCATGACGCCGCTTTTCAGCTACTAAAGCAGAAACTTTGTAGCGCGCCAATATTATCCCTACCGGAGGGTAGTGACGATTTCGTGGTGTATTGTGATGCATCGAAACAAGGATTAGGTTGCGTGCTGATGCAAAGAGAAAAAGTCATAGCTTATGCCTCTCGTCAATTAAAGATTCACGAGCGGAATTATACAACTCATGATTTGGAGTTGGGAGCAGTCATTTTCGCGTTGAAATTTTGGAGACATTATCTTTATGGTACAAAGTGTACTATATACACTGATCACAAAAGTCTCGAGCATATCTTTGCTCAAAAGGAGTTGAACATGAGACAACGTCGTTGGGTGGAACTTCTTAATGACTACGATTGCGCAATTAGATACCATCCAGGCAAGGCTAATGTGGTAGCTGATGCCTTGAGTCGGAAGGATAACCCCAAGCCTAGAAGAGTTCGTGCGTTGCAACTTACTATTCATACAGGATTACCCGATCAGATCCGGAATGCACAACTCGAAGCACTCAAAGATGAGAACATTGAATTAGAATCCTTGTGGGGTATGGATAAATTACTGGAAGTTAGATCCGATGGTATCCGGTATTGTGCGAACCGAATATGGATTCCCGTATATGGAAATTTGAGAGAATTGATTATGGATGAAGCCCATAAGTCTCGTTACTCTATTCATCCAGGCTCGGATAAGATGTACCAAGATTTGAAACTGATTTATTGGTGGCCTAAGATGAAAGCAGACATTGCCACTTACGTAAGCAAGTGCTTGACTTGTTCCAAGGTTAAGGCGGAATACCAGAAACCGGCAGGGTTACTTCAACAACCAAAGATTCCCGAGTGGAAATGGGAGGGTATCGCCATGGATTTTATCACAAAGTTACCCCGTACGGCAAGCAAATGTGATACAATTTGGGTAGTTGTTGATCGCTTAACTAAGTCGGCACATTTTCTACCGATTAAGGAAACTGATACCTCCGAGACATTAGGCAAACTTTATCTTAAAGAGATCGTCTCGCGACATGGAGTACCAGTTTCTATTATATCAGATCGAGACGCCCGATTTATGTCCAAATGTTGGGAATCTCTACATGAAGCATTGGGATCGCGTCTGGATATGAGTACTGCATATCATCCTCAGACCGATGGCCAAAGTGAAAGGACCATCCAAACTCTTGAGGACATGCTGCGTGCATGTGCTATTGATTTTGGTAAAAGTTGGGATAAACACTTACCCTTAGTGGAATTCTCTTATAACAACAGTTACCACACCAGTATTGGTGTAGCTCCGTTTGAAGCACTTTACGGGCGAAAGTGTAGATCACCTCTATGTTGGGCGGAAGTTGGTGACAGTCAACTCACAGGCCCTGAGTTGGTACTCGAGACAACAGAGAAAATCGTGCAAATTCGTAATCGTATGGCAGCTGCACGAGATAGACAGAAAAGTTATGCTGATAAACGACGAAGACCTTTGGAATTTAAGGAAGGAGACAAGGTCTTGTTAAAGGTCTCACCCTGGAAGGGTGTAGTGCGTTTTGGTAAACGTGGTAAGTTAAACCCAAGATACATTGGGCCATTCGAGATTATTAATAGAGTTGGTCTCTCATCATATGAACTAAACTTACCAGCAGAGCTAAGTGGGGTCCATAACGTTTTCCACGTGTCGAATTTAAAGAAATGTTTAGCAGATGAGACATTAATCACTCCACTTGAAGAGTTGCATGTGGACGAACAACTTCGATTTATCAAAGAACCAGTAGAAATTATGGACCGGGAAGTTAAACAGTTAAAGCTTAGCAAAATCTCAATCGTTAAAGTTTGTTGGAACTCGAGACATGGTCCTGAATTCACATGGGAACGCGAAGATCAGATGATGAAGAAATATCCCAGACTATTCAGGAATCAGTCTTCGTCTAGTTCAGGTACTGGTTTAATTTTCGCGGACGAAAATTCTTCAACAAGGGGATGATGTGACGACTGAGAATTTTTTCTTTTCTTTTTCTTTGTGTCTAGCTCATTAACTTTTACCGCGTTACGCAATTTTCGAGGACGAAAATTCTTCAACAAGGGGATACTGTGACAATCCGACTTTTCAGGTCATTTTCTGACATTAACTGAACGTAAAACGTATTAAATGTTGTGTGAACATTTATGTGCTTATCTGCGTTGACTTTAGCAATTAGGGTTTTGTGTGATCAATCACTACGAGCATGCACGGAAGATTAAATGTTTACTATTCTATAATTTTATGTGGAATTAAAAATATATATGATTAAACTCTATTTATATATTTGTGTAATTAAAGGATTTTAATTACAAACTATTAATAATAGAGTTATATGTGACTTAAATATAAGTTATGAGCTTTAAATGGCTAGGTTATGATTTTATGTGAATTTAAAATATAATGGTGGAATTATATTCTATGATTTATTTTTAGTAAAACAAGATTTATAATTCTTATAAACGTTATACGATTTATACATTTTTAACATCCTTCGTATATTCGTCGTTAGGAATATTCTCCGTTAACCCCGTTAGCATTGTTAACATTTTTTTTTAAAACTTAGAAGGGCTAACCCCGTTAACTCCTAAACTTGCTTTCCTTTTTCTTAGCCATTTGAACTTAGGAGGGTTATTATGCATTTATCCTGAAACTTTGTGTCACAATTGTAAGTACTCGAGGGACTGTTTTTGTCATTAACCCATTGTCACAAATTGAATCGTGGGTTACGACCGATTCAATGATCGGTTTCGAGAGACCGATCATCATCAATTCCTCGTCCGTTTCAATCCACCTTTACTACTGATTCAATGATATAATTCATCACAATCATTCACAATTCCAAGTCCCTCTCTCTCTTTCACAAACTCTCTACCTCTCCCGTTGTTTTTTTTTTCCGACAACTCAATCCTCCAAGAAGAAAACACCACCGAACCACCACTTTCTGCCACTGTTACGCCACCTTGTGAGCACCACCGTGATCGCGAGTGCCCTGCGAACATCCTGGTGTCATCAGAAGTTCAAACTGTGACGGTGCTCGGTGCTCGTATTCAAAGTTCGAGATCCGTTTCAGTGTCCAAACTTGTCAATCTCTCATCTCCGACCCAAGGTAATTATCCCTGAGTACTAGTCACACACTTTTATACATTTTATTTGTGTTTTGCGATTTTCCGGTGACCGGAGTTAGGGTTCCGATCACCGGAATTATTGGGTGAAGAAGATGAAGTCAATCGGGTTAGAGTTATATAGATTCGTTTTCGGACTTAAACCAGACGCCAATCTGGCATGGGCGGTTAGGGCGTTGATCGGGTACGCTGCAGACGGGGGTTCGAATCCCGGTCACACCTTTTTAATTCCCTATTATTTTTCCTAAACTATTCCTGGTCGCAACCTGAGCATAAAGAGTTTTCGATCGGGCTCTTAACACAAACAGGCCCGCTGGCCGAATGGTTGGGCTATTGCGTTGAGACTGAGAGGTCGCGGGTTCAACCCTTGCGACCCTCATATTCCCTGTTTTGTTTTTATTTTGGGATTCAAGGCTTTTGTCCGACCAAAACTTATATAAAATGGATTTCCACGAATGTTTAAACCCGTAAAGTTTGACGTTTCAAACAAAAATATAGTTTTAATAGATTTGTATAAATATTAACTTAAAAATCGTCTCATTATAAAGGGCAATATATATATATATATATATATATATATAATATATATATATATTTCATAGATTAGTATTTACGCAACTAATGGATTTATATAAACGATTAGATATTTGAGGTGAACTTTTAAAACTTGTTTTCGCAAACCCGTTATTAACGTCATAGCACGTTCGGTTTAAATATATATATATTATATATATTTAATTTTCTTTTATTTTTTTTTGAAATCTCTGAACTTAGAAAATATATAATATTGTTGTATATTGTATCTTCTCGCGTTATATCGATAAACGCTCGGATTTGGCACGAGTGCCATCCTCGACTTATTCTGGACTTCACGATCATTCGTTTTTGTCGTTTTCGTTAGATTTAATAGTTTAGAACACACACTTATACTCGTATGCTCGTTAGGTGATTGATTGCTTGCGCAAGACTCGTTTTTGCTATTTGAATTAACTGTTTGTCTGGAAACTTTGCCGAGCAACCTAAGGTGAGTTTCACGGCCCCATTTTACTTATTTTAATCCTGTTGGGGGAGATTAACATGCAAACACTTGAACTGTTAGATATATATCACCTGAATGATAGTGGCACACTTAATATAAAGCCCTCACTTTATAGTTACTGTCAATGTGACATCAGCGGGAACTTATTTAGTAGATCTACTGGATTTGACAACCCCACCCGGGTCAGTTGCTCTGACACGATTGGATATCGAACGGGTGTTATAAACTTCTTAGTCTTAACGAGGCACAATTGAACTTGTCGAGCTTCAGTAACTGGATAGCTAGTTGATCTAGTCAAACGTGCACTGATTTCTTGAAAATAGTCTAGCTAACTATTGATATATTATCTGGATTTTACTGAACCGTTAAACTGTTGAACTGATTAAACCTGTAAACTCACCAACCTTTGTGTTGACACTTTAGCATGTTATATCTCAGGTCGCTAAACTGGATTATCTGCCACGAGCTAGGATGCACCACATAAGGATTACAATTACTATGCATGCATCATAGACTTATTATTTATCAAACTTATTAATTTTCGGTTTGCGCATGTTTGGCGCTTGAACAATTATTACAACTTTGTCGATTTACGCTTCCGCATTTAATAACCGCATTTACTCTGGTTTTACTTTTTACATTGCATATAGACTGTTCGTATGGCTAATGTGTTCGATCCTGGTTTGTCACGCTCCCTGCGGCGCGTTGTCGCGCGTGGGATTTTTGGGGGTGTGACATTGGTAGTCTGATATATCTGATGAGTTGTACTAGACCAGACTTAGTATACGCTGTAAGCAAGCTAAGTAGATACACGAGTAATCCAAGTTCAACTCATTGGAGTTGTGTGATTAGGTTACTTAAGTACCTAAGGTACACAAAGGAACACGGGTTGCACTATAACAGATATCCAACAGTGATTCAAGGACATTGTGATCCAAGTTGGATATCTGATACGATATCTGATACGATACTTGATACGAATGATTCCAGAGCAACGAGTGAATATGTATTCACACTTGGAAATGCAACCATATCGTGGAAATTTTCAAAACAAAAGGTTATTGTAGATCCACGATGGAAGCAGAATTCATCGCTTTAGATAAAGCTGGTGAAGAGGCAGAATGGCTACGTCTATTGAGGATATACCAAGATGGCCTAAGCCGGCAACGGCCATATGTAGACATTGTGATAGCCAATAGGCAATTGGCAGAGCTCATAGCACAATGTATAATGGTAAGAATAGACATATAAGACGTAGACATAATACGGTACGACAACTAATCTCTACTGAAATTATCACTGTTGACTATGTGAAGTCAAAGGATAATATTGCGGATCCGCTGACAAAAAGGCCTAAGTAGAGAGTTAGTTCGGACGTCGTCCATGGGAATGGGACTGAAGCCCTTGAAAGATTAAAGTTCATATGAAGGAAAACCTAACTCAGTTGACTGGAGATCCCAAGATCTGAGTTCAATAGGACAACCTAATTGTATGAACTAGTGAGGTCACTGTGGGGGGAAGAATTGATAACTCCACGCACTTTAAGAAGGGGATGTATAATTGGAATCAATACATCTCCTAGTCCATTCCTAAAAGTGACAAGTACGAGGTTAAGCCTATGGCTTTTAATGATTCAGCTGAGGCAACCACACGTGGTGAATCACCTATGTGAGAGAGAAGTGGGGTCGCTTCGAAGGGTATTGAGTGGGGGCACAATACCTAAGAGCTCTTGCAGAACCAGGCTAATGTTCATGACCATAACGAACATAACTATGAGAACTTGATATTGTCAAGGAGAGTCTTGTGTGAAGCATATTGTCGCCTACACAAACGGCAGACGAGTTCAAAGGCATCACCGCCTACTCAGAGCTAGTAGACTAAGTGTGTTTCATGAGCGAAGGTTCAAAGGGTAACACCTACCTATCGTATGCAAGATTCAACTATTGAAAATCGATCGGGATTAAGTTCCTTTGAGATCAACCTCCATTCATGTGGGGGATTGTTGGAAAAAGTGTGTGTGAATGAGATGTTAATCTCAAAGAAATTTTGGTTCAAGTTTAGGAATGTGGTGTATTCTATCCCACATTGGTGGGGGAACAAAAGTTCTTCTAGTTTATAAGGATAACCTCCAAAGCCTTTGATATATCTTATGTCATGTTTTACTCTGGCTTATACGCTCGCGTAGGGGGGGGGGTGTGAATCTTGGCTATTTGAGTCGAAATTCTGAACTCGTGCCCGCGCAACCTGCGGACACGAATGCAGCTCCGAAACACAGGGTTCGTACGATTCGGGTTTTGCTCGTTACCGGATTGTTTTGAGCAAATTCTAGAAGGGACTTTTTGGCTTCCAAACTGCAAAACCTTTTTGCATTCCAAAACTGATTATTGATGAAGATCATTAAACCGTTTAATGATCATAATTCACATTAATATACATGTATTATATATACACGTTATTGATCAGATTCGAAGTGAACGAACACACACAAATCAGTAAGAAACACGCATTGTTGCTGCTGTTTTCTTATCATCGATCTCATTATTGCTGCTGCTGCATTCCGGTTTCGTTTTAGGCAGATCATCTAGTACGGCAGTACACGCTGCTTTGAACCGGTGTACCCTGGGAACAGACGGCGAATCTGTTTAAGGGAATTGTGTCAAACACAAGCCCGGTTCCTTCGTTTTCTTGTCTTCTACTTTCAGGGATCGTTCCAGCCTTCAGTTCGTCATCCAGTTCACTGCTTGGGTCGGTTAGATCGTCAATTTATTTTATATTCTTATATAATACTTCTGTTTGTTCAACGATTGTCATAATCGTTTTACGCATAAATTCCAACAAGTTTTGGACACTGTGCTTGGGTTGGATGTCTCCCCCTTCCGTTATGCTGCTGCATCCATGCTAACTGATTCGCTTCGTACGAAATAGGCACTGCTGCGGAGGATTCAGTCTCTGCGCAGGGATGCTGAGATAGCAGCGCGTGACATTAACGACCGCATGGACTCCAACTTCCCACCCAATATGTGATCCTTTGTTGTAGTCTTATTCTATTAACTTCGTGCTTGGCAAACCTAAAACTTAAAAGTTCTAATAGTTAATGAATATGGGTTACTTTATAATTGATTGTTATGCCCAACACTTGATTGTTTTTTTTTATTAATAACAGGATATATGGGTCAAAAGGTTAACTGAATCAAAAAATTGTTTTATTTGAAGAAAACTATCATATTTTCATTAAAAAAACAAAACTAATACTATTTGTAGTATTTTTACTATATTAAATATTAAAGGACCTAACAGGATCTTGGAAAAGGAAAGCAAATAAAAATTTGCATACCCACATTCGATTAATTTATGTGAACATAATATAGAAACATATCTCATTCTCAATTCAGGTGTCCATCGTCATAGTCAGTCTTACTAAGGGTGGCGGTATTAGAAGGATGTGCATAATCATCGAACCTGAATGACCATATTTGGGGTTCAAGCCTATAAAGATCAAGTCTTTATTATTTATTCGTTTTAATACATTTAAAAACTGGAGAGTGTTGATGTTTATGACATGATCAAACAGTGGTGATGCTTACAAAGAAAGAAACACTGCAAGTGAATATGAGCAGCAGCAACGAATGCACCTACAAATTGAAACGCACCGAATAAAACCTAAGTTTACAACTTCTTATACAAATCCCAAAAGAATGACAATCATGAAAGACAGGAACAGATTGATCGATACGTGTTTGTATTAAATAACACTACTTGGATGCTGATTTGCTCATTTGATTAAACAACCGCTTAAATATTAGCAGCCATTGGTTCCGCCCGTGCATCGCACGGGCCTGCCGACTAGTAACAAAGAAACTAAAACTTCTAAAAGGAGTCAATAATATATTAAATTAATAATAAATGCTCTGTTTTACCATTTTATTATTCAGGATTTAAAATATCATCTTTACTATAGAGTAAAACATTTAAGAAATTAAATGGTAAAAAGTAAATAATAAAATATTATTTTAGTTTTTTAAAGTGATTGGTCCCACTTAACATAATATTATATTTTTTTGTTCTTATAATAATTTATTCTAATAATTTGTGTACGATGAAAAAACTTAGTAGATTATGACTATATATTATACACATTATAGAAGTAATTTGGAAAACTTATAACTGAATATCAAATCAAATAATAACTTATAGGTCAAATAAAATAACAAAGAAACTAAAACTTCTAAAAGGAGTCAATAATACATTAAATTAATAATAAATGCTCTGTTTTACCATTTTATTATTCAGGATTTATAATATCATCTTTACTATCTATATATATATAAAAGTTAAGCAATGGCACTATTTTGCACCTTCATAAATGTGAAATCATAAATACGATGTACAACAAACAAAGCATAATGTATTCCATGGTTAAGCATGGTGTCATAAATACAAATACACCATGTTAAAATAACACCATCATCATCATCATACATCATCATAGAAAATAAATGGATATGATTATTAATAAACGTCATATAACAATAAATAATATAATCAATTAGAAAACCATCGGTCTTCTTAAACTATCCAACTTCTTGCAACTCCTAACCAATAAATCTCATATTAATCATCATAATTTTCATAATAAAAGCATCATCCTTTAGTCTTCTTGCAACTCATGTTAAATTAATTGATGCTATCTTTTCTAATCCTATATAAACCCATGCAAACCTCATTTGCTTACCCCCCCCCCCCCTCTCCACTCCGTGTATCTCCCCCTTATATCGTGTAAGTTGTACTTTATTATGTAACGACCTTTGTATTAAAAATATGGATCATTTTTTGCTAATTGGCCTACGCTTGCATGCGGTCGGTTGGTGGAAAAGAAATATGGAAATGGCCTTTGTTAGCATCCGTTGGGAAAAAAATGTACCAGCGGAGGCTAACAAAGAAAAGAAATGTTGAAATGGCCCTTTGTTAGCATCCGTTGGAAAAAAAATGTACCAACGGAGGCTAACAAACTATCTACTATAGTAGAAGTTCGGCCTTAATGGCTCTAATGGCCCTTTGATAGCATCCGTTGGGAAAAAAATGTACCAACGGAGACTATCCACTAAAGTAAGACTTCGGCTTTAATGCAGGTATATGTTGTAACCCTTCCTTCCTTTTTGGCAGGTCCTTACGTTTATAAAAACAGGAACTTACAGGAAATAGGCAGGTATCAATTCCCCAGGTAAGGCTTTCAGGGTTTCTCTTCCATCTCTGTCTGTGAAATAAATATCGGGGTTGCCTTGACCAATTTCTTTTAAACTGTAGTTACCTCTGTATGTCCATGCCTGCTTTTAGTTTGTGCAACCCACCAGTGTAAAAAAAATATAGAAACTGAATGATTACTTTGTAAAAATTAGCAGCAAAGTAAATTGTTGTATGCAGATTTACACAGGTTAGAGCTGCTTTGATTTTCTATCAAATAACTGATGTAATTGATTTAAAGGATGCTTGTGAAAGATGAGAGAAACCAAAAACAGTAGTAAAGATAAGAAAACTAACATTCAGTAACTTCTTTCACATAGCTTTGAAAACTAACGAAAGCCCTGCAAGATATGAAATAGAAAAGGTAGAAAATATTGAAACATAATTAAGAAGAGGTGGAAGAAATTGCAAAAAGGAACAGATTAAGAAACTATATTCTGCAATCTCATGAGTAATTTTTTGCCACGACTTTGATGACATAAATTAGAAAATGCACATGGCAACTCAAACATGTGAAACTACATGAACCATTTATGAAGCAGCGAATTCATAGTAGATTTCAAATGATTAACAAACTCAATACAAATTTGTCATGATATAGTTGTTCTATTTGAGTTGCAAAAAAAAGCAACAACTGAACAGTTAAAATATAATTTTCTACAGAAAATTGAAGACACTTATATCACCAAACGAACAATTTCAAACCAAATGACCCAATATTAAACATGACACTTATATCACCAAACGAACAATTTCAAACCAAATGACCCAATATTAAACATGCTACACCGAGAAACGAATATTAACAGAAAATAGAAGCAAAGTCAACAACCTTGTATGATATCCCAATAAATTCACAAATTTGTTATATAACTTTTCATAACGAAAGTTGTCGGTTACCCTATAAATCTAATAGACAAATCTATTTCATTTTGTATCTCCAAAGCAATTGTAAAGACAATAAAAAGAAACTAACCTTTGAAAATCATTTTCTTAGAATCCACAATAGTAGTAGCAGTTGCAACATAATAGAAGAAATTAAATTATGTTATAGGCAGAACAAACAAAGTTCAGGTAGAAAAACATAGAAGTCCAAGTTTCTAACAGAACCATAATAGAATCTAAAACAGAAAAACAACATGTAAGACAACATAATCATAAAAATAAATAGATGGTCAAAACATGTTGACAAAAAAAAATAGTACCACAAAGTAGATAAATTTACAATCAGAACCATTTGCATAACATGCATCACCATCTAATAACTATGAAACCGTAAATGATGATTTACAGCAACATCAAGATGAAATTGACATCAGCAACTATAAACGAAAACAAAGAAACACAAACTTTAAAACAACTGTAAACGAACGTGTAGGAGAAAGTGAGATTGAATCCGAAGTGCAAAAGCCCCAAATTGCACGGAAAGTGCCAAAAACCCTAGAAATACATAGAAATTGAATGCAACATAAGAAATTAAGTTTCCTCTGTACATACCTGAAGAAGAACGGAGACAATGCAAGAAGAAATCGCCCTAAGAAAGCCAAAGGAAAGGAAAACAGACTCTTAATTATAAACGAATGAGGGTAATGAAAAACACGTATAATAAAGGTCGCGTTGCGGCTGGCCACCATTTTAATATTTACTCGCTCCTTCGTTGGCAAATCCGTACAACACAAATCTGAGCGGTAGGTAAAATGAATTTAAGAATGAGTATAATGTACACTTTCTTATTATAGATCAATATCCGGTGTTGTCTTTTGTGTTGTTCGAATTTTGTATTAACTGAACCTAGAAACTAAATAAATTCATTTACCACCAAATGTAATGATAAAACTCCAAAAATTCATTTACCACCAAATGTAATGATAAAACTCCAAATTTAGAGATGGCTTTATCAAATTGCCTTCCATGTAACAAAGCAACCCATATAAAACAAAAGTATACCAAAACATGATTGGAGAATAAATAAAAAACAAATGTATACCAAAACATGATAAGAGAAAATAGCAAAAGCAAAGAGTAATCAAACCCATGGCTCTAGATTGCTAAAAATTATCATAAGAATCTTAGTTACTTTACTCTATAGCCCATTAGTTTACAAAATATAAATTTACCTACCAAATAAATTTGTAGGCACGATCAATTGAGTTGTGGAGAACCCTACTGCAAGTGTGTTGTTTTTAACCACTAAAGAAACATTAGCAATGAATCAACATATAATTCTGGAATAATTTAGAAGTTTACATCTACATACTGAAAATGTACTTTATTTTAGCCATCACTTAACCTCGAGTCACAGGCACGTCAATTTATTTGAAACACCCAAAATCATCGAAACAGGAGACACAAACGATCTTCGTTGATGGCTGCAAGACAGTCTGGTCTCTCTGAAAGATTCAAGGTCATTTGCAGTGCTTTAATAAGAAATAGTATGTTGTGACTATAAAATTCCCAACTGTTATGAACTACTGATATAATACTGGGATCTTTGAACCAGTGTATCATGACATAAACCCATCGTCCTTAAATCAATATTACACAATCGCCACCACCCTTTTATCCATAAAACATGGGAAGATATCTACTTCTGTTGTGACTAATTAAGGTTAAAAATAGTTTTTAAAAAAATAGGGTTAGGGGATTATGATATATAGTTGATTTTTAAATTAGATAGCTGCTTTAGCTTGCAAGTTGGGTGGACAATTCGAAAATCCTTTAAGAACATTACCTGATCCAGAATCAAAGATAGCAAGTAAGAATCCTCAAAACCCAGAAATTTATACCCCTAAGCAGCGGAGTTGATCCTCACAATATGTTCTAATTTGGCGGCGAACCCTGGCGAAACCCCATCGGCAACCAGAGCGATATGGATTCTAGGGTTTCGATTTCTGATTTGGCACGAGGATGAAGAAGACGACGATGTTGAGGTGTGCGCCGCAGTGGTGGTGGTCGGAGTGGCATGAGAGCGGTTGGCAGGCGGTGGTAGGGATGAAGAGATGGTTTGTGTGTGTTGGAGAGTGAAATCAGAAAGAGGGACAAATGAAAAGTAATACAAACCTAACACCCCAAATGGCCAAATGGTGATTGCTGGAAAGTAACGCTAACAACCCTCACATGAAATTTTACATTTTGTAAATACATATATAATGTAAATACATATATAATTTAGAAGTTAATAAAAAGTAATATGTACATGTTTAAAGCACCAGAGTAATATGTACATCGTTTTCACTAATCAAGAAAAGATATCGTAATAATTATGAAATTTGTTTATTAACAACCGTAGAAGGAGTGGAATTAGGGTATACAATTATACAAAAACCTGTAATTAAATATTTGTATAATATCATTACCTGTGTGGCCAGATTTGAGGATTGGCGATGAGTCACAGGAGGATGAACGGACAAAGCTAGATAACTCTGCATAGTGTTGATTCAATTAATTTCTGGTTAGGGTTAACATAGGCGTGGAACGAGGTTAATCGAAGACGGGAGAGTCATCTCCTTAATAATCCGGTAAAGGTATTTTTGTAAGTCGGTCTAAGGCGGTTTTTCATATCCTTTTATTTCCCATTTCGGTTGAGCCCTAATGGTGGTAAGTCATTCGATACAATTCTGCAAAACAAATTTTGCATTCGTTTTTTTTTCTAACTTATTTTTGTTTGAATTTGATAGGTAGTAAGAGACATATGCATCTATAAACCTATGTAACTTCTTTTAGTGGTTACTTAATTCACATGTTATAGTCAATGAGCTCATTGTTAATCATATTTTCTTTATTGAAATGATCCAATCTGAAGTATTTTTAGCATACTGAGTTACAGATAATGAATGAGACATACATTTGTAAACTTTCAGTTAAATAATATGTCGTTTATTGATTTTGTTGTATATTAAAAATTGTTAGTTACCAATTACCATTATTGATGGTAAGTTAGAAGTCCCCTATTTTGCTTTTAAAAGACCCACTGGCGCAAATTTTAAGAGGCGGGGAGGGGTGGCCGCCCCCCCGAAATTTTTTTTGCGATGTAGGGGGTATATAATTTTCGTGTAGAAAATTTTGATATACTCCGGTTTCAACCCCCTAATTGGCGTTAGGAAAAAAAATTTAGATCCCGACCCCCCACTTGATAATTTCAAGCTTCGCCAATGAAAAGACCCGCCACTATTTTCCCCCACTATATATTCGCAGTTTAGCGACCTTTGATAAAAATCCTCCTTATACAAGTTGCAATTTTAACAAAACAATTAATGGAGGCACCATGTCCGAATCGTTTCCTGTACTGTTGACTGAAGCTACGAGCAAATATGCCATGGCATTTCAGTTTTAGATCTTATATAAACATCTCACTATGTTTGTAATAAGAGCTGCAAACTATATGTGTGTATATTTCTGCAAGAATGAATAATGAGTCATTTGTTTATCACCAATAGTTCCCCATGTTCTCAGTATCTAAGGTATGACATCTTTAGCCTACCCTTTTATATACTGTGGTTGTATTTATTTGGATCTATAAATCATATGATTTGTTAGTTACATATTTATTTATTGCTAAACCTATGAATATCTGAAGTCTAAACTTTATCGATTTTAGATAGAATACCAGCGCGATAGAAGCCAAAGACTTCAGCCCCCTAGCAAATTGATCCACATACTACTGAATTCTCTTAGATAGAATACCATAGTGGTAGAGAATGTTACTTAAATCATAAACATATGTGAACTATGCTCTTAATAAAGTATTAAAAGTCTACATAGAAAGTTTAATCCCTGATCTTAACTGTTATAAATATTTGTGAAACAAATGCGGTTTTATTATTGAGCAAACATTAGTGCAGAGAAACAGATGAGGAAGCTACAAACTGGACATTATCATTGGTTAGTAAAATTAAGGTACTATGTTTTATTCGCTCATATTTATTAGGTGCCCACATTACTTCAAACAGCTTACCTCCCACAACCTTGACTCCTACTTGCTGTTTTTTTTTCCTGTCCGCCAATTATTTAGTAAACTTATGTTCTAATAAGTAAATATGCTTAACAACTAACTGTTGCAGTCCATCCCAAAAAAAAACTGTTTCAAGAGCACAACATCCGTCCTCTAGACACGGACTTTATCATGCGATCATTTTAAGCAGTCACTACATAATCACCTGTTTTTCTTTGCCTTAGTCAGTCACCGGAAAACCATAGTCGGTCGTCCAAAAGATTTTAATTTGTTGATGTTGGGTTTTATTGTTACACCTAAACTTCTAATATCTGCGAAAAACAGTTATGGAAGGGTTTTGAAAGTGACGGTTGAAAGATTACCCTTACCTTGCCTTACCGAAAAATTACACATTCTGATTATCACTGATATAATTAAATGTTAGATAGTTTGCATACTACCTGAGCACTGTATTTAGCGAACAACGCTGGGATAAACTAAGCATATGATATTATATTAATGAGCAAATACGTGATTTGTATCCATTAGCTTTGTAATTAACAAATTTTCGATGATGCAAATTTTTCTGCTTAATCATTAGAAGTATTAAACTATGAGAAATATTAAAACCAAAGTAAACAATAAGTTTTAAACAGAAACTTAATTGGGTGTACACTCAGTTTATTAATAAGAATTTGGTTAGAAAAGTGTAAGACACATTGTTTCATTTTTCATTTTTTTATGAATTATATATGCCTACATGATCATAAAACACTAATTATACGGTCTAGGCCAGCCCAGATGGGTTTCTATTTTGTCGAACCTCAAGCCCAACTACGAAATGGGCTTTAACCCGGTTCCTTAACAAAAATAAGAAGAAAAATGGCGGTTAAAAAGAAACTGAAAAGACGAGTGATTTAATAGGCCATCATTTAAATCGACTTATTACATATTTTCTCTGTAGGCAGTCGAGGGAAAACCAGCAGACACCCTTCATCTAGCCGGCGAAAGGTAAGAAACCCAACCTCTATACTTCGTTTTCTGAACTAATACATACCTACCCGCGTATTTGCTTTGCTGGATTTTGTGTCTTTCGAAATCCATACATCAAATCCTCTGTTTTAGGAATACATGTATTTCTATTTTGATTAGTGAAACACTGTGGTTTATATATATACTTATATGGATATTGGTTATAGATTAAATTGCAATGTTCATCTGCTTCATGCAGACACTGTACAGATATATCATTTGTGTATTCGTTTTTCTAAACTAATACGTATCTACCCGTGTATTTGCTTTGTTGGATTTCGTATCTTTGTAATTCGATACATAAAATCCTCTATTTTAGAAATACATGCATTCATGTTTTGATTAATGAAACACTTTGGTTCATATATTTACTTATATGGACATTGGTTATAGATTAAATTGCAATATTGATCTACTTCATGCAGACATTGTACAGATATATCAATTGTGTATAAAGAGTTGATAACTGTTGGCATTTTAAGGTGATTGCTTAACAACTCAAATGATAAACCATAAACAATAATATGAATTACATTGTGTACTACATAATATCAATGATTAATTCATTCAATCAATGTTCATTCATACAATCTGGTTTCTCATAGAAAGTCTTTAATGGTTTCAAGTTAGGTCAAAATAAAAAATCTATTGTAACTTGAATTCAAACAAATTATATATGTCTAAGAAAACACAATTAATCCAAATTGATCACATTTTACCAATTAAAAGCAGAATGAACCAAACCCACAAAATATATGCCGTATAAATTAGTCACCATATAATTCAAACAAATTATATACGTCTCAGAACATATGTAGAATAATATTTTATCCAAACTCAGTTGTAATTGCCACATACTAAGGTGATTCTATTACTGTGGGTATATTGCGTCTGCTGGAAAAAAACATTTTTGGAGTATTTGGTGTATGAAATAACCCTCAGCTGATAACTCATATGATTGATGGCAGCATTTAAACAACTTCTTGAACTATAGTAATACATCAGTATTGAAAATCTGGTTTTCTTTATTTTGGGATCAAATGAAAATTGACATACTTAGCATGCTCTAGAAATATTACTTCTATGAATCAATTAAATACGATTGAATTATATTTTGTTTGTTAGTAGAATTATTGCTTTAGTTTTACCGCAAACTACATAAGAAAGTGTTCTTTTCTGTTTTAGAGTTTCACTATTTTATACCCAATCGTTTCTGTTTTAGAAACAAGAAACCACGAACTTACTTTTGCTTGATTCAATATATGCCTGAAGGAAAGATGGAACTAAAATACTAAACAACACCACTAAGAATGAATGATCATTTCTCTTGACAAGTTTTCTGCTTTTCATCATCCTCTTTTGACATTATGATAAACAGTTTCTGCTATCCTATTACAGTTATGACTGATCTTTGTAGGATGATCCGTTTTTAAAAATAATTTCTACATAAAAAAATGTTCTTTTCTGTTTTAGAGTTTCACTATTTTATGCCAAATTGTTTCTGTTTTATGAACAAGAAACCACGATGGAAGACTACGTCCACAATTTCTTAGCAACCAGCAACAACGAGATCAATGCCGAGCTCAATATGGTCATTCAAGTAGTTGACAGATTGCTGGAGGAGAATAGAAGACTCCTAGACACTGTTGTTGACCAAGATCCTTCCCTCTTCCGATAATTTGCTGCGTTCCTGCTACGTGATCAAATTGAAGCTAAGGAAGCAACACTCCGTAGGCTGCAAGCATTGCGCAGGGACGTTAAAGCCAAGGAACGTGATGTAGATCGTCGTGTGGAGTGGATGTTCCCATCAAACATGTAGTTGTCGTTTGGTGTCTTCTTTTATTAATATGATCTTTTGGGAACCATACTTGACCACCTTATCTGGATTAATCATAAAAACTTTTATTTAGTTCCATTAAACTTTTATACATTTTGATGAATCTACCTACCTTCATTATTGTTTATTGTTTCTGATTGTGATACTTCATTCAATGAAGTATGTGGTTGACTTCTTTGATGCTAAGAATCAACCAATAAGCATGACAATGCATAGTAACCAATACTACTTAGCTCTTTTGGATTCAACACACGGTTTAGACGAAGTTGAAAATAATAGGTAACGTGAAGGATTTTGTATATCTAATGAATTGACTATTTATTTAGGACAAAATAAATTATTTTGGACTTAAAAATGCAATGACCAAATATTGTTTTTACCTAATTGATCTTATATCTTAATTGTGTTGATAGTTATGCCATTAACATTACTATATTATTCCAATTACTTGAAGGTACAGTGAAGTAAGTAAATCCATGGTGATAAAATTTGGGAGATAAAAATTCAACCCAATTACTTATAAATGGGTCAATGACACATGATACTTATAAATGGGTCAATGACGCATGAGTGGTAACTTTTGTTCAATGTTTTATCTTGGATAGACAAAAAGCAAATATTTATAAAACTAAATAACAACTCACCAACCAAACATGTCAATTAGCAATGGTAGGTTCGGTTGTTTTAGACACATTACTTTTGGTCGTGCTTAATCTCAATTTCTTTACTTACACTGTTACGTTTTTTCGCAAGCACTGGTGTGCTCAAAACCGGTTCACATATACAAACATACTGAGCATGTTAGAGTCGGTCAAAGTTCCCCCCGGCCGTGCATCGCACGGGCCTGCACACTAGTAGAGTAAAACATTTAAGAAATTAAATGGTAAAAAGTAAATAATAAAATATTATTTTAGTTTTTTAAAGTGATTGATCCCACTTAACATATATACCATTGCTTCTCTTTTTTACATTTCTAAATCATCTTCTACGTCATTCAATTTTAAAAGCACAGTGACGATGGCATCGGAGAAAATTTTGGAACCAAACAAACTCATTCTTCCTTCTTTCTTCTTTTTTCTTTGAACAACTGAGAGGGTCCAGGCAGCTGTAAAACATTCACGTTGAATAACCATGTTTTCCTGTTAATCGAAACTTGGTTCGCCGGAGGGTCAACAGAACCCCCGACCCCTCTTGTAGTTCCGACATTGCTCAATGTGTTAAAAGAACAACTAAATATAAATAAGAAATAAAAGAAAGAAAGGTATGAAACGTACCGATGATCGAGCAATAAAAAACAAAAAAAAAGTATTTCTAGCGACCCCTTGCTCGCGTATCGTGAAGTCCACGGGATACCCCTTCGCGTACCACGAGGTACAATTTTCACATAAAGTTTTTTTTTAACTTTTAATAGTTACTGATTTTGATCAAAACCTATAATTTTTTCACCAAAAATTGTTCCAATTCATATCTAATCCTAAACATACCTGGAACCTCAAGTTTTTGCTTAATTTTCCTCACCAAAACCAGCCCGAATCCTGAAAAACACTATACACAAAACACACAAAAACCTAAAATAAAATAAATAAAACACCTACTACTGGGTTGCCTCCCAGGAAGCGCTACGTTTAAGGTCTTCAGCCAGACCATATCTCCTTGCTTCACGGTGGTTTCATTGCACACTTGCCTGCTAAATTTCACGTGTAGGCTCGGTAGTTGACATGCCGCTTGTAACATTATCTTTTTAACCGGTTTTGAAATCTGACGCGTTTTGGGATTTCGCATTTTATCGATTTGGCAAATTATTGACTACCGGGTCAATTTTCAGGTATTATAACCCAAATAATATTTTTGAGGGATGAAATTCTTTATTATAATCATTTTGAACTAAATTGGATATTTCGAATTGAAAATAATGCAATTTAGGGTTTGTTACGTGGTTTCGGTACGCGATACGTCGTTTACCGGAAATCTCGTATTTTATGCATCGAATGTAAAACATTGAATTATTTCTGAGTCTATTTGTCCTAAATAATATCTCGAGTCATCGCGCACTAGTCGAGTCTCGAAACGTTGGTGAATTAACCTAATGGTGATACGTGCGTAAATTGACCCGAAAACGTGTTTTATTGCTCATAAATTCCACGATTGTCATTCTATAATCAATTTTATGTGCTTGAATATATTTCATATGGTTTAGAATTTAAAATGATAAAAAATGAGCGAAAACGGGACTTAAAAACGATTTGGAACGAAGAAGTTATAACAAAAATGGTGAAACTGACTCAAAACCGACTTCATATGCATTTATTTAATTTAATTAACAAAAAAAATGTTTATATATCAAATTGATACTTTTTTAGTGGAAATGGCCAAAAGAATCCAATAGTGGTGAAATCGGGACCAAAAACCTCAATTTACTCTGTCAAATCAGCGATTTTCAGCTCTGGTCAACAGAAGTCAAAGCAGTCAACGATTTATGGTCAACCAAAGTTGTTCGTGGACCGCCACTTTTGTGTGGGAGGACCGAGACTTGCTCAGCACGAAAAAAAAGTTGGGATTTCGACTTAAAACCCGATTTTGCCTCATTTGATTCACTTTTCTTTGCTCTATAAACTCTCTCATGACCTCCATGGTTGTAACCATCTTCCTTCATCATTTCAACACATTTTCGAGCTTGTTTTGGTGGATTTAAGGCGTTAACATCCTTATTTAACATATCCAAAGGTTAGATCTCGTTCCTCTTTATGTTTATCTCTCAAGTTTATGGTCAAGGTTGAGTTTTTATGATGTGTTTGTGAAAATCTAGAGTTCTTCATGTTCTAAATGTTAAGATCTAGAAAATCCATGATCAAGATTGTGTTTTTATTCTTGTTTTGGTTAGAACTAAGGCTTTCCATGTTTCAAATATATTAATCTAATGAATCTAGGATCAAGATCATACTTTTATCATGTTTTTAGTCTTGATCTAAGTAATACATGATAGATCCAGTGATTCCATATAAAAGCTTGAGTTTTTATGAGTTTTATTTTATTCTTATGGTCAAACTGTGTCAAATCATGTTGAAGCATGTTAGACCTTGGTTTAGATTCATCTTTATGCACGATTCATCATGAAAAGGTGACCTTGGTGATAGATCTAAGGTTAGGTTGATCAAGATGTCATTTTGATGGTTTTTCTATGAAAAATAAATATATATATTGTACGTTTGAGCTTAAATCCATAGAAATTTGATAGCTTGATAATGTTGGATGGTAAATCTAGGATGACTATGCATGTTTTATCATAAACAAGTTCGCTAGCATAATTGTATAGTATATATTAAGACCTAAATGGTTAGTTTGGTTAAAAATAGTTAAATTAGAGTTTCGACTAAAAGATAATTATTTTTGCAAAAATATATAAATAATTGATGTCTTCATGACTTGATAATTAATATATGACATGTTTAGGTCTAGGTCATGTTAAATTAATTGTTGGGTGATAAATTGTGGCCTGTATGATTCCTTGGAAATTAAATAAATATAATATGTGTCGTCTTGGAAATAAATAGTTTATCTAATATTGTTTGACGTCGCATGCTAGATTTAGGAATGACCTACCTCATGTACATAACCATACGTTATCACCATAATTACATCACCAACTAATCATTGAGTCGACTGTGCCATGAACATTAAATTATTTATAAATTATTTAATTATTTATTTACTTATTCATTTATTTCTCTATCTGGTTTAGATGTCGGGATTGTCCTCGAGTTTATCCGTCTCGTGTTGTGGGTCTTTCTTTCCTTTGTGTCTCCTCATCAGGTGAGTATTCATAGCCCCTCTTTCATTTCAATGTTCTGGGATGCAACATGTATCAGTATTAAAAACCATAAACTCTTTATTATGCAAATTCTATGCGATTCTACGTGCTCTATGTGTAATATGCTATTGTGTGATACTTGTTGGATTCTATGTGTGGATATTCGTTAATCGTTAATCGCTAATCGCATGTGTATCATTAACCATCGAACCATGGCAACAATGATAGATCTATTGGCTGACGACCCACCTAGCCTGCCTTGGCTTGGGTGCCGGGTGATTGCTCCTTTACCATCTAGGCTTGGTGCACATAACTTATATGACTTGTTGATCATAATTGGATATAACACTTAACTCATTGAATCACAATGCTTTAACCTATTGTAGTATACTAAACCAATGTTTACTCACAAACTACTTGTAGTTGACCTGTATTTTGTACATGTTACACGTTTGCTGAAAGATGATGTTTAACTTGTTGATGACACTATAGGATTGCATGCAGACCTAGTGTGACCTAATTAAACAAATTAATTGTATCTTATTAAAGTTTTTAATTTGTACTGTATCATTTTATTTCTATTATATGAAATGGGCTTATTAAGAATATCGCAACATAAATAGTGTTATGTGAATCTGGAAAATCATCACACCCCGACATCTTCCGCCATCGGTTGGGGTGTGACACCGCTTCAATTTTTGTTTCTTCCCATTCGACGTGTTTGATGAATCTCTATGAGTGCCAAAATCCGATTTGTGTCGCATCGTACATTTACCTACCGAGTTTCCCACATAACTTCGATAGTTGATATATCGCATCTCTAATGAATTTGTCACCGTTGATTAATCCAGGGAAGCACTGCTTGGCACTTTTATTCTGAATTTGCCCAACATCTTCCATCTTGATCTTCATCTTCTTTGAAGTCAATTACACCTACTCGCATTAAACAATTTGATTAACAATGGAAAGAGAATGATTAGCGTTACCTAGTTGACTCGCAGTCGTGGATTCTTCAATATGCTTTTCTTTAACCGACTCTAAACAATCATCTACTCGCCTTGGAAGATTTAGAATCTCTACTTCCTCTTTATCATCACTCATGTCCGTTACACTAGTCAGTTTTTCATAAGTTGAATTAACCTCATTCTGCTTAGGACTTGAGATGTGCTCCTCTATTTTCATCTCAGCCATGGTGGTTTCACCCTTAGGTTCTTTGACACTCAAGGTAATCAGTGTGGTATTATCCTCCACAACCTCTTCCCTAACTTGTGAGGATATCCATGCTTGTTTCTGCTGAAACCTTTGAAAACCCGACCAGCCTTGCTCACCAATTTGTTGTTCCTTCCACAAAATATCATATTCATAATCCAACAACTTTATGTGGTATTGCCTTGAATGATGAGGTTTAGCCAATTCTTACTCGATTTGGGAATAATGTGATCTTCTTAGATATTTCTCTACACCTTCAGATTGGTAGACCTTTTGACCCGACCTTAGTTGTTGCATTAGATATTTAGAATCATTCGCTTGACTATATGTCTGGCGATCCTCGTATTCCTGATAAGAGTTATTACACTCGTCCCGGTAGCCTGACTGGTAATATCTTTGAGAATTCATAGGAAGTACTCTACAATGCGAGTAAACAAAATTTGAGTTTTCATATCCCGTTCGATGCTGCCTTTAAGCAACTTCTCTTCTTTGTCTACATGTATACTCTTTAACCTTCTTTTTTATTCCAAATGTTGAACTCTAGGCATCGATGATTGAGACTCTCACAACTTAAAAATGGATCGTCATTGTTGTAACCCCTGTGATTGTAATGCTGTTGAGACTGATATTGAGGGTACTAGGGATACCCAAGGTCACGCTTGTAATGATCCTCGTATGCTGGTTGAGAGTAGTGACTGCTATAGGTTTCCTTGTAGCTCGACTGTAGTATCCTCGACGATCCTAATTCCACTGGGTAATGTTGGCCAAAATTTAATCTGATGGTAGTAACTCTCGCACTTATAGCATTTCTCTTCCTTCCCCATGACGATCCTCAAACTACCTGCAAACAGTCAAAAACATAGAAACCAATCGCGTAGCACTAATCTAAACGATGAAATAAACGCAATGGAATCTACAATTCGAATTTGGATTGTAAAAAAATTAGATAACTTTTTTTAACAAAATTTAACTAGACTAATGAACTTGAAATTGCAGACATAAAAATTATTTTTTTATATTTTTTATAAATTTTTAGAAAAAATAAGATGAAATCGAAATAAATAAAAAACTAAAAGTCACCAATAAGCGCACGTGCTCCCCGACAACGACGTCAATTTGATAACGGCTATCATGATCGTTACAAATACCTAAGCTAACCTGTTGTGAGTGGTAAGCTAGAGTGTCAATCCAGGGGAGTTAGTGGTTATTAATGACTATAGAAACTAAGTAATTAATCAACTAAGTTAACTAACATAAATCTAGATTACTGTCAATAACCTAGATTAACCTATACTAGACAACTAACTTAACCTAATTTACTGAATTGCATTGTTGGTTTTGTTATTTGTTGTAACGATGAGAACTTGATTAAATTGATTTTTAGCAAAACTATAATGATGAAAGTACAATTATCCAAGGGATCCCGGTTTACTAATTTCCAAATTATTCAAGATGTCTGAATGGGTTTCCTACATAGACTTAGTCTTGCTACCGTTTGCCAATCTAACATTGGTCCTAAATTGATCACATACGCCGACTAATCACTAGATCATCGTTCCAACGATATGACGGTTTACTATGATCTTAATAAATTTCCTAGTTAATTAAGTGTAACATCCCAAAATTTATATTGCCTTAAAATACTATTTATTTTGGGTGTGGATCGGGTATGAGCTGTTTAATAATGATAAACCGACATGCTTAATGGAGTGGAGTTGCTTTTGTTTTACTTTAGTGAATACTATGTTAATATAAATAAAATTCATGAAGGATGAAGGGTTTGTTTGTAAAATACAAGTAATTGGTAGAGTTTATCAAAACAGCCAAAGTTGAAGGGGGCAGTATGCACTTATGGGTTTATAACAAAAGACAGGAGATATGGGGAGGTCAAATTCGACTTCTATACATCGCCATTCTCCCCTTCTCCAGCCCTAAATTCATGAGCTACAATCAAGGGCATGCAATCTGCGACTTTTGATAGGAGAGCAAGATTCTTGGAGCTTAAAGTCTTGCTACTCGATTGGAAGCTATAGTGTAAGTCTTTCTCATCTTCTTGTATGCTTAAAATTCGAATGGCATAAGAGAAATTGGAAGTTTCAAGCTGTAAATTGGTGTTGTATGTGTTGCATGATCAATATATGAAGTCTTAGATACTTAGATACTAAGTTTGGTGGCTTAAACATCAAGTTTTGGGTGGGTGAAACCCCAAATACGAATTTATGTATAAAAGTTGTGGGTTTTAAAGTTATGTTGACTATTGGAAAGAAATCATGCGTGTGGTAGATAGAAATATTTATTGATGGTTATAGATATAAGAAATTATTAGTAGTTCTTGATATGCATAATTGGATAGGAAACTTGAATCAAGCATGTGTATATATTATGGTTAAGTTCATGCACACAGGGTGTTCGATGAAATGTGTATTTGAGCTTTTGTAAAGTACATTGTGGGGGAAAAGTGTTAATTGTGAGGCATTACACTTTATTTATGCGTTGAATGCAATTAAAAGGTTATTATGGGACTATTGTAAGGTCTCGTATACTAATTGATGCTAAATGTGTAGTCTTGATGGGGATTAGTGAGACTATAGTTGAGTTGAGAGATTGGTTCATGGAAAGTCAAGTTATATTTTGACATTGTTTATGTGACTTGAGATTTATTGAGATGCCAGACCATGAATCTTGAATGTGGATTGTTTGCATGAATTGATGTATGAAAATGGGTTGAGCACCCAAAATAGAAAAGAGACATATGTGTATACATTCTAAATGTCTTATCTATAACTTGACGTGTATTATTGATGGATGCTATAGTTTAGTATGAGCCTAGCATGGAAGGAGGATCTCGTGGACAATCAAGTTGAAAGAATGAGCATCAATGCGGGTAATGGAAGTTAAAGCTCTCGAGGTAACATTTAAGAGTGTTTAGATTGTTACAAAGTTTGCGTATTGCATAGTTATTCATTAGTGTGGGTAACTATATATAATGAAATTGAGGTAGAATGATGAAGGAATTGATATTGGTAACGAATAGTGATATATGGTTGTATGATATTGGCCCGGTTGGGCAAGATTGGTGACATGTGATTGGTTAAAGTAGTTTATTGCAAATACATATATATTATTATGTGATCGTGAATGGATTATGGGTTAGTTGTTCGGTGCATAAAATGATGTAGGATGTTTGTAGATAGATGAAGGCTACAACATCGTATAGAAGTGTGGGATAGTATAATACTGACCCGTTTGGGTTTGGCTGTGATGAGTGACCCGTTTGGGTTTGATTGTGATGAGTGACCCGTTTGGGTATATTAGTAGTAAATAACCCATTTGGGTTATGATTGTGTATATATGTTACATATTTAAGCGTAAGAAGGTATTAAATGACCGGTTGGATAAAATGGTAGAGAATGACCCGGTAGGGGCAATGTGGGCAGATGATGTATGTGTAATTATGTGGAATATTGTAATGTGACCCGTAAGGGTAAATATGAAGGTATATAACCTTTATGTGTTAGACTAACAGCTGTAATGCAACACATAGCGGGTAGTTGTTTTGTGCAAGTAATCGTTTAAAAATGATGATAGTGAATTGGAAATGATACAATAATAATGGTTTAATGAGTTTGGAATGTTTAAGAGTAAATTAGGGAATGCTCATGATGTATGACCAAGCTGAAATATAGTGATCATGACCCGTTTGGGTTGAGCTATATGGTTGGAGACAAAATGGGGAACTATGAGAGTTATAGACCTTAATTTGTCCTAACAAGCGATCATCTTACTTGGCTCCATGTGTAGGTGTCAAGGATGTGATATGATGGGTTAATTGATAGTGGAAATATGAACCATAAGCTGTTTTGATGATTAAGGTGTTAGTGGGTTAAACGGGTTTGGGTAATGTGTCTTCAATACCCGACTCGTGAAACTAATGTATTCTTAGTGATTTGTGTAAAGACCCCTTATTTTCCAGTATTAGAGGGTTTATGGCAATAACCGTGGCATTGAAACTTCTAAAAATGATCAAAGATGAAAATTGCTGAAATTTGGCTAAGTATGAGAAATTTGGCCTGGAGCCCTGGAAATCAGATTCCAGGCGTATCGCCAGGGACACCATAAGCTCCAAGAGATACGCTTGGAGCTGTTGTTGGGACTTCTGTTTTGCTTTCTTGTTTTCAATGATGTAATGCTTTGATAGTTGTTGGGGGCCACTAATACTAACGTGTTACTAGTGTTATTGGCAGGTAAACATTAGCAGACGGGTCAAGATCGAACCGAAACGTTATGGAACCGAACATCACTTATTTTGGGCATCACATGTTATGTTTTGATGATGTGAAGGTTTGGGATGATATTTTGATGAAGCTGATGGTGTTAACACTATGTTAACTAAATGTTTTGTGATAGTGGGTAAAATTTCCTAAGTAAATGAAAAAAATTTCAAACTCTGATTTTAAATGACGTTTAACTCACAAAAATGGGATTGGGGCCTTACAAGTTGGTATCAGAGCCATGAGGGATTCAAGTGTCGTGGGGGCACTTGAACTCAAACCAAGTGCTCGTGATGGGAAAGGGTGTTCGGTTCAAGGGTCGATCTTGTCTCCCGGTAAGTGATCCTTACATGAATTATATGTTGTTAATATTATAAATTGATGAATGAGCTGTGATGACCACTACTGTGGTTGAATTGAAAGCTGAATATGATTGTAAAGCTGTGAGTGTGTAGGTGCAGTAAAGCTGAATTTGATTGTAAAGTTGTGAGTGTGTATGTTCAGTAAAGCTGAATATGATTGTAAAGTTTTGATTGTGTATGTGCGGTAAAGCTGAATTTGATTGTAAAGCTGTGAGTGTGTATGTGCGGTAAAGCTGAATCTGATTGTAAAGTTGTGAGTGTGTATGTGCGGTAAAGCTGAATTTGATTGTAAAGCTGTGAGTGTGTATGTACAGTAAAGCTGAATATGATTGTAAAGTTTTGATTGTGTATGTGCGGTAAAGCTAAATCTGATTTTAAAGCTGTGAGTGTGTATGTGCGATAAAGCTGAATCTGATTGTAAAGCTATGAGTGTGTATGTGCGGTAAAGTTGAATCTGATTGTAAAGCTATGAGTGTGTATGTGTAGTATAGCTGAATATGATTGTAAAGTTGTGATTGTGTATGTGGTAAAATTGAATGTGATAGAAAAGTTGTGATTATATATGTGCGTTAAAGCAAAGTGTGATGACTATGCAATGATGTCATGATCATTTAGAATTACTAGAGCAGAATGTGACGATGATGTCGTGATTGTTGATAGCGGGATAGAATGATGATGTGATTGACTACGGATGATAAAGCGAAACGTGATAATAATAACATGATTGTATATGATTTTAGAGAGGAATGTGAAAATACTATTGTTCCATATGATTGTTAGATTGGAGTGGGAATTAAATATGTAGAGGAAAGTTGCATGAATGAAATCATGTAAGCTATAGAGTGTGAATGATGAGCATAGTAAAAATCCTACTTGTATGAATCGTGTAGGATTGAGTTGGAAATTTTTAGAATGATGGAATTCTATCGGCATAGGTCATGAAGGACAATGATGTAAGTGTGTATGGGCGATCTATCTTAATTGTGATAATAAATAATATGTAAATGAAAAAGATGTAAAATTCTACTTGTGCTAACAAGGTGGAATGAAGTGTGATGCAAGAGTGGATGCTGGAACTCTGCTTGTATCCATAAGTAGAGAATGAGTGTGGGAATGTCAAGCGAGTCGAAAGTCTACATGTATGATCAATGTAGAATAAGTATGATGATGTTAAGTGTGGTGAAATTCTACCTAGATTAACTATGTAGAATAAAGTGTGTGTGACTGTATAGAGTAAAAGTGATAAACCTCTACTTTGTGACAACTAAATAGGGTAATGTAGGTGTTTGACCTCGATTGTGTTAGCTGAATAGAAGATTTAAAGGTTGAGGGTTATACGTGGGGAAAATCTATTTTGTAGAAGCAAAATAGAAAAAAGTCTAAGTTGTATGTAATTGCATTCAGGGGTCTACTTTGTGTTAAACAAGTAGAGAAATAAATGTTGTGAGTATTAAGTGGAGATGCTTACTTGTGTTAACCAAATCAGGTGTATGGATGGATGAAATCCGATATGAGGTGATGACATGGGTATGGGGTATAGATAAACCCGTCAAAATGATAAGTATGATATACGAGCGAAAGGCTGGATGAATGTCAGTGGTCATTTAAAATGATGGCAAGGCATATTAAATTGCAACTGTGAGTAAATGTGGAAGGTTGAATAAAGGCTATGACCCGACTGGTATCATGGATTCATGGAAAGATAGGAAAGGGGATGTGGATTTGAAAGGAGGAATAGAAGATAAGTGGCTAAACGATAGAGAGTGTTATAGTGATGATGAATCGTTAAGTTATCATTACTAAGTGGTGAAAAACCCCGCGGGTAATGCGAATAGGCATGAGAGTGACCAGGTTGAAGTAAATGTAAAAAGGTGAATAGAGGTAGAGGAGTGAGTGCAAATATCTCTATAGGAGGATAAGTATATGGCGTAGTTTTGAGGACGAAACTCCCTTTAAGAGGGTGGATTTGTAACATCCCAAAATTTGTATTGCCTTAAAATACTATTTATTTTGGGTGTGGATCGGGTATGAGCTGTTTAATAATGAAAAACCGACATGCTTAATGGAGTGCAGTTGCTTTTCTTTTACTTTAGTGACTAATATGTTAATATAAATAAAATTCATGAAGGATGAAGGGTTTGTTTGTAAAATACAAGTAAGTGGTAGAGTTTATCAAAACAGCCAAAGTTGAAGGGGGCAGTATGCAGTTATGGGTTTATAACAAAAGACAGGAGATATGGGGAGGTCATATTCGACTTCTATACATCCCCTTCTCCGGCCCTAAATTCGTGAGCCACAATCAAGGGCATGCAATCTGCGACTTTTGATAGGAGAGCAAGATTCTTGGAGCTTAAAGTCTTGCTACTCGATTGGAAGCTATAGTGTAAGTCTTTCTCATCTTCTTGTATGCTTAAAATTCGAATGGCATAAGAGAAATTGGAAGTTTCAAGCTGTAAATTGGTGTTGTATGTGTTGCATGATAAATATATGAAGTCTTAGATACTTAGATACTAAGTTTGGTGGCTCAAACATCAAGTTTTGGGTGGGTGAAACCCCAAATACGAATTTATGTATAAAAGTTGGGGGTTTTAAAGTTATGTTGACTATTGGAAAGAAATCATGCGTGTAGTAGATAGAAACGATTTATTGATGGTTATAGATATATGAATTTGTGAGTAGTTCTTTATATGCATAATTGGATAGGAAACTTGAATCAAGAAAGTGTATATATTATGGTTAAGTTCATGCATACAAGGTGTTCGATGAAATGTCTATTTGAGCTTTTGTAAAGTACATTGTGGGGGAAAATTGTTAATTGTGAGGCATTACAATTTATTTATGCGTTGAATGCAAGTAAAAGGTTATTATGGGACTATTGTAAGGTCTCATATACTAATTGATGCTAAATGTGTAGTCTTGATGGGGATTAGTGAGATTATAGTTGAGTTG
Organism: Deinandra increscens subsp. villosa; assembly: GCA_039602395.1. Classification (NCBI taxonomy): domain Eukaryota; kingdom Viridiplantae; phylum Streptophyta; class Magnoliopsida; order Asterales; family Asteraceae; genus Deinandra; species Deinandra increscens. The sequence goes on along the minus strand of JBCNJP010000007.1, from coordinate 49,271,455 downwards.
AGAGATTGGTTCATGGAAAGTCAAGTTATACTTTGACATTGTTTATGTGACTTGAGATTTATTGAGATGCCAGACCATGAATCTTAAATATGGATTGTTTGCATAAATTGATGTATGAAAATGGGTTGAGCACTAAAAATAGAAAAGAGACATATGTGTATACATGCTAAATATCTTATCTATAACTTGACATGTATTATTGATGGATGTTATAGTTTAGTATGAGCCTATCATGGAAGGAGGATCTCGTGGACAATCAAGTTGAAAGAGTGAGCATCAATCCGGATAATGGAAGTTAAAGCTCTCGAGGTAACATTTAAGAGTGTTTAGTTTGTTACAAAGTCTGCGTATTGCATAGTTATTCATTAGTATGGGTAACTATCTATAATGAAATTGAGGTAGAATGATGAAGGAATTGATATTGGTAAGGAATAGTGATATATGGTTGTATGATATTGGCCCGGTTGGGCAAGATTGGTAACATATGATTGGTTAAAGTAGTTTATTGCAAATACATATATATTATTATGTGATTTGATCGTGAATGGATTATGGGTTAGTTGTTCGGTGCGTAAAATGATGTAGGATGTTTGTAGATAGATGAAGGCTACAACATCATATAGAAGTGTGGGATAGTATAATAGTGACCCGTTTGGGTTTGGCTGTGATGAGTGACCCGTTTGGGTTTGATTGTGATGAGTAACCCGTTTGGGTATATTAGTAGTAAATAACCCATTTGGGTTATGATTGTGTATATATGTTACATATTAAGCGTAAGAAGGTGTTAAATGACCGGTTGGATAAAATGGTAGAGAATGACCCGGTAGGGGCAATGTGGGCAAATGATGTATTTGTAATTATGTGGAATATTGTAATGTGACCCGTAAGGGCAAATATGAAGGTATATAACCTTTATGTGTTAGACTAACAGTTGTAATGCAACACGTATCGGGTAGTTGTTTTGTGCAAGTAATGGTTTAAAATGATGATATTGAATTGGAAATGTTACAATACTAATGGTTTTATGAGTTTGGAATGTTTAAGGGTAAATTAAGGAATGGTCATGATGTATGACCAAGCTGAAATGTAGTGATCATGACCCGTTTGGGTTGAGCTGTATGGTTAGACACAAAATGGGGAACTATAAGAGTTATAGACCTCAATTTGTCCTAACGAGCGATAATCTTACTCGGCTCCATGTGTAGGTGTCAAGGAGGTGATATGATTGGTTGATTGATAGTGGAAATATGAACCATAAGCTGTTTTGATGATTAAGGTGTTAGCGGGTCAAACGGGTTTGGGTAATGTGTCTTCAATACCCGACTCGTGAAACTAATGTATTCTTAGTGATCTGTGTAAAGACCCCTTATTTGCAGGTATTAGAGGGTTTATGGCAATAACCATGGCATTGGAACTTCTAAAAATGATCCAAGATGAAAATTGCTGAAATTTGGCTAAGTATGAGAAATTTGGCCTGGAGCCGTGGAAATCAGGTTCCAGGCGTATCGCCAGGGACACCATAAGCTCCAAGCGATACGATTGGAGCTGCTGTCCGGATTTCTGTTTTGCTTTCTTGTTTTAAATGATGTAATGATTTGATAGTGGTTGTGGGCCACTAATACTTACGTGTTACTAGTGTTATTGGCAGGTAAACATTAGCAGACGGGTCAAGATCGAACCGAAGCGTTATGGAACCGAACATCACTTATTTTGGGTATCACATATTGTGTTTTGATGAAGTGAAGGTTTGGGATGATATTTTGATGAAGCTGATGGTGTTAACACTATGTTAAATAAATGTTTTGTGATAGTGGGTAAAATTTCCTAAGTAAATGAAACAAATTTCAAACTCTGATTTTAAATGTCGTTTAACTCACGTAAACGGGATTGGGGCCTTACATTAAGTGAATAAAGTATGCAAGAATCTGTAATTGAACACTCGAGAACAATCATGAACAATCAAAAGCTAAACCACGCATCAAAAACACATATGAATAAATAAGGAAATAGATAAACTGTTCAACTGGATAATCGTTCGATGTTTAGCCTATCATCCTTATGATAAAAAACATGATTAAAATCAAGGAAACCCAAAGAAAATCATCTATGGGACTATTTTGCCGTCTCTGGTCGATTAGAAGTCAAAAAGCCTAATTTAGAGGTGTTTAAATACGTAAAATGCTGATAAAACTCGAATCTGCTGACATACGACCGCTTGAGTATCGCGGGGGGTTCCTGGTTCAATTCTCGCGGGACCCGTGATGCATACTGGGCCGCTTAATTTGGCCCAACTCATTCCTGATCAGCCCAATGCTCCTCATTTTGGCCCAAACTACATTTTTAACCCATTTACTTGTATTTTTGTGGCCCAATGACTCTCTTGCAACTGTTGACCATCCCGAACATAATTTTCAAGCATGATTCTTCACTTGATTATTTCTCCATCACTCGGTTCTTTATTCTCTATTTCTCTAAAATGCTCCATGCTCCACAAAATAATTCTTTTAAGCTCCATCTCATAAATTTACAAAATATTGGATATATGATAAGTATTCAAATGTTATAATTATTAAAAATATAGAATTAAATGTATTTAATTATAACAAATCAGATGCTCATCAGCCCTCAGAACGGGTTGCCATTTTAAAAGGTTTTTAACAACACCAATACGTCGAGGTGGGAGAAGCATTTATTCCCGTAGAGTTTGGTATACTCCTTCAAAGTTGACTTCATTATATCGACGTCTGCAACTCCGCTAGGCCGATTATGTTTCTTATTTTTTTGTAAAAGAAATAAGTAAGTTGAAAAATAAAAAGTAACAAAATAAATTTTTTTAAATAAAATATATATATACTGCTTGTATGTAAAGTTCGTTCAGGTTGTCAATCTTCGCATACATTTTGTTCCATTTTGAGTTTAGTTGGTGAGTTGTTCGTTTACTTCTACCAACTACTTGATTAAAACGAAGGAGCACTTGGCTCCAAAACGAGTTGGATTTGTGTTAATCTCTAACGACTTGGTCTTTGAAAATATGAGCCTAGGCTTTTTTCAAACAAACAAAAAAAAAACTAGCTCACTGTCATTATAAGTCGTACCAGCTATGACCATTCCTTGCCTTACTAAAGGCTAAACCCCTATACTTCTACCAACTACTTGATTAAAATAAAACGAAGGAGCACTTGGCTCCAAAACGAGTTGGATTTGTGTTAATCTCTAACGACTTGGTCTTTGGAAATATGAGCCCAGGCCCTTTTCAAACAAAAAAAATAAATAAATAAAAACTAGCTCACTGTCATTATAAGTCGTACCAGCTATGACCATTCCTTGCCTTACTAAAGGCTAAACCCCTATTAGTTTTTTTAAGAGCAGTTCCTAGATTTCTAAGATAACATATACCATCACCTTCACCTTGCATAATGGTTATGAGACACACCACTTAATTGCATGTTTCTTCAGCATTAACAACTAAGTGACTTAATGATCAACTTTATCATCTACATGTCTTTGGTCATATTTACCAAGATGTGAGAGATAAGAGCCCTGTCACAAAAGTTATAACAAACAACACACTATTATGATCAATGATCTCACTAATATGGTTATGATGGTTTCGTGAAAATAGAAGTGTAAAAACAAGCACATATACATATCAATCATTCATCTCCGGCGGTATCTCCCCACCGGACATTGTACTTTGCCGCAAGATAATGAGCTCCGACCGGCCCTCTACTGCCATAAGGATACAATTCCGGTGCAATCTTCTTTGTTTCAAGTTCTTTCAATAATGGTGTGAATATAGACCAAGCAGCATTAAGCTCGTCACTTCTTATGAACAATCTTCTTTCTCCTTCTATTGCATCCAACAAAAGCCTCTCGTATGCATCCGGGATTTCCTTCGGGTACCTTCGTTATCAAATTAAGATCATGAAATAATTAGTTTCCCTGTTATAGCAGGCCATTTACATCAAATGGCAATGAAATCATCGTCGTTACGATAACAGACATATATCACACTCAAAAGTAGTGTCTGGGAAGGGTGAGATGAGAGCCTGGATTTCTTCTGACATATTGATGGTTTAAAATCCCAACTTTAAAACAAAATACAAATGTACACAAAACAATTGCAGTTTAGTTATAAAATTTAGCAAAAAATACAATATCAGTTTAACTTATGACATAAAATACATGTAAAAAATAGATAGGTTAAATGGGTCAACCCGTCAGGTTGACATGATCAGAATCACACTTAGTCCGTTTAAGCTAAACACAAACCCATGACTTTCGGTTAAGTCTGTGCGTGTTTTCATGCCATGTCAGAAAATTACGCCCCCATCTATATCCCATGAGATAGAAAGGTTGCTCTAAGTACCCCTCCTCCTCCTGCTGGCTCACATCGTGTGTTAAGGTGATCGTAAAAACATAAAATTTTGTTATATTTCGGTGAAAGTTAATACAAATCTTTTACCTCGTACTATAGAGTAAATTAAGGTCACTACGGTCGAGCCTCATTCCAAGACCAGGAACCTTACTATTAATCTTAAGATAAATAGCTTCATCAGGTTGTACACGAAGCACGAGCTCGTTCGTAGCCTTATCCATGTCCATTCCAAAGCTTCTCTTGTATAGGTTACCCGGAACATGTCTAAACTGAACTCTGATCTCTGCCCTGCAGGTTTAGTTAAAACAGGTCAAAAGAAGTAACTTTGAAAAAGAAAGTTATACAGTATTACCGTCTAGTATTGAGGGCCTTCCCAGCTTTCATAAGAAAAGGAACGCCATCCCACCGGGCATTATCAATAAAGAAAGCTGCTGCGGCAAAAGTTGGAGTTACACTATTGTTTGGTACGGTTGGGTCCTCTGTGTAACCTAAATATGACTTTCCGCCTTTGCTTTGACCCTTGTACTGACCAGTCACTACATCTTCGAGGCATAGACGTTTCATTGATCTCAAAACTTTGACCTATATGCATCAAGAACCAATTAGCACTGCTTCGAGATTACTTATTAAAAATGATTATTGTGTTTCGAGCACCTCAACTGCTCATGAGCCACTCGAGGTAAACATGTTAAAAGACTACATCAAGCTGAGCTTAAATGACCTGAAGTCTAATATCCAACCATTGGACCGTATTAAATATACGAGCTCAAGCCTGAGCTTCATTTATCGTGCTTGACTAGGCTCACGAGCTTAATATACTATATATATATATATATATATATATATATATATATATATATATATATAGGGTTAGGTTCAAATGAGAACTTTTTTCTTTGAGAACTTTTGTCCTCGGCGTCCAAATTCATGGGGGGGGGGGGGGGGGGATTTCCTTATATATAACTTGTGGCTCAGAATGGTTCTCAAAAGTTCTCAAACCCAATTAGTTCTCAAATGATCCTCTCCCCATATATATATATATATATATATATATATACACACATAATAACTGTTACATAGGAAATTATGATAAAAATAACTACATAACATACATTATGTTGTATAAACAAAATTAACTAAATGAAATATATAAAGATAGTTTAAAAATATATAAATAATATAAGATATTAAATAATAAATACTAACGAGTCAAACCCGACCTGAGCTTTATTTTTTTAAAATAAAGCTTGAAATAAGCTGAACTTGAGCTCTTTTAAGTTAAACGAGATAAGCTCAACGTTAGGCGAACTTAGATTCGGCTCAGCTCGTTTACACTAATAGTTTGATACAATGTTTGCATTTCTCATCCAAAGAGTTAATAAGATTATTTGAGTGAAATAAGTTGTTTCAAGTTACTTGTTTTAAATACCAATAAGTAGATAAGCAGTTCTAATAAGCAACCCCAAACACCCCATAACAATAGACTTTGGGCGACTCATGGCATGTTTCACTTTTAGCTAAATTTTTTGTTTTTACTCATTTACCAGTTAGAGATAAAAAAAAACGGGTATACAATGCCACCTCAACTACCAGCCACCGAAGAAAATTTTTTCTAAGAATTTAAGGATACCTTTTCATTTCTAATGTCCTCGGCGTCCAAACTCACAGGTGTTTCCATTGCAAACAATGCTAATATTTGCAATAAGTGATTTTGCATTATATCACGAATGATACCGTAGTTGTCAAAGTATCTAAGAACAAATAAGGAAGAAAAAAACACGTAAGTTTATACGACCTCTTAGAACATATGTAACTTTAAGCAAAAAAAATAATAATAATCAGCCTTCACAGTTAACTCACCCGCCTCTCCCTTCTGTGCCAAAATCTTCAGAAAATATAAATTGTACATTTCGAATGTAGTTTCTTGACCAAAGTGGTTCAAAAACAAGATTTGAGAAACGAAGAACTGATAAATTCTCTACTAGCTCCTTGCCCAAATAATGGTCAATCCTGAAAACAAAAACAAACAAACAAAAAAAAAAAAATAGGTGGGTTAGGTAGCTACTTTGGGTTAGAACATAAGTTCTTGGTTCGCATAGAACAGTAGTATTGGCCCAACTGACACTTTTTGTCTAAAGTTTTTTGAAATTTATTACAAAATAATTAGTGTGTCAAAAATGATTACATGCATTATACCTATCAATAAAAATATGATTTTTGAATAAAATAATTTAGGAGGTTTTATTCATTCATGATGCTTTCCTTTTAAAGCTAATCTTTTTCATTTGAATCATTTGATTTTGTAGAGAAAGAGCATAATCCGACTTCACTCATTCATTCGTAAGCGGGTCAAAATTGCCACGTCTAACAGAACCACATACCTAAAGATTTGATCCTCAGCTAAGTACTTCTTTAAGCTTCTTGTTAACTCTGCAGAAGATTCCAAATCACGCCCAAATGGTTTTTCCACAATTACCCTTGTCCACCCGGTTTTTGAAGAAGCTTCGCAACTGGCACACCGTACCGCGTCCACAAAAATGTCTGGAGGTATCGACAAGTAAAACAACCTATTAGACGATTTACCATCCTGCGAAAGTTTGTAAGAATTCCCATTAATTAAGATAGAAAACATCACACAAGAATTCCGATCAAAACAATACGAAACTAACACAGAAATTGAACCTCTTTTTGTTTGAGCTCATTGTTCAATCCTGCAAAGTCTTCCTTAGAGTTGTATTGACCCGAATGGTAAAAGCATCTTTGAAGAAACTCTTCCATTTTGTCACCACAATTCTCTCTGTAAAAAAAAAGTAAATGTCAACATTTGCATTTTTGAAGGGTATTTTGCATATTTGACATTAGGGTATGAATTTCACACACTACATGAACGTAACTTGAAGTTCATGCATTGGGTGTAGTATAAAGGGTTCAGGATCAAAGCCTCAAATGTGTTTAGCCAAATGGGTTGTGTTCGGGTTGACCTTATTGGTTCACGGGTTGACCCATTTATTTATATGAATATTAAAAAATATATATATATCTTTTACATCATATGGCTGTTTCATACCGACATTAAACAACAAAAGAGAAATGGGCATCACGTTTTGTAGTTTAAACGTTATTATTTTATATATACTTGTACTTTTTGTTGTATATTTGTACGTTTGCAAGTTCAACAAGTCGTGCTAATGTCCACACATGAAAACTCGTGTCATGTTTGGGTTCATGTGTCTAAAACACTTTTGGGTTGGACATGCCGACCCATGAACACAACATTTAACACTCATAGTTCTCCAAGACACTGGGAACAAAATTATTAGCATTACCTCTTATCAATTCTGCAAGTTAAAGTTCTACTAATGATCTCCCTCAATTCCTCATCAGTCATTAGGGTTCGAGCATAACCAAATATGATAAAATTCTTCACAAACAGTAAAGAAATTTAAGCTACATTAGAAACCACATAAGTTCAGTAATTCAAACTAATGATCAAATATAAAAACAGTAACATCAAGATGAATGATTTAAGGGAAGAACAGAAGAACCCGAGGTAAACAATCTTCATAAAACAACGCAAAAAGGGCTGGAAAGATCTTCTTTTTGGCGAGATCACCTGAAGCACCGACAATGGTTACACTAAGACTGGATCCGGTTTGTTCTGGTAATACAACTTCTTTAGCTAAAGGCTTCTCTGCTGCACCTACTCGAAAAGCCAGCAGAAAATGATAACAGGAAATCAAGAACAGTCGTCTCAGTGAGTTGAAAGATGGCAGATGCGATTGATTCATGACATTGTTTGGACCGACTGTAACGAGCCACAAAATCTCAAATTGATTACAAGAAATCTGAATTATTATTATTATTATACTTTTGAAATAAGTGTTCACATAATTTAGTTGCAGACAAATTGTAGGTTTTATTGTTTCGAATTCGCCACAGGTCTCTTATGAATCCGTGTCAAATAAAAAACTCAATCGGATAATTCACATAAATTCATAGATTATAAGAATGAAATATTCAACATCTTTTATTAAAACATGGTACGAGGTTTGACTTTATATATCAAGGAAAATAACACAACGAATCGTTGCAAATGTTTCCAAAAATGCTGATACAGTTAGTACTACAGTTACTACTGATGGCTCCGGTTTGTAGTTGCTATTGATTAACAAATTTACTACCGAATCTTCAAGTTACTAACTTACTAACAAGGCTTACTTTATATCTTTTTATTAAGCAATATAAAGAAAAAAAACATATTAAGTGTATAACAAGGACATTGTCATCCGGGATCGGACCCCGAGGGTCTCCCCGAAACCATCGGATTCTAAGTGCTAGAAATGAGCACACCGCACCTTCTAATTTGTAGCAATATTTATATTCGTTTATTCTTTGGTCTTAAAAAAATACAACTGCACCAAAATTGACATAAATTTGGATTAAATAAAACTAGCAACATACTGCGCCACTGTCAAAATTAGTTACGGATTTTGACTTTAGAAGATAAACTTTGACTTCCAGGTATGAAATTGGTATGGATTCATTGAAAATGTTCTATAGTCATACTTGCATCATCAAATTTTAACTTAGTAAACTCAAAACCTGTCTCCAAAGATAGGATAATCATTATATTTAACAAATTTAGCTCACAGAATTAAGTATAAAATTGGGAACTTACCATCCTGCAAAGAAACCGCATTAAGAGGATACCCATTTGAGGATTTGAGTTCAAACTGGTTTTTGGGATTGATTCTGGAATGAATCTTGAAAACCCATCTGGAGGGTGATGATTTCCTGGAGAAATTGAACAACTTTGCAGAAAAAAAGGTTTCTTGATTGAGTGAAGAAGGTGAGAAGGTGGTGGAAGATGAACAACAGGGATTGATTTGTGTAGCCATGCAAGATTATCTTAGTTTGATCAAACAAGAAAGGATGAGTCTTTAAATTCCAGATTTTTTGACAAGGGTTTGTTGATATGATCAGCTGTTCCTGAATAAAATCATATTTTCTTGAAATCTACATTTCAAAAGCGGGCCCCATTTTCAAAAGTGTTGATCTTGTTTATGAGGCCAACATTTGTTTGGGGTTACTTTATTTTCAACTAGATCCCATTTGGTTTATCGCTATCATGATAGGAAACGCCTTTAAAATAAAGATGTGTTAGGCTATCCGTAGTGGATAATTCTTTCATGGGGTATGCGACATGACGGATGCCACATTATTAAGGGTGATTTTGAGAAAAATGGGTATAGTAGATAACACCTCATAACCGTCGTTGTAATCATTAATAAATCATTTAATTAATATTTTTTTAATATAAATATTTCATTTAACATACATATTTTTTACTACAAACTTAAATAAAAAAAATTACATAATTTTGAAATACAAAACTAATCATCGTCATCGTCTTGCACATCATCATACGTTTCATCCTCACCTTCGTCATCATCGTCGTCGTCACCTTCGTCCTCATCACCTTCGTTGTCGTCATTGTGATCATCATCATCACCATTGTTACTTTCGGGTACCGTGACTCGTATTGGGCGGGTGGCCCATGTATGCTCTATAAAATCGGCCATTAGTGCGTGATGGTTTTCCTTCGAACGCATCTCCCTCGAATTCTGCAAACGTTGTTCCATGGTAGCATATGGTAATGGGACAATGTGTTCGGGACGATGATCCCAACAAATCGCCTGATCTGTATCCTCCTTGATCATGTTATGTAGGACGATAATCGCTCACATGTAGTCTTCCATTTTTTCCACCGTCCATAATCAACAAGGATTTTTAAAATATAGCCATTTTTTTACAAGGGTGCCAAACGTGCACTCAATGTCCTTTCTTGCAGCTTCTTGAATTTTTTTGAAATATTGCCTTTTTTCGTCAATGGGTTTTTTTAAACTTTTGACGAGAAAAGAAAACTCGGGATATATGCTATCACCTAAAAGATACCCATAAGGATAGTACGTACCGTTTGTGTAGAAATCGGCCTTGGTAACCTTCCCAGAAACGTAATCTTCTATAGCTGATGATCCTTCCAACACATTAATATCATTGTTGGAACCGGCTAGCATGCCAAATCCATTGATCGCATGACCACTACCGCTTGTAGAATCACAGTCGGGCCCTTTGATCTCCCCGCGTAAATTGACCTCTCCATGCGGTGGGACAATTATCCCACACCCAGTGCTTGCAATCTATGCTACCGATCATTCCCAGCAAACCGTGTTTTTGTAAATGATGCTCATACAATGTTTGAAGATCATTCTACGTCGGTTTTCGCAAATAGCGCGAACCGTATATCTCAAATATGCCTTTAGTAAAATGCCCCAAAGTGTCTCTCGTTGTTTTTCGGCCATCTTTAAGTACTCGTCGTTGATGTTGGTCGTGGTACCATAAGCCAAAACTCGTAACGCTGATGTACACTTTTGAATAGAGGTAAACCCAAGTTTTCCACGCGCGTCACGTCGTTGTTGAAAATAGGGATAATTCGCTTCCAAATCATTGACAATACGAAGAAACAAACATTTACTCATGCGAAAAAGAGTAGAAAATATTTCGGGATCGTTGTACCTTGGAGATTCGACAAAATAATCTTCCATCAAACGATTATTTGCAGCTTTACGATCCCGCTCAATAGGCGTTCTTCCAATAACCGGCCTTAGAACCGAATTCGAAGCGGCTTGTTGGCTTACAAGTAGGGCCGTAAACGAACCAAAATTTCATGAAATGTTCATGAAATCGTTTGGGCGGGAGTTCGTTTGTGTTCGTTCGTTTACTAAATGGACAAACACAAACAAAAAATCTTGTTCGTTTAGCTTAACAAACGAAAACGAAAAAAGTCCACGTTCGTTCAAATGTGTTCGTGAACGTTCGGTAAGTGTGTTCGTGAACGTTCGTTTGTATACGTTAGTTTGTGTTTGTTCGTATTATCCGTTTGTATTTGTTTGTTTGTTTGTAATATTGCTACCTTCAATAATATTTTTTTAATAATAATTATCATTAATCTTCCTAATTCCTAAATAGTTGATACTAATAATCCTATCCTTTCAAAAAAATATATTCAGGATGGGAAGTGTGGGAGATGATGATTTTTTAGAAGTTATGTGGCTTAAATATGTATTTTGGATTTAGATTGTTGTTTCTAGTCTTTTGTTTCTTAATTTGACGACTCTTTCTGTTTTATTTTGCCAAAAATATGTAAGAATGTGTGTTTGTTTGTTTGGTAATTTATGTTCGTTTGGTTTGTTTATTTCGTTTGGTTTGTTTGGTTCGTTTGGTTCGGTTCGTTTGGTTCATCTGTCTAGAAATGTAAATGATAACAAACAAACACAAACAAACACAAACAAAGCTCTCTGGTTAACAAACAAACACAAACAAAAAATATTGTTTGGCTATTTGTTCGTGTTCGTTCGGTTGTCCGATAACAGGTTAACAAACAAACACAAACAAGTCTTGTTCGTGTTCGTTCGGTTCGTTAACAGCCCTACTTACAAGTTGAGGCGCCATTGAAAACACTTCGTCTTCGTCGATGTTGTTAAAATCGTACATAAAGGATGATGATGATGATGTTGGTGAACCCATTTTTTTAGAAAGGTTAGTGTCTGTGTAGATGGTAGGATGGGAGTGATTTGTGTGTGTGTGATATATATATATATATATATATATATATATATATATATATATAAAGTTGAAAAAAAAATACAACACTCTTGGCCACAAGTTGGTCTATAGCGCCCCGGAGGGCGGTTGCCCGACGCCATAGGGGCGCTATGGGGTGCCATCGGGCAAAACAACGCCCCACTACGGAAAGCCTTACAACGAACGGGTCCTGCTATTTACAACGGGCCCTGCTATTTATACATCCTCATTTCTTTAAAAATTTTTATGAGTAGCGTATAGGGGAATATGCAACGTATAAGGGAATACGCAGCGTATTTTCTATTTGTGGACATTTATACGCTGCATATAGGGTACAACACCGCCATAAAGTTCAAGGGAGGTTGTACGATTGAGTGATATATACTCTGTATATAGTCATATACGCTGCATGTAGGTACTGTTCAGAGTACAATACGCTGCATATAGGCCTATACGCAGCGTATTGGGGCTGTATGAATAGCACATGGGGATGTATGAATAAAATGGGTCCTTACAAAATGTTATCTGTTTGTATAGAGTTTTAATCTTACGATGGATTTTCATAATCAACTAGATCTTATTGTTGGTGTAATGGTATGTGACGTTGAAAAATACGGTTACACAAAACAGATGTACTGTTAAAGCATACTATAAAAAACACAAATACAAAATTACTATGTGATAACGGTTTGTCTGACCATCACAAATCCCAACTAAATTAATTCGTAGTATTGGTAAGCTAGGGTTATCGAACCTAGGGAATATGTGGAAATTGACTAATTGATTAAACTAACTATTGATTAACTTAACTATAACTACTGATTAACCTAAGATTCACCTAAATTGCCTCTTGGCTGTTTGAATGAGTTGGGGGTAATTAACTAAAATTGAACTAACTTAAAACTAGAGAAATTGATTAAAACTATCAAATGAGAAAAACTAACTAATTTTGGATCCTCGTTGGCTACCGATGTGGGCAAAACCTAATCAATTGCTAATAACACATAGACATGCTCCCAATTGCTTAGTTGACCTAATATCTAAAGTTTCTAATGGGCTGCTTAGTTCCTGCTGCAAGAAAGTGCTAGATCATGACAGTGGACCACTAAAACCCTAATTTACTAGTTAGTTAAACAAGTTCAGCATGCGAGTGCTCGACAGATGCAAGGAAAACCGGAACAATTAGCAATAAACGGTTAGGAACAGAACGATTTTACCAACCATTCACAAAAAGTAGTTAAGGTGATTAGCCAGAAATGGCTAATGAAGCAAACATGATTAAGATTAAAGATTGCATAAAAGAACAATTACCTAATGATTATAATCTCCAAAAACCTTCAAAACAAGTCTGAAAATTCGTAACCCTAATGCTCTGGACGTCCAAGAATGCGAGTGTCTTTATAAAAACTTAACAAACAAGTTTAAATAGCAAAACCCTAAAAAGTCTTCTGTTGACTGATTTGGGGCGTTCAACCCCAAAATATGGACTCCTGGGCGTACCGCCCGAATTTCTGATTTCGGCTGCAATTCTTCAAATCAAGGGCGTACCTCCCTAATCTTTTCACTCCTGGGCGTACCGCCCCAAAATGAATCTCAGGAACTTTCTTTAATTTCTTGTAACTCTTCATCGTTTCTCGAACTCTTTTCAACCTTGTACCGATCAGCTTCATTTTTCATCATAAAAACTCAAATTTCGACATGTTTTGCTCCTGGTACCTTAAAACACAAACCCGTAAAAATGTAATGAAATCCAACCGTTAACGTTAATAAAAATAGTAAATTAATAACAATAACGAACGACACTTTGGACTAACATCATATCCCCACACTTGAGTTTTTTCATCTCGGAAAAACTGCCATGGAATAATAACCGGGAAATCAATTTCAAACTCATTTACTTCTTAATTTATCAACCATTCTCATTCCACATTCTGAAATGTAATCACATATGCTAATTGCAATTGCCGATATTTCGGTCCGACTAAACCCAACCACTGACCTTTGAGCCCCCAAGGTTTTTATAAAATACAAATCAGTTGTATCAATCTGACTATGTGTCTCACATTCAGAAAGTTCTAGATCAATCTACTCCCGAGTCAAATTCAGTCAAGGTAAAGGGTAATTAAGATGATATATTTAAATTTTCCCCACCCTCCTTAAACCAGATACTTATATATCCCAAGAATGGTGGATTTAATGGATATATGAAGTTTTTGAGCATTTATTCTTCTACTATTTCTTTCTACTTTTTTTTCATTTTCTCTTCTTTTCTTTTTTTTTTCATTTATAGTTGGTTAATTTTAACTATGATTACCAACAGACATCATCAGAGGCACTCTTTGCAAGATGCTATCCCCAAATCGTACATGAGTATTTTGCCCGCAAGATCCAGGGCATCATCAGAGGCACTCACCGCGGGATACTATCTTTAGTTTGTACATGAGTATTTTGTCCCTTCACTCTAAAATTATTAACCAATTTATTACCTAATATGCTCAAATATGAAAAAATGGGGCGCCGTTATTTCTCGGATTTGCTTTCGCAAAAAGATCATAACGTGCCAGTTTATTCTGTGGATATATAAGTCTCTAATTTAAAAAGGTCTCTTTCCTCCTAATCATTAGTTTTAATATCACTCTAACTCTTAAAATGGTAACCCACTAGCAGACTAATTTAATTACATATTTATACAATAATAAACACAATGGGATAATTAAGCTTTACTAAGTCAGCTGGGCCTACCGACACATCACAAATTAGATATACTTTCCATACTCTCCTTTTCTACCACTTTTCCCTTTTATTTCTTTATTTTTTTAATTACTTCTGAAAATCGATTCCCAATTGTACTATCATGTTCCATGTACCGGCAATTAATCCAAAGACAGATTTAACTCAAAACACTAAACTAAAAATGACTCAAAATAAAAAAAATGAAAAATCTTTTTGGATTTTTTTATGTTTTTTAGATTTTTTATGTTTTTTTTCAAAATAACACCACTACCTAAAAAATTCAAAAACTGACAAAAACCAACGTCCTGTCCCCCTCCCCACACTTAAGATCGACATTGCCCTCAATGTGATAGAAGAACACGTACATGACGAATATACAGACTCGAACGATAAAAATAAAATAAAAGATAAAAGAAAATGCAAAAATAAATAAAAAGAAAAATTAATAAAAAGTAACAAGTTGGAACAGACTCCCCTGATAACATCGTGAAAGCTCCTCGAAAGTCATGCCAATGCCCTCTCATACCAGATCGTGAATTCCAGAAATCTGATGGAAGAAGTAATGCATGAATGTCACATCTCAATCAAGGTGCTACAAACAAACACAACCATCATACCAGATATATATACATAACCAAAATAAATCACCACCACCCAACTAGTTACCCCATACAGCACCCCCAGGTATAGTATAGTATAAAATCATACAGACCGTGATCAGATAAAAACAGAATAACCAAAAAGAGTACAGGGTAAAAGAAAATAAACCGATCAGTCGTGGCAGTGAAATCAACACCATAGCATCCTACTCCTCATCATCTCCATCATCACCTCCAGCTCCACTAGCACCTGCTCCAGCATCACCCTCAGTATTCATCTCATCATCACCCGCATCATCCTCGTCATCACCCTCAGCATCATCATCCTCAGGCTCCTGGAAAAACTCAGGGATATCCATCCCCTGTTGCAGCATCATATAAGTCATCGCCCGGTCAACCCTCTCGAACCTCACATCAACATAATCCAAAACCGTCTCGTGAACCATCTCTAAAGAAATCTGGCCGGCCCTCGGCTGCCTCTCTGGTCTCGGCCTAAGTGGCCTCTCCACCTGGTGAGCAATCCTACACCGCCTCGCGGCCCTAGCAAGCCTCGTCTCCCTGAACAACAACCTCCCTCACGGCCTCCCACTGTGGGGGATCAATCATAGTAACCATAGAAGCCAGCCGCATATCACCCAACTCGTAATGCGACGTGTCAGCACCGATCGTCAAATGTGTCTCCCAATACTGCTCAAACGCTCCCAACTTCCGCGCCATCCTCGTCACATACGGCCCCATACTCAAGTGAACACCACGTCCAGGCATCCTCCTCCTCACAAATGGCGAAATCAATACACCAGCAATGTTGAGGTCGTGCCCCTCAACGATCGATCTCAGGACTGCTATGTGACAATTGCAACTTCCCAAGTTAATTCTGTTAACTTTTTTTCGTTAGCGAACCCGAGACCCGTTATTTGAATGATTTCGTATTTAATTAGGTTTACTTATTAATTGACTTTAGTAACTTGTTTCGTGAACTCAATTTGTGGCCTTATGTGTTAATTGTGAAAATTTGCATTTTTAGGCAAAACCGGACTTCGCGCGTAAATTGAATATTTTTATGTGTAAATGCTAAAATTCATGTAACCCGACAAAACCTTATATGTTAAATAAGTTAAAAACACTTAGAGTCAATTTTTAGAATGTTTACTTTAAAAGTTTTAGTTAAAAACCCACTTGAAATGAGTTTTATACTTGTTATGTTTAAAAAGGAAGTTGAGGGACCAACTGTGTAATTTTTAAACTAAAGAAAATCTGCATTTTCTTTCTCCTCCCCCCCCTCATTTCTCACGATTTTCATCAGCTCCATCTCTCCCTCTCTTCTTCACGTTCACACACACACACACACACACTTGCAAGTTTTGCGAAATCAAGCATCTAGGAGCAAGATTTGGAGTTTGGAAGCTCAATCAAGCTACAAGAACACTCAAGTCAGCTTCATCTTCTCCTCTTCTCCTCCTACTCGCGATTTCTTCTTCCAACTAGTAAGCCCTAACTTGTGAAATTCAAAATTTATAGGTTGCATGTGTGTTTTTATGTGTTTATGTGCTAAATGGAGTGTTTGTATGCTCATGAAACTTGATTTAGTTTAAGTTATGATAACTCTTGATTTAGGTCAGAATTGTAGAGTTCTAGATCTGGAAATTTGCCCCAAATTTATGCTCTATATGTTCTTGGGGTTAAGTGAGTGTTTGGTTATGAAATTTGGGTGGTTATGCTCTTGTATGCTAGTCCCATGTTCACATTTTGCTATGCTTTTGGTATGATCTTGTTCACTACAGAAATTACATGTTATTATGGTTATAATTATGTTAGTGGGTGTTTAATTGATCAAATGTTAGCATAGAATTGAAATCCTAGACTTTTGCAAACTTAAGATTTTTGATAGCTTTGACCAGAATTTTTGGTCAACTTGCAGCAGTCATAACATGCTCAATTTTTATCGAAATCAGTTGATTATTTTTCCTTAGTAAAGTATTATGTCTTAGCTTCAAATGGGATACTCGCACACTTTCTAAAACCTCCATTTGGTCACTCAAAACACTGCTGCAAGTTGGGTACTCAAAGCTGTCCAGTTTAGTAAAAAGTGGACTTTCCAATTTAGTTGGGCATGCTAATCTTGTTTTATTGACGAGTTTGTAAATTGTAAATGAGGTATATATATTAAGAGTAAGATCTGGAAGGTTTAGTGTTCAAACTCTAAGTTTTGAATGAGTTATGCATGTTTTCGTTTTACTTTGACTAGTTTGCTAAATGCAGAAAATGCTAACTTCCAACGTGCATAACTTTCTCATTTCTTAACATTTTAACTTGATTCTTTTTGCAAAATGTCCTAAATGATGTGTAGTATATGCCTGTAAAATTTAAGGAGTTAACTCCAAGTAATGTGGATTTTAGCTATGTCACTAGATAGGTGCTTAAAGTTTGACTTAAGTTGCAATTACTTGATTTGCTCCCAAATTGGGACTTGTATGTGCTTAGTATGACTTGTATGAAGGCATGAAACTTTCTTGGGTGCTTATGTGTTATTATTAGTCCTAGTGACAACTTCTAATCCAGTTAGGCCATATTTACCCAATTAGGTCGATCTTGACCAACTTGTAGAACCAAGTGCCGCGTACCAGTGCACCCTAAGGTGAGTTTCACTAACTATTATAGTTGCTTCCGGTAAAGGATGGCAGCAACACGGTAAAGGTATTTCTTTACTTAAGTAGTTATCCACCATATATCACATGTTTCACTGAATTGCTTTTAATATCAAAAGTCCTTACTTTATCGGGCCATTAATATAGAATAGCGAGGTAATGTTGAGTAGATCTACTAAGGATTGACACCCCCGCTCAGCGGTGCACAGGATGCACCCTCCCGACTGGCGGTCGGACTGAGACCAATATTATCCTAGGACTACCGTGATCGGAAAAGACACGGGGAAGGCAAACTACATAGGTTATGCCTGTGATACATTGTCAGCTTTGGTTTCGAACGTTCAGGTGAGCATAAGCATAGGCTAGCTACCTATTGATACGGATAATACTTGCAACTTGTATAATTAGATTACGAATTGTTTCTCTACTATTCGTATGCATTTTTGGTCTACATGGTGTTGTGTAGACTGCATTAGTGAACTCACCAGCCTTTAGCTGACACTTGATTGATGGATACTTTTCAGGTCGTTAGGTGGATCATGGATGGCACGGATGGCGGCAGTACACTTGAACTTGTTAACCTTTGGGGAATATGCATTTCGAACATTTGAACTTGTTATTTTGTCAAACTAAACATGTAATCTGTTGATGTGCTTCCGCTGAACTATTTAACTAAGCTCTGCTTTATTTTGTAAAACGTGCCTTAACTTTTGAATACTGTTATGGCTTGGTTGTAACTAAAGTCTTGGATCCTGGTCTGGTTTACACCCCACACGGTTATACTCCGTTAGTGGAAATTGGGGGTGTGACACGCTATGTCCAACTTCGTGCATTTCTCGACGCCGGACCGACGGCTGAGAATAGTGCACGAAACTATCCTATGCAGATACCTGATCACTGGGTCTCGGATCTGGGACTCTATCAAGTTGTTAGTATACGGAGCTGACCCAATCGTATCCCAAAAAGCTGCATTCGCACATCAGTAACCCCCTGGGGCTGTGCTCGGCTAAAAATCGCTCTCGGGAGGGCAGAAAACTCGGGCGCCTCAACCTCCGCCTGTGCATACAAACCAGAAAGAACCGCGAACTCGAGAATACTCATGTGATGACTCCATCGGACTAAAGCAAATGAAAACGTGTTCCCGTCACCAAACTTCCCCGGACCCATCTGAAAAGTCGCCAAAAACTCCATTGTAAGCTCCAAGTACTGGTGGTCATCCGGCGTCAAAGCTCTCCTCCATCGATCAGTAACTAATCCCCGAATCCTCTCAAGCTGCCCTAACTGCGCAATCAAACCCCAATCAATCATCCGGTGATGCAATAGTGGCATCACCACAAACCTCCTCATCTACCTATCCTTATGGGACCCATGCTCGAACTTGAGAAGTGCATGGTGTGGATGGTTCCTCCTCGCGACCTGTAGTGGTGGAACCTCTGGATTTGGCAAAATCTCAGGCCCCCAGTAGCTAATAATCCTCCTCCTGAATGGAGGCACCGACACAGCGGGATCCGGCTCCCCCTGCTTCCTCTTCCTCGGGCCACGTTTTCCGAAACTAGACATTGGTTGTTTCGACATCCTGATTCACACAAGTTAGCACACGAAACAATGGTAATAATAATAATAACCGGGCCTTCCTGCAATTTATTTCCATATTGCACAAACTATTTTTGTATTTTTCTGATTTTTTTAATTTGAAATAAAACTAAAACTAAAACTAAAAATCTGAAACAAAATTGGGTTTTTCAAAAATTATAAAAATTCTGCCTTTTTAAACCATGGGCGTACCGCCCATAAATGGAGCAAATGGGGCGGTACACCGCCCAATTTGCTCGCAGGAAACCCTCATTCTGATTTGAGGCGTACTGCCTCAAACTATTGAGCCCTAAGCGGTACGTCGCCCAATTGAAAACGCAAAACTGATAATCGGCTGTTAACCGATCTATCCTAAAACATATCACGCTCAAATCAACCTCGTTCCTCACCCCATTCGTGCCACATACCGGGTATACAAAGAAAAGAAAACTAAAACTAATCTACTCGCGAAAACTATTCGAAAAAAAAATTAACAAAAAAACAAGAAGTGGAAACCTGATGAGCTCCGAAGTGAGTTGTGGAACGATCGGTGGTGCTCGGTGGTCGTCGGCGGTGCCGCGCTCCGATGATGAATCAGCAGCGGCGATGGTCTCGGATGGTGATGGCGGTAGGGTGTGGGTACAGTGGTGGTGGAACTAGTTGGCAACGGTGGTGCTACACCCGGACCCCAACAGTGTGGCGGTGATCGATGGCGGTAGTAGGTGATGGTGGGTTTCGGTCGAGAGAAAAACTAGTGGCGGTGGGTTAGGTTGTGATGACCGACCCGCCTTAAGGGTCTACTTTTTTTCTCATTCAAAAATTCGGGCTTACGCCCTAAACAAAAAGTTATAGGGCGTAGCGCCCTAAAATTAAAGATTTGATAATTTCAGAAAATCTTTTAGGCGTACCGCCTCGAGCCGAAGCACCTTGGGCGTACCGCCCATCCCCATTTTTGACAGAAAGTTTGGAAAATTTTGGGACCTCAAAAATTTTCTATCTGCTGGAAAAATACTTGTTTTGCACCACCGACCAATTCTACTACAAAAGTTTTGATGAAACATACCTGGAACGCAGCAACTAGCACAATTTCACTCCCGAGCTTCCCGATTTACTGAAAACACCAAAAATGTAAAATCTAACAAAAACTACGAAAACACACAAAAATCAAAAGAAAACAAACCGCTGGGTTGCCTCCCAGTTAGCGCTAAGTTTTTAAGGTCTTCAGCCAGACCGTACTTCCCTTTCAAGTTTCGGGGCTTTCAGATGCGGGCGCCAAGAAGTAATCATCTTTGTTGATTTGCCCGTGAATGTCTGCTGAATCCAAATAGCGCTTCAACCTGTGCCCATTCACTACCTGCCTCAGGTGGTCATCCAAGTCTTCAATCTCTAAATTACCATACCCCCCCCCCACACTTGTGATGTGGTACGGCCCCGTCCACTTGCTCTTCAGCTTACCTGGAAACAATTTCAACCTAGAATTAAACAACCATACCTTTTTTCCTACCTAGAAATCCATCCGCTTCAACTTGGCATCTTGCACTTTCTTCATCTTATTCTTGTAAGCAGATGCACACTCATACGCCTCATCACGTAACTCTTCCAATTCTCCCTGCTGGAGCTTCCTTTCTCTACCTACAGCATCATAACTCAAGTTAACCTCTTTCACAACCCATAATGCTCTGTGAGCTAAATCTACAGGTAAATGACACCCCTTCCCATAGACTAACCGATATGGAGTGGTTCCAACAAAATCAGTGCGATATGCCCACAAGGCATCTTTTAATTTAGAAGACCAATCCTTACAGTCGGTTCGCACAGATTTCTAGAAAATCTTTTTAATTTTCCTATTGGAAACCGCCAATTGACCGTTTGTTTGCGGATGATATGGGGTTGCAATTCGGTGGTCTACGCCATATTTCTTAGGTAGTTTGCCAAATTGAAAATTCTTGAAATGGGATCCCCCATCACTTATGATCACACGAGGGATTCCAAATCTTGTAAAAATGTTTTGTTAGACAAATTTGCAAACTACACTATGGTCATTGGTCTTAGTAGCAATGGCTTCTATCCATTTCGAAACATAATCTACTACCACTAATATATAAATAAAACCATTAGAACTAGGGAAAGGGCCCATAAAATTGATGCCCCAGACATCAAAAATATCTACAACCAAAATTGGTTGCAAAGGCATCTCGTCACGCTTCGTGATGCTCCCCATCTGCTGACATCTCACACAGTGCTTCGCAAACTCAAACGCATCCTTGAAAATCGTGGGCCAAAATAATCTGGATGAAAGAACCCGGTGACCCGTCTTCTGCCCACTAAAGTGGCCTCCATATGCTGATGCGTGCACCAACTCTAACACTGCTTGCACCTCCGAATCCGGTACACATCTCCGGATCAATTGATCTGGCCCTACCTTGAACAAGTCCGGTTCATCCCATATGTACTTGGTCGCTTGAGCTTTCAAGTGCACCTTCTTCCTTTTAGGCCAATGTTTCGGAATTGTACCTACAGCCAAATAGTTCACCATGTTAGCATACCAAGGTAAATTAGAAACACTCAATAACTGTTCATCAGGAAAAGTTTTGTTGATTCTCCATTCATCTTCTTCCGCTTCAATGTGGGGCAATCGGGACAAATGGTCCGCCACCACATTCTCACTCCCCTTCTTGTCTCGAATTTCCAGATTGAACTCCTACAACAAAAGGATCCACCGAATGAGCCTCGGCTTGGCATCCTTCTTCTCCATCAAATATCGAACCACACTGTGGTCCGAATAGACTATGACCTTGCTTCCCCAGATGTAGGACCTGAACTTATCAAGAGCAAACACAACTGCAAGTAATTCTTTTTCAGTGGTAGTATAATTCAATTGAGCCCCATCTAAAGTCTTACTCGCATAATAGATCACAAACAGTTTCTTATCTACCCTTTGACCCAAAACCGCCCCAAAAGCAAAATCAGACGCATCACATTTCAAAACATAATTTAGTCGGGTGCTTGCAAAACTGGTGCCTCAATTAAATTATTTTTCAAAGTGTTAGAAGAATTTAGACACTCATCATTAAAATAAAAAATTTCATCTTTTAGCAACAATTTGCAAAGAGGTTTAGGAATCTTGCTAAAATCTTTTATGAACCTCCTATAGAAACTGGCATGTCCTAAAAACGCCCTAACACCCTTGACAATCGTGAGAGGAGGTAAAGTTGAAATTACTTTAATTTTAGCCCTATCAACGTCAATCCCACGACTTGACACCAAGTATCCCAACACGATCCCCTCTTGAAACCATAAAATGACTCTTTTCCTAACTTAACACTAGATTAGTTTCTATGCAACGCTCTAACACTCATGTTAATTGGTTCAAACAAGACTCAAACGATGTACCAAATATTGAAAGTCGTCCATAAAAATCTCAAGTGAATCCCCGATCATATCAGAAAAAATAGCCATCATGGATCTTTGAAAAGTGAATGGCATCCTCCGAAAAGAAAATGTGCCATAAGGACAAGTAAAAGTGGTCTTTTGTTGGTCATCGGGGTGAATGGCAATTTGGTTGTACCCCAAATAACCGTTTAGAAAACAATAAAACTTTTGACTGGACAACTTTTCAATAATTTGGTCAATGAAAGGTAGAGGAAAATGGCCCTTGGAAGTCACGAAATTCAACTTCCTATAATCAATGCAAATTCGCCACCCGGTTACCGGTCGGGTGGCTATTTCCTCACCTTTATCATTCCTAACTATTTGAATTCCCGCTTTCTTAGGAACGGTTTGAGTTGGACTTACCCATGTACTATCGGAGATAGGATAGATAATACCTGCATCGAGCCATTTAAGTACCTCCTTCTTGACTACCTCGCGCATGTTTGGGTTAAGCCTCCTTTTCACATCTCTTGCGGGCTTTGCTCTTTCCTCAGTAATGATCTTGTGCATGACTATGAATGGACTAATTCCCTTCAAATCTGCAATGGTCCATCCAATAGCCGCCCGATGCTTCACCAACACCTTCATCAACTCTTCCTCCTGCTCCTTAGTCAAACCTGCAGAAATAATGATAGGAAGAGTGTTATTTTCTCCAACAAAATTATATTTCAAATGTTTAGGAAGTTCTTTAAGTTCTAAGGAAAATTGTGATTCAAGTGAAGGCTTTAATTGTGAATCGATATGCTCCGGTAAGCTCTCCACTTGAATAGACCATGGTGGTCTCTGATCTCTCATTTCCATCAACTCCTGGCTCTCGTCTTCTGCTTCCATCTCCTTGACCATATCTGCGTATCCCCTACCAAACAAAGCACACTCCTCGGGGGTCCCATCCTCCTCATTAAAAGGAAAAACTGAGGTACAAGACCATCGACAATTTTAGCCGGAAAGCATTCATCGTCGCCCCGAGGGTTAGTCACATTTCCAAAAACACTCAACCGCATTTTACGGTTCCCAAGAGTCATATCAATGGTACCCGACCTACAATCAATTTGTGAATAACTCGTAGCTAGAAAAGGTCGACCCAAAATTACTGTTGGTTGAGCGGTTTTTTCAACTGACACATAATCAAGAACCAAAAAATCGACCCGATAAAAAATTCATTTACTTTAACAATCACATCCGACAAAATTCCCTAGGGAAGCTTAGGGGTCAAATTAGCCAAAATCACCGTAGTGTCGGCTTTTTTCAAAGGTCCAAAGTCGTACTGGTCGTACAAGCTCCCCGGTAATATACTCACACTCGCTCCAAGATCCAAAAGGGCATGGGTCATTTGAAAGTCACCAACTTGAATTGAAATCATTGGTGCCCCCGGATCTTGAAGTTTTTTTAGGTAAAATCCCTAAAATTATGGCACTCACATCTGCAGTTGCGTCAAGTTGTTTTGGAATTTTGTAATTTCGCTTTTGAGTGCACATGTCTTTCATATACTTTGCGTAAGTCGGAATTTGCTTAATGGCATCTAAAAGGGGCATGTTGATTATAACTTGTTTAAAAATATCCCACATCTCATCTTGTTGTGGGCCGCGTTTAGATTTCACTTTCTGATTAGGTTCAATTAAAGCTTTTGGAAAAGGTACCGACTTTTCTTTTTGTTCAACCACTTCACTATCTATCACCCTATTGTCAGATTCATTAAAAGTTACCTTTTTTAGTTTCCATGGCTACTAGATTCGGTTGCAACTGAATTTGGGGTTGTTTGGTCGGTTTCCAGCTCACTCTCACTGTCACTTACCCAATCCTCTACCACCCCATCAACTTGCGGTGGAGGTGTCCCCACCTTGTTACATATGGACTTACCTGAACGTAAAGTGGTGATCTTGTTGATTGGCACATGTCACGTGTTCTTCGAGCTGGACGGTTGATGTTGTTGATGCTGTGGGTTGATGGTGGTGTCGCTTGGCAACTTTCCGGGATCCTTCTTTGCTGATTCGGTCGCCAATTGGCCCAACTATTTCTGCACAGCTCCCATTGTCTTGTGTAGGAGCTCGAACTTCCTATCAAACCCTTGGACTCTTTCGGTCAACTGCCTTTGGTTGTCGAATAACTGCTTTTGCCCATCAAGTAGCTGCTTTTGACCATCGATGAGTGAGTTCATTTTTTCCAGCATTGCGGCCAATTGAGCTTGCATCCCATCTTCCGGTTTTGGTTGAGCTTGTTGGTAACTTTTCTGTTGCTGATTTCCACCTTGGTTTATGTATTCCGTTGGTAGCCCCCTTGATTGTACCCGGATTGCCGGCCTTGATATTGCGTCGAAGCTCCAACCTGCTCATTAGAACCTTGAAAGTCAGGATTTAATTGATTACTAGCATTACCATACCTGAATACTGGATGATTTCCAAGGCTGGGATGGTAAGTGTTGGAGTTCATGGTTCCTTGCACATAATTGACATCTTCACTCTGCTACACCACAGTGGGACATGAATCAACAAGTTGACCCAACTCGCCACCACTAGTGCACACCAGAATTTTTGCACTTGCTTTTACCTCATCTGGTGCTCCCCCCAACTTCATTTGCGCTACTTGTTTCTCCAAGAGGAGTGTCTGCTGGATGAGCTTCTCTATTTTTTCCTCTGCCTCATAGTCAATGGATTTGACCGATGCGGATCTCGATCGTCTTCCATTTTGAGCAAGTCTCTTGGATGTGGCACTCAGTCTCTCCATGTGCCCCCAATCCACCTCTTCCGTGTTAGTTAGGAAGGTACTATTACTGATGGAGTTCAAGTCTCAGATGTCTTCTGGAAGGAGGCCATCATAGAATGATTTAATTAGGTCCCATGTGTGTATCCCATGATGTGGACACTTTCGCAACAAGTCTTTGAACCGGTTAAATGCTTCATGGAATGGTTCCCCGGTGTGTTGCTGAAATGATTGGATCTCTTCTTTGACCTCGCTCGTCTTGCTCATTGGGTAGTATTCTTCAAGGAAGACTTCTTGAATTTGCTCCCAAGTGTAGATACTACCAGTGGGTAAACTCTCGAACCGTCTCCTTGCCCGATCTTTTTAGGGTATATGGGAAGTGTATCAACTTAACATCTTCCGTTGTAAACCCCATTGCCCCAATAGGGATGCAGATTGACTCAAAGCTGTGTATATGATGGTATGGTTCCTTGGTTTTCTTCCCGTAGGATTCTGGCAAATGACCCAAATATTGAGGTCGGACCTCGAAAGCTCGTCTATTAGCTCCAATTGGGGTGACTACCGCGGATGAGCTTGGGACAACTACCGGTTTAAAATGACTGGCCACACCCTGATTTGGTGCGTTTACTATAAGTCTGGGAACTAGTCCTTCCAATTGAATGCGAGCTCCCCTATTGTTTTGTTGATTAAATTGTTGAACTCCTCTTGGGGGAGGATCGCGTGGTACATGTGGTGCAACATTCGGTTGTGGAGCTCGTGCATGGTTCCTTAGAGCTTCATTATGTGGCTCCGCTCTATACCCATACCCATCATCATCTTCATTTGGGTCATAGCAATATTACTCCACCGCTCTTCTTGTCTCTGCTAATCTTGCTCCTCGTACACGGGGTTTTGTCGGAATTGGGGTTGGTTTGCATTTCGGAATGGTTGTGGTGGGGGTTGTTGTGGGGCTTGGCGGAACATGGGTTGTTGTTGTGGTGGAAACGGTTGCGAACCCCGGTGGTGGTAATCTCCCTCATCGTGTTGTGAGGATTTAGGAGACAATGAGGGGAGGGAATTGTGCCCATGTACACGGAATGGTGGGGTTTGTATCGGAGGGATGTTTGGGTCTTGAGCTTGTGGAATGTTCGGGTTTACCGGCTCATTGTGGGGTTGGTTTTGTGGGTTTTTTTAGTCTTGATTGAGGTTTTGATTTGGGTTTGGGTTTTGGTTGGGATTTGGGTTTTGGGTTTTGGTTGATGTTGGGATTCGGATTGGGGTTTGGATTTTGCCCCTCCATTGCTCTACGATTTCTCTGCTCTGCTCGGTTCTGCCGAGCTGTTCTCTAGATCTCCGGATTGTAAATCAATGGCGATGTCTTACGGGAATGCCGCGTATGCATGCAAATTCACCTAAAACCTCCAAAATTGGAAACAAATAAGCAAACCAATCACGTAGCACTGTTCCAGGGGATGAAATGAAGGCAATAGAACAAGAAAAATCGAAACTTAGAAGGTCAAAAATTGAAAACCTTTCTGTGAGAATTGACCCACCGCGTACCACCCAGAATTAGAGAATTCTAGGCGTACCGCCCCAAAAAGAATTTCGACAAAATTATTTTTTTAGTTGCAGAAATTGATAACTGGAATAAAAAACACTATTTTTGGGATTTTTGGAATTTTTGAAAAATTAAATGAAAATTGCAAATTAACTAAAGTCAACTAATTAATAGGAGCACTAATTCCCCGACAACGACGCCAATTTGATAACGGTTTGTCAGACCATCACAAATCCCCAACTAAATTAATTTGTAGTATTGGTAAGCTAGGGTTATCAAACCTAGAGAATATGTGGAAATTGACTAATTGATTAAACGAACTAATGATTAATTTAACTATAACTATTGATTAACCTAAAATTCACCTAAATTGCCTCTTGGCTGTTTTGAATGAGTTGCGGTTAATTAACTAACATTTAACTAACTTAAAACTAGAGAAATTGATTAAAACTGTCAAATGGAAAAACTAACTACTTTTGGATCCTGGTTGGCTACCGATCTGGGCAAAACCTAATCAATTGCTAATAACACATAGACATGCTCCCCAATTGCTTAGTTGACCTAATATCTTAAGTTTCTAATGGGCTGCTTAGTTCCTGCCGTAAGAAAGTGCTAGATCTTGACAGTGGACCACTAAAACCCTAAACAAGTTCAGCATGCGGGTGCTCGACAGTTGCAAGGAAAACTGGAACAATTAGCAATTAACGGGTTAGGAACAGAACGATTTTAGCAACCAATCACCAAAAGTAGTTAAGGTGATTAGCCAGACATGGCTAATGAAGCAAACATGATTAAGATTAAAGATTGCATAAAAGAACAATTACCTAATGATTAGAATCTCCAAAAACCTTCTAAACAAGTCTGGAAATTCATAACCCTAAGGCTCTGGACGTCCAAGAATGCGAGTATGTTTACAAAAACTTAACAAACAAGTTTAAATAACAAAACCCTAAAAAGTCTTATGCTGACTGATTTGGGGCGTACCGCCCCAAAATATGGACTCCTGGGCGTACCGCCCGAATTTCTGATTTCGGCTGCAATTCTTCAAAATCAAGGGCGTACCGCCCTAATCTTTTCACTCCTGGGCGTACCGCCCCAAAATGAATCTCAGGAACTTTCTTCAATTTCTTCTAACTCTTCATCGTTTCCCGAACTCTTTTCAACCTTGTACCGATCAGCTTCATTCTTCATTATAAAAACTCAGATTTCGGCATGTTTAGCTCCTGGTACCTTAAAACACAAACCCGTGAAAATGTAATGAAATCCAACCCTTAATGTTTATAAAAATAGTAAATTAATAACAATAACAAACGACACTTTGAACTTACATCACTATGCAACCACATTAAACAAAAATAATAAAGAAAATAAAAGGTTAATGGGATTATGATTTTAATGCTTGCCCATAATAGAGCATGAAACAACTATATATAAAACAAGAAATTACAAGAAGCTACCAAAGAATATAAAAATACAACAAAGACCCATAAAGAAATAAAGTAGACTAGCTATTCAAGTTAATATCCCCCCTCAAGCGAAACGGTGGTGGTCCGAGGTAGAGCTTTTCGTGAAAAAACTCAAATTGAGGCTGAGGAAGGCTTTTACTAAAAATATTCACCATTTGAGGCTTGGTAGGAATAAATTTAGTGTGAAGCTTTCTGGATGTTACAAGTTCCTGGATATAAATGATAATCCAGATCAATGTGTTTTGCCCGATTGTGACCCACAGGATTTTGGGTGAGAAATAGAGCACTTTGGTAGTCACATTATAGTGTAGGGCGATCACGAGGTAGGGCATGTAGTTCCCGTAAAACATGTGTTACCCAAACGATTTTGGCAGCAACGATGGGCATGGCCTTGTATTCAGCTTCACAACTCGCCCGAGCAATAGTTGGTTGTTTCTTGGCACTCCAGGGTACAAGATTTCCTCCCAAAAAATAAGAATAGCCATAGGTCGAGTGACGAGTCTCAATATAACGGGACCAATCTGAGTCAGATTATCCCAGGATAGTCGTGTGTCTTGGTATACTGAATGTTAAACCATAATCAATTATTCCCTTAAGGTACCGAAGAATTCTTTTTGCGGATGAAAAACTTACTAACTTGGTTGATCGCATACGATCAGTCTGGACGAGTGATAGTTAGACATTTTAGCACTCCCACATAGGACCGATAACGAGTCGGGTCATCTAAGGCAACACCATCCTTGGTTAAAATTGTGTCGGTGGACATAGGAGTAGTAGCCGATTTGGCATTTGCTCAGTCTGCGCAATCAAGAATTTCAGCGGCGTACTTGGCTTGGTTTAGGAATAAGCCATCTTTTTGGTGGGTAGCTTCAAGGCCTAGAAAGCAGCTTAAATTACCGAGATCTTTGGTGGCAAACTCACCATTTAGCCGATGAATGAATGAGGTTATAGCGTTCTCATGATTACCTGTTAAGATAAAGTCATCAACATAAACAAGCAAGTATAATATGCATGAATCTTTGTGAAAGACAAAGAGTGATGGATCTGCTTTGCTGCAAGTAAATCCATTAGAAAGAAGAAATGAGGTCAAATGATGAATCCAAGCATGAGGTGCCTGTTTGTGTAACATTTGCAAATTACCCGGTTGAGAAAGCCGACCTATTCTGAAATTTCGTGTTTTCCTGATTTGTGAATTATTAAGTATCAAAGAATTTTCGGGTATTTACACCCCAATTGATGGTTCTACATTTATTATACATTTTTTAAACAAAGTACTTAATTACAATCAGTTAGATCCAAATTGGATTCCTCAAATTGTAAATAATGCATGCCCGGGTTTTATGCGATTTCGGTACGCGATTCTTCGTTTACCGGGAATCTCGTATTTTTGCATCGTATGTCAATTTCAACATATTTATGAGTCTAATAATCGCATATCATGTCAAGAGTTATCACACACTTGATCGGGTCACGAAATGTTGGTGAATTGTCCTAATTTATGCATTCCTAGGAGTTACTTTATGTATTTATATTCATTTTGAGTAGATTATGCATGGTTAACATGATGGGAGTATGGATTGGGTAATTTGGGTGAAAACGGGACTCGAAAACATCGAAAAACAAAGAACTAAGCACGCGAATCAAGGAATGAGCAAAGTTTTTGTTCGGGGATGAAGTAGGCGTATCGACCTGGTTTAACCAATAGCCCAGGCGATACGCTAACTTTGAAAAATCTAGCAAAACCCTAATTTTCCTCCTATGTAAACAACTTAGGCCACCATGCTCCTCCATTTCACCCCTAATCACCCCTAAACGGCCATTTTCGGTTGTAAACCCTCAAGTCCCTAATTTTTGAAGTTTAAGAGCTCAAGATTGGTGCTTTCTAGCCTAGAATAGCGTCTTTTTCCACTTTTCAGTAAGTTTTCTCAAAACCATGCTTCTATCACCTTAAACCCTTCCTCTTTCTTGATCAAGATCTGATTTTTTCATGTTAATTGACCTAGATCTTTATCATGCTTGCTAGATCTTATGATTCCTATGCCAAGATTGGAACTTTATGATAAAATTAGGTTAGATATATGCTTTGCATGTTGTTATGTTGTAGATCTGGGGTTTTGATCATTAAGACTTGATATTTATGATTGAAAGTGATGAGATCTTTGCCAAGCATGCTATCTAGGGTTATATCCATGGATATAATTGATCAAGATCGAATCTTTTTAATAAATTAGGGTTGGATCTATGATATGTTTGATGATTCATGCTAGATCTAAGTATAAACTTGTTAAAGCTTGAGACTTTATGATGAATTAGGGTTGGATCTTCATGTTGCATGTTGATAATCACTATATCTATGGATTCCATGTTCAAAGCTTCTGACTTTATTGTGTATTAGGGTTAAATCTACTTATCGCATGTTGTAAATCAATAGATCTATGAATTTCATGGCTAAAATTAGATTTTTATATGGTATCTGGATTAGATCCTTATCAAACATGCTCATAATGATGTCAGGACTGATTAGACAATGTATCTCACCAAACACACAAAAGCTAGTGCGGAACTACAAGCATTTATGATCAATCTTCAAGTACGATAAAGAAATCAAGAGAAAAGATGAAGAACACACTCTAAAATACCAAGAACACACACAGTTAAGAAAAAAGGCTCTCTGTTGTATTTCAGGTGTGACTTACCCAAGTAGGGTTTACAAAGGTCCTATTTATACTATACAAAGAGCATGAGCAACTCAACATATTGATACAACAATCATTACATCAAAATCAGTGAAAAATATTCTAACAGACTCTCAAATTCGCTAAGAGCATAAACAAGTTCGCTAAGAACAAATTTCAGTCCGCTAAGCATGTTGTGAAGTCCACTAGAACATTAAGTCCGCTAAGAGTTGTCCAAGTCCGCTAAGAGTTCTTCAAGTTCGCTAAGCCTTGATCAAGTCCGCTAAGCTTTAATTGAAGTCCGCTAAGATCTTGTCTACTAAGCATGATGAAGTTCGCTAAAGCAAAGTTGAAGTCCACTAAGCTAAAAGTCAAGTCTGCTAAAGGTAATTTCAAGTTCGCTAAGAGCAAACTGAAACCCAAAAATTCCAAAATTCTCCAAGTCGTCATTCTGAAAGGTTCTTCGGAAGATCTTCACTAGGAATGCTCAACGGTGAAGGGTTTGCGTTGCCAACATTAAAAAATGGGTTCCAAAAATTTCCACCCTTGTTGGCAATGCAGACACCCAAGCTTTACCAAGGCTGACCGAGCAGTTTGAGCAGGAATCTCTAATATTTTGTTGCAGACTCTTGGTGTTCAGTAAATATAGCATTGATCTGGAGATCATACAACCTCCAAAGGTCTTGCCATCCAAACTTCTTGAGATCAGTATATTGGTGCAGCTCGACCATTCTTATTGAACCTTGAAGAATAAAACTTGTTCCTTTGTCTTCAATTAGCCAACAGTCAGCACCCTTCAACACTTCTCTTTAAATTTTACCCGCATTAACAAGTCTATTACACCACCAATTCAAAAACATTAGAAAATAGTTAGCCACTACGTCAAAATTCACCTTTGGCCACGGAAAAAAACCGTGACCAAAAGTGTTTGGTCATGTTTTTTTCCCATTTCAATCGACACCAAAGGTCCTGTCACCTTATGTATCCTACGGTCACGTAACAATATCAGTGGCTAAAGCCACCTAGAAGCGTGGCTAAAGGGTACCAATATTTGCTGTTGTAATCAAACAATTCTTCCGGAAAGCGTGGCCAAAGGGTCCCAACGGCCACATGTGTTTGTTTAACGTGGCCTTTGGTATTTTATGGTCATATATATTTGTGTTTTAGCCACATACATTATAAAAATACGTGGCCAAAGGGTTGCTGAAATCATACATTTTGTCCCAATACGCGTGGCCAAAGGGTGGCAATGGCCACGTTAAAATATCAAAAGCGTGACCTTTAGTATTACATGGTCACGTATATTTGTGTTTTAGCCACATATGTTATAAAAAACGTGGCCAAATGGGTTGCTGAAATTATAATTTTATCCCAATACGCGTGGCCAAAGGGTGGCAACGACCACGTTAAAATATAAATAGGTTGGGCTTTGGTATTTTATGGTCACGTATATTTGTGTTTTAGCCACATATATTTGGAAAAAAAGTGGCCAAATGGTAGTTGAAATAAGATATTTTGTCCCAATACGCTTGCCCAAATGGTGGCAACGGCCACGTTAAAATATAAAAAGTGTGGCCTTTGGTACTATATGGTCACGTAAATTTGTGTTTTAGCCACATATATTTGAAAAAAAAGTGGCCAACGGGTAGTTGAAATCAGATATTTTGTCCCAATACGCGTGGCCAAAGGGTGGCAACAGCCACATTAAAATATAAAAAGTGTGGCCTTTGGTATTATATGGTCACGTATATTTGTGTTTTAGCCACATATATTTGGAAAAAAAAATGGCCAAAGGGTAGTCGAAATCAGATATTTTGTCCCAATACATATGGCCAAAGGATATAAAAAGTGTGGCCTTTGGTATTATATGGTCACGTATATTTGTGTTTTAGCCACATATATTTGGGAAGAAAACAGTGACCAAAAGGTTGTTAAAATTAGATGTGTCCTTGCTATATGCGTGGCCAATTTAAAACCTATTACAAATTATTAATTACAAATCAAATAAATTTCAATTACAAGTCAATTACAAATAAAAAATTAAAGAAAATTACACTGCATACAAACATTATTCTCAATTTAAGTTTCAATTCGGGAGCCAACAACACTACCACGTGGTCTTCATCTTCAACTGTCCAGATTTGAGCTTAATTAGGACCATTTTTTCTTGCATTCCTTCTTATACCAAAACATATAATTAATAATTAGGTTATGGCGAAATTGATCATAATATATATAGAAATTTTGAAATACTTACCACCATGATAGATATGGACTGAGGAGTGCCATTTTATTGCAAGTAGTATGGGTCATCAGGTCCGACAATTCAATTGATTTCCAGATGAACATTAGATAACCAGATTAACATAAAACATCCGGATGAACATCACATTAAGTTCCGGATCAAGTTCAATGTCAGTTGAACTTTATTTGGTACACATCTCACCATTTGTTCCAACAATCTCTAGCTAGCCCAAGTGTTTGAGGTACCAAATAACATTTAAAATGGGACTACATGACATTACTAAATAGATTACTGTGAAACTATAGAACGGAATGAAACTTGACTGACAAATATTTACCTTTTTCTTTTCAACCGCTTCAGACGAGGTTGATCGACCACCGATTTCACGCCCTAAAGTTCAATTAATTACTTTATGTAAATGAGCAATCAAACCGATAATGAGTTTGACAAATACTAACCGTTGTGTGTATGTCAGCATGATTAGTGCTGTGGCTAGATCCAACAAAAATCTCCTTAGAATTTACCTAGAACAATGTTTTTGAATTGGTAAAAAGTGAGAGCAGAATAATGACGCGGACCTATCATGAAAGTATTTATTCTGTCTTTTTAATCTAACATAAGTTGTTCCATTTTTATTCATACAGATTATGTATATACTCTATTTTTTTCATATTAACATACATTTTCAATGAATCATAGCAGAGCTCCATTTAACTCATAAATGTGTTCTTACATGAAGTATATATTCTTATGTACCAGGAACTTGCATCTATTGTGTTCTTCAGGAACAAGAGTTCATCCAGATTGTGTTCTTCAGGAACAAGAGTGTATGTTAAGGTACTTGAGAATAGTATGATTAAGGTGCGATGTAAAGAATTTACCTCTGTAGATGCCGAAGCATTAAGTTGTTGTGGTAACGGTGTTCCAAGTGCAAATAGATGAGCTATATGTAGATCAAGTTTTTAATCCGATTCTTGAATCTTCAGGAAGAGGACCTTAACTTGTTCATTTTTTTCATCCCTAAGAAGTCTCTCCTCTTTATGTTCGAACTCAAGTTTTTCCAATTGACCATTAGTGTTGTTGGACCGATCCTTGAATTTTGTACAATTAACAGAATGTAGTTAGATGCTTTTTAAGAAAGTACATAAATAGGAAAACATGCAGACCCTATTGATTCATTATCTCTTAATTAGTAATATATCACATAAAGACCCTATTGATTAATTATTTGATATGTTATACACAAATTAAAGACATCTAAAGGGAAGAGCGGAACACATCATGTCCTTAGTGGATATAAACAAATTACCATTTCTAGCAAAGTAGCAGATGCATGACATCAACATTCTTCTATTCTTCTACATGGGATTTAAAATACAATTTCTTTATTTTGTACCCCTCTAACATGAACCTACAAAAAATGTTGGAAACATTCCTATATATGTCCTCTAGGATCATTTCCTACCAAAGTAACATAAATTTGTTCTTAATTATTAATATATCACATAAAGACCCTATTGATTAATTATTTGATATGTTATACACAAATTAAAGACATCTAAAGGGAAGAGCGAAACACATCATGTCTTTAGTGGATATAAACAAACATTTGACCATTTCAAGCAGTGTACGTAAAGAAGAAAGGAAGTTTACTAGTAACATGAATCTACAAAGATGTGCATATGCTTGACCTTAACATTCCTAGCATAAAAATAACTAATTTAGCATGCTCCCACAGTCATTTAAGAAGGTAAATAACTAATTTAGCATAAAATTAATGGAGAGGATTTCTGGGCTTTCTAAAGATGAAATACGAGATATTGTCAGGATTGGTGATACTGAGAGCAGAATAGTGATACGGACCTATCATGAAAGTCTCCTATTTCATAAGGCCAAATTTCGGTTACAAGCTATTGAAGAGGAGAACAAGATGGGAACCGGATGAACTTGGCTGGAAGAAGAGTTGATCTCTGTATTTGTGTACAATTTCATAAGTTGTTCCAGTTTGTATGTTAACATAAGTTGTTACTGTTATATTCATACACTTTTCATCTATAATAACATTCAAATTTTAATGAATCATTGCAGACCTCCATTTCACTCATAACTGTGATCTTACATGAAGTATATATTCATATGCTATGTTAGTATATGTTGGCATTTTGATATGGTGGGATGAGATGAATTATAAACAGGATAAATTTTACTTCTTCAGTAAATTGGAAGAAGACAAAACCGGATGAACTACAATTCCTCAGAAAGAAGAGTTCATGAGGATTGAGAGAAGATGAACTAGAGTTCTTCAGGATGAACCAGATAAACTAGAGTTCTAAAGTTCTTCTGGATGGTTAACCAGTTTTCATCTATAATAACATACACATTTTCAATGAATCATAGCAGACCTCCATTTTACTCATAATTATGATCTTACATGAAGTATATATTCATATGTTATGTTAGTTATGTTGGCATTTTGATATGGTGGGATGAGATGATTTATAAACATGATAAATTGTACTTCTAAATTGGAAGAAAAAACAAAACCAGATGAACTACAATTCCTCAAGAAGAGGAGTTCATGAGTATTGAGAGAAGATGAACTAGAGTTCTTCAGGATGAACCAGGTAAAATAGAGTTCTAAAGTTCTTCAGGATGGTTAACCAGTTCACAATAAAATAAAATTCTCATAAGTTCACAATAAAATCTATTTGCAACAATCAAATTTAGAATAAAATCAACTTTAGTGATTGAGATAAAATCTATCTATATTAATGGGGTTAACCAAAAAAAACAGGAGGAAGAGTTAACAAAAACTTTAATAAAATCTATTTGCAACAATCAAATTCTTCGTTAACTTTTTCCGTTAGTGCCGTTAGCAAACCCGAGACCGTTATTTGATTTATTTCATGTTTACGTATGTTTACTTGTTATGTGACTTTAGTAACTTGGTTGTAAACTCGTTTCGTGACTTTATGTGCTAAATATGAAAGATTGCATTTTTTGGGCAAAACCGGGCTTTTTGTGTAAATTTGGATTTCTATGAATAAATGATAAATTTATAAAACCCGACCAAAATCTTACATGTTAAATGATTTAAAAACTCTTAGAAACATTTTTAGGAATTTTACTTTACAACTTTTAGCAAAAACCCATTTAAATGAGTTTTTATACCTAAAATACTTAAAAGAAACTTGAGGGGCCAAAGTGTAACTTTTAATTAAAAGAAATCTGCATATACCCATCTCCCTCATTCACGTATCACAGCTTCATCTCCCTCATCTCCCTCTCTATTCACGACACAAACACACACACACACAATCCTTGCGATTTTTGAAGAAATCAAGCTTCAAGAAGTTGGATTCGAGCTCTACAAGCTTCAAGAACGCTCAAGCAAACCTCTCCTTCTTCTCCTCTTCATCTCAAACCTGCGATTTTACTCCATCTTGTAAGCCCTAACTTTTTGAAATTCGAAATTTGTGGTTGCATGTGTGTTTTTCGGTGTTTATGTGCTAAATGGGGTGTTGCTATGCTCTTATTTCATGTTTTAGGTTAAGATATGTTAACTTGTGATTCGGGACAGATTTGAACTCGAGATTAGGGCTGGGTTTTGAGCTTGAAATCTGCTATGAATGATCTCTTATGTACATTGGGTGTTTAGTTATGAAATTTGGACGTTTATGCCCTTGTATGCTAGTTACTTGATGAGATTTTGCTATGATTATGATATGATCTTGTTCATGACATAAATTACATGTTATTGTGGTTATAAACTTGTTAGTAAGTGTTGAATGGAGCAAATGTTAGCATAAAATTGAAATCCTAAATTTTTACAAACTTAAAAATTCTAACAGCTTTGACCAGAAATTTTGGTCAACTTGCAGCAGCCATAACTCTCTCAATTTTGCTCGAAACTGATTGATTCTTTTTCCCTAGTAAAGTAGGATGTCTTAGCTTTCCAACGGATACTCGCACACTTTCTAAAACGTCCGTTTGGTCACTCAAAACACTGCTGCAAGTTGGGTACTCAAAGCTGTCTTTTTCTGCAAAAAGTAGACTTTTGATTTTTGTTGAGCATGCTAATCTTGTTCTATTGACGAGTTTGCTATTGGTAAATGATGTTTATATGATAAGTGTATGATCTGGAAGTTTTAGTGCAAAAATTCCAAGTATTGAATGAGTTATGCAATTTTTATGTTTACTTTGACTAGTTTGCTAAATGCTGAAAATGCTAACTTCCGACATGCATAACTTTCTCATTTCTAAACCTTTTTACTTGATTCTTTTTGCTACAAGTCCTATATGATATGTACTACATGCCTGTAAAATTTAAAGAGTTAATTCCAAGTATTGTGGATTTTACCTATGTCACTAGATAGGTGCTTAATGTTTGACTTTTCTGGGTCAACTTTGACTTAAGTTACAATTACTTGTTTTGCTCCCAAGTTGGGACTTCTATGTGCATTGTATGACTTGTATGAATGCATGAAACATGTTTAGATGCTTATATGCTATTTTCGTCTTATAGATAACCTCTAATTCGGTTAGACCATATTTACCCAAAATAGGTCATTCATAGCCAATCTTTAAAGTCAAGTGCCGCGTACCAATGCACCCTAAGGTGAGTTTCACTTACTATTTTTGTTGCATCCGGTAAGGGATGGCAACACACGGTAAAGGTATTTCTTTACTTGAGTAGTTATCCCACATATATCACATGTTTCACTGAATTGCTTTTAATATCAAAAGTCCTTACTTATCGGACCATTAATATAGAATAGCGAGGTAATGTTGAGTAGATCTACTGGGGATTGACACCCCCGCTCAGCGGTGCACGGGATGCACCCTCCCGACTGGCGGTCGGACTGAGACCAATATTAGCCTAGGACTACCGTGATCGGGAAGGACGCGGGGAAGGCAAATTACATAGGTAAATACCTATCAAATACATTGTCAGCTTTGGTTTCGAACGTTCAGGTGAGCATAAGCATAGGCTAGCTACCTACTGATACGGATAATACTTGCAACTTGTATAACTAGAGTATGAATTGTTTCCTTACTATTCATATGCATTTTTGGTCTACATGGTGTTGTGTAGACTGTTTTAGTGAACTCACCAGCCTTTTAGCTGACACTTGATCGTTGATTACTTTTCAGGTTGCTTGGAGGATCATGGATGGCACGGGCGTTGGCAATACTTACCATTTTTGTGAAACCCTTTCGGAAATCATATTTCAGATACATTAGTAATCACCTTTGCTAAGCAACAACTTTGTAAACCTTTAATGCTTCCGCTGATTTTGTGAATTGTAAACTCTGATTTATTAAATGTAATACATGACTAGTTTACCCTTCAACTATGGTTTGGTCGTAACTAAAGACTTGGATCCTGGTCTGGATCACACCCCACACGGTTATACTCCGTTAGTGGAAATTGGGGGTGTGACACCATTAAGGTGTAGGAGACTTCCTAAACCCGATTTCAGCTACCCCCTTCCTAGTTAGCCCTTCTTTCACCTTCAATTTGGAGATTTCTTCAAGAACTAGGGTTCTTCCTCCTCCCTCTCTCTCTCAGTCGCGATTTACAAGTCTGGGGTATACCCAGACATGTTTAATCCCCTATTTACAGCTATGGCCCCTCAAGTTTCATATATTCTAAAATCTAGTCAAAACCCTCAATTACACAATTAACCCTCTAATTCTTCTTTATTTTAACCATCTATTAATAAATCTAACTTAATAATTAACGGTTTCCTCCAACTAACCCTGTTCAGTTTCTAAACCCGCATATTCCGCCATTATCCCAAATAAAACGTAATAAAATATTAGCAGCTCAAATCACTATGAAAACCAGGATGTTACAAATCCACCCCTCTTAAAGGGAGTTTCGTACCCGAAACTAGAAGTACATACCGAAATAAGTAGGGGTAGTATCTCCGCATTTCCTCCTCGGACTCCCAAGTAGCGTCCGATCCCTTCCTATGCTCCCATTTCACCTTTACTTGATCAATTTCTCTATTTCTCAACCGCTTGGTCTTGCGCTCAAGAATTGCAATCGGTCTTTCCACATAATTCAGCTTGTCATCAATCACGATGTCATCCAAAGGCACATAGGCAACCTCGTCAGCTAAACATTTTCTCATAGTAGACACGTGAAATGTGTCATGGATTCCACTCAACTCTTCGGGTAATTCTAATTGGTACGCCCGATTGACCCACTTTGGCAATAATTTTAAAGGGCTCGATGAATCGTGGGCTTAATTTTCCCCTCTTTCAAAATCTAATTACTATCTTCCACGGAGACACTTTTAACAACACGTGGTCCCCCTCTTTGAAGTCAATATCATTACGCCTCTTATCTGCATACGATTTCAGTCGATCCTAGGCGGCCTTTAAACGCGCTCTTACGATGTGAATCTTCTCAGTAGTAGCTTTGACCACGTCCTTATGGGCCAACTCCCTTTGACCCACTTCACCCCAACACAACGGAGTTCTACACTTCCGCCCATAAAGTGACTCATATGGGGACATTCCAATACTAGCATGGTAGCTATTATTGTAAGAGAATTCCACCAAAGGTAAATAAGTGTCCCAACTTCCTCCAAAATCCAACACACACGCTCGCAGCATATCCTCGAGTGTTTGGATTGTCTTCTCACTCTGCCCATCAGTTTGAGGATGGTATGCGGTACTAAACAGTAACCGAGTACCCATACATTCCTGAAATTCCCATAAGAATTTAGAGGTAAAACGGGTGTCTCTATCCGACACGATTTATGCTGGAATCCCGTGCCGCGATACGATCTCTTTTACATACACATCTGCCATTCTCTCCAAAGAATATGACTCACTAATAGGCAAGAAATGAGCACTTTTAGTTAGTCGATCCACTACCACCCATATAGCATCAAAGTCTCTCCTCGTTTTTGGTAACTTCGTGAGCAAATCCATTGTGATGTGCTCCCATTTCCACTCCGGTATCTCAAGTGGTTGCAGCTTACCATACAGCTTCTGATGTTCCGCTTTGACTTGAAGACAAGTCAATCATTTGTCCACATATTTTACTATATCCCGCCTCATGCCCGACCCCCAATACTTGCGTTTTAGATCATGGTACATTTTCGTGGCTCCCGGATGGATTGAATACCGAGATTTATGAGACTCGTCTAAGAGCAACTCTTTTACCCCGCAAGTGTTAGGAATCCATATCCGCCTAAATCGATATTTAAGACCATTGTCCTCGTGGACTAAGTCTTTCACCGCTCCCTTTATCCGCTCTTTCTTCCAATTTTCTTCTTTCACCGCTTCCTCCTGTGCTTGCTTGATTGAATCAAGAATACTTGAAGTTACTACCAGCTTCATCGATTTCACCTTAATAGGAGCGTAATCTCCTTTTCTGCTTAAGGCATCCGCCACCACATTGGCCTTGCCCGGATGATAATGAATCTCACAATCATAATCTTTAATCAGCTCCAGCCACCTTCG
Organism: Deinandra increscens subsp. villosa; assembly: GCA_039602395.1. NCBI lineage: Eukaryota > Viridiplantae > Streptophyta > Magnoliopsida > Asterales > Asteraceae > Deinandra > Deinandra increscens. The sequence goes on along the minus strand of JBCNJP010000007.1, from coordinate 49,230,350 downwards.
CTGCCTCATATTTAACTCCTTCTGATCAAACAAATATTTTAAGCTTTTGTGATCAGTATATATGGTGCACAGAATGCCATACAAATAATGCCGCCAAATTTTTAAGGCGAATACCACCGCTGCCAGCTCAAGATCATGGATAATTAACCTCGTTACTCTTCAATTGCCTCGAAGCATAGGCTATTTACTCTACCCCGCTGCATAAGTACACATCCCAAGCCGAGGTATGACGCGTCCGAGTATATCACCAAATCCTTCGCCCCATTGGGTAAAGCTAACACGGGAGCACGAGTTAACTTTTCCTTTAGGGTCCGGAAAGACTCTTCTTGTTTTTCACCCCATTCAAATTTCACATCCTTCCTTGTAAGTCGAGTTAATAGCAAGGCTATTTTGGAGAAATCTTGAATAAATCTCCTATAGTAGTTTGCCAATCCTAAGAAACTCTGGATTTCAGTCGGGTTCTTAGGTGTTCTCCATCCCGCTACTGCTTCGACCTTGGCAGGGTCTACTAATACTCCCTCAGCATTCACCACATGTCCCAAAAATTGTACCTCCCGTAACCAAAAGGCACACTTTGAGAACTTCACATAGAGTTTTTCCTGCCTTAAAGTTTCCAATACCTCACGCGAGTGTTGGGCGTGCTCCTCTTCACTCCGCGAATACACCAAGATGTCGTCAATAAATACAATAACAGAACGATCCAGCATCGGCTTACACACGCGGTTCATAAGGTCCATGAAAGCCGCCGGTACATTAGTCAACCCGAAGGACATTACTAAGAACTCGTAATGCCCATACCGCGTTCGAAAGGCTGTCTTTGGGACATCCTCCTCTCTTACTTTCAGCTAATGGTACCCCGATCTTAAATCAATCTTGGAGAACCAACTCGCCCCTTGTAGCTGGTCAAACAGATCATCAATTCGGGGCAAAGGATATTTGTTCTTCACGATCAGCTTATTCAGCTCACGATAGTCTATACACATCCTTAGGCTACCGTCTTTCTTCTTCACGAATAACACCGGTGAACCCCAAGGGGATACACTTGGCCGGATGAATCCCTTATCAAGCAATTCCTGCAGCTGCTTCATCAATTCTTGCATCTCGGTAGGGGCTAGCCGATACGGAGCTCGTGCCACCGGCTTGGCCCCAGGTACCAAATCGATCCGGAATTCCACATCCCTATCCGGTGGTATGCCCGGAAGGTCTTCAGGGAAAATATCTAAGAATTCTTGCACAACGAGTACCGCTTTGGCTTTATTACTCTCACGTTTCGTATCCACCACGTATGCTAAATAGGATTTACACCCGTGTTGGATGTATTTCCTTGCCTCCATCACTGAACACAGCGTGATCTCATTCTTTCTTTCTCCTTGAGCAAGAACCTGCTTCCCGCTCGGCGATATTATTTCAATCACCTTGCGGTTACACACCACATTGGCTTGGTATTTAGATAACCAATCCATTCCCACTATCACCTTGAATTCACCCATCATCATTGGTATTAAATCGATTGAGTAATCTTCATCTTCTATAGAAATCTTACAATCACGATACACATCAAAGACTACGACACTCTTGTTATCTGCTATTTCTACTTCTAAGGGCACAGACAGCTTGTTAATAACAAAAGAAGGGTGACGGGTAAAATCATAAGAAACAAGTGATCTACTCGCCCCCGTATCAAACAACACATATGCAGGGATAGAATTGACAAGAAATATACCTGTCACTACCCCCAAATCCACATGTCCTTCCTCCACAGTCAGCTGATAAGATCTTCCCCTCATCCGAGGAATATCCGGCTTCGCTCTGCTTTGACCCACCCCCAAACTCGGGTTTGGGCATTCACTCTTTTTATGGCCCGTCTTTCCACATCCAAAACATATCCGTGCAGGGCTAGGACATTGTGCTATACTATGTCCCGTCTTTCCACAACCATAACACTGCTTTGTTAAAAAGAAACACTCTCCCTTATGAGCTCTCCCACAATGTGGGCAATCAGGTGATCCACTCTTCTTATTTTCAGCTTTCTTGGGTAATTCATTCACCCTTGGCTTCTTGTTTGGGATAGAACTGCTTTCTACACCCCTCTTCTCACCCCTTTCAACCTGCTTTTTCAGCTCTAACTCTCTCTCTCGGCAAGCATTGATTAGCTCCTCGAGAGTCACACATAGGGAAGCATTAATGAACTCCCTAAAGTCAGCGTTCAGCATATTATTAAACTGGTAGATCTTTTGCTTCTCTGTTCTCAACAGCTCTTTACAAAATTTCACTCGATCCAGGACGTAACTGATTACTTCCCCGATCGGTTGTCCCTTCTTTTGGCGAAACTTCATTAACTCGTCTTGTATTTTGTTCACTTCGGACCCCGGTCTATGATATAGTGCAAACACCGCTTTAAACTCTTCCCAATTCATGGCCTTTATGTCCTCCTTCCCTTTTTCCTCAAAAGTCATATCCCAGCAGTCCTTCGCATGCGACCGGAGTTGACCGGTTTGCAAACATCACTTGATCCTCCGGATCATAGTGACTCTGCTCGAATACCACTTCAATTTCCGCTAGCCATCGGTAACAGGCTATCGGATCCGCCTCACTAGTGTATAAGGGAGGCTTACATGCCATGAAATCTTTGTAAGTACACCTCCCCTTATCTTTCTTCCCGCTACCTTCCGCCATGAACTCATTCCTCATTGATTCCAGCTTCTTCTCCAATGCCTCCATCAAGGCATTTTACCAAACGCATATCAACTTCTTCTTTAGTAAGATTCACCAAACGCATTTCACTCATCTGATGAGCGAATCTTGCAATCAAATTGGGAATCGTTTCATTTTAATAATGCTTAAAACTATCAAACTCTTTCTTCAAAACCTTTTGTCAACTTTTCTTGTATTGATCAATGCCTTCACATCGTTTTTCCAAAGCATCCCATAGACTTTTTGATGTGTAGTTACCAGCAAATTGATGAAGTAACTCTTTAGGCAATGCCATCGTTAAAGTACCATACGCCTTTTTCTCAGCTTGATAAGCTTTCTTTTGTTTAGATGACATTTTTCTTTGAAGAATAGGTTCACCAGTTTCATCTTTAGGATAAACATATTGCTCAGTGAAAGATAACCACATATCAATGTCATTTGTATCGACATACGCTTCAAACCGTTTAAACCAACTATGATAATCTTCCAATTTTAGCAATTTGGGAACTTTCTGACTTGTTCCGATTTCATTATCATAGTTCATCATCGTTTGCATCGTAGCTTGAACCGAGTTTTGAATAGCCGCAAACGCTTGAAAATCACTCATCTTGTTCGAAAACTTGTATATTAAAACTTCAAACCCAAAAACGAAGGTCTTAGAAGTAGATTTTGGGCTCCAAAATGAAGGATACTGGCCATTAGGCGAGTAAAAGTCTAGATCTTTACGAGACGGTCGTTTTGGCTGGTATTAGCTCCCTAACTCTTTACGGTCTTCAAGTTACGTCAGTTTTCGTAAACCACTCAAAATCTTAACACTGTTCACCGAACCTCCACCGAACCTCCACCGAGCTATCTCCGAACTTCCTCCGAAGCTGACCTTCGGACAAAACAAACAAAAACCAGTCCGAACGAGCACCGAGCACAGACCGAACGTTGTCCGAACGAGGACCGAACTACCTCCGAACCCTCACCGAACTCTCACCGAACGATATACACACCGAAAGCCGTCCGAACCTCGAGTTCGGAGCGGTTACACCGAACGTGTCTGAACCTCAGACGAGCTCGACCTCACTCGACACCATTTTCTCGATTTTCAACGTTTTTGACTGGAATTTTCGACAGGAATTCAGATAAACTCGATAGAAACGAATTAGGAATGATTTTTTTGACGTGAAATACACTCAAAACTGTTAGGACAAGTTTCTGTGTGTGGTCGTTACTGTGAGAATGTATTAGAATTAAATGTATGTAATGATGTCAACATACTAACTAGCGTACCAGTTGGTACGCCTGTACCAACTGGTACGGCGGACCAAAGTGGTACGCCAGCTGGTTAACCTATAAATAGGTTTGGTGTGTTGAACATATTCAAGTTTGGTCATTACTCTTTGTGAGTGTGAGAGAGAGAGGAGGTTCTGTCCAAACCTCCTCCAGAGCTTAATTGATGTATACTCTCTCGGTATTGTAATCATTTGATTCCCCCTTGGACGTTACTGTCGAATGTAGATCTTTATATTCTAGCAATCTTCAGTCAGTCTGCTGCAGACGCCTCTATCTTCAGCAAACTCCCCTTGACTGAAACTTCAGGTATGCAGGAAACAGCTTGCAATCTTGTACAATCATCACAATCAATAAAATTCCCCCTTTCTTCAAGCACATACATGGTGAGAACGTATCAATCACAAGTGGAACACTTCGACCACCGGATATGACATCAAGATGTAGGTTTACTTCATTTAATCGTCATGAATAAAAAACAAAATCTACAAACATCACTGCATTTGACAGAAAATCTTCAATCTTCACCGAAGATCTTTATGAAAACAGACACGATCAGCATCTTCAATCATATAAATTCCCCCTCCAAATAAAATCCATCCCAATATATCAACAATCAAAGGCTATAACGTCAACTTCATGACTTAACAATGTACCGGGCATTTGATTAATGAGTTCCAAACCATAATCGAAAACTTTGACATATCAGTTTGCACGAACATCAGAATACACCACCTTTCCATGAGGATAAAAAATCACCATCATCCCTGAATTGATTGCTTTTGAATATTCACTTTTTCAATTATGGGTCTCAATTTCCCCCTAAACAAGTGAAATATTCAAATCTTCCATATTCGTCTGTTTGTGTAATCATATCCATGTCTCTGAATCTCTGTCCATCATCAGAAAACACGTGTTTTTGAATCTCTGTCCATCCTTAAAAACAATGACTACCAACAAACATCTCTTTCTGAAATTCGACATTTAATTCTCGACAAGTACCGGAATCTAGAAATTCTTCAAACATAACAACCCAGAGCTATCGAATCAAGGGTAAACCTGATAACTGATTTAAATATTTGAAATTCTCATGACCTCTCCCCATACCCCACCGTTGTTTGTCTGAATTAAGGGGTGTTCGGGGGCAGCACCCCCGAGAAGCGGGGTCCAAGGGCGGCAGCCCCTGGGGGTCCAAGGGGCAGAGCCATAAACTCCAACGTACCAAAACCTTCAACGGACCAATAACCAGTAGATCAATATTAGTGGCGGACCATTTGGTACGGCGGACCAAAAAATAACCGCTCCGGACCACGTTGAAAATTGTCTTCCGGACCAGTTGGTACGGCGGAAGAACACACTGGTACGGCGGTTGAAGATTGTCGTGCGTACCACCCGCGGACCAGCAGCGTACCTGATCTTAAAAACGCAAAATTCTCAAATTTCACTCCAGATTCAAAATGTTGTCGAATTTCTTCAATCAAACACTACTGTTAGGTGCGAAAGTGACTCAGGAAGGTTCGATTCACCAAAAATCGACCAAAAACTCAAGGAGTCTCACCTAATTTGAGTTTTTAACGTCTCAAAAACTTCAAAAACGAAAATGAGAGCTGGAAATTGAGCCAACGCCTCTGATACCAGTTGTAAAACCGTATACGGATTGTTTCCAGATCATAGAATGATAGAGACGGAAGTTTGTCATTTAATTATAGTCAAATGATTACAATACCGAGACAATATACATCAATTAAGCTCTGGATGAGGTTTGGACAGAACGTCCTCTCTCTGTCACACTCACAAAGAGTAATGACCAAACTTGAATATGTTCAACACACCAAACCTATTTATAGGTTAACCAGCTGGCGTACCACTTTGGTCCGCCGTACCAGTTGGTACGGGCGTACCAACTGGTACGCTGGTTAGTATGTTGACATCATTACATACATTTAATTCTAATACATTCGCACAGTAATGACCACACACAGAAACTTGTCCTAACAATAATTCATCCTTATTGGTCCTAATCGAGCATATTTGACCATCATTGGTCCTAATGGGTCCTCATTGACCCTAATTGAACCTAATTGGTCTTAATAGACCATCACTAACTCTGATTTACCCTTATTGGTATCATTGGTCCTCATTCAAACTAATTGACCCCAATTAGTCCTAATTGGTCATACTTGATCATCGATCCTCATTAGTCACTTCCTTCATGCTCCGTCTTTATCGGTCCTATGAGCATAATCGGCCTTCTCATTGAATTGGTCCTAATCCGTATTCATTGGCCATATTAATTGACCATAATTGGTCTTCACTAAAGTATCCTAAATGACGCTAATTGTCAGTATTTAGTCCTCATTGAGTCTAGTTGGTCCTAATTGCTCCTCACCATCCTGATTAGCCGTCGTTTAATATTTTTGGAAATAAAATTATTATACATGAGAAATTCGCAACATGGCGGTCTTTTCGTATTTTTGTTCTGAATTTCATAATAATTTATCATTTTCATTTTTGAGTTGTGTTTTATTGATGTCAGCCTTTTTTGTAGTTGCGTTATCCCGATCACAAAGCACGTGTTAGTAAAATCTTGTTTTTTATATCTAAAAGAAAATAATAAAATTAATTTTAATACATAATTTTGTTAGGGCTTTTAACTCCGATTGTCGTCCAGATCTGCTTAAAGGATCACAGTTATATCAACCGTAATTGATGTACTCGTACAATTTCACAATCTCAATAATTCAACACCTCAAGAGGATGAAGCTCATCTTGAAGAAGAACCTACAAAACCCACAAGAAGAGGCACTTGAAGACTTTTACGAACTGGATGATAAAGTTCATCTTGAAGAAGAACCCGCCGGAAGAGCCACATGGGGATATTTAATTAATTAATTAATTATGTTTATGTTTAATTTTAGGGTTAATTTTATGTTTAATATACATATCGTTTAAATTAAATTTTGCGTTTTATTATCAGTTTGAACAATTCCCCCCCCCCCCCTTTTAATTAAAAAATTTCACCAAAAAATTTGAATTTCCCACCATTAGTTCAAATTACACCCAAAATTTCGAACTAAATTTACTTATTATCGATTCATTAGATACTTTTCCCTCTCACTTTATTAGAAAAATTTCCAGTTAAACGCCTCCAGCGAATAACCAAGTCTTCTTTTTCATCCATATCATTCACATCTTCCATGGAGCTTCAACAGACAGCGCTAGCGATTCTTCAAAAGTTCCATGTGATTTGGGAGACCAATCAGTCCAGAAAATGATAATTGTCAAGTTATTCCGTTTCATTAATTACAAACTGTTTTCATAAAATTTTTTGTTTTGTTTATTATTGATACACATTTAACTTGGGATCCCTGTATTTGTGTACAGTTACAGTTACAGAACGATAAAATTTCTTTTCATACATAATTAATTAGGAAGGGGTATATATTGCAGAAATCCTCTCCATTCATTTCAACCCATTCATTTTATGATAAATTAGTTATTTACCTTCTTAAATGACTGTGGGAGCATGCTAAATTAGTTATTTTTATGCTAGGAATGTTGAGGTCAAGCATATGCACATGTTTGTAGATTCATGTTACTGGTGAACCTCCTTTCTTCTTTACGTACACTACTAGAGATGGTCAACTGTTTTTTATATCCACTGAAGACACGATGTGTTCCGCTCTTCCCTTTAGATGTCTTTAATTTGTGTATAACATATCAAATAATTAATCATTAGGGTCTTTATGTGATATATCACTAATTAAGAACTAATTTATGTTACTCTGGTCATTACTATGAAATAATCCTATAGGACATATATAGGAATGTTTCCAACATTTTTGTAGATTCATGTTAGAGGGGTACAAAATAAAGAAATTATAGTTTAAATCCCCTATAGAAGAGTAGAAGAATGTTGATGTCATGCATCTGCTACTTTGCTAGAAATGGTAATTTGTTTATATACACTGAAGACATGATGTGTTCCGCTCTTCCCTTTAGATGTCTTTAATTTGTGTATAACATATCAATTAATCAATAGGGTCTTTATGTGATATATTAATAATTAAGAACTAATTAAGAGATAATGAATCAATAGGGTCTACATGCTTTCCTATTTATGTACTTTGTTAAAAAGCATCTAACTACATTCTGTTAATTGTACAAAATTCAAGGATCGATCCAACAACACTGATGGTCAATTGGAAAAACTTGAGTTCGAACTTAAAGAGGATAGACTTCTTAGGGATGAAAAAAATGAACAAGTTAAGGCCCTCTTCCTGAAGATTGAAGAATCGGATAAAAAACTTGATCTACTTATAGCTCATCTACTTGCACTTGGAACACCGTTATCACAACAACTTAATGCTCCGGCATCTACAGAGGTAAATTCTTTACATCACACCTTAATCATACTATTCTCAAGTACCTTATAATAACATACACTCTTGTTCCTGAAGAACACAATCCGGATGAACTCTTGTTCCTGAAGAACACAAATAGATGCAAGTTCCCGGTACATAAGAATATATACTTCAGGTAAGAACAAAGTTATGAGTTAAATAGAACTCTGCTATGATTCATTGACAATGTATGTTAATATGAAAAAATAGAGTATATACATAATCTGTATGAATAAAACTGGAACAACTTATGTTAGATCAAAAAAGCAGAATAAATACTTTCATGATAGGTCCGCGTCATTATTCTGCTCTCACTTTTTACCAATACAAAAAAATTGTTCTAGGTAAATTCTAAGGAGATTTTTGTTGGATCTAGCCACATCACTAATCATGCTGACATACAGACAACGGTTAGTATTTTTCAAACTCATTATCAGTTTGATTGCTCATTTACATAAAGTAATTAATTGAAATGTAGGGTGTGAAATCGGTGGTCGATCAACCTCGTCTGAAGCGGTTGAAAAGAAAAAGGTAAATATTTGCCAGTCAAGTTTCATTCCGTTCTATAGTTTCACAGTAATCTGTTTGGTAATGTCATGTAGTCCCATTACAAATGTTATTTGGTACCTCAAACACTTGGGCTAGCTAGGGTTTGTTGGACCAAATGGTGAGATGTGTGCCAAATAAAGTTCAACTGACTTTGATGTTGATCCAGAACTTAATGTGTAAGGATCAAACTAACCCTCACGCGATATCAAAGACTAACAAAACCGTGCGGGGTCCGGTTTAGCTAGGTGATTCAAGTATGAACAATATAAGCAATAATCGAATAATATGAAAACACAAATACAGAACACAAACCGATGAGTAAACTTGAGAATCCTTGAATATCGATTGCCAAACACCAAAACCGATCACCAAAGTGGTTCGGTTATACACACCATCCGCAAAAAACACAAGCAACCCTCAAACGATTTAAGATGGGTCTATATATAGTAGAGATTGACTTGGTAAGCAAGTCAATCTCTTTACAAGATTTTCGAACCCTAAGCCCACTTAAACCGATTGGACCCAAAACCCACAATAAACCTACAAAAGTTAGCCCAAGTACAATTATTTACTAGCCCACAAGTATTAAACTAAACCCAAAATTCATCTAATGCAAAATCCTCATTTTCTAGGTCTCTATAATCTTCCCCTAGGCTTTAGCATTAGACTGTCTTCACATTCTAAATTTCTTTGAAAGATTCACTGTCGCTGGATCATACCACAGCTCCTTGGCAACAATCTCAGCTACAGCTCGAGTGTAACACTTTGCATATTCTTCAGTGTCTGGATTACTCTCAATCTGATGCTTTGCAAGTACCATTATGTCCTTCTTGTGAAACCGCATCAAATCATGAACTTCCATGACATCGATTATCTTTGATTTGCAGAGGATTTTGGCTTCACCAGAATAATCACTATACGCCCATGTCTGGAAATCATGCAAGCAATCTTCAGGATGTCTCATTAGCAGAGGTATTGTCTTTGTCTTGTCAGTAGGTGGATACAAGACATTTGTAAACTTCTTGGCTTTGACATTCTCATTTCCTAGGACACTTTTCTTTCCATCCCATTTGAAGACTCTTCTGTACTTCTTCACATAAGATTTCTCGTGAGGAAAGTCTTCAAACCTCGTGAACTTGCTTCGCACAGCATTTTCCAGTTTCTTGCAAAAGAACTTGGCTTGATCATTGTTTGAAGGATTTGAAAACGGTGCATGGTACAAAATTGTGAGATCTACATTCGTCCAGGAGTAAAACTGGGTCCAGCTTTTGTAGTATTCCAATGGATACTGACCCTTTCGTCTTACTACGAACATATTCTTCTCTCCATCAAACATCCAGGCTTTAATATCCGCATTGATTCCTTGCTTGTCATGATAGTGTTCTCCCAACTGGATTAGATACCTTTCAGGAGGATAGGCGAACGTCTGAGACTCCCAACCTCCGTCAAACTCCGAAGCTGGAATAGTCATGTAATCTCTATCCCTGGTATCTTTATCTTCATTTGAGGCTTCAGGTAAATCTGGTTGATTTTCCTCAGGAATATCTGCTTCAAAATCAAATGCTGGTGATTGTGAGGAATCACCTGCACCTGAACCTCCTTTATCCTTATCTCCTTGGTCAATGCTTGATTTTCTTGATTTATCTGAACTAAGCTGCCTGATCAGCTTATGAAGATCTCTAAATTGTCTGGTAAACTCTCTGTTTATCTTCTTTTGATTTTCCAATTCAGCGTTGTGGATCTTCTGAATATCAATCAAGTCTTCAATCACCTCACTTTGGACTACATTCTGGGCTTTCAGAACTTTTATTTCTTCTCTCAGTTCCTTTTCCAGTCTGAACTCAGGGGTTTCTACTGCTTTCCCCTTTTTTTGGGTTGTGGGTTGAGTGGATGACTCACCAGCACTTGAGCTTGTGACTGGTGGTACACGTGGGTCCAATCTTCTTCTTCTTGGGTCACTTGGGCCTTGCACATGGTGTTCTGTAGCAATCGGCTCAGTCTCAGTCATCTCGTCAGTAACAGAAGCACTGAGGGGAGGATCCTCCGTGGCTTTCCGTTTTCTTATCAGTGGCGTCTCAGCAGGTTCAATCTCAACTTCCTCTAAAGTGATGTCATCAAGATACGTGTCATAGTTGACATTATCTTCACCCTCAAAATTCAGTGCACCAATCCGCACATCTTCTAAGTCAAAGTCTTCCAAGTCAGAGTCATCGGGAAGGTCAACAACTTTCTTCGGAGGAGGAGGTTGACTATGTTCTTCTTCAACCGAAGCATTTCTGTTCACTGGTACTTCTTTTCTCACTATTTCTCCAAATTCTCCAAACTTGTCACCAAACGGCATCTTATCAGACAGTTTCTTCTTTGGATTTATCATTGGAAACACCTCAATGCCCATTGGCGTGGTATCATGTGTGTCATTAGTCTTCCTCAGTACTGGATATCTTGAATCCAGAACTAACTGGATGAATCTTGGAACAGCAGCAAACTTCTTGTCTCTGGACACTACGGCCTTCACATCTTCAAATATCATTCTAGACCAGTTGAACCTAACCCCTCTGATCAGTGACACCATGGCATGGGTGTGCACTTGATTCAACTGATCTGTAGAGCTCTTTTTGGCAATGACACATTTTTGCAAGTAATGTGCCAGCATCCTCCAATATGGTGGAATGAGAGCTTTCATGGTGGGAGGAGATATTGTAAGATAGCCCATCTCCTTCAGACACTGTGACACCATCTCTTTGTCCAGAACAATGGGATCAGCAGCAACATCTTTAAGTCTGAGTGCCTGTCTGAAAGTCTCTTCAGTCAACCTCACCTCAGTAGATTGAATCTTGGCAATTATCTGCTTTCCATCTTCTGATACATCTGCTGTCTTCCAAAACTCTTGCTGCATACGTTTGCATATAACCGGGTTTGCTGTTAGAGCATAGTGTAGACAGCACTTCTTCAACCCGCTATCATTGACAGGTACTTCTCTTTGTATTCAGCAGGCGGGTCCAGCAAATAAGAAACCTGATTATCATCTTTGAAAAACTCCAAATCCCTGCACTCACAAACACAGATAAACATCCAAACCACACAAAAATTCATTAGTTTTAGGGATTTCTCGAAAAACGGGCAGCATAACGGCTTAAAATTGAGTGAAAAACCAGTGAAAACATCATCAGGTACCTTTCCGATCGAAAAACAGGGTTTTCGATCGGAAAGCATCCGTCCGATCGGAAAGTATCAACAATCACCGGGAACTCTGATCGAAAAGTATTTTCTCTGATCGAAAAGGTTGTTACCCTGATCGAAAAGCCTAAGTGCTGATCGAAAAGGTTGTTACCCTGATCGAAAAGCCTAAGTGCTGATCGAAAAGGGCACGCTTCTGATCAGAAACCCTAGTTTCCGACCGAGAAGCCTTAGGCCATCGATAACCTTCGATTGAAAAGTACACAGTCTGATCGAAAAGTGTAAATTCCGACCGAAAAGTATCATCTTCTTCAAATACAACCTGCAACTCAGTCAGCAAACCAAATATGTGTGTTTTGAACACGATTTTACTCAAACAAGTGACCCAATCCAACATCCCTTCCAATCCTGACCAAAAAACACAAAATAAAACACATACTCGAGTCGATCCTTTGGGGGTTTAGCAACGCGCTTCAGACGGGGAGCCATTGCTCAAAATCGACACAGGGAATGTGGTCTTGAGGTGATTCCGACCAAGTAGAGGGTTTCGGATGGTGGCGGTGGTGGCAGTAGACGGCGAATCGGAGAGGGCAGTGGCGGCGGCGCTGTGAGGGAATCGGGGTGCTGTGGTGGTCGGATGATGGCGGGAATGGTGGTTGTGAGGTCGCAGGGTGATGGCGAGGTGAGTGGTGGTGTGCGATGGTGGTGGCCGTAGGTGGTAGTGGTGATCGGTTTTGGTGGTTGGAAAGCTAGGGTTTGGGGAGGAAAAGAGACGAAGCTAGGGAGAGTGGGGGTTTGAGCCGGCTCTCCCCTTTTTGTGTTTCAAACTTTTTTTTTTTAAAAAAAATTTCCTTTTACCCCCTCAACTTTTAAAATCATCACAAGTACCCCATACATTTCACAAACTTCAATTTTCACTTAACAAAGTTATAAATTTTTAAATAACAACCAAATCATCAATTTCACTCTTGATTATTCAGAAACCTTCCCCTGAAGTCAAGCCCGAGAGTTTTACAATCTGGCAACTTATACTAAAATAAAAATAAAAAAAAACAAAACAAACAAAATCAGAAGTTAAGATAAACAAAATAAAATTAAAAAAAATAAAATAAAATTAAACATCAACAAAAATAAAATTCTTAACTAACTGAGTTTGATTGAGAAGGCGTTATAAGGGATCATACCAGATAGTCTGTGACTAAGGAACCTTTTTCGGCTTCAGTTACTTCGCATGTTCAGGCGATTGCCGGCATTTTGGTCCATTTCTTAAACTCATGCCGCTTTCGCTTACTCAAGCAGTTTCATCACATTAAAATTATATTTTAAGGTTTATTAATTATGACAATCTATCCAGGTCATACACATAAGTCCTAGGTATAGTTTGTACAATCTATCAAGCACACCTAGTTTCCGTACAACATTTTTCACGACACCTTTTCTTAAGCCCAACATCATGCTCCAGAGGGGTTGAGAAAAGAAAAGAATAGATCACGGAGGTTTTGTTGGATAATATACAGAGTCAGCTGAATTTTTAAAACATATTCAACAATGTTCTCATCAGTGACAAAGGCTGAGGGTTTTGGACGCTTGAGGGTCTCTTTTGATTGTGCACTTGGCATCTTTTGGTTTATCATATATACAATGTGATCTTAAAAGCGTACGTGGATCAGGGTGGTTCCAGGTCTCCGCTTTCGCAGAACAGAGGAGTCCTGACTCACGTACGACATTCCCAGGTCATTGCTTATGCAAAGCAGAGGGAATGGGGATTTTTGAGCATGACATTAACACTCAGAACCGGGCGTGTGTCTCAGGATACCTGATGCACAGTCAAATAGGAATTGTACTAACCTAAGTGTGTGCTCCCTTTCAAGCATCATATGTTATCTTCAAGTGTTGTGATAAAACATACCTTTTGATTGATTGCCAGCAGAGCCTACCAAGCATATCGACCATGAATAACTGCTTTTCACATCCACCTTACACGTGTCAGTCATCAAACACCTGGAATTTTATATCACTTCCCTTAGATTTTCTTTGCGGGATTCCTTCATATCATCATTTCCTTCATAAGCAGCTACAAGTGCATCCCAAAGAGTCTTAGCAGAGGTGTATTCTTTAAACGCTTCAGCAACTTCAGGGGATAAGGCCATGGTTAGGGCAGCCAGTGCCTTTCTGTCTCGTTCCACCTTCTCCCAGTTTTCATCAACCCATTCGGTTTTTGCTTTAGGCACACGTGGTTGACCCTGTGCCCCAGCAGTTGATGGGACAAAATCTCCCACCTCAACTGACCTCATGATCTTAGCATCATGGTAGTTGATGTAATTGACAAACCGATACTTCCAGCTCATGAAATCTTTACCAGACATCAGACGGGGTGGTCTGGCATTTGTTCCGATTTTAGCGTCCATTTCCAGAGTTGCACTCGACAAGGTAGACATGTCAAAGGCCATTGCTTCAGAGAGTTAAAAATGAATCGAAAAGGGGTTTACGGCCGGAAAAGGCTTGATCGAAAAGCACTTTTCGATCGGAAAGATACGGGTTGAAAAGTCTTGGGCGATCGAAAAGTCGGATTTGGATCGGAAAGTCACTGAGGGGACTTTTCGGTCGGAGAGCACCGTGAATCGAAAAGTCACAGGGGACTTTTCGATCAAAGGGTAGATCGAGAAGTCTCGAGGGGACTTCTCGACTGAGATGAAACGGATCGAAAAGTCTCAGAGGGACTTTTCGATCTAGAATGCTGATCGAGAAGTCTCAAGGGGACTTCTTGATTGAGAGCTGCTGGTCGAAAAGTCACAGAAGGGGACTTTTCGCCTGGAAATGCCTGATCGAAAAGCCACAAAGGGGGCTTTCTCGATCGAAAAGGGGACAGAAAAGGGGTTTTTTTCGATCAGAGGCTTGATCGAAAAGTGCTGGAAGGGTCGAAAAGCTTCTGAATCACGACCAAAATTCAACGAATACTTCTGTGTTGACTTGTAACCTGCACAAAAACACCTCCGAATGTGCTAAAAGCTGAAAATCACCACAAAACTCAAACCATTAGTTGTCAAAAACTTGAATCGGATATCGCGAGAGCCTCGAAACTTGCGTTTCTTGGCTCTGATACCATATGTAAGGATCAAACTAACCCTCACGCGATATCAAAGACTAACAAAACCGTGCGGAATCCGGTTTAGCTAGGTGATTCAAGTATGAACAATATAAGCAATAATCGAATAATATGAAAACACAAATACAGAACACAAACCGATGAGTAAACTTGAGAATCCTTGAATATCGATTGCCAAACACCAAAACCGATCACCAAAGTGGTTCGGTTATACACACAATCCGCAAAAAACACAAGCAACCCTCAAACGATTTAAGATGGGTCTATATATAGTAGAGATTGACTTGGTAAGCAAGTCAATCTCTTTACAAGATTTTCGAACCCTAAGCCCACTTAAACCGATTGGACCCAAAACCCACAATAAACCTACAAAAGTTAGCCCAAGTACAATTATTTACTAGCCCACAAGTATTAAACTAAACCCAAAATTCATCTAATGCAAAAGCCTCATTTTCTAGGTCTCTACATAATGTGATGTTCATCCGGATGTTTTAAGTTCATCTGGATATCTAATGTTCATCTGGAAATTTAATTGAATTGTAGGACCTGATGACCCATACTACTTGTAATAAAATGGCACTCCTCGGTCCATATCTATCATGATGGTAAGTATTTTAAAATTGTTACATATACTATGATCAATTTCCATAACCTAATATCAATTATATGTTTTGGTATAGGTAGGAATACAAGAAAAAATGGTCTTAATTAAGCTCAAATCTGGACAGTTGAAGATGAAGATCACGTGGTAGTGTTGTTGGCTCCCGAATTGAAAATTAAATTGAGAATAATGCTTGTATGCAGTGTAATGTTCTAATTTTTTATTTGTATTTCATTTGTATTTAACTTGTAATTGAATTTTATTTTATTTGTAATTAATAATTTGTAATAACTTTTAAATACTTCATTTAACTGAAAAGGAAGCAATTACAAAGCAGTGAGGGGTAGCCGGGTAACAAGTCGCGCCGAAACCCCCATCTGATTGGCCACGCGTATAGCAATGACCCATCTGATTTCAACAACCTTTTGGTCACTTTTTTTTCTTCCCAAATATATGTGGCTAAAATAAAAATATACGTGATCATATCATACCAAAGGCCACACTTTTTATATTTTATCGTGACCGTTGCCACCCTTTGGCCACGCGTATTGGGACAAAATATCTGATTTCAACTACCCTTTGGCCAGTTTCTTTTCCAAATATATGTGGCTAAAACACAAATATACGTGACCATATAATACCAATGACCACACTTTCTATATTTTAACGTGGCCGTTGCCACCTTTTGGCCACGCGTATTGGGACAAAATATCTGATTTCAACTACCATTTGGCCACTTTTTTTTTCAAATATATGTGGTTAAAACACAAATATACGTGATCATATAATACCAAAGGCCACACATTTTATATTTTAACGTGGCCATTGCCACCATTTGGCCACGCGTATTGGGACAAAATACCTGATTTCAACTACCCTTTGGCCACTTTTTTTTTCCAAATATATGTGGCTAAAACACAAATATACGTGACCATATAATACCAAAGGCCACACTTTTTATATTTTAACGTGGTCGTTGCCACCATTTGGCCATGCGTATTGGGACAAAATATCTAATTTCAACTACCCTCTGGCCACTTTTTTTTCAAATATATGTGGCTAAAACGCAAATATACGTGACCATATAATACCAAAGGCCAAGCTATTCATATTTTAATGTGGTCGTTGCTACCCTTTGGCCATGCGTATTGAGACAAAAACTATAATTTCAGCAACCCATTTGGCCATGCTTTTTTATAACATATGTGGCTAAAATACAAATGTACGTGACCATATAATACTAAAGGCCACGCTTTTGATATTTTAATTTGGTCGTTGCCACCCTTTGGCCACGTGTATTGGGACAAAATGTATGATTTTAGCAACCCATTTGGCCACATTTTTTATAACATATGTGGCAAAAATACAAATATACGTGACCATATAATACCAAAGGCCACGTTAAACAAACACATGTGGCCATTGGGACCCTTTGGCCACGCTTTTCGGATGAATTATTTGATTACAACAACAAATATTGGTACCCTTTAGCCACGCTTCTAGGTGGCTTCAGCCACTGATATTGTAACGTGGCGTAGGATACATAAGGTGATGGGACCTTTGGTTTCGATTGAAATGGAAGAAAAAAAAAACGTGACCAAACACCTTTGGTCACGGTTTTTTTCCATGGCCAAAGGTGAATTTTGACGTGGTGTACCTTAATATATCCAGATGTTATAAATATGATTACGCCTGAGTTTAAAGTTGGACAAATTATATCTGCAATTGACATAGCTTATGTGCTACAATAATCGAAATTGAATTGTAGTTCAGCATGTTATGTTCAATATGATCCCAAGTCGTGATCTTTCTCACAAAAGACAAAAATAGTGTATGATTTTGTATTGCATTTATTTTTTTATATATCAGAAAATACCAAAAAGATTTTAGGTGTGTTTTAATATAATGTTTTGAACAATCAAAAAGATTTTATTTCTTATTTCTTTTCGATTAATCAACACGGAATACGAAATCAAATTTCAAAATCAACATATCTTGGAGTCTCGAAGAGACGTTTTGCGCCAAGATTATATATGTTGGCAGGTTTCTAAGTGGAAAGAAAACATCACAACTTCAAGTCTTCTGAAGCGGTTGGTAAAAAGATTACACGAGCTGCAATGTCAAGTATTCGAGATCAGGCTCGTCGTCAAGTTGAGGAAGATATTGATAGAAGATACAAGTTTGTGTGGAAGTTGATACTGCACATGTCGAGGGGTAGTTTGTTTATGCACAATTCTAGATCCTCATGTGAAGTATCGAATACAAGACAAAGTGATGTAAGATTGTGCTAATCCGAACTAAAGGCGAACTGCCAGTTCAGACTCACACGAACTTGTCAAAACTGGTAGTTCAGATGGTCGTGATTTTTCCGTTTGAAGTTCAACTATAAATATTTTGTCTTGTATAGATTTCAGAACTTCTGGTCATATCTTCTGTGTGTGTTTTCTGTGTAATCTCTCTGTGGTTAATACAAGTCATTTGTATTTACTCGTTGTGTTCTACGTTTTACATTGATTTCATCACGACCGAGTAGGCTATCTGACGCTCACGCATTTTTATAGGTAATTCAGTAGAGGTAGAACTTAACACGGTAAAACATCTTGAGATGGAAAAAATCAGAAACCACATAATTAAAGGATTGAGGCACCTAGAATTTCCACCTTTCTGCTCCTCATCTCCTTTCTTACCCCTAAAACATCCCCCTAGTAAACCCCTTTGAACCTAAACATTTTCGTTTCTTCAACCCAATCAATTTGCAAAATAAAACCCCTTTGCAAAATACCGTAAAACCCCCATAGCGTTTTTAATTTTACACCCCTTATTTTAGTAAAAAACGGTTCTTTTTCAAAAACCCAATTGTGACTATTTTTTTCTCCTACTCAATAAAATGTGAAAAATCCAAGACGGACCCTGGATTGAGCACTCCCTTGTCAAAAAAAAAAAAAGAGAGAGAGAAGATGCAAGTGATGAAATAAATGGATAAACCCATTAAGAGTAATTCAGAGAAGCTGTTAAAAGATTCTTTAGAAGAAAGTCACATAAAAACGGAAAATCTCAAAAAAAACCGCTATTTATACTTTTTACCCCTTTTCAAATAAACTATCCATACCCTAACCCCAGCCTACCCTTTTTAAGACCTCATGATAACTATGTGATTTCTGGTAAGATCTGTGGAGGCTCGATTGCGTGTCAAGCCTATGATCTCTACTTGTTTTCACCTAGGTATGAGTGTTCACCCCAAAATATACAAATCAATACCCGAGAGTTGAGTGATCACTTGTGAGGTATATAAATTTGTGTAAAAATAAAAATTTTAAGTAGGCTTGTAATAATTGTTTATATTTCAAAAAAGAAAAAAATAAAAATTCAATGGAGTATAAGTTGGAAAATAAATGGAGGGACAGTCTTTATATTGCCCGGAATCTTGATTTCACGAATTGATAAACTTTTGGGATGTGTCGGGCCTCATTTATAGAGTTTTGCTTGAGGACAAGCAAATGTTCAAGTGTGGGGATGTTTGATGTACGCTAAATTATACTTATTTTCATATCAAATATTCCTCACACTTTGGGTTATTTCTGACTAACTATTATCAAAATAGTGGTATATTGTTTTCTTTTTAATTTTTCAGTGTAATCCATGTGAAAATCACAAAAGGAGTAAAAAATGCCAAAATACGAAGAACATATGAAGACTTCATGATTTTTCACCAAGACCCGAGCTATGACCTTGAAAAATGGACATGATGCCTTCATACGACCTTCTATCGAGTAAAGATAAAATGGTAACCCCAAGACTCAACCACATCTCGAAGCACAACTGCTGGAAGACAACGATGTGCTCAGCAACCACTAAAAACTTAGCAGGAGCATATCTCGAGCTAGAAAGTGAGTTACGGGGTCCATAAATAGTGAATTTCGAGTATCTAGACGAGAGGAAGAAGATACATATTCATAATTTGAACATGGCCAGTTACATACTTTAGCACACCCCGTGCCAAACTCCCCAGAAGCACGGACCGTGCCCACTGTCAGGCACCCCTCGTCTCCATAGCACGGCCCCGCCTGCATGACACGCCCCGTGCTAAACTCCCCAGCCTGCCTACAAATACCCCTTAATGCTCTCATTTCAATTTTCTCATTCTCCTCCCATCTTTCTTTAGTGTATTTTTGTTCTTTTCTTGAGCTATTTGGCGTTTTTTGTGTTTTAAAATCAAGTTTATAAGACCATTAACTTAAGTAGTTTTTGCAAAATATTTGTCTATGAATCCTTTTTTTTCTCTTAAGAAAATCATTTAAGCCATGATTGGCTAAACTTTTATACTTACTTGGGAAGTAATAAACCTTTGGTGGGTTGGTTAATGACTTTATAAACTCGCTTAACGTGTGTTTATGACTTTATTAAAACCCTTTTTATTGAAAGTTTATTATTGATCTTTTTAAACAAAACGTGCTCAACGTATCACAAACCATTTGAGGAGTCGAATCACATCATCGGACTTGTGACACCCGGTTGAGGGACGATGCATAATCCTTCGGTGACTCACACCCCATGCTACATGATATGTTCTGGGTCCTTATCGTCTTTGTAAGCAAACCCAGCTGACCACACATGTCCGGGCTGAAAGTATTGGGATGGGAATGGGGGTTGGAAATATTTTGTCAATTCACAAAAGCCGAGATGGTACGTGTTTGTGAACTTGGCTCTGGTTATGCTGGACATGCATGCGCGAGAGTGGTGCATGAAACAAACGGACCTTAGTCCCTTAAAAATATAATTTTCATAATAAAATATCTGGCACGCAGGGTGTTTCCCCTGCTGGTTCATTTCGGTGTGTCGAGTGTGGTGTGTTGGCCTGAGAGGGGGCCCCATAACTAAATGTCATTACACCACTACATTTGTTCACTAGCAGCACAGTTCCTAGGGGTTTGTACTCCTTGCAGACGATCACCCGGGAGAGTAGTGATACTAGATTTGAGGCTGAGAGGCGTTGCAGTTGCCTGCTAGTTAATGATCTTAAGAAATGTTATAAACATTCATTCAATATTTTTCAACCACTGGTACGTTCTCCCAAGTAATATTAACTTCGATATACAAAACTAAAACCACCATCTTACTTTATCTTTATTTTCTTTTATTATTTTTAGTTTAGTTTAATTAAACATTTTTATACTTAATAGATTTGGTTACACGTTAATAGAGATAAAGGATCAAGAGCCCTCCTTTTCCTTGTGTCCTTGAACGATCTCGTTCAACTTACCACTACTATGTCACTACATGATGGGTGCACTTGCCCGTGTTATATGGTGAAATAGTAGTTGTTCAAGTTTATCGTGTTTATAAATTTCAAATCTTATGCAAGAAAGGTGTCACTAAAACTGCTATATTTTTATATACATCTCACAACACACCAAGATTCTTTTATTTGACCGGGAGGGCTTCTTTTATAAAACCTCCCGAACTATTTGGTCAAGAGATTAAGTGATTTTTCAAGTGACTCTTGTTCTTTTTCATAATAGGAACATTCATAGTCAGATTCACTTTGGTGTCTCTTTCTAGATTGAAATGGCTTTTGTTTAGTGATTTTCTTCCTCTTTTTAGAGAAAGAGCCATAGGATCTGCCTTTGATTTGGAAAGATCAAGGATATCAGATTCCTAGGAATCTAGAATGCAGAATAGATCATTCAGATTCTTTTCTTCCAAATCCAAGGTGGACTGAAGTATCATGGTTAAGTTTTTCCATTCACGAGGTAGACTTTTAATGAATTTTATATATGTTTCCGCATTGATTTTGATACAGTGAACTTTCTTAAATTGTTTATTATGGGTTGGGAGTGACTTAAAGGATTCATATTCGTTTAAAGCCTTTGTTCTTCTATTTCTTTTCATTTGATCCCCCTCCCCCCCCCATCAAAGAGCTTTTCAAAGGCATCCCATATGCCTTTAGCTGAGGTATTGCAGTCAACATGATATAATATCTCATGAAGGAAAGCTATGATTAGGACCGTTTTGGCTCTGTCCTCGTTTATTTCTTTGTTTTTGTCCTCCTCACTCCACCATTTTCTGGCTTTGGGTATGGAGAAAACGGGGATACCAGATGCGTCTTCAGTTTCTTTTATTTCAGGAATGTCTACGGTGGCACAGTGAGGTCCATTGGCTATGGAATCCAACAGGGAATTGTCAACTTCTTTTAGGAAGGTGGTAATTCTAATTTTTCACTATGGATATTCCTCCCTAGCTAGCATAGGGGGTTGTACTAATGAGCCAAGAGATTTCACATTGTTCCAACTTGAAGACATTCTGAGAAAGAGATTTAAACGAGATTTTTGAAAGCTTAGTAGAAACAAAGAAAAATATGTTAAAGAGCATGATCTTTGAATATGAGTTATTCAATCTGCTCTGATACCAATTGTTGGGTACCATGAGGGTCTCTTTAACAATATTGGCACAATTTGATTTAAACATGATAAACAAGTTACAGAATGTAAATCAAACTGGAAGACAACAATTTGTAAAAAAGGTTATTCTGTAAATCACAAATGTAAATAATGGTTTACACGAGTTTATAGTATGATACTTTATCAACAGAAGAAGTTTTCTACAAGAGTAAGTGGTAATTGCTTTTGAGAAGCTTTTGATTTGTGTATCAATGTCTTACCTTTGTTGGTGAAGAGCACTTGCTATTTATAGGAAGTTGTAGAAAGTTGTAAAGGAATATTGTGGTTGTGGGCGGTTGAATTTGGATTGTGTCAGAGTATATAGAACTGGTTGCCTGGTATAATTGATCGACATTCAAATTTTGTGCCTTCGTCCACTGCAACCTGTTCCAATCCTCTTCACACCACTGTGATTTAACTGAGATGGAGTCATGTGGCAATCTTCACTGTGCACATAAAACTTATTCTCCTGCTCTTCCCAAACGACATATCTAATTTCGCTTACGGGTTCTTATTCATTATATAAGGACACATCATGAGGTTCTCGTTACAGAATTCCACATTCCAATACTTTGGGCTCAATGAGAAGCCTAAGAGTCTTCTCAGCTTGAGTTGGAACTAGAATCCTCCTCAATTTTACATAGATGTCGGTCATCTCATACATGGTTAAAAACCTAGTAACTTCTTGAGCAGGGTAAGTTAGAAGCTCTCTGGTGGAGGTACTGAAGGTGAATTGACCTGTAACAGTGTCAACCTTCCAACCAGTGATGCATCTTCTGTTTGCACAATACCTTGGTATTCTAGTTTGGTATTCTAGTTTTGCGAGTTGGCTTTTTCTTACTCCCTCTCCTTTTCTTTTTCTTTTTCTTCTCATCATCAAATTCATCAACAATCTTTTCTTTTCCTCTGGATGATGAAAGGAGTGAGCTAGGGGGTCTTGAAATTTCAGAATTTTCAGGTGGTGTTGGCAATTTGGTGGGTGGTTCATTGGTTTCGGGTGCAGAGTTTGGAGTAGGTGAGGTGGGAAAAATATGAAACATAGGTTTTGGCTTTTGAGGGTAGTTTGGAGTGTATGGGGGTGAAGTTATCGGCTCTAAACTTGGGATTTAAAAGTTTAGCTTTCTTGGATGGAGGAGGTTTATTTGCATTTTGGCTTATGGGTCTTTTGGATGATGAGGATTTGCTGGTGGGTTTGAGATTAGGAATGGTAGGAGGTAATTGTGGCAGGTTGCTTGCATAGGATCTATCAGCTTCCTAGGTTCAGGTTTAATAAAAGGATTAGTGATCATACATGAGATGGTTTAAGATGGTGGTGGCATGACGAGGTTTGCATCCACAACTTATTCATCTCCCTTGAGCTTTTGATAGAAGGAATCAATGCAGCCACACAGTTCTTTTACTTTCATCTTCAGAATATCCTCCTGTGATCTCCATTCTCTAATAGTTAATACTCTCTTTACCCTTTTCAGTAGCTCATGGTTATTATCATTTTTAACCAGCCTGGTAGGCATTCTCTGTGCTATCTTCATCAGCCTATTCTTCTCAGTTTCATCCATTCTATCCAAGTCATACATATGCATTCTCCATTCATCTGATCTTCTGTTAGCTTCCTCAAACAAACTCTCAACTACAACATCTTATTAATATAACTCTAGATTTGCTTGGAATTCTTGAGATAACCTCTCAGATTCAGCTTCAACCCTGGAAGCATCCAATAAACGTCTAAGGGCGATGGCTTCTTTAGTTTGATTCAAATTTTGAATAGCCAAAATATTTTCCGCTTGAGCTTGGGTTTAAATCTGAAATGGAATTTCTGCTTGAACTGAGGGTTCCTTCTGCTATTCCGTTTGAATAGGTGGTTCACTGTTCTGTAGAGCCATAAGTGTTCGGGCAATGTCTTCCGGTTGAGTAACCAGTTTGTTTTCCATCTGAACTTCCAGTTAACTAGTTTCAGCCCGAAGAGACAATCTTTGAATTACCCAACACCTCATTGATTTGCATATCAACAACATCACCATTCCAGACAAACTCCTTTTCCTTTCCCTTTACCACTTCCACCTTCTTCTTTCCTTTCACCAAATCATCAGTAACTTCCACAACTGTAGGATCATCTTCAACAAATTTATAAACATCAGCAGCCTTTTCAGAAACTATTTCCTCATCATCATCCTACAGTCTATCAGCTAACAGTTGATCAACATGAGCCACTCCACGGGGATGATTTCATTTTACATTAAGTCAATGATCTTCTAAATGTTGACAGGAGAGGCACTAGTAATCAATATAGATGCTTAGACAAGCTGTTTTAGGGTTGGGTTGGGAGGTGCTATAGCAAGTAGCTCATTACTTCTGATATTCTCCCATGCCTCTTCAATAGTGAAAGGTTGAATGTTTGCCCTTTTAAATTCAGAACATCTAACATCAATTGGCAGTCTTTCAGCTTTATGATCTTCAATAGGAAATGTGGAGGTTGAAGTTTCATTGAATTCAGAGTCAGCTTTCTCCCCCATTTTGGCAGCATTAGCTTCATAAGCATGAGATGCACCATGTTCTTGTGTAGGGCTTGAAGAAAAAATCTCCTGAACTGGCTCTTGAACTTCTGTAGTGACGGGATTCACTAATACTGTTTGATTCTGTAACAAACCAGCAACAGTTGCATTTAATGAAGTCACCTGATCTTGAAGAGTTTTTTCCGGCTTCCTCAATTTTGGCAGTGATAAACTATCCTCAATTGGCTTTTTTTTCCAGTATCCTTTGAAGAAACCAAGCCATCAAACCTAGTTTGATTATGCTCAGTACCCATGGCTTCTTAGCACCTGGGATTCTTCTTTGCTAAATCTTCCTCCCTTGGTTCCAATGAAGAAACTTTGGGATAAGAAATAGTTAGGATTGTCGTAGAGTGGGTCTTAATTATGTTACTACTAGTAGCAAGTTCCAGTGGGGATACGTTGCTGCAGCAGCAACCCTTTCACATGAATCTCATCAGCACTCTTGAGATTCACCTCTAATGATGAGTGTGGGATAAATGAGGCAGGGTCAAGGTCCATATGAATGTTCTCAGGTAATGTGGTTGTTGAGTTAATAAACCATCATTTGGTCCTTGATTACCATCATTATCACTCATGGGTGATATATTTTGGGTAAAATGTGGGGATCCCGTGGATGGGGATTGTACATCCAAGTCTATTGACTCCCCCTCAAGAGAAGGTTAATCCCTAAGAGAAATTCCCAATTTGGATAGCTTTGTCTTAGGCTTTTTGCCTTCAGCAGGTTTAGAAGCTTGGGTGGCTATGGTTTGCACAGGTGGAGGAGACCTGGCAACCACATATTTGTACGTTTTCGTACTGGTAGATGGGTTGGTGGTGTTGGTATCTATCCTCTTTCTCTTGATTCTGGAAAAATCCTTGAAATGAGGAGGATGAGGGTTGGACAGGTGTGGGTTCAACACTTGCTGGTTGGGCAAGGTTGTCACCTTGAGCATTTTGCTCATCTGCATATACAGTTTCCTCAACCGAAATCTACCTCAGAATTGGCAGGGGATGGTCGGTATCCCTTCCAATAAAAGATGACTTGTGTTGAGCCAAATGTGAAAATGTTTTCTCAGTCAAAACCTTAAGTTGCAAAAGTTTTCCAGAAAAATTGATTTGAGGGTATTCCTCTTTCAAAATGTATGATAGAAATCTAGGGTAAACATAGAAAGAGAAATTTTCAATATATTTTTCATGGCTTGAAAGATCAGTTCAGAGAAGTTAAAGTTTTCACCCTTAACAATTGCGTAGAAGGCAGATGCTTGTGCTGCAGCCATCTCATCAAAGTCGGCCCTTTCAGGAGTTAAACATACCAGCATCGTGTGTGCCAAAACCCTTCATTTGTAGGGTAGTTGCCCCTTCTCGATTGATTTGCTTATGGGAGGGCCACCGTAGCCTAATGATTTGAACATGGGAATATACTCATCTCTGCTCAATCTCAAGGAACCGTCTTTGTCTTTCAGTTGCAACTGGTTTCTAATAACATATTCAGAGATTACCACACCAGTTGTCGTACCCCAACCGACGGTGGAATATGTCGGGGCGCAATGATTGTCCAGATGCACACAACACTAATTAAATGTTGCGACATTCTTAATTAACCCATTTCGAAGCATTCAATTATTACATAATAATAATCCAATACAAAACATCAATGAATAACAAATTAACTCGATTAATTTAGGTCTCACTAAGTCCATATGCATCCTAAAGTATCATCAACGAAATCATTGATATCAAACAATAAAGCCTGTAACATGTACAACATACGAGTCAACTACAAGTAGTTGGTGAGTAAACGTAGGTTTAGTATACTTCAATAGTTTAAAAGCATGCAATCCATGAGTAAAGTGCAATCGAGTACGATAAATCTGCTAAGATATAGAGCAAATAAGGGTGTATGAGCGAACCTCGACAACAAGTGTTAGAACACAATGTAAATGTAACGGAAAACAGTCAAGTATTAGAAGAAAAGATAAGATATATCTGTTGAAAATAGAGTGTCCTGACCCGACGAATTAACGAACCCGACCGATATTGACCCGTAAGAGTTACACCCGGGTCAACGGACTATTAAATCTAATTAATTGTTAATTAGAAATAAACGAACTAAATGGTGAATTAAATAAATACTAATTATTTATATAATTAAAACGACAAAATATATCGATTCAAAAATTACTTGGTAATTAAAAGACGGACCGATCAGTTGTTACCGGATTAACAGACTGATCGGTTGGTGGACTTAAGGAGAATCACGACCGGGCCCAGCTCACAGGCCCCGGTCCGCGATTTAATAATAAAAGAAGAAGGGAGGAGGTGGATTGCAACAAAAAGTCAAAAACCCTAATCCCCTCTCTCTCTCTCTCCCTGCGCCGATACCCACCGAAGCCGGCTCTGCCGCCGCCAACCGCCGACCGCCGATCGCCGCCACCTCGTACACCGTGATCTCTTCGCAATCCCTGATGGATCCCCGTCTTGCCAGTATCTGTGCCCGACTCGAGAGCGAAGCCGTCGCAGCCCGAGCCGAAGCCGCAGCCCGAGCCGGAGCCGAAGCCGAAGCCGCAGCCCGAGCCGCCGCCGCGGCTCAAGCCGCCGCCGCCGCCGCTGCCTCTCACGCGCCGCCACGCGACCACCGACCGGTGGTTCTCGCGCTGCCGGCGCAGCCGAGACCACCGCGTCCGGTTCCGTCGTCGTGGCCCGCGCCGTTATACCCGTGTAAAACGCAATAACAATCTTACTA
>JBCNJP010000007.1:49170850-49202334 GCA_039602395.1 Deinandra increscens subsp. villosa | reverse complement strand
CAATACCGTTCTTGTGTTCTACACAATATATTTGCTCTGGTCGACTATGAGCTAGCAGTAAACACTGGTCTGAAGAAACTTGCCATCCACACTGCAAAAGAAGACCTTCCCTCCGGACTACAATGGAAAGGATCTAAATTAAATCCTAGAACCGATGACGTAGGAATCTGCTTCAGGAACCACAATGATACAAAAGGGCTTCTTCATAATAAACCAAAGTCATGCTTACTCCAATGCATCACTAAGACTTATCTCATTCCTATTTAAAGAAAACAAAGAAGCTGACCCTGAGATAGTAAGAAGAAGGGAACTGATTATCAGGTCCTTAGAAGAACTGAAGCAACACAGAACACTCCAAAAGGAACTACACAGAGCCTGCTAGAGTCCACTTCCCAAGAAATTCACAGTCAGAGAAGACTCTATAACCCATGATCTATTTTAAGAACATAAATGTAATCATCATACTATATTGTTCATTTCCCAATGAGATACCTACTTTCTCTTTTTGTTCATGTTCTCCAAATACTTAGGGGAGATTGTTAGAACACAATGTAAATGTAAAGGAAAATAGTCAAGTATTAGAAGAAAAGATAAGATATATCCTCAAAGGAGAAATGATATTAAAATCTGTATGAAATACAGATTTCTGTATTCATACAGAACTACTCCGGAAATTCCGAAGTAGTTTTGTACAGATCAAACTCTACATAAATCCTCATTTCTGTAGAAGGCTTCTAATGGGAAGCATCAACAGTCTTCAAAGAAGAGTCCTGAAGGAGTTCTGGGCTATTAGAAGATAAAAATTACGAGGAGAACAATTCTGCCTTTGTGTGAGGAACAAGCAAATTGAACACCAACTTGGCATTAATCACTGAAGCAGTCGAAGACAGTTAAAAAAGAGATAAATTGAATATCCTCAATTTATCTCTATATACTCTGAAACACTCCAAATTCAACCATCCTCAACCACCTTATCCAATTGCAACTTGCTGTATCTTCCTATAAATAGCAAGCTGACTTCACCAAACAAGGTAAGACCACAAGTATACAACTCAATATCTTCTTAAAGCAATTACAACTTACTCCCATAGAAAAGTTATTTATGTGGATACATTGTTATACTATAAACTCGTGTAAACCATTATTTACATTTGAGATATACAGAAAACCCCTTTTTATGAATTGATGTCTTCCAATTTGATTTACTTTCCGCAACTTGTTTTTCTATTTTAAATCAAATTGTGCCAACATTGTTAAAGAGCCCCTCATGGGACCCAACAATAAGGTTACCAATCACCCAACACCAAATACCAGTCAAGTCAGGTGGGTCGTCACATCGATAGATCTATCATTGAAACCTCAGCTTTTTACAGTTAATGTCGCATGAGTATGAGTATGAGCATGAGCATAGCAAAAATAACTACATAAGTTCACATACAAGAGTGTAGGATCGAATTCTGGTTAGAGAGTTGAACCAATTACAAGGTTTTACTTTAGAATTAACCAGGCGGAAACAAGTTAATTCGTGTGTTCTATTTCTGGTAAAGTAATATGAAGTCGAATATAAGACAAGTATAACAATAATATGAATAAAATTGCAAACTGTATTATAACTTGCAGATTTCGAAGTGCATATCAGAGTGATTTACACTTTGCTTATTTAAAGCAGAGTTAAAAGTGTCTATATATAGTGCCCTAAGAAATTAGGAGAGCCCTTGATTTCTCTAACCATCATCTCGACCGTCAAGTAAAGATACATGAACTAGAATAATAATAAACTAGTCTAGAAGATAATCGTGTCAGCTTCATGGTAGGAGAATGGTGGGAAACTGGATCTAGATATGTCAAAGACAAGTGGAGCAGGTCAAGTTGATGTAAAACTACTAAGGGATCTTACTACTGCTAGATTCAGTAAATCGAGAGTGAACACGATGTAAATAAAGCTTTGCTTTATTGATTCACTAAGAGTTACAAGCTAGAGAGAGAAACACACTCAGTTACACACAGTTAAGAAGATGAAGAATGACAGAACTACTAAGCTCTCTCTAACACGAACTAATTATAGTCACTTACATATTGGCTGGCGTACCACCTGGCAGACCAGTTGGTACACCCGTACCAACTGGTACGGTGGACCATATGGTACGGCCATCTTGGTATGTTGACTATAAGACTCACAAAGACGCTCTAGTCTAGATACAATACACGAGACACAACTTAACATAGAAATATACTCTAACAAACTCCCTTTAACGTGTAGTGTATCTATGTACTTGAACAATCTTTGTACTTTAAGATCCACTTGTGAAAGTTATAACAAACTCCCCCTTTCACCATGCTTGAGTCTTGTCACACAGAACCTGCAATTTCAGAAGACAGAAACACGACTTTCTTTTTCTTTTGAAAAGTAATTTAATCCTGGCGCAAAACTTCTCTTCGAGAATCCAAGATATAGTTTTAAAATTTTGATTTCGTATCGTGTATCGATTGGTTGAAAACAAATAAGAAACAAAATATTTTTGGCTTTTTGAAACTTATATCAAAACACACCTAAAATCTTTTTGATTTTTCTAAATTTATGCTAAAACACACCTAAAATCTTTTTGGAATTTTCAGATATGAAGCATAAATGCAATACAGAAATGAAATGCTGAATCACACACGATTTTTGTCTTTTGTGAGAAAGATCACAACTTGGGATCATATTGATCATGACATGCGGAACTACACTTCAATTTCTATTACTTCAGCCCATAAGTCATGTCGATTACTGCTATAATTTGTCCATCTTAAACTCAGGCACAATCATACTCATAACATCTGGATATGTTATTGTATAGATTAGATTTGTTTTGACCAGTGTACCCCACACAATCAGACATACTCAGATATGCATTTGCTTATCACACTTTGTGATTTCATTTGTGATTTAATCACATAATAATTGTATTTATGATATAGTCAACTGTGTTCCATGTAAAAAGAAATAAGAACGTTAAATCATCTACCCTAAGTTCAATCTTTTGATACGCAGATAAGGCCTCAGATTTAATAAAATAAGAAAATAAAACAAGTTGAAACTGTATAACTCAACAACAATCAAGTCGGTACTCCCGTACACGCAGATAGAGTCCGATGAGTTATACGAAACACCAAAGAAAATAAACCAAGTTTAAATCTTTAAAAAATAAAGAAAATCAAACAAGTTTAAATCTTTAAAAAATGAACACATGTATACATAGTGACTTCTCATTTTTCTTTTTCAACATATCTTTTTATTGATATCATGAGATATGCATCAAGATGTTGTCTACTTGGTCAAGCATTTGTATTTTAATGTATATCACATCTGAATACTTTCTGATTTAATGCCGAGCCTACCAAGCACATCGAGCAATGATCTTATGGCTTTTTCATCTATTTTATCCATGAGCAAGACACGTAAGCCAATGTAACATCATTTCCCAAATATGTCGGATACAAATTTCTCATTTTTCAATGTTTTTGTATTATCTGTTTTTCAATGTTTTTGTATTTTTTCATTTTCTCCCCCTTAAAATGAAAACTCTATTTTTTTTTAATTTTCATTTTAACAAAAATTCACAAACACTATTTTTGGTTTTTTAATTTTCTCCCACTAATCTACATACGGAATGTAAAAGAAAGAAAATTGACCAATCGATACTAATACCTTTCAGTTTAAACTTTCAGATAAACTATCAAATTTTTATAAGATGAAGCATTCAATTTAAGTTAAGCAGGACACTCCACTATTAGTGACTTCTTGAAGCTTGAACTTCACAATCACTAACAGGTCTTCTTGAAGAAACCTACACACTGGTTTTAAAAAAAAGTATTCAAATGACCCGAAGCACACAGCTTCTGCTCGACCAGTGTCTTCAACAAAATTAGTTGCAACCGTGCTAACCACTTTAGGTCGCCACTGCATTTTTGCTTTTTCATTTTTAATAGAGTCATCATCATGTGATGAACCACAAACACTTGAATCAAATTTGAAAAATTATTTATTTTTAGATTTTGACTTGGAAGGCGTAGACTCGGTAAAAATCCTGCCTGATTTATCAATAAATGTGGCAGATTTGTTTGAAAATGAACTTTTTACAGTTTTAGGACAATCACGTGCCATGTGTCCCTTTCGGCGACATTGATAGCACAGACGATAGGATCGTTGAGATTGTGATTTGTCCTGAACTGAAGGACATCTATCAATAAACTCAGAACCATTAGAAATATCATCAAAAATTTGGAATCGGTTAGAATGTACCCATTTCGATGTAGGACTTCGAGGTGTGGAATTTGATCCAGAGGATGAAAACTCCTTAATCTTTTGAGCATCCCGAGAAGAACTTTTAGATGAAGCCTCTTCTGAATCTTACCTCCGATCCCTTTTTCCATTGTAGACATAAACACCTGAGCCAAATGATAGATTTGTTCCAAGCTTGTGTCTTTCTTTTCCTTTGGAGCTTTCTTGGGCATATTCTTCTTGACATTCTTTTCAAACTTCTTACCTTCACTTCCCAAACCTGAAAATTTATAACCTGGTAGCTTTGATAAATCAATTTAAGAACCGAAAGGACCAGCTTTAGCAGCTTGATTGAATGCTACTTTCATATCCTTCAACTTGTTAGCTTCTACCAAGTTAGCAGCAGCTTGTGCTTCACTCAACAAACCCTCATTTTTCTCAATCACCTTATCAGCAAAGATGATTCCTTCATCAGAAATAAACCCACCAGAAACAAATTTAGAAGTAGATTTGTCAATCACACTTTCCTCCTTTTTTACTTTTTTGTTTGAAACCATTGATGTCTTCTTCTCAGATTTCTTAGGAACTAATTCAGAATAGTCACCAATTGTTTCAGAAGATTTGACCTCAGCCAGAGGATCAGTTTGAACCAACGGGGGTGGTAATTGATTGAATTCTTCACCGCCAAACACTCTTCTGAAATTTTCATCATTGCACAAATAACTTGTAAACGAGTGTGAATTCTTCAAATTATTTAACTGAAGATGCAAATCCAGAATTTGAACATTTAAATCTGATATCTTTTTCTGCGCTTCACCCAAAGCCTTTTCTGATTCTATCAGCTATTTTGAAACTCTGTTAGACAAAGATTTTTCTCTTCTCACTTTATCATGGGCATCAAACATTTCCTGTGTAACATTTTCCACCTTTCCTTGATAAATCTCTACATTTCTTGTCAAAAGTTTGTTTTCTTTTGTCAGATCGGTGACTTTATCTTGTAATTTTGACTGGAGGACTTGATAATCATTGTTCGAAACCATGATTTTATGATAAGATTTCTGAAGTTCAAAATTGGTAATCAGAAGTGATTCCACTCTTGCTTTAGATTTCTTATACAAGGCATCAAAATCCCCAATAGCATCCTTTGCTTCGAACTCCCACTTTTCAACCTTTGTAACTAACTCGACATTTTCATTTTGTAACTGTAAGATAAGTTCTTTATTTACACTAAATATCTCATCCAATCTTGTCTTTAGCTCTAAAACCTCTTATATCAACACCTTCTTTTCTTGTTCCAACATTGCATTAGCTTTGAAAATCTCATTAGAAACTTCACACTCTCTTTTGTAACCTTCTATCTCTTCTTCTTTCTTCTCATTTTCAACAATCAACCCCTTCTTTTCAGAAATCAATTCTCAAATATTTCTCTCTTTTTGAGCATAAAATTTACATGTTGACTCATACACACTAATTTCATAATAACTTGTTTCAGATGTACTTGTTTGAGATTCAGAATCACTTGATTCAACTTGCATAGTAGCCATCAATGCATAATTTTCTGGAGAATGAACTAAAAGTGCAGATTCATCTGGAAAATGCTTAGCCTAATCATATTCTTCCTCGACCACCATTGCTTTTGCATTATGGTCATGATTAGCTGAAGTACTTGGTTTAAAAGAAGATTTCTTGCATTCTCGAGCAAAATGTCCTTATTTGGAACATTTGTAACATTTCAGTTTAGACTTATCTAAACCCAGTTTGCCTCCTTGAATAATCGAATTCTTGCCATGTTTGTCCACAAACCGTCTTCCACTTTCAACAGGCATAGAAAACTGCCAATCCAAATCTAAATTATGCAGCTGATCATCATCCATCTATTTTAGATCCTCCGAAACCAAACCAGAATTACCAATGTGACTAAATATGGATTCAGATGAAGATGATATGAAAGCAGATAACAAAGCAGCTAGATCTTCGGTTGCTTGATTAGAAGTAGACTTGCTTGCTGATATATCAGGTATAGTAAAACTACAACCCGAAGAATAACCAGTATTTTTAGAGTTTCCAGCAAGAAAATCTGTTGTTGGTGCATTACTGCTTGAAATAGAATGTGATTTTGCTTTAGCATGCACAGTAGCAAAATTCTCTCTAAAATATACTTCAGGATTCTGAACAGATGGAATTGCTGACTTTTTCACAAGTAATTCCATTTCCCGAGCTTGTAATTTGCTTATCAACTGATTGAATATCCAACTTGATTAGTTTGGATCATTAGATAACATTATCACAAAATTCTCCCACTTTTCGGGTAGAGCTTCCAGAAATTTCTCCTTTAACTCGTCATTTTCTTTCTTAACACCTACAATGTCAAGTTCATTGATCAAATGTAAAAACCTTGCAATCAAATATGTGATCTTTTCATTGTCACAAAGCCCAAAATTGTCAAACTTTTTCTTCAAAACTTTCTTTCGAGTATTCTTGTACTAATCATTACCCTCACATCTTTCCTTAATAGAACCCCATAATTGTTTCGAAGTTGGAAATTTCTTAAACTGATGCATCGAATCTTTGGGTAATGCCATCGTGAGAAAACTATAAGTTTTCTTTTCTCTTGCAAATACCTTCTTTTCTTCAGGCTCAAAATCACTTGTCGATTTTGGTAAAGTATTAGCAATCAACGGATACTCATATTGTTTTTCAATCGGAATCCAACAATCAACATCTTGTGAGTATATGTAAGATTCATATCTTTTCTTTCAGTTATGATAATCTTCCAATCGAAGTAATTTAGGAACTTTCTGAGTTTAACCGATTTCATTATCATAGTTCATCATGGCTTGCATTGAGGTTTGCATAGCTGAAAACGCTTGAAAATCACTCATCTTGAAGTTAAAATTTGAATGTAAAAGTATAGATCTCATCGAGATGAACGTTTTGGCTGGTATTAGCTCCCGTAACTCTTAACGGTGCTCACGTTACGTTAGTTTTAGTGAAGACCAATTTTCTGACAGCGTATCAAAACTAGTCTCAGTGTACCAAACCAACGACTTCCATACCAACAGAGTGCAACGTACCACCAACATACCAAAACTCCAACGTACCAAAAAACCGGACCAGAAATCTCAACGTACCAGATCAAGCAGCGTACTAATTTGGTACGGTGTAACTGCCAGCGTACCAAAAAATAACCGTCGTGTACCAACAATGAGGATTTCCTTGCGTACTAAAACCAGCATACCAGAATCTTTGAAGATTGCCTTGCGTACCACAGAGCGTACCAAAGGCGCACCAGCTGTTCTTCGAGCGTACCAACGGTGTACCACACTAAATTCGACTGAATTTTGAGAAAATGGACGATTTGACATGTAATTCGCAGCAGTAGACTCCGAAAACACTCTAGGAATGTTTAGAAATCAGCAATGTTGCAGAAATCGCGATTAATCGGTGATTAATCAGCGATTAATCGCTTAACGGTCCCTCACCGTCTACGATTAATGGTTTAACGGTCAGTTGGTTAACAACGGTCAATATCGGTCCTTGGCGGTCCTTAGCGGTCTTGGCGGCCTTGACGGTTAGCCAATTTTTTAATTAAAAAATTCTCAAATATATTCTTTTAGCGTTTATTAGAAGAGAATGCCAAAAGTCGACAAAACCTAACATCGCAACTCTACCTTTTCATAATCAAGCACCCCAGAGGGAACTTTTTGATGGAGATTTCGAGTCCGAGGATGAGGTGGTAATGTTTAAAAATGAGTACGAGTCGGATGGAGTCCAAATCTTGGAATCACCATGAGAATGTTAAAAGAAGATGACAATTTAAGTATAAAAATGTGTTTGTTTTTTTAGATTATTAAACGTATTCGAATTTAATATTGTAGTTTTTACTTAAACAATTATATAAGTACTAGTTTATTATTTTTTAAGGTTATTTATTTATTAACTATACTAGGATATTGCCATGTTGGAATATATATGTAATAATTTAGGGTCACCGATTAATCGTTGATTAATCTTGATTAATCCGATTAATTGCTTAGCACCAGTCGACTGTCGAGCTACCGCCAAGCGATTTCTGCAACCTTGGAAATCAGTTTTTAGCTCAATATCACTCGGAATTGGACAGAAATGATGAGAAACGAAGAAAAACCCAATGTTTCTCACTCTAGAATCCGAAAATTTACTAAATCGCAGCAGTAGAGCAACCAAATGCTCTGATACCACTTGTAAAACCACTAAGGGATCTTACTACTGCTAGATTCAGTAAATCGAGAACGAACACGAAATAAATAAAGCTTTGCTTTATTGGTTCACTAAGAGTTACAAGCTAGAGAGAGAAACACACTCAGTTACACATAGTTAAGAAGATGAAGAATGACAGAATAACTAAGCTCTCTCTAACACGAACTATATATAGTCACTTACATACTGGTCGGCGTACCACCCGGCGGACAAGTTTGTACGCCCGTACAAACTTGTTCGTCGGACCATATGGTACAGCCATCTTGGTATGTTGACTATAAGACTTGTTGATACCTGATCTGTGCGTCGTGTGAAGTATCGAGTTGCATCAAGTAAAGAACAAGTTCAAGCCAAAGTGTGACCGGCCGAACCTAGTCCGAACTTGGAGTTCGGACCAGGGCGAACCTCAGGTTCGGCTGAGGTTCGGCGGGTCAGTATAAATACATGTTTGTTCTTTGTGTTTGGGGTTCTAAGCGTGAGAGATATTCATAAGTGTGTGTTTCTATGGTTTATTCTCTATGTCTCTTCTCTGTGATTCTGATTGTAATTGTTCTTCTTTAGATCAATTAAACAATCGTTATAATTACTCGTTTCGCATCCGAATAGCTAGATTGAGTAGATGATTCGATGCTCATGACTTTTCAAGTGGTATAAGAGCTTTCTGGTTCATTCTACTGATCCGTGGTTGCTATTTTCAGATTTTTGAAACATTTTGGTGTTTTTTTAGTGTGTTTATGTGAGTTCAATCAAATCTGTCAAGTTTTCTGTGTCAAATTTGTTCCTAAATTGTTCTTCATCACTTTTTCTGATCAACTGCTATGAATTTTGTCAAAATTCGTCCAAATTCGAACTTTTTGATATAACTATGTTGCTGTTCGGACTAACCGTCGTCCGAACTTGAGGTTCGTCAGGATAACTGCTCCGAACTTAGAGTTCGTCTAGTGTTCATTGAGAGTTCGGATTATCTTCTGGTTCGTTTAAGGTTCGTTCGAAGTTCGGTGTGTTTTCTGTTCAGAAGAGGTTTGGGTATTGTTCGGAAAGAGTTCGTTGAGAGTTCGTTGAGGGTTCAGTGGTATTACATTCAGAAAGGGTTCGTTCGAGGTTCGGTTAAGGTTCGGTACATTGTTAAGGTTCGGGAAGAGTTCGGCCAATCAGATTTTTGGAATTTTCTACGATGTCAGAATTTCAAGATTTTGCAGCGATGCAGAGTGTGATGCAGACCATGATGAAGTTCGATAATGAAATAGGAACAAGTCAGAAAGTTCCCAAGTTGTTGAAGTTGGAAGATTATCAGAATTGGAAGCAACGATTTTCTGCTTACATAAGCACGAATGATATCGATTTGTGGATTCAAATCAAGAAGCTTTATCAACATCCGACTGATCAAGGAGATTTCAAGGAAGTTCATACCTTCGACATTGCTGAAAGGAAATCATATGAGCTTGAACAAAAGCTTTCGGTTATCTTACAATGTCATTACACACTGAGTTGTTACATTAATTTAGTACGTGCAAGAAATCAAAACAATTGTGGGATGCTTTATCAGCAAGATGTGAGGGGAATGATGAATACAAGAAGAGTCGAAGAAAGCTGTTGAATAAAGAATTTGATAACTTTCAATTTTATGACAATGAAAACATTACCGCTCTTGTTTCACGGTTTTCAAATCTGATTAGTGAATTAAAGGTAGTTGGAATTGAGAAAACCGATGCAGATTTGAAAGAAAATATTATGGAAGCTTTGCCTGAAAAGTAGGAAAACTATGTTTTGTTACTCACTCATGATAAAGAATATTCTACATTGACATTTCATGAGCTTACCGGAAAACTTCATGCTCGGGAAATGGAAATGTTAAATTCAAAGAAGTCAACTGCAACGTTACAAAATCCTGAGTTGTATCATGGAGAGAATACTACTAGTATGAATGCTAAAGCTAAACCAAATCTGAGTTCTGCACCAAGTGTTGCTTTTATGGCTGGAGTTTCTGGAAATTCTGATTCTTCAAAAGGTTGCAGTTTTACCATTCCAAATTTCACAAATCAGAATGCCTTGTCTACTAAAACAACCGAAGAGTATGCTAAAATGATTTCTGCCTTAATTACATCATCTTTTGTGTTGGTTATCAAGAATGTTGCTAATGCAAAGCTTACGAGGAATGATCTTGATGAACTTGATGATGATTAATTGAATGAATTAGATTTAGATTGGCAATACGCTATGCTAGATCAAAGATCAAAACGATTTTCTCAAGAAACATGGCAGGAGTTCATCTGATTTCAATGGCAAATTGGGATTTGATAAATCCAAGTTAAAGTGTTATAAATGATCAAAGCTTCCCCATTTTGCTAAAGAATGTCAACAAGCGCATGTTAGCAAACCCGGTTTTACTCAACCATCGTCCAATAATTCAACAAAGACAACAGTTTTTACAGTTCAAAATGATGGTGTTTATGATTGGCGTAAACATTTTGATTCATCTGCTTTGATTATCACTCATGATCAACAAACAGATTATTGTTCAGATACAAGTTCAGCACCGAATTCCTATGAATCTGCTGAAAACATGGAAAGTTTGTTGAAAGAAAATGCTTCGTTATTGAATAAAATTCAAAAGCTTTCTAAGGAATTCAAGTTGGTTAGTTCAGATTTGGAGGTTTCTAAGGAACATGAGAAGGAATTAGTTTTGAAAAATGAATTTTTGATTATAGAAATCAAATTGTTGAATGAAGTTTTTGAAATATCCAAACAAAATAGAAAGAATGTTGAAGCTACAAATGCAAATATCAGTGAAGAGAGCAATGAGTTGGTTAATGAAGTCAAGAAATGGAAGGAAGAAGCAGAAGACGCTGCAAATGATTTTCAGAATCTTTTTGATAAGTCAAAAATCAAGCTTGATCTGCTTACAAAGGATGCTGAAGAATCTGCTGCTAAGATTGAAAGTTATCAAGCTGTGATGGAGAAATATTTGAATGAAAAGCATGAATTGGTAAGTGTAAATAAAGTTCAAACAGCAAATTTGGAGATTCAAAAACGGAATGAAGATAAATTGAAGAAAGAGTTATTTGAAGGGCTGGAAAATCTTCGAATGCAGTAATTTGAAACACATAAAGCTGCAAAAAGATTAATAGCGACTGAGAAGGAGTTGGCAGAAGCTCAACAGCAAATATCAAATTTAAAGATTATAGTAATTGATGCCAATCGATTGCTGAATAATGTCTCTAATTCTCAATTGTTCACAAGCTTCTTAGCAAATGATGCTAATTTTGAAAACATATTTAACAAAAGTTCATCACCCCCTGCTCATATCAAAGAAGTTTTTAGAGAAGAGAAGGAAAAGATTGAAGATGTTGATTATTCAAAGTTTTCGTCTACTACTGAAGAAGAAAATATTGTGAAGAAGAAGAAAACCAAGAAGACTAAAACGAAGAAAGATAAGAAATCTGAGATTCCTCCAGCTCCAAAGTTTGTTTCTGGTTCTTCTTCCGCAGATAATGAGAAATCAGCTACTTCAAGTGAGAAGATTCGTTCTCAACCTGAATTTGATGAGACGATCTTCTTTGAGCAGAAAAACATTAACGAAATCAAAGCTGAATTTTCAAAGTTAGCAAAGGATGGACACCAGAATTTACATTCTGAGGATAAAGTTTTTAGGAAAAATGTTGGTTTGGGTTTTCAATCTTCACATATCAAAGCTGGGGAGGTTCCAGCATTAACACCACAAGATTTGAAAAAGCTTAAAATGAAGCAAGTGAAAAAGGAAGTTTTCAAGGCTGAAAGGGTTCAAACTGAGCGATTCTACAAGCTCAAAGGTTCAGAACAGATTTACTCTGATAAAGAATGTCCTCTTCACTGCGTTGATGCAAGGAAGATTTCTGAAGTACTTGTCAAAGATATTGTTTCATCAGACATGAAGAATCAGAAAGCTAAAGTTTCTTCTGATGGTTCACATTCTTGAAGCCCAGCATCTAAATGGGTGCATGATCACAGCCAACAGGTATATGATTCTTTTTCTGATCACGTTCGAGATATTCATGTTTGTGACTCTGTGCAGGCACCTAAAAGGTGGGACAAAACTAAACGTCTATCTTATGTTTGCCGCCAAATAGGGCATATGGCAAAAGATTGTCCACTCCTTGCTGAATCAAAACAAAGGTCTCAAAAGATATCAGTTTTTGGTAAACTTGCCAAACCAAAGTTCTTTGATGAATAAGGAAAAGTTTTTGATGAATGTGAACCTACATTCTTTTTAAAACAAAAATGTTTAGTTCCTATGTTTCAAAAGGTTCAAAATGTAGGTTCTTCATCACAGTCACCTATGA
This sequence comes from Deinandra increscens subsp. villosa, assembly GCA_039602395.1. Classification (NCBI taxonomy): domain Eukaryota; kingdom Viridiplantae; phylum Streptophyta; class Magnoliopsida; order Asterales; family Asteraceae; genus Deinandra; species Deinandra increscens. The sequence goes on along the minus strand of JBCNJP010000007.1, from coordinate 49,189,512 downwards.
TTGATTCATCAAAAATGAGTTACCAAAAGAATCACAAATTTGGAAACCAAAGGTTTTCAAAACAAAACCAGGACACTGGTCGACCTGAAGCAGTCGCTTCGGGTCAAGTTAAACACTGATGAATTTGCCCAGTGTGCAGGTACTACTAGAAGACCTTTCGACGATTGCACAGTTGTTGATGGAGGAGTATTCTGCTTAACTTAAATTGATTGCAATATATTTTTCTAACCTGTAAATTTTCTGAAATTCTTAAACTGCAAGGTATCCGTGTTGATTGATCAATTTTTCTTAGAAATCCAAAAATAGAGTCTTGTTTTTGTAAAATGAAAATCCAAAAATAGAGTTTTCATTTTAAGGGGGGGAATTGCATGTAAGGGGGAGAAATTGTGAAAGTGCATGTTATGGGAAGAAGGTGAATACATGCACAATATATAAGGAAGGTGAATACATGCACAATATATAAAATTATGAGAGATTGATCATTGGGAAATGATGGTACATTGGCTTACATATTTGACTCATGGATAGAATAGATGAAAGAGCCATAAGATCATTGTTAGATATGTTTGGTAGACTCGTCAAATCAGAAAGTATTCAGATGTGATATACACTAAATATTATTGCTTGACCATGTGGATAACATCTTGATGTGTATTTCATGACAAAAAGTAAAATAAGTGTGAAAAATAAATTGAGAAGTCACTGTGTATACATGTGTTCTTTTTGCAAAGATTAAAACTTGTTTTATTTTCTTTATTTTGTCAAACGATCGGGCTTTCTCTGCATGCTCACAAGGCCGACCTGATAGTTGTTCGTTTGACGTTCTGCTTTATTTTCTTTGTTGTTTCGTATAGCTCATCGGACTTTCTATGCGTGTACGGGAGTACCGACCTGATTGTTGTTGGGTTATACAATTTCAACTTGTTTTATTTTTCTTATTTTGTTAAATCCGAGGCCTTATCTGCGTATCGAAAGATCGACCTTTAGGTAGACGATTTAACATTCTTATTTCTTTTTGCATGGAACACAGTTGACGATATCATAAAATATTATACTTTGTGACAATTCACAAGTGTAATCACACAAAAAGAAAAAGCAAAAGAAAAAGAAAAAGGAAAACGAAAATGTCTGAATATGTCTGATAGTGTGGGATACACTGGTCAAAGCAAATCTAATCAATACTTTAACATATCCAGATGTTATGAGTATGATTTTGCCTGAGTTTAAGATGGAAAAAATATACCAGCAATCAGCATGACTTATATAATTCAATTAGTTGAAATTGAAGTGTAGTTTCGTGCGTCATGACCAATATGATCCCATATAGAGATCTTTCTCATACCAAAAATAGAGTTTGATTCTGTATTGTAGTTTTGTTTCATTTTGGAAAAAGTGCAAAAAGATTTTTGTGTGTTTTAGCATAAGTTTGAAAAATCAAAAAGATTTTAGGTTTGTTTTGATATAAACTTTCTATAAGCCAAAAAGATTTTGTTTCTGCTTTATTATCGATCTAATCAACACATGATACAAAATCAAAATTTCAAAATCATATCTTAAAGTCTCGAAGAGACGTTTTGTGCCAAGATTATTTAAATTTTGAGCAGGTTGCTAAAGTGAAAGAAATCACAACTTCAAGTCTTCTGAAGTTGTTGATAAAGACCAGAGATACATCTGACATTGTCAAGTATTTAAGATCAAGCTACGATCAAGTTGAGGAGGAGTTTGTTCGAAGATTCATTTCATTGGACGAACAGATTCTACACTTGAGGGGGAGTTTGATTGAAGATACTTTTGTGATGATGTTGAAGAGATACTGCACACGACGAGGGGGAGTTTGTTGATACATGATTTGTGCGTCGTGTGAAGTATCGAGTTGCATCAAGTAAAGAACAAGTTCAAGCCAAAGTGTGACTGGCTGAACCTGGTCCGAACCTAGAGTTCGGATCAGGGTGAACCTCAGGTTCAGCTGACATTCGGCGGGTCAGTATAAATACATGTTTGTTCTTTGTGTTAGAGGTTTTGAGCATGAGAGATATTCATAAGTGTGTGTTTCTGTGATGTATTCTCTGTGTCTGTTCTCTGTGATTCTGATTGTAATTGTTATTCTTTAGATCAATAAAACAATCATTATAATTACTCGTTTCGCATCCGAATAGCTAGATTCAGTAGACGATCTGATGCTCACGACTTTTCAAGACTCACAAAGACGCTCTAGTCTAGATACAATACACGAGACACAACGTACCATAGAAATATTCTCTAACAGTTGCTGTCCGAGATAACTCGCCTTACCGAGGTAACTTGAGTTATCTCGGGCGTATTCACTGTCCGAGATAAAATTGTGCTCCCGAGGTAAAATAGGCTTTCGAGGTAAAATGACCTTCCGAGGTAACTATAAGTTATCTCGGGCAGTCTGTTCTTCCGAGGTAACTTATCTCGGACCTTCTATTCTTCCTAGATAACATGTTTAGCCGCTCAGAATCATTTCTTCAGGAGAAATACTTCCTTACAATCTCCCCCTAAGATAATGCTTCCAAAATCTTCCGAATACAATACTAAATGAAAAACAAAACGGTTTAAACTATCTTGAACCAAAAACAACTAACATCTTCAGCAAAAAAGTGACTTCTTCTACTGATATTTTGTCATGTCAAATCTGAACAACCTATTTGTAAGCATACAATCCACTATAGTTTTTTGATCATTAAAGTTCCATTCACCGGGATTTATCTCTCTATGTCGTGTGAATGATTCATCAGCTCTATATACAATGTATCTGTCAGTAGCTAGATCCAATTCTACATGAGTAACAGGACAGTCAATTCTGATAGGTGTAGCAGATGAAGTTTCCCTTGTAGTTGTGTCAAAGTGCATCCTTATCTTTATCATGAGGGACCGCTCTTGAGCACTTAATCTTTTGCCATCACCAACAGAATTTCTTACATCACCAAGTTCTAAGTCAGATAAAGTAGTAAGCACTTCATTACTACTGAGTCTTAGAACTTCATTGGTGGTTGTAATGAACAGGTAGAGACTTGAGTCTTCATCAAATCTCCAAGAAAGAATTCTTCTTCTCTCAGTATGGAATGGTGAGTTGATTTTTGGATTGAAAGAATATGGGATGTTGTGGGTTTTGGTTTGGGTTGGATGAGAGGTTCAGTAGGGGTGAAGTTATCAACTCTGAATTTTGGCGGAATGGGTTTTCTAGGTTTGGATCTTTTGGCTGTTGGTTTCGAGAATTGAGGTCTGCTGGCTCTGGGAGGGTTTCTTTTGGTAGGAATGGTGGGGATTTTTGTAGTAGTAGGTGGAGTAGAGGGTGTATTGTCAAGAAGTGAGTCTATGAGACTCTAGGTTTAGGAGGAAGAGAAGGTGTACCTGAGAAAGCTCCTGGAGGTCTAGGAATTCTTGTTCTTTCTGATGTCCTTGACTGCTCCTTTCTTATCTCATCATACCTATCTCTTAAAGTGTTCAAAGAACATGGATTTATCGATTTCTTTTCTTCTCCTAAGATCTCTATGAAATATATCTCGAGTGCTCTTGCCTCCTCTGCTTTGGTAAGAGGAGCTTTAGCAATTAATAGTGTTTCAACAGTTTTTAATTGCTCATGGATGGCATTGTCTGCTTAAAGTCTTTGACTGAGCCTGAGATCTCCTTCTTCTTCTACTACCATTGACATTAATACACATAATTCATTAGCAGAGTTTAAGCTAGTAGCTTCTGGTGTGACACATCCTCTGGCTAAGATTATGTCTCTCCATCTTTTTAGTAATTTCCAGTTGGCATCATTTGTAGCTAGCCTGATCATTTCCTTTTCCTTGTTTACTTCAAGGTCAGCTTCTTTGGCAAATGACTGATGCCTCTTTTCCTTGGCCTGGTCTAGTTTCTTCTTTCTTTCTTCCATAGAACTTCTTTTAGCTTCTTTCATCAAATCAAAAACAACTTCATTGTTTTGATAAATTTTCAGCTTGTCTTGAAGTGCAAAAGCTTCAGCCATATCTCTATCCAGTCTTTCCTGTTCCATTCTTTCTAGTATGTCAGCTGTAAGTACAGATTTTATCATACTTACATCACTATCAGGTAAGGTGGTTTCTTGCCCATCCATGAGCCTTGTAGGTTCTGTGGCCTTTGCTTTCTCTACTTCAAATAGCTTTGCGGGAATCTTTACACCATCTCTGCTTCTTCTTTTTAATTCACTGAATTTCTCCTGTTGAGCCATGTGACTCATCATTCTTTCATTGAATTCTCTGGATAATGCTTTGTCACATTTTCTTCTCCCATCATGTTCTTCACCATGCCTATCAAGAATAGGAATGAATACTGTTCTTGAACAATCAATTTTGTTTTTAGGAGTTCACACATTCTTGTAGGCAGGTTTGAACTTCTTCTCATGGTCTGCCTGTAGGAATTCATCATCAGTCATTTTCTTCTTACCCTTCCCAAGATTTGGATTGTCAGTAGGGTAGGTTATGACTTTGTCACTGATAGCAGCTCTCTTGACAAATGGTGGCAGTGGATTGATTTTGACTTCACCTGTTCCTGGCTTGTATTTGGCCAAAATATCTCTTACTATATCTTCCACAGGAGTTGAAGGAGCCACACGAACATCTTCTGAATAGTCTTTTGTTGGTGGGAAGTAAGGTCCAAATTCCATGAGGTATCCTCTTTCATCTCTAACCCCTCCCAAATCTACTAGAGGAGCTTCAATCATCAGTCTTTGTTCAGGTTCAGCAGGAGGTGAAGGAGCAGAAGTTAACCAAGAAAAGCTGAATCCTTGATAAACTCTTTTTCCATGTAGCATTGCCAATGTTTCTACTTCTTCCCAAATGTTTGCTTGAGTGAACTCAAACCTGATTGGCTACTCTGTGTCTGCTGCAAAGAACATGAGAGTGTTAGTTTCATCCTCCGGAGTAACCGTTTGCTCCGAGGTAACTTGATCAGTAGCAGTAACAATAGCCAGTTTCGAGATAATCTGATCGCCCGAGATAACATTTTCTCCTGAGGTAAATTGTTCACCCAGGGTAATATGTTCTCTCGAGATAACATCTTTAGCTTCCGAGGTAACTTGATCATTTACCTGGTGATCAATCAGATCTCTATAATCCTTCAAAACATCCTCTATTTTTTCATCAACAATATCCATATCAATTTTGTACATATTTTTGTTTATTTCCCGGATGTTCTAATCTTTGTCAACAATGTCTTCTTTTTGCACACTTTGAACTTCTTCATCATCTTTCTTTCCATTTCCATTATCACCATTGTTATCATCATCATTATCATTATCATCTTCATCCATCACTTCCGTCTCAGCATCAAGATCGACTCCTTCTTATTCAGCAATTGCCCTCATTTCAGGGGTAATAAAGTCTTTTTCAACAACCTGCTGAATTTTTCTGATAGAAGCAGAAAGTGCTCCTATAGCTATCATAGTGAAGAGAAACAGTTCCTTTAGGTTGTCTTTGTGTGGGGTCATAACAATAATGTCATCTATTGAGACTTCTTTCAATGCTTCTTTAATTGTTAATGGCTCTCTTCCCACAGATTGAAACAGCTTCAATCTAACCTCCTTGGGTACTCTTGTATACCAGTCAAATTCAGTAAAATCTTCTTCTCTATAGGCCCTATACCCCTCCATCTTGGTAGCATTATCTTTATTTGTACCAAGTTCTTGTGGTGGAGTGCTGGCTTTTGAGTTTGAGCTTGAGGTTTTGGTGACATCTTCATAAGGAACCTGTTGATGCTTGATTTGCTTCATTTTTTTACGCTGCAATTTCATAGTGTGTGAAAGCAAAATGAACTGTGTTTGTAAGTTTTGGTACAAAACTGTTAATTCATTTAGTGAAAGCTTGCTCTCCATTAGTTTGACACCAATATCCTTAAGCAAAGAAGGACCATCAAGCCTTGCTTGATCATGTCCTTCATCCTGGTTGTCTTGGCTCCTGGGATTCCTAGTCATATCCTCATTTAACTCGGGCGGCACTAAAGGTGCCTTTGGGTCAGAGAATGGTCTAGTTTCCATGAATTGGGTCTTATTTATGTTACCACTGTCCACTGGATCCAGTGGGGATTCAAGTGTAGTGGCAGCCCTTTTCACATCAGCCATGTCTTTACTCCTGTGGCTGAACTCCTTACCAAAGTGTAGTAGGGGTGATTTTTCTTTGAGACTCTTCAACACATCTCCTGCAAATATGGTTTCTGGAGATGGTGTATCATAAGAAGTACAAAAAATGCCATCACCTTCACTTTGAGGTGTAAATTAGCTTGGTCTTGTTGGAGTTGTGCTAGTGAATGAGGGAAGTACATTCAACCCTATAGGTTCATCTTCTTTAGGAGAATCACCTGTTGCTTGGCTATCCCTTTTGGCTCTTTTCTGTCTAGGGACTTTGTCCTTGACAGGGCTTACAATTTGGGTGGCTATGGGTTGCACAGGTGGAGTAGACCTTACACCCTAAGTTTCAGGATTTTTTGGATCATTGGGAGTGGATGAAATGGTTAGAAAATTGACAAATTTTGAGAGTCTCTTCCTCTTTTTAGGTGGGACTTGTTTGGAAGAGGAAGGATTGGCAGTTGGGGGTTGAACCACTGTTGGTAATACACGGTTGTCAACTAGAGCAATAGGCTCAGGATTTGCCTGTGGTTGCACCACTAGTGCACCCACTGCTGGTCTTGGCACAAGCATAGGATGGTTAGTGTCCACACCTGTATACCATTTGTTCTTTTCATTGCTTGACAAATATGAAAATAATTTTTCATTTGGTACCCTTAATTGATAAATTTTATCTGATATTTTTAAGTTGGGTATCCCATCCAGCACCATTCTAGAAAAACTAAAATTTTGACCTTGTACCAAAGCTTGAAAAGTTGAGGCCTGAACTGAAGAGAGTTCATCAACACTCTTCTTTGATGATAAATTAGCCAAGATCACGTGTGCAAAAAATCTCCATTTGAATGGCAGTTGTGATTTCTTTAATTTTTTGTCTAATCCCCCATACCCTACAACCCTTAAGGTTGCAAGATATTCACAGGAGGGCACTTCTTTGTATCCTCCTTGGTCATTGAACTTCAGATGTGTTCGGATGACTTCTTCACTAATTGTTACCTCGTGACCTTGAACTTTTGAGTGTACTACATACACTCCTTCAGTAGTTTTTGTTCTTGAGGCATTTTGCCAAAATTTTGTAATCACAACTTCACAGATATCTGGATAAACTGTAAGTGCGTAGCATATGTGTGATGCTTTCTGGAAAATTAATCATTGCATGAAACACAGTGTTCTTCTCTGTTTTCGACAGTAGAGCAACTATATTGTGGTCAGCATGGAATAGGGCATTCGCATCGGACGATGATTCCCCCTTCTTAGCTTTCGATGTCATTTATTTGATGTTTGTTTAAAGATGAACATAATCAGAGAAGTATGAGCAGGTAGTGGAGAAAAGTGAAAGTTTGGAAGTATATGGGAGTAAAGGTGAGTAACTGCTGTAGTTAATTTGTTGGATCGTGGGTTCTAGGTTACCGCTTGTCGCCTTAAATTGAGGATGTGGAAGGGACGGTTATTGTAAAAAGCACAAGTGGGTCTGGTAAAAGAGAAAAAGGTGGGTTGACGTGGCATCTTCTTGTTGGACCTATGGTTGTCCCATCGACAACTTGCGACATATATTTTAAGAAGATTACCCTTTTCTTAAGTAATTAGTAAAATATTATGTCGGAAGATAATTTTTACCAATGACCTAGGTAAATTTTTTATCTCGGGTGTAGTTACCTTAGATGAGGTATTCATCAGAGATAACTCTTTTAATCTCTTTTGAGTGGCCTGGTGAGATTTTCTCGGAAAGATGACATCATCCGACATAAGTAAAGTTACCTTGAGTGAAGTTCTCTCGGGTGAGATAATATTTCCTTGGTAATTTTAGTTATCTCGGTTGAAGTTATCTCGGGTGAGATTTTGTCTTCCAATATAAATAAAGTTACCTCGGTTGTGATAATATTTCCTTGGTAATTTTAGTTATCTCGGGTTAGATTTTGTCATCCGATATAAATTAAGTTACCTCGGGTGTGGTTTTCTCGGGTGAGATAATTTTTCCTTGGTAATTTTAGTTATCTCGGAAGAGGTTTTATCGAGTGAGATTATCTCCGTAGTACTTTGACAAAAATTTGTGATTCCTTTTATTTCAAGAGAAGAGAAATTTATTTTATCAGATTTGAAAGTTTAATCAAAATTCATCATTCCTATAGCTGTGATGATGTTATAAAATCTGGCCTCATCAAATGCTTTTATGAATAAGTCAGCCAATTGATTTTCAGTTGGAACATGATGAAGTTTGATTAATTTCTTTTTAACACGACCTCTAATAAAATGATACCTGGTCTCAATGTGCTTTGTTTTTGAATGTTTGACAGGATTGTTGGTGATGTTGATGGCACTTGTGTTGTCAACATACATAGGAGTTTCCATGAAGTTGATGCCATAGTCCATCATTTGATTTTGTATACAAAGTACCTGGCCACAACATGCTAAAGCTGCAATGTATTATGCTTCTGCTGTAGAAGTTGAGACACATGTCTGCTTTTTGCATTGCCATGATACAAGTCTATCTCCTAAAAATTGATATCCACCAGATGTTGACTTTTTGTCAAGATTGCATCCTCCATAGTCACTGTCTGTGAATTTTTAGAATACAATAACCCAAGCTTCGGTTGTCCTTTGAGGTATCTAAAAATTCTTTTCACAACATTTAAGTGTGATTCCTTTGGTCCAGCCTGATATCTAGCACATAAGCAAACACTAAACATGATATCAGTTCTGCTTGCTGTAAGATACATAAGGGAACCAATCATGGCCCTACATGTGTGATCATCAACAGGTTCACCAGTTACATCAGATGTTAACTTGTGTGATGTTGATACAGGAGTTTTGGAAGTGGAGGATGACAGCATGTCAAACCTCTTTAGCATATCCTGAATATATTTTGATTGACTCAGAAAAATGCCTTCTTTTGTTTGCCTTACTTGAAGACCTAAAAGAAAGTGAGTTCACCCATTGAGCTCATTTCAAATTTTGCTTACATTAGGGCTTCAAACTCCTTACAAAGAGCATCTTTTGTTGAACCAAAAATGATATCATCCATATAAATTTGGACCATTAAGAGATCCTTTCCAACTGTTCTAATAAAGAGGGTTTTGTCAATAGCTCCTCTTTTGTTTCCATGTTTGGTTAGATAACAAGAGAGAGTCTCATAGCAGGTTCTTGGTGCCTATTTAAGACCATACAGAGCTTTTATCAGTTTGCATACCTTGTTTGGATGATAAGGATCTTCAAACCCAGGTGGTTGACACACGTATACTTCTTCATTTAGTAATCCATACCGAAAAGCACTTTTGACATCCATTTAGTAGACATGTAAGTTTTTGTAAGCAGCATAGGCTAAAAATATCCTAATGGCTTCTAATCTTGCTACTGGTGCAAAAACTTCATCATAGTCTATTCCTTCTTCTTGAGCAAAGCCTTGAACCACTAACCTTGCCTTGTTTTTTACTACAATGCCCCTTTCATCCTTCTTGTTTCTAAAAATCCATTTAGTTCCAATTGGTGGTGGTGCATTCTTTGGTAGATCTACCAATTCCCATACTCCTTTTTTGTTGATTTTAAGCAGTTCTTCTTGCATGGATTCAATCCAACTGTTTTCTCTTAGAGCTTCATTTATTTTCTTTGGTTGCTCCTGTGACAAGAAGCATGAATGTAGACAGATGTTTGCATCAGTTGATTTGCTTCTTGTGAGTACAGGTGCTTCCACTTCTCCTATAACATTCACTAGAGGATGATTTTTCAAAATTCTAGAGTTGTAAGTATGTGGGAATTCATGATGACAATTAGGCTCAGAAAGGTTTAATGGAGTAAACTCATTCATAAGCACTAATTCTGGTATTTCTGTTGAAGAAGGTGATTCTTGAACATCTTGAATTTGTGAGGCAACAGGCTCATTGATTTCTTCATTTATGTCATCAGTAGGAGTAGGTGAGCTCAAGCCTTCAGGTAAAGTGGAGGCTGAGTTGCTACATCCTATCTAATTTTCTATTGAAGCCTGCAATTTTTTCTTCAAGTCACTTTTGTTTCTTGAGTTTCCAAGACTTACAGCAGTGTCTTGATGAGTTACTAGATGATTTTTAGCTTGTTTTTCTGATTCAGTTGCAATATGAGGAATAGGTGTTCCATCAGTATTGAATTGAATAACATCTCCTAGAGTTAGGTTGAAACTGGTTGCTAAGACATAAGGTCTTGTGATGACGGATGAGAAGAATGGAGGATCAACACTCTTAAACCTGCCATTTGTAATATTTTGAAGATCTTCTGTCTGCACATTTTCACTAAGAGGCTTATCAATAGTTATATTGAAAGCAGTGGTTAGTGAGTCAATGTCAAATAACCATGAGGGCTAGTTCTAAAATTGTTCTTTGACTTTTCATTAAATACCACATTTATGGTTTCCTCAATAATTTTAGAACTGGTGTTATATACTCTGTAAGCCTTAGAGACACCAAAGTATCCCACAAAATAACAATACTGGTGTTATTAGTATTGTTACAGGATAGCCAAATGATTTGAGAATATGTATGTTTGGTTTTCTTTTTCTCCAAATATCATAAGATGTCTTGTTATGACCTTTTACAATAAAAATATTATTTTGTACATAACATGCAGTGTTTACTGCTTCAGCCCAAAATGTTACAGGTAATTTTGATTCAACCAACATAGATCTTGCAGCCTCAATTAAGGTTCTATTTCTTCTATCAGCAACACCATTTTGCTGAGGAGTTCTAGCTGCACTAAATTGTCTAGCAATTCCTTTTTCTTCACAGAAAGAGTTTAACACATGATTTTAAACTCTGTACCATTGTCACTTCTTATTGTTTTGACTTTTAAAATAGATTAATTTTTAAGTTGAGTGATTAGTGTTGTTAAAAACTCTGAGGTTTCATCTTTGGTTGCAAGAAAGAATACCCAGGTGTATCTTGAAAAATCATCAGTTATTACAAAACAATAAGATTTTTTCACTAAGCTCTTTACTCTTGTAGGACAAAATAAGTCCATATGTAGCAATTCTAAAGGACTTGAGATAGAGCTTTCCAATTTAGGCATGTGAGAAGATTTGTGTTGATTTCCTTTTAGACAAGCAATACATTGTTCAGTACATGTGAATGTTTTATTTGGTAAACCTTTGACCAAATCAAGTTTTACCAGTTTGTTCATAGTTATGAAATTCACATGACCTAATCTTCTATGCCATAAATTTGATTCATCTATAGAGGCTTTGGATATAAGGCAGGTGATACAATCCTTAGATGTTGGATGTGCCATATCTAGAATATATAGACCATCCTTTCTAGGTGCTTTAATCAAGATCATTTCATCGGAAATTTTGATACGTGGTTTAAGGATGATAGCCTCTTTTTCATCAAACAGAACATTCAACTTCTTTTCACACATTTATGAGACACTTAGAAGATTGAAGTTGAGAACATCAACAAAATTTACCTTATCAAAGGTAAGCTTCCCACTAGTAACTGTACCTTGTCCAGAAAATTTTCCCTCAATGCTTCCAAAAGCAACTGGTCCTCCATTAACAATTTTTGTATATTTTTTTAGTAATTTTTTATTTCATGTCATGTGGCAAGAACACCTAGATGTTGTTATGAGATTTATTGGATGTGTTCTGCACATGTTAAGACAAAGTATGAGTTAATTTCTGAGGGAGACCCAAGCTTTTGTGGTCTTGGGTCTTCCCATTGCGTCATTGTACTTGTACTCTCTGAGCACAAGTGTTAGAGTCAATTCTTCAGTTTTTGAAGACTCTGCTTTTGACTGATCATTTGATGAAGAATTTTGACTATTTTGCGAAATAGAACACGAGTTTATTTTAGACTGAAAGTCTTTGGCTTTTTGCTTTGTTACATCCTTTCGTGATCTATATTCCTTTTGTTTCATTTCTTTTGATGTTTCAGAGAGTTTCAATTTGAAATTTGTAGGATCACTACTTGTTGAATCTGAATATGAAGATTTTCTCTAAAACACTTGTTTCTTTTGATTTCTTTTGATTTCTTGAAACAATTTTGGTTTAATTAGGACAAAAACACTCTGGAAAGCAACAAAATGAAAGAAAAGGTGCACCCGAGATAATTTTTATCTCGGAATCAAATTTTCTTTCTTTAGGAGCATAAATGCTCCTAGGTTCTTATTTCTTCTGATTTTTAGTAACATAAAGCTGTTCAGATTTTTGAAAGTCATGACTGCTGAATTTTTCAAATCTATGTTTGTTTGATTTTGTCTGTTCTGAATAATATTCATTTTGACTTTTTGTATCTTCAGAACTGATTTTTCAAAACTTTTACAAATAAGTTCAGATTGTGTTCCCCCTTTTTCATCAGTTTGACTTTTGACAGCTTGACTAAATTTAAAAAAAGGATTGTGAAAACAGTTGATAGCAATGTGACCGATTTTTCCACATATCAAACATTCTGTTATCATTTTAAATTTAGAAAGTTTTGAGACTGAAGGTGTTTTGTCATTTGAAGAATTTTGCTTGGAGCAAGATTCAGTTTCTTTGGTGTCTTTCAGTTTCCAGAGAGTTTTCTTGTTTTTAACAAGGTTGCTGTGAATCTAAGGTTCAATTGAGACAGTAGCTACAGATGACACCTTTTCAGTTTTTAACTCAGACATGTCACTGGTTTTTGAAATTTCTTCTCCAGTGTTGATAATGGGATCAGGTGTAAGTTGAACCTTAGTTTCTTCATTCTTAACCTTTTTCACACACTCAGTGTATGAATCAGAATAAGTGACCATATTGTACCCAATTCCATTATTTAAATGATTTTCTATTGTTTTCTGACTTTGCTTTAGTTTTAGGTGTTTCTCATTACTTGCTTGTAATTTTTCACAGTCAGCAGTAGCAACAAAAAAAATTATTTCACAGATACTTAGTTCAGATTTTATTTCCTCATTTTCCTTGTTTGCAAAATCTAATTTGAAAGCAGATCCTTGATTTGAGTAATAAGATTGGTTTTTTCATGTTTTAGTGCACTAATGCTTTTGATTAGCTCTTCATTATTATTATTATAAGCAATATGAGCCTTTCTAGAGTATTCTCTGATTTCTTTTAGAATTGCCATTTCCTCAATGAGTTCAAGGTTATGTTTTCCATAATCTTTTATCTGCTCAACACATTCAGTTTTGCAAAGAAGAGAAAGAACTTCATTTGGGATTGCAGTGTTTACCTCATAGTTTGAAGAGGTATCCATGGATGAAGTAAAGGAGTTTTCAGCAGAGTAGGAGATTTCTTTTGCCATTAAAGCATGATTGATTGAAGAGAATTCTTGCATGATTTCCTCCCAATCAACACAACTGGTTTGATTAGCAACAACAGCAGTTGCATGGCTTTGTGGCTTTGAGCTTGATGAGGGAGCAGTAGGACCTTCAGTGGATACACTTAGTGTTGCTGCTTTTGTTCTTGAGCCTATGTCATGTGACGGATATGTAACTGGTGTGTATGCATTGTGAGGTCTCTGATACTTGTTTCCTCCATCTTGGCTTGTGTTTTCTCTTCTTGGCTGCTTGCATTCCCTAGCAAAATGTCCTAATTGGTTACAGTTGTAGCATTTGGCTTTGCTTTTGTCAAACCCAATTTGAGCATTTCTATCTCCATTATACTTTATGCCTGTTCTTTTATAGAACCTTTGTGCACGTAAGGAGATCATTGCTAGTTGTGTGTTGATGTCCATCTCTTTGAGATCATCAGCACTGAAGCATTCTAGATCTGATCTAGTGAGCCCATTCTGGCTGTTATCTGCAATATGAGCAAAGTTGTTATAAAAGAGAGGCATGATTTCATTAGCTCTTGGTGATGTAGGATATGTGATCAAAGGAGCTTGTTCACTGTAATGACTTCTATCTTCATGAGCAGTAATGAGTGCAGTAGATGCTGGAATTGTTAAGTTCACTAGTTTGTTCAAAGTACCAAATTTTTCATTTATTTCCATTTCATGTGCACTGAGCATTCCATGAAGTTCACTTAACTTTAAAGTTCTGAGATCCGTGTTGTACTTGATGCTTACAATATATACTGTCCAGACATCAGGAAGTGATCTCAAAACTTTTCTGATCACATCGCCATTTTCCATCATCACATCATTTCCCCGTAATTAATCAAGAAATTGAACAAAACGTAGATATTGAGCATTCATGCTTTCTCCATTTTTTGAGAAAAGTTTTCATATCTTTGTTGTAGGGCATCTTTCTTATTTTCTTTAACCTCATCAGTTCCTTCTTACATTTCATTTAAAGCTTTCCATAAATCGAAAGCAGTTTTGCAGTTTTTGAAACGTACGAGAACAGAAGTTGGAAGTGTTGCTTGTAATGCCCATAAAGCTTTGTGATCTCCCTCAACCAACTTGTTGTCATCGTTGGAATAGTCAACAACAACCTTTACTATATGTACACTTAGTGTAGTAGCAGATTTTGCTGTAGGGACAGTAGGGCCATACATAATAGATTTCCACATTCTGTAATCAGAATGATGAAGATAACCTATCATTCGTAATTTCCAAGTATCAAAATCATCGGGCATGAATGATGGTGGTTTATTTGAACTACCATTTCGTGATTCTCCCATGATTAAGAATGAAAAAGTGGAAAGAATGACTTTTTACTAAAAACAAAGTATGTAGGTAAAACAAAGTTTTTGAAAACTGAATATGAGTTCAAGTTTTAAAAACACGAGCTAAGGCTCTGATACCACTTGTAGGATCGAATTCTGGTTACAGAGTTGAACTTATCATGTTTAATTCATATTAAACCGAAAGGTAACATACATGACCTAAGTCAACACGCAGGGAAGGCGGGCAACAAGCTGCGCCGCCAACCCTTTTTGAATAGCAAACCCTAACCATATAAAAACAACATTCTTCAATCTAGAGGTTGCACTATTCCCGCGCATGACTTTTTGGATCCGGTTCAACATGGCCACCGCCTCTGACTCAATATGGCCAAATGTATCGAAGGCGAAAGGAACAAACACATGTTGGTTTTCAATGCACGCTTTCTCATGTTTGTTAACCTTTCCAGCCGCTGCCCTGGACACCACCTGACCCGCTGAGAAAGTGCTGGCCCTCAGACCCACAAGAGGGGAAACCCCTGTTAAATCGACACAAGCGTGTTTCCCGTTCTGCCACCCAAAAACAAGTATGTCGGCCGGCCGGAGAGTTGAATGCCCATCCAGGGGGTCAGACAGGAAGTTAACAGGAGCTTCCTTCCTGGTCGAAATCCCAGCCCGCCTGAAGATGTCAAATAAAATGTCCCGAACCACATCATCTCGATATTTAAACCCCGGGAGCTCTTTGCAATGGACGGCGTGCTCCCCGAACGAATCCAAACATGCCTTGTTACAGACGGGGCATTTTTCATCCACAGGGAACAGGGGAACCATGAGGCGATACTTGAGAATGGCCCGGTATTCGACAGGCGACATGTGCTGCCCCAACCCGTCAATAGGGAGAGCGTGGAGGAAGTCTTGTGCATGTGGTTGTCGGAGGCATTCCCAAACGGCCTTTTGCCTGACTGTCATCTCAAAAGTTGCTTCCATCTCGAGCGTGGTTTTACCAAAGAGGGCATTCGCCAAAACGTGTTGGGCTTTTTGTGGGGCGGTGTCCTTATTGGTGAAACCGCTCAGATCAAAGCCCGGTAAAATGTCATGAAGACCAGCCAGAGCATTCTCGTAGTCGGGGCTCATACCACAACCCCCGCACTCCCGTAGAATATGGTCTTGTAGAGTCCAAGTTTGGGCACGCGAAGCCACAAAGGCGTACGACGTCGCCTCTACCGCAGAATAAACCCCAAGACCCCCATGCCGGGTCGGCAAAGAGGCAAGTCGCCATTGCAGGTCCCCAAAGAAGGGACCCCCGCACACGACAATGTCCTCGACGGCCGTCCGCAAATCCTTATCGAAACCACCAGCAGCTGCCATCATATGAGTGGGGGGGGGGGCAAGTTCTAAGGCCAAAGAGAAGCTTGGCTAGCCCCATGCACGAACGAAGCAGGAGGAGTTCGCATTGTGGTTCGTCAAGTGCAGGAAGGAGGCGCATAAGATCAGCAGCATTAGAGGCCCTCCTCGCAGCCAACCCCTGAATAAACTGGTCATCCCGACTAACAGCCCTCCCAAGGAGCTTCACCCCCTTGGTGGGTCTGCTAATGTCAGCAGGGAAGAGGCCCGGCCGAACTTTCTCACCATCGCAGGAAGGCCAAAAGAATTCCGTCTTCCGAATATTAAGGGTTAATCCCAACGACGGCCCCCTCTCGTTGATAATCCCGAGGGCCTTAGCAACCTCCACAGTATCGCCAATAATCGTTCCATCGTCAAGATACCACACATGGAGCAGCAGATGACATTTGTCACGGATGTGAAGCACAAGCGGGTGAAGGACGAGGGCAAACATGAGGGGCCCCAATGGGTCACCCTGCTGAACCCCAGTAGTGGCCCATATATGATCATCTCCCAGGTATAAGCGGGCAGGCTGCCCGTATAAGAAGTCAACCCAAGACGAAATGGACGGGCACCTAAACCTGACCTCACGAAGAAGGGACGACCGATCAACCAGGTTGAAGGCATTGGTGAAATCGACCGTAAGCATAGCGAGCCCTCCATCATGATGTCGTTCCTCCACGAGGCGGTTAACGCTATGGAGAATAGCTTCAGCGCCACCCGATACCCCAACCCCAAACTGGAAATCACCAAGGTATTTGGCCATTTCTTTACAAACCCCCTGCATCGTGACCTTGGAGACCAGCCGCCTCCAGATAGTGCCAACAGCAATAGGGCGAATCCCATTATCAGGCTTAAGGAGCGGCGTTAGGGGGGCCGAAGCAACAAATTCTGCTAAGCCGACCGGACACCGCCCCGCAAGCCACAAGTTAACGACCATGGTAATAGCGTCCAGGAGGTCCCTAGCAGTGGCAGACCCTTCCCCACACAAGCTGTCCATAAGGTGTTGGGCACGCAATCCATCCCTACCACACGACGTCCCTTTGGGGAAGGATTTTATACATTCAAGGACCCGCGCCCCACTCGTGACAAGCGGAGGCTCGGAAAAGGGAGCCGAGGGCATGGACGGCGGCGGGAGGTGCGGGTGCTTGGCTACTAGAGCACGCGTGGTCTCGTCGTTGTACGGCACCACCCCAGAAGAAGATAGCACCTTCACGGCCGCAGTGAAATGCCCGTCAGCGATTTTCCGGATGCAGCGCTTGACGTTGGGCGGCACATGGTCCCCCTTTTCGTCGGAGACAGCGCCGGAAGACCTCTTTGCCACCCCCTAGGATTGTCAAGGATACCCTTAGCCAACTGTTCAAAACCACCCTCACGCCCCCAAGTGGCCAAGGAAGTCATGATGGACGTGCACTGCAGGGCCTTCCGGTTCCCGGAGCGACAATCCTGCCGATTCTGAGGTCGAAAAACCTGTAAGGTGCACCGAGGGAGAAGAAGCAGCCTAACCCAGGCGTCAACAGAACCAGGGTGAGCTGCCACTCGAAGGAGGGCAAATTTAAGGGCCTGGGAGAAGGCTAATCGACAACTAAGGGGGATGCTCTTGACAGTAGAAACGCGGGCCGCTAAAGGCCCGGTCGAGCAGCCCCATATCCAACGGAAACGAACAAGGATCATTAGGCATATGGGCAGGGGGGACGGCCTGGGGATCCCCAAAATGTGGCAAATGATACCATCACCAGAGGCATTTAGCCGGACAACCTCGTCAGGGTGGTGGCAGCCACGACTCATGGCATTAATTTTCATGCACCGCCCGCACATCCAGTAGCCGCAATCTTTTAAGGCGTCCTCCATAGCAGATAAAGCCCCGACATCAGATGCCAGCGCGTCACGGATGGTGTCCCGACGCTCATCTGATGAAAGGTGAAAGGTCTTGAGATGCGAGATGAGGCGGGAGATCCCGTTGGAACTAATAACACCATTCGAGCAGCAATGAAAGGAACGTAAGGGGCACAGAACGGAACCCCTAGACGCCACCGAGGTGGAAGCCATAGAAACACGCGGTTCGAGAAGAAACACGAGGAGGAAAAAGTGCTACGAAAGCATCACCGGGAAAACCAACAGAGGGTTGGCAAATCCCGATTCCCGATCTTCAGACGAAAGGAAAATCACGATTTTGAGCTGAAGCGTGAAAAACAAGCAAACCGAGTGCTAAGTGAGCACACCGGGTTAAACCAACCAAGGGT
This sequence comes from Deinandra increscens subsp. villosa, assembly GCA_039602395.1. Taxonomy (NCBI): domain Eukaryota; kingdom Viridiplantae; phylum Streptophyta; class Magnoliopsida; order Asterales; family Asteraceae; genus Deinandra; species Deinandra increscens. The sequence goes on along the minus strand of JBCNJP010000007.1, from coordinate 49,171,244 downwards.
TGGCAGCCCCAATCTAAACTAAAGGGTTTTACATATCCAAAGGTTTTACATATCCCAAATGAAAAATTATGTGGCTGTATAAGGATCAAGATTCGGTTTACGACTCAACAAACGAAAAGTTAAGTGACAAAAATTCGGATTACGATCGTGATATGGTTTACGACCCAACAAACGGTTATAATTAGAAATCTTAATACGTCAGAGGAGAGAGAAATTTATCTCTTAAATTTCATAAATAAAAAAGAAACAATAAAGGGTTGAGAAGCGTAATGGACAATTTTAGATAATTAAATAGATAATTAAAGGTGACAAGGGGTGGAGTGTTTTGGTCAAAAACTGCCTAAGCAATTAGTTGATCAAACTTTGTATGTGAGGTAGCGTGTTTGATGTAAAT
>JBCNJP010000007.1:49068568-49170350 GCA_039602395.1 Deinandra increscens subsp. villosa | reverse complement strand
AAAAATAGACCCACTCGTCGGAAATATGGTCGGCTTTCAAAGTTGGGTCGAAGGAACGGAATTCTGTTCCGGCGGGAAAGCTCGCTGATCGCTGCAACATTGCGATCTTGCGACCGTCAAAGTTACAGGACTCTGCCTCCGTCGCCGGAAGGAGTCCTTGATCGGTGAACTCGTCGGCCCCGGCATCGGAGACGGTGGCCGAGCGGTGGAGCATTTTCTTTCCCATGGTCAGAAATGTCAAAGACAAGAGAAGAAGAGGACTGACCTGTGAAGTTTGCGGAAGCTCTAGGGTTTTTTGCCGATCGGAGATTTGTGAGAAATTTTGGAGAGAAGATGAGGGTTTATAAAGAATCTCAACGTCATCCTCGCCTAGGAAGTTGAGCTGGCCTATTTTCTCTCAAATCATCATTACATGGGGATAAGATTTTAATTCAAATTCTCGCCAGCTGGCCTGCATGCGCCAACCGTCAAGAATTTGGGGGCAATTGTTGGTACTAGAATTCAGGAGACACCAAGCAGCTCACATCAGCTCGTAGGCACTTCACGGTAAGGATCCTGAATAATGTTTATTAACTAACGGTTGCTTCTCCATTGTTTGTTATTCGCAGGTTGACTCAAGTATTATTCACGTGTCCTAAAGACTCGGTCAAATAACAGAATTGGATCAGTTGGACTTCAAACGGCTAGTTGGAAAACGTGGACTTAGTTGCTATTTTTTAGGATAGTTTGTTGCAATGAAATTCGTATTTAAACCGAGCTCTAGGCTTACACACACACACCTTTTTTCGGCAATCACAATTCTCTGCAACACTTAGAATACGAGCTCATTTCATTTGTAATCAATACATTTATTATATAAAAGTTTTAGGAGGCAGGTACTTTGAACCGGCCCCCGAGGTTTTTTGCTAGGCTCCTTGAGGATACTCAAGGATTCCTGGATTTTCCCTCGTTACATCCTCGTGTCAATCTCCAAACTTACATTTTCATCTTTATTTACATCAAACACGCTACCTCACATACAAAGTTTGATCAACTAATTGCTTAGGCAGTTTTTGACCAAAACAGTGGCGTGACGGCGGCGGCATAAAATGACAACGGCCATTTAGGGTTTTCAACGGATTCGAAGACGGCGGCACGCAACGGCTGAAACATTAGCCTCGGTGGCGCGAGAAGGGCAAGGACCACCTCGCGGTGGTCCGCCCCAAAATCTCGGCGGCGACAGTGGTCTAGGCGGCGGCGGTGGCGGAGGCCACATCCCTCTCTTCTGCGCCTGCGGTGCGGGTAGCGACGGTGACAGTTTCCAGCTTCAATGCAACGGTGATCAAGAGAGGATCACGTTTCACCATTATGATAGCGGCGAGCGATGGAGATAGATGTGGTGGTTGGTCGCGCCGAAAACAAAGAGAGGGAAGGAGGGGGACGGCAACGAGAGGAGATGGAGAGAGGAGGAGGATGATTTTTGAGATTAGGGTTTTCACCCTTAATCTCCTCCTTTTAATTTTCCTCGAAGGACCTTTACGCTAGCTAAGCCCATGTCGCGACCCTTTGCTCCGAACCCAATAATATTGTTAATCATTAACCCGTTTAATAACCCTTTCACGAATGATTTTTATTTCGTTACGATAAATAAATAACTAGTATTTATTTATTTAACTGTTCATTAATTAATTAACCAGTAATTAATTATTATAGTTCGTTGACACCGGTGTAACTCTTCCGAATAAAAAACGGGTCGGTTAGAGTAAACGTCGGGTCAGGACACCTAATATCCAACTGTCTCCCACTGGGACTGATCGTGACACTTTAACGTTGCAGTCAGATGCACTCTAGCTATGCATGGCTACACCAACCAGTGATGACACTTTAAGTCGTCAGCCAAAGTATATCCGATTATAAAGAAAGCAGATTCATGACTTATGATAATCATAGTCATATGTTCCTTTCCGTTCTAGACATAGATGAATAATGAGACATGGATTCTCATTTCAAAATTCTTCGATTGTAATCTCGTTCTCCAATCCAAAGGATACCAATCAAACACACAGTAAGTTTGGGTGAGGCCTCACACTTCACACTTGGAATCAACGAGGGCGACATTATGTGTATCTATTGCGGAAGCAATAGTACAGAATCCCATATTGAGGCATACAACTCCCACTGAACTTTAGATCTATTCCCAAAAGTAGCCCTATTGTTGGCAGTTACGCGACAACGTTAGACTACACTCAATGAACAGTCCGTAATAAACGGGAGTTCCAGTATACATCTCAGGTCTAAGGAAACATTAGAGTATACCATTAATCAAGCATGCAAAACTTCCATGATTGCGTTGCTTGATGCGAGTTATTTGCGTTGCTTGATGCGAGTTATGTCCATTGTCATTCTCGAATGAGATCTGTGACTTTGAACATTAAACCCTTTTAAGGTTCAGAATCAAAATAGTCTTAGTTTAGAGTCGTTCCCACATCTCTAATCCACTACGGACATTTAGAACAGTATCAATAATTTTTTAGGGATGATTAAACGTATTAAAATTGAACACAGTTATGAAATTCCATATGGCATTTACCGATGGAATATGAATAGTAAAGATAACTATTAAGTGTTCGTACACCCAAATACTAAATCAAAACATGTCATTAGCTAATTTAAGCCCTATCGCTTTTCTGTGACGATCATGAGTCGTGTGAGTTATGGGCTTCCTAAAGGGACCAGCTACGTTTTGATCTGTGTCTACTTTGCATATCTTTATTTCACTTCTTTCAACTACTTCTCTGATGTAGTGAAATTTCCTCAGAATGTGCTTGGCCTTCTTATGAGACCTTGGCTCTTTGGCTTGAGCAATAGCGTCTGTGTTATCACACATCATCTCGATTGGTTGCTTGACGCTTGGAACCACATCAAGATCAGTGATGAACTTCTTCATCCATACTGCTTCCTTGGCAGCTTTTGAGGTGGCTATGTATTCAGATTCAGTAGTGGAATTGGCCATTACTTGCTGTTTGGAACTACACCACGAAGCAGCACCTCCATTGAGGGTGAATACGTATACGGACTGCGGGCGAGAGTCATCTTGGTCACTCTGAAAACTAGCATTGGTGTAACACTTTACAGCGAGCTCATTAGTTCCTCCATATATCAGAAACATCTCACTAGTGTTTCTCAGGTATTTCTGGATGTTCTTTATAGTAGTCCAGTGAGCTAGACCAGGACTCTGTTGGTAATGACTTGTCAAGCTCAATGCAAATGACACATCCGGTCGAGTGCAGAGCATGGCATACATAATTGAGCCTATAGCAGAAGCAAATGGGATCGAAGCCATTTGGTTTATCTGTATATCCGTTTTAGGAGATTCAGATTTGTTTAAGATAACACCCTTTGTCATATGGACGACCCCTTTCTTGGATTTACGCATGTTGAACTGTGCTATAATCTTGTCAATGTATGTACTTTGATTGAGACCTAGAAGTCGCTTCGATCAATCTCTGTGAATCTTAATTCCCAGAATAAAAGCGGCTTCTCCAAGATCCTTCATAGTGAAACGAGATGAAAGTCATTTCTTAACCTCGTTAAGCATGGGTATGTTGTTTCCTATGATCAGCATATCGTCCACATACAAGATGAGGAAAGATACAGTGCTCCCACTTGCCTTTCTGTAAACACAAGGTTCATATTCATTTTGAGCAAAGCCAAATTCTTTGACTTTCTGGTCGAAGTGAAGATTCCACCTTCGAGATGCTTGTTTAAGTCCATAAATGGACTTATTCAGTTTGCAAACCCTGTTTGGATATTTTGGGTCGATAAAACCATTGGGCTGAATCATGTAGACATCCTTAGTGAGTTGTCCGTTCAGAAATGCGGTTTTGACATACATTTTCCATATATTATAATCATATTATGCGGCTATGGCAAGCAATATCCTGATCGATTTGATCATGGCCATATGCGAGAAGGTTTCTTCATAGTCAATCCCTTGGGTTTGAGTGAAACCCTTCGCAACAAGCCATGCCTTATAGGTTTGGACATTTTCATGCATGTAGGTTTTTCTTTTAAAGATCCACTTACTCCCTATTTCCCGAGATCCGGGGGGCAACTCAATCAAGTCCCATACTTGATTATCACGCATGGATTGCATCTTAACGTTCATGGTTTCAAGTCATTTATCAGATTCAGGATCTGATACAACAACTTTGTAATTAGTAGGTTCGTCATTAGAATCATCTACTAATAGGACATCAGAAGCTTCTAGATGACCGAGATATCTATTAGGTTCCATGCGTGTCCTTTCGCTTCTGTGAATGCTTGTATTTTGGTCTGATTGTGCGACAACCATTTTTCGGTCAGACATAATGACCATCTCAGGGTTCTGTGTTTCTTGAATTTCTTCCTAATCCACTGGATCTCTATCGGTTCCTCTGTTGAGAAATTATTTATCAAGGAACTTACCCTTCCTTTTGATAGAAACATAGTTTCCATCAGGATGGTAAAAGTAATAGCCGATATTACAATAGTATCCGATGAAAATGACCTTTTCACCTCGAGGATTAAGCTTGTTGTCAGATTCGCTAGTGACATAAGCTTCGCATCCCCATACCCTAAGGTAAGAAAGTTTAAGAGAAGAATTATGCCATATCTCGTATGGGGTCTTATCCACTTTCTTGGTTGGTGGCAGATTTATTAGGCGAGCGGCGGTTAAGAGAGCATAACCCCAAAAGGAGTGGGACAAGGTAGTCTTATACATCATCGATCGAACCATGTTCAAAAAGGTTCGATTCCTCCTTTCACTAACGCCATTTAACTGGGGTGTACTGGGAGGAGTGGGTTGTGAAATAATTCCACAATACTTGAGATAATAGAGGAACTCGTTGCTAAGATACTCACCACCTCTATCCGATGGAAGTATTTTTATTGTCCAACTCAGTTGATTCTCTACTTCCTTTTGAAACTCTTTGAACTTGTCAAAAGTTTCATACTTATGTTACATCAGATAGACATAAGCATATCTGCTATAGTCATCTATTAAAGATACGAAGTAGCGTTCATGATTTATCGTTTCGGTCTGGAAGTGTAAGGATCAATTTAAACCCTCACGCGATATCTTGACTAGTGAAACCGTGCGGAATCCGGTTATCGCTAGTTGATTCAAGAAACAGTAAAAAGGTAATAATCGAAAAGTAAAATAAACTAGAATAAGACAAACCGATTAGAAGAACACGATTGTATTGATCACTGTGACTGCTTACACCTTAATCGAAATTCTTGGAGAATTTCGATGATCACCAAAAACACCAAAAGAACAAGCAACCCTAAAACAATAAAAGATGGGACTATATATAGTAGAGATTGACTTGGTAAACAAGTCAATCTCTTTACAAGTTTTTCGAAACCTAAGCCCATCACTAACCAATTCGGACCTAAACCCACATCTATTAAACAAAAGTTAGCCCAATTACATTTATATACTAGCCCACAACTATTAAACAAGCTCAAAACTATCTAATGCAAAAGCCTCATTTTCTAGGTCTCTACAATCTTCCCCTAGGCTTTAGCATTAGACTGTCTTCACATCCGGAACTTCTTTGACATATTTACGGTTGCTGGATCATACCAAAGCTCCTTGGCTACAATCTCAGCTACTGCCCGAGTGTAACACTTTGCATATTCTTCAGTGTCTGGATTGCACTCAATCTGATGCTCAGCTAAAACCATGATGTCTTTCTTGTGAAATCTCATCAGATCATGAACTTCCAAGACATTCATAGTTTTTGACTTGCAAAGGATCTTGGCTTCACCGGAAAAATCACTGTAAGCCCATGTCTGGAAATCATGCAGGCAGTCTTCAGGATGTCTCATAGGAAGAGGTATTGTCTTTGTCTTGTCTGTAGGTGGATACAAGACATTTGTAAACTTCTTGAGCTTTTCACCCTCCTTCCCTGGGATACCTTTCTTTCCATCCCATTTGAAAACACTCCTGTACTTCTTCACATACGATTTCTTATGAGGAAAATCCTCAAACCTTTTGAACTTGCTCCTCACAGCTTTCTCCAGTTTCTTATAGAAGTACTTGGCTTGCTCATTGTTTGATGGATTTGAGAATGGAGCCTGGTATATAACATAGTCAAGTCCACATTTGTCCAGGAGTAAAACTGGGTCCAGCTCTTGTAGTACTCCAAAGGATACTGACCCCTTCTTCTTATGACAAACATGTTCTTTTCTCCATCAAACATCCATGTTTTCACAGCTGCAGTAATGCCTTGTTTATCGTGGTAGTGTTCTCCCAGCTGGATTAGATACCGTTCAGGAGGATAGGCAAATGTCCGTGACTCCCAACCTCCATCAAAGTCAGAAGCTGGAACCGTCATATAATCTCTATCCCTGGTATCTTTGTCTTCACTTGAGGCTTCAGGAAAAACTGGTTGAGTTTCTTCAGGAATTTCAGCTTCAAAATCAAATACTGGTGATTGTGAGGAATCACCTACACCTGAGCCTCCTTCAACTTTATCTCCTTGCCTTGATTTATCTGAGCTCAGCTGCCTGATCAGCTTATGAAGCTCTCTAAATTGTCTGGTGAACTCTCTGTTTATCTTTTTCTGATTCTCCAATTCAGTATTATGGACCTTCTGAATATCAATTAAATCGCCAGTGATTTCACTTTGAGCTGCATTTTGGGCTTTCAATCCATCTATCTCTGCTCGGAGTTCTTTCTCCAATCTGAACTCAGGGGTTTCTACAGCTTTCCCCTTGTCGTGGGCTGTGGGTTGAGAAGAAGACTGACCAGCACTTGAACTTGTGACTGGTGGCACATGAGAATCCAGCCTTCTTCTCCTTGGGTCACTAGGGCCTTCTCTGTGGTGTGGTGTAGCAGTTGACACAGTCTTAGTCATATCAGTCATATCGTCTGTAACAGAAGCACCGAGGGGAGGATCCTCTGTGGCTTTCCGTTTTCTGATCAACGGAGTCTCAGTTATCTCTGTCTCATCTTCCTCAATGTCAACATCACCCAGATAAGTATCATAGTTGATTGACTCGTCACCTTCAAAATTGAGTGCTCCAATCCGCACATCATTCAAATCAAAATCTTCCCAGTCAGAATCATCGGGAAGATCAACCACTTTCTGCTGAGGAGGAGGCATATTATGTTCTTCTTCTACAGATGCATTTCTGTTAACTGAAACCTCCTCTCTTACTATCTCCGCAAACTCTCCAAACTTTTCACCGAACGGCATTTTATCCGACAACTTCTTCTTCGGATTTATCATTGGAAACACTTCAATACCCATTGGCTTAGTATCATGGGTGTCATTGGTCTTCCTCAGGTTCGGGTATCTTGAATCCAGAACAGATTGAATAAACCTAGGAACCGCTGCAAACTTCTTGTCTCTAGACACGACAGCTTTCACATCCTCAAAAATCATCCTAGACCAGTTGAACCGAACACCTCTGATTAGTGACACCATTGCATGGGTGTGCACCTGGTTCAGCTGATCTGTAGAGCTCTTCTTGGCAATGACACATTTTTGTAAGTAATGTGCCAGCATTCTCCAGTACGGTGGGATAAGTGCTTTCATTGTGGGAGGAGAAATTGTGAGGTATCCCATCTCCTTTAAACATTGGGACACCATCTCCTTGTCCAGCATAGTGGAATCAGCAGCTACATCTTTGAATCTGAGTGCCTGTCTGAAATTCTCTTCAGTTAAGATAACTTCAGTATGTTGAATCTTAGCAATTATCTGCTTTCCATCTTCAGACACCTCTGCTGTCTTCCAGAAATCTTGCTGCATCCGTTTGCAAATCACCGGGTTTGTTGTGAGAGCAAAGTGTAAACAGCACTTCTTCAAACCAGCTATCATCGACAGATACTTCTCTCTGTATTCTGCAGGAGGATCCAGCAAATAAGCGACCTGATTGTGATCTTTGACAAACTCCAAATCCCTGCGCTCACAAACACAGATAAACAACCAAAACACACAAAACATTCATTAGAGTAGGGATTTCTTGAAAAACGGATAGCATAACGGCTTAAAATTGAGTGAAAACCATTGAAAAAAAAATATCATCAGGTACCTTTCCGATCGAAAAACAGGGTTTTCGATCGGAAAGCATCCGTCCGATCGGAATGTTGCTTGGTTACCGAGAATACTAGTCGAAAAGTATTGAGCTTGATCGAGAAGCTTAAGCTCCTGATCGAAAAGTGTCACTCTCGATCGAGAAGCCGAAGCTTCTGATCGAAAAGTCTGGATTCCTGATCGAAAAGCCTAAAGGCTGATCGAAAAGCACGAGGGCTGATCGAAAAGCCTCAGGACCTCAGCAATCCGTGATCGAGAAGCATCAGGGCTGATCGAAAAGCACGAGGGGCTGATCGAAAAGTCCCTGATGCGATCGAAAAGTGTCATCTCCTTCGATTTTAAACCTGCAACTTAAACAAACAGTGCATATATCCATGTATTGACACAATTTCACACACATACCAGTCCCAACCCATCATCCCTTACAATCCCGACTTAAAAATACAGAAAACGAACACATACTCGAGACGATCAATCGGGGGTCGAGCCACACGCTTCAGTCGTGGTGCCATTGCTCAAATCGACACTAGAGAGGTACTCAGGAAGTGATTCCGACTAGAGGGGTGGTGGCGGATGGTGTCTGCGGCGGCGGAGGATGGTGAATCGGACAGATGGTGGCGGCGGCGCTGTGGAGGAGTAGAGGGACAGTGGTGGTCGGAACTCGACGGGAATGATGAAGGTGGAGTCGCAGGAGGTTGGTTGTGACTGTGGTGGTGCGTGATGGTGGCGGCAGAGGTTGGTGGAGGAGATCGGTGGTGGTGGTCGTGATTAGGGTTTGGGAGCGGGAAAAGGAAACGGGAGAAGTGAGGGAGACCGATCCTCTCCCTTTCTTTTGTTCAATTTTTTTTAAAAATTACCATCCCACCCCCTCAAGAATTAGAATGATCTCAACCCACCCAAAACTTTACAAATTACCACCCCCACACATTTTTACTTAACAAAGTTACAATTTTTTTAAAAAAAACTTACAAACCCCAACTTTATTCTTGTTAATTCATTAAAGCTTCCCCTAAAGTCAAGCCCGAGAGTTTTATGATCTGGCAGTATTTACTTAAAAATAAAACACATTAGTAGATAAGATAAAAATAAAAATAAAAACAAATAAAATAATAATAAAAAAACACAATCACAAAAAAAAACTTAACCATCTGGATTTTGAGTGAAAAGGCGTTGTCAGGGATCATACCAGATCGTCTGTGACTGAGGAACCCTTTTCAGTTTCAGTTACTTCGCGTGTTCAGGCGATTGCCGGTATTTTGGTCCAACTTTAAACTCATGCCGCTTTCGCTTACTCACGCAGTTTCATCACATTATTTATATTTTAAGGTTTATTAATTATGACAATCTATCCAGTTCACACACATAAGTCCTAGGTATAATTTGTACATTCTATCAAGCACACCTGGTTTCCGTACAACATTTTTCACGACACCTTTCCTTAAGCCCAACATCATGCTCCAGACTGGGTTGAGAAAAGAAAGAATAGATCACGGAGGTTTTGTTGGATATTATACAACGTCAACTGAATTTTTGAAGCATTTGAACAATGTTCTCATCAGTGACAAAGGTTCAGGGTTTTGGACACTAGAGGGTCTCTTTTGATCGTGCGCATTGGCATCTTTCTGGTTTAACATATATATACAATGTGATCTAAGACGTACGTGGATCAGGGTGGTTCCAGGTCTCCGCTTTCGCAGAACAGAGGAGTCCTGACTCACGTACAACATCCCCAGGTCATTGCTTATGCAAAGCAGAGGGAATGGGATTTTTGAGCATGACGTCAAAACTCAGAATCGGGCGTGTGTCTCAGGATTCCTGATATGCAGTCAAATAGCAATTGTACTAACCTAAGTGTGTGTTCCCTTTCAAACATCATACGTTATCTTCAAGTGTTGTGATAAAACATACCTTTTGATTAATTGTCAGCAGAGCCTACCAAGCACATTGACCATGAATCACTGCTTTTCACTTCCACCTTACACGTGTCAGTCAGCAAACACCTGGAAATTTATATCACTTCCCATCTGGTCACCCAAAACCAGAAAAAAAATTTAAAAGCACACACTTTAGAGGAAATGATTGACATTTTCTTATATCTTCCCCTTGCTTTTAGATTTTTTGAAAAATAACAAAAAAGAAGACACTATTTTTTTATTTTTAATTTTTTTATTTTTTTTTAATAATTTTTTTTTAAATAAATGAAAGAAACAAATAAAATAAATTGCCAGACTACTCATCAAAGGCTATCATCCGGAGGCCCTTGAGACACATTTCAAAATTTGCACTTGGAAGGGGTTTCGTGAACATGTCCGCCACATTGTCATCCGATGCCACCCTCTCCAAATGAATGAGCCGTCGGTCATAGCAATCCCGAATGAAGTGCATTTTGATGTCTATGTGTTTGGTTTTAGAATGCTGCACGGGATTTTTCACAATTTGCAAAGCAGCATTATTGTCACAAAAAATGGGAGTATCGAAAAAATTCAAACCGTAATCTCCCAGCTGATGCTGCAACCAAACCACCTGAGAGCAACAGGCAGATGCAGCAACATACTCTGCCTCGGCTGTCGACTGGGACACCGTGTGCTGTTTCTTACTTTGCCAAGACACCAGCCTGTCGCCTAAAAATTGAGCTCCAGCAGATGTGGATTTCCTGTCAAGCTCATTGCCACCATAATCACTGTCAGAAAAAGCATACAGGTTAAATCCAGACTCTTTAGGGTACCAGAGGCCTAGACGAGGCCGACCCTTCAAATATTTAAAGATACGTTTCACAGCAGAGAGATGAGAGAGTTTAGGATTAGCCTGATAGCGTGCGCATTGGCACACAGCGAGCATGATATCTGGACGGCTGGCGGTCAAATACATCAGAGACCCAATCATGGACCGGTACATGTGCTCGCTAACTGGTTGCCCATCTGGATCCCTGGTAAGTGCTGGTCTTGCATCCCCCATCTTGTACTTTTCCAAAATTTCGGTGACATATTTAGCTTGATGGATAAGTATCCCACTGTCACTCTGCTTTACTTGCAATGCGAGGAAAAACTCCATCTCGCCCATCTGACTCATCTCAAACTTTGTGCGCATCACCTTCTCAAACTCTTTGCACAAGTCTTTATTGGTTGAACCAAAGATGATGTCATCAACATATACTTGCACCATGATAATGTCATGCTCAACCTCTTTTCTGAAAAGTGTCTGATCAACAACGCCTCTTGTGTATCCATGTGCAAGAAGATGATCGGTCAGAGTCTTGTACCACGACCGAGGGGCCTGGTGCAACCCATATAAGGCCTTGTCAAGCTTGTACACATGATACGGGTGTTCCTCATCAATGAACCCTGGAGGTTGAGTGACATAAACTTCTTCATCCATTTCAGCATATAGGAAGGCAATTTTGACGTCCAACTGGTAGACCGTGAAATTCATATATGAAGCATATGCTAAGAAGACTCTTATTGCCTCTAAGCGGGCAACCGGTGCGTACACTTCATCATAATCCACACCTTGAATTTGCTTGTGGCCTTGAACCACCAATCTGGCCTTGTTTCTGACAATCACGCCGTTGTCATCCTTTTTGTTCTTATACAGCCACCGAGTGGTGATGACCTTTTTGTCATCAGGCCTTTCTACTAACCACCAAACTTGAAGCCGTGAAAATTGATTGAGTTCCTCATGCATGGCCTCCACCCAGCTGGGATCAGTCAAGGCCATAGTGATGTTAGGGGGCTCAATCTGTGAGATGAAACAGGAGTACATGCAATGATTGATGTCTCCTGACTGGCTTCTTGTGACCACCCCGGATGCTAAGGGACCAATGATGTTTTCCAGGGGGTGGTACTTCTGAATTCTGGTCTCTGTAACAGCTTGAACTGGAATTTCAGGAGGCAGATTTGATACATCGGGTTCAGCATGTGTATCAGCTTCAATTTCGGGATCAGCTCCGAGTGTCTGAGGAGAGTCGGGAGTTGGGTCCACTTCTGCATCTGTTTCCTGTGTTTGAGTCTCAACAGGATCAGCAGTTTCCGGTACAGGTGTAGGATCAACTGTAGGAGCAGGGACAGGAGCTTTTGTGATGGAGTGTGAGACAGACGGTCCTGAAATCGTATCTTCATATTATTCCTCTGCTAAGACAGGGTCTAAACCCAATGGACGGAAGAATTGATTGTAGTCGAAAGCTTGAGGAGGACCGACTCCGCCATCAGATGGATTTTCTTCTAACCAGTCCACATTTGTGGACTCCATCACAATCCTGGTAGATTTGTTGAAGACCCTGTAAGCGGAGCTGGCAGAGTAACCTACAAAATAACATTCATCAGCCTTAGCAGCAAATTTAGGAACATCAGTGTTAACTAAGACTGTGCATAAACACCCAAATGCCCGAAGGTGACCAATTCTGGGCTTATCATTGTAGATTAGCTCATATGGCGTTTTCTGCTGCCGCTTATTGATGAGCACCCGATTCTGGACATAACAGGCAGTGTTAACTGCTTCTGCCCAAAACATGGTTGGTAGCTTTGAATCACACAACATGGTGCGAGCAGCTTCAATCAGGTTCTGTTTCGTCTTTCTGCGACGCCGTTCTGCTGGGGTGTATAGGGAGCACTGAATTGATGCTCAATCCCCTTATCGGCACAAATATTGTCGATTGTCTGATTCTTGAACTCTGTGCCATTATCACTCCTGATGGCCTTCACATTATGCTTCAATTTATTTTAAATGAGCTTGATGAAGGCAATGAGTATACCTGCAACATCACTTTTCTTGGACAAGAAAAACACCCAAGTGAAACGAGAAAAATCGTCAGTAATAACTAAACAAAATGCACATCGGTTAAGGCTTAACATACTGACGGGACCGAACAGGTCCATGTGAAGCAACTCCAACGGTGTTGAGATTCTGTTGTAGATCTTCGGTTTATGTGGACGTTTGTGCTGCTTCCCCTTAGCACAGGCCACACATTTCTCTTTCAGAATGAATTCATTGATTGGAAGATCTTTGACAAGCCCTCCTCTGGCAAGTCGATTCAGGTTCTTCAAATTCATGTGCCCCAATCTTCGGTGCCACAGCTGTGCGTGGTTCTCAGCTGTTTTAGAAATGAGACAGGCCACCTCAGATAAGGGGGTTTCTGCATGTTCAGCACATATGAGTTTCCATATCTGGGTGTTCTCATCAGCACCCAGTCATCAGGAATGGAGTATCCAGGTTTAAGGATAAGACATTCTTTATTGTTGAATAGAACTGGATAATCCCGATCACATATCTGTGAAACACTCAACAAGCTGTGTTTCAATTCCTCTACGTAATTGACATCGTGGAAGCTGAGACAACCATTGCGAACCGTTCCTTTCTGACTGATATATCCACCAACTCCTCCGGCGAACGACACATAACCTCCATCAAATTTTTCCAAGTCGTGTAGAAGGGATATGTCGCCCGTCATATGCCTGGAACAACCACTGTCAACGTACCATAGGTTGCTGATAGGCCTCCTTGGCCGTTCCTGCATTCAGAGAAGATCAGTTAGAATTTGGTACCCAGGCCTTAACTGGTCTGGGTGAGACTGGTCTGTCCTTGCATGGACTGTGAATGTCTGTAATGTTGACATCACGGTGGTGATTTTCTTTGCCAAGCCATTTTTGATTAATTTTGTTCAATTTAGACCCTTTGACCTCTTCAAAAGACATTGAGTGTTTTTTGTACACTCCTGTTGGCTTGAAGGACAAATTAACCACTTTCGGGACATTCCACCTATCATCATTTTTCTTATTGATTGATTCCGGTTTTGAGAAAGATGGTGTTTCAGAAAACCTTTTGAAAACAGGTTGAGGTGGAACAGGTGATTTTGGAAAATTATCCTGCTTAGGGCGAGAGACAGGTTTTGAAGGTTTAGAAGCCCTGGCAGGTTTAGTGAACATCTTTGAAGACTTCATAACATTTTATTCACCTTATTCTTCACAATTGGTGGTTTCTGATTAGGTGATTTGGGCTGTGGTTTCCATTTATGGACATGTGGTGAGCCTTGCTGCACCTTTTGGTTTGAAGGTGCAGATTTTGCTTTTGACCTAGGATGTATCTCTGCCTGTGATGGTGGGAATGTGAACTTCTGCACCTTAGGATTTGAAGGTCCAACTTTGGGCTTTGGGCCAACATGTGTTTGGCCCAAAGGGACAGTCTTTTGTTGGACTTTCTTAGGATAGTAGGGCTCGTAAGGGCGGTGCAGACAGTTTCTTGCCATGTGTCCTGGTTGGCCACACACATGGCAGGACTGTTTCTTTGGATACACGGGAGCCTGTGGTTGGTTCCACCCAGTGGATATCCAAGTTGGCTTTGAAGCGTTTTTATGGATCCAAAGGGTTTTACCATGGGGCTTTGTGGTCAGTATATACTCCCGTTGTATCGGTTTGAATTGATCATATGCAGAGTTGACCTCTGGGTACGGGACAAATTCCTGTGGTTTTGTGTCCCGTACTTTCTGCACATTTGGAGTGGGACAGTTCACACTCCCCTCAGATTTTTTCACATCACCTGTGGGTTTGGGAACATCATTCTGTGGTCCCTTACCCCTTCTTAAAATTCTAACAGTTCTTAGGGGTTTCACAGGTTTCAAATCACATTTACCAACATTAAACACACCACATTCAGAAAGTTTAGCACAAAAATTAGACTCAGAAGACTCAGAAGTTTTTGACTCAGACATGACAAAAGTTTCAGGTTTCTCAAAATCAGAATTTTAAACAGAAAATTCAACTTCAGACTTCAAGGGACTCTTAGTGGACTCCTTGCAATTTACTACCCCTGCTTCATGTTTACCTTTATCTGCACAAGAAGTAAAAGTGTTAGTAAGGTTGGAAACAGGAGCAGAAATATTAATGGGACAAGCTGCCAATTTCTTTTCAATCTCGGCTTTAGCTTCCAATGAGGTCTTAGAACACTCATAATCTGAGATTATTTCATGCATCAGGGGCATCGGTACTGTGTGTGTGGACTTTTCATCTTTTACTTCAGTACCGAGACCCAAACCAGAGTTGGCTTTTAGATGACGCATTCGAGCGTCTGTGTTGTAGAAAAGTGAACTAGCTTTCATCCTTTCTGACACAATCTTATCGTTTCGCTCAACTTTGGTTTGTGATGTTTCTAATTGACCTTTAAGTTGTTCAAGTTCAGTTTTTAATGAGACAATTTCTTCATTAGCAACTCTTAGATATGTGGTTTGGTCACTCAAGTCCCTTTGAAGATTTTTTATGTCAATTTTAGCAGCTTCTAGTTTCTCACTTAAGTTTTTACTCCTACTTTTGTATTCTCTCAATTCTCTATCAGAATATTCACGATTTAATGTTTCATTGAAAAACTTATTTTGGCATTCTTGAGATTCATTTAGTATAGATTGACATTTAGGATTAAGACATACCTCAGAGCTGCTGGCGGAGGATCCTGGAGTTATGTTTGCCATGAATGCGTGATGGTTTCCTCAGTTGCTTCTTTCTGTGCTTCCTCTTCAGCTAGCAAGGCAACATGGTCAAGTGTTAAGCTGAGGTCTTCCACCTAGGATGTCCAGTCATATCCTGGCGTATGTTGAACCACCAGCGCCTTGTCATTCTTTCTTGCCTCCTTCTTCATGCTCTCTCCCCGGTTATCAGCCTTGCCTTCTCTATTAACTCTTGGTTTGGTGCATTCTCTGGCATAGTGCCCATACTCATTGCAATTGTAGCACCTTAGATTTGCCTAATTAAAACTCAGCTTTATTCCTTTTCCACCATTCCAATCCTTCTATCCCGTCTTTGCCATGAACTGCCTAGCTCGCAGGGCAGACATTCCCATCTGATAAGATATATCCATGTGCTCTAGATCATCGGGGTTTACTTGATTCACATCATCAGGTGATAGATCCGTGGGAAGAAGTGAACCTGCTACGAGTGCCTGATAGCAACTCATAATTCCCACCCCAAGGGCAAAGCTGGGATCTTTAGTCAACGCATTTACATCCAGAGAAACAACATTTGATGTTCCAGATGAACTTGACCCAGTGGCTTGGGCAATGAATCCCATTGGAGTTGATGGTGGGTTGACTGGAGCGACAGCTGGCTGAGAAATGAAAGCTTTATTCAGTTGATTCATTAATGCCCCATTGCCAATTTTTCTCGCCCTCTTCTGTTTCTTCTCCTCATAGGCTCTGATGGTGGACATGAGCTCATTTAGGGACGAAGTGGACATTTCCACAGTCTTTTCAATCAGTTCAATGGTGCTGTCCCAGTTTGGTGGAAGAGAGTTAACCAGCTTTCTGTTGACCTCCACTTGAGTATATGTCACTCCAGCATCCTTCATCCCAGTGACTATCTTGATGAAACGTTGAAGCAGAGTCTCAATGTTTTCACCAGGGATATAGTTAAACTCATTGAACATTTCCCTCAGATTCTCTTTGCGGGATTCTTTCATATCATCATTTCCCTCGTAAGCAGCTATAAGGGCATCCCACAGAGTCTTAGCTGAGGTGTATTCTTTGAAAGCTTCGGCAACTTCAGGGGATAAGGCCATGGTCAGGGCAGCCAGTGCCTTTCTATCTCGTTCTACTCTATCCCATTCATCATCAACCCATTCAGATTTGGCTTTAGGAACACGTGGTTGACCCTGTTCCCCTGGAGTTGATGGGACAAAATCTCCCACTTCGATCGATCGCATGATCTTAGCATCATGGTAATTGACGTAGTTGACAAACCTATACTTCCAGCTCATGAAATCCTTGCCAGACATCAGGCGTGGTGGTCTGGCAGATGTTCTGATTTTAGAGTCCATTTCCAGAGTGGCACTCGACAGGCTCGACATGTCAAAGGCCATAGCTTCAGAGGGTAAAAGGAATCGGAAAAGGGGTTTACTGTCGAAAAGGCTTGATCGAAAAGTTGTTTACGGTCGGAAAGTGCTGATCGAAAAGTACTTTTCAATCGGAAAGGTTGAGGTCTGGGACGATCGAAAAGTGAGGGATGGATCGAAGAGTCTCAAAGGGGACTTTTCGATCAAAGAGCACAGCGGATCGAAAAGTCACAGGGGACTTTTCGATCAAAGAGACTGATCGAGAAGTTTCAGGGGGACTTCTCGACTGAGATGGGCGGATCGAAAAGTCTCTAAGGGGACTTTTCGATTGAGGATACTGATCGAGAAGTCTCAAGGGGACTTCTCGATTGAGAGCTTCTGGTCGAAAAGTCACAGAAGGGGACTTTTCGACTGGTAGAGCCTGATCGAAAAGCCACAAAAGGGGGCTTTCTCGATCCAATGAAGCGACCGAACTGGATTTTTCGACCAGAAACCTGATCGAAAAGTATAAACAGGGTCGAAAAGCTTCTCAAACACGCTCACAGCTCCACGAAACTTCTGTCTTGTCTTGTAACCTGCACAAAAACACCTCCGAATGTGCTAAAAGCTGAAAATCACCACAAAACTCAAAACATTAGTTCTCAAAAACTTGAATCTGATATCGCGAGAGCCTTGAAACTTGCGTTTCTTGGCTCTGATACCAATTGTAAGGATCAATTTAAACCCTCACGCGATATCTTGACTAGTGAAACCGTGCGGAATCCGGTTATCGCTAGTTGATTAAAGAAACAGTAAAAAGGTAATAATCGAAAAGTAAAATAAACTAGAATAAGACAAACCGATTAGAAGAACACGATTGTATTGATCACTGTGACTGCTTACACCTTAATCGAAATTCTTGGAGAATTTCGATGATCACCAAAAACACCAAAAGAACAAGCAACCCTAAAACAATAAAAGATGGGACTATATATAGTAGAGATTGACTTGGTAAACAAGTCAATCTCTTTACAAGTTTTTCGAAACCTAAGCCCATCACTAACCAATTCGGACCTAAACCCACATCTATTAAACAAAAGTTAGCCCAATTACATTTATATACTAGCCCACAGCTATTAAACAAGCCCAAAACTATCTAATGCAAAAGCCTCATTTTCTAGGTCACTACAGGAAGGGTCCACACACGTTAGTGTGTATTAATCCTAACAAACCTACAGCCCATTCACCAACATGGGTGAAGGGTGACTTGGTTAGTTTACCAAATAAACATGATTCGCATTCATCGAAGGAATCTGCATCAGTGGATTCGAGAATCCCTGCAATTTGTAGCTTTTTGATGCGAGCCTTGCTTATGTGACCAAGTCGATGATGCCATAACGAAGAATCATTATTATCAACTTTGTTTCATTTAGAAACATGACAGAGTCGATCGTGCGTTTAAACAATTATCTCATATATATTATGTCTAGGTTTAGCCTCGAAATAAAAGATATCGTTAAAGTAGGTAAAATTGGAACTTCTATTAAACTTGTACTTAAAACCTTGTTCAAACAGGGAAGAGACAGATACAATGTTTCTAGACAAGCCAGGAGCATTTTAGCAGCTAGCTAAAAATAACTACAAGGCCAGAAGGGCAGGTAAGAGAATATATGCCAGTGGCCAGGACCGGGACTCTTTTCCCATCACCAACGATGAGTTCCATGCCTGTCACACCCTAACCGAAAGGCGGAATTAATTGGGGCATGATGATTGTCCAGTTGCACACAACACTATTGAAGGTTGCGATATTCTTAATTATACCATTTCATCAATACAAGTAATACATAATTCTATTGTCATATTACAATACTAATAACACATTATCTCGCTATAATTAGGTCTCACTAGGTCCGTATGCATCCTAAGGTCTCATCATCATAAAGTCATCATCTTGCAACAAAACCTACAACATGTACAAAATAAAGGTCAACTACGAATAGTTGGTGAGTAAACATAGGTTTGATATACTATAATAGATTATCATGCGATCTACGAGTCATATGACATTCTGATATGGTAAACAAGTATTGATATAGAACACATAAAGTGGCGTAATCCAACCCTTGACAAATAAGGCTTCCAATCACCCAACGCTAGTTACCGGTCAAGTTAGGTGGGCTTCCAAACCAATAGATCTATTATTGTAACCCAAACCTTTTTAGTGTTAATAATTACGCCTTGAAATTGACATTAAAATCAACATTGAAATTGACATTGACATATCCACAATAATAATAATTCACACAATACTAAGCCACACAAGTTTGACATACTAGAACCCACATAACAATCATAGAGTTTGCATGAGATTTGAAAGTAATGAAATAAATATTTGAAATTGATACGGTGTACATGTTGCACCCCAAAACGATAAAAGAAAAAGGGCTATGAATACTCACCTGGAATGGAGACACTGACGGACAATGATACCAACTACTAAGATAGCTAGCCCTGAGGATAACCTTGACAACTATAGGATGATAGAGAATAAGTGAATAAGTGATTTCACTTTATGACACACATTGATACAATCGACACGACAAACGTTGGTGATGGTGATACGTACGCTTATGAGGTCAATCCTAAGCTAGGGACGCAAACATAGTATCCTAGAGTTATACACATTCATCATGAAGGTCGATTTAGGTCAACAACATAGCTATGTCACCACGTGCACAATCTTTCATACAGTTTCATCATGAGAAACCCTAGATCTAACATCAAGATACATGCGTGTCATAGATTATATCATATTACCACATAAAGATCCAATCTTGATGGTGCATCACATAGATCTATCAACATCAAACATGCATGCCATGGATTCTATCCCTAGTTCAACATAAAGATGCAATCTTGAATCATGAATCATATAAATCTCTCAACATTCCACATGCATGACATAGATCTAACCCTAATCTAACATAAAGTTGCAATCTTGATCATGAATCACATAGATCTAACAATATCCAACATGCATGACATAGATCTAACCCTAATCTAGCATAAAAATGCAATCTTGATCTTGAATCACATAGATCTAACAATATCCAACATGCATGACATAGATCTAACCCTAATCTAGCATAAAAATGCAATCTTGATCATGAATCACATAGATCTAGGCTTAATCTTCATGTAGTATGCATATCTCATCACAAAACATAATAAAGTTGCAATCTTGATCATATATCACGGAAATCTAACAATATTCAACATACATGATATAGATCTAACATTAATCCTTCATAAAAATGCAATCTGGATCATGAATCTCATGGATCTAGAAAGTATCAACATGCATGTCATAGATCTAGTCCTAATACATCATAAAGTTGCAATCTTTGATCAAATAAACCAGGGATCTTTCATCATACATCATGTATGGCATTAATCTAACCTAAATGCATGATAAAGTTCAGACCATGACATGTAATTTCAAAGGATTACAAGAAACTTACAAAAAACGAAAAGAAGGGATGAAGTGGGGTGAAACAAGCTTGGATCCTTGATGATTTGTCTTTAAAATGAAGATGGGATGATATACATATGAAGAACAGCTCTCTATAGCCGTTTTAGGGGGAGGAGGAGGAGAGGAATGACGAGCATGGAACATAATGTGGTATTTATAGAGCGAAATTAGGGTTTGCTGAAAAACCACTTGTAGGCGTATCGCCTAGTGGAATGGGTTGCTCTAGGCGATACGCCTGGAGCTTCTCTGAAACTAGGTTTGTCCGATTCTTTATTTTACGTGCTCGGTTCTTCGTTTTTCAATGTTTTCGAGTCCTGTTTCCACCCAAATCACCCAATTCATAATTCCATCTTGTTCACCACATTTAATCCACTTAAAAAAATATAAATACGTCACCTAACTCATAACAATGCACAAATTAGGTCAATTTACACATTTTGGTCGGTTTTGGCGTACGTACCGATTTTGGGCAATTCACCAACGATTAGTGACTCGATTAAGTGTGTGATGATTCGAGACATCCTAAATGATCATTAGACTCCTAAATATGTCTAATATGACTTATGATACCTAAATACGAGATTCCCGGTAAACAACGAATCGCATACCGAAATCATGTAAAAAGCCACAGATATGCTTTGTTTTCGATGTAATGGATCCAATTTGAACTCAATTGATTTCAATCAAGAATTTCATTTGGAAAAACAATTATAAGTCATTTAAAAACATTATTCGGGTTATAAATGCCCGAAAATTCTTTAGGTTCTTAATAATCCGTAAATCGTTAAAACACTGGGTTTAAAATGTGTTACAAGGCCGCCTTGCTCTATCTTCTTCGACTTCTCAGGTCCCTGAAAAACAATTACCAATGTGATAACCACATCCAGTATCAAATACCCGTGTATTGGAGGAAACAGTGAAAAGTTCAATAACGTATATGGGGTTTCTAGTCATCTTGATCTTAGCTCTATCTTCTTCCACTTACCTGATGATGAACCCTTGCTAGAGTTTCTAGTCATCTTGATCTTAGCTAGGTAGATGGGGCAGTTGCGTTTCCAGTGGCCCATCTGATTACATTTAATGCATTGATGTTCCTGAGGAGGAGGCGCCAATGGTTTCTTGCCCTTGGTCTCTTTAACCTTGTTTTTGGACTTGGTTATACCTGTATCAGCAACTCTGAGCACAGCTAGTGTGGTCCTGATCTTGACATTTGGAAACAATGTCAGAACCTCATCTAAAGTCTGAGCCGAGTAGTTAATCGCATGCATACAATAATGCACGGGTAAAGATCTGAGGACTACATCTAAAGCCATCCCTTCAGGAATGGAGTAGCCAATGTCGATTAGTCTGATGCGATACTCCTTAATAATCATGACATAATCATATGCAGATGAATTAGGCGACATAGCGCAGTTCACAAAATGTTGAAGTGCTCTACATCTTTCACCACTTTGGCTTAACTTAGATAAATCTTTGATTTTTCTCATGATCTCATACGCTCTCATGTCAGTAAAGTCATACCGAAAATCCAGTGTCATGCTATATAACATCAGCTCAATGACTTACTGAGAGTCATTACTGTGCTTCTGGATTTCCATCCACGAGCGGCCGTTTAGCTAGTAAGATGGCAAGCTCGGGATGGGAAGATCAAGAACATACAGCTATCCAAAAAGCCTCAAGATGTTCCTCAGGAGGGTTGGCCATGATAAGAAGTATGTCTTAGTGAATGGGTCGAGAGATACCATAGAACTCAGAGGAATTGTGTTTTCATTAGCCTTCTGAAATAAGCAAAGTAATTTTAAATTAGTATTTTCGGTGCAAAGTATTTTCTTATTATAAACTGGTAAGATTTATTTAATAAGAAAATTAAGAATTTGATTAGACGATTTTACTTGAGACCGCCAAATGAGCCTCGGGAGCAAACTCGTGTAACCAAACTGACAACGGGTATCAATGGTGAAGTCTCGGTCACGACTCTCATTTATGAGGCCGCATAATACAATTGTTTGTATTTTTCGATATGTTTAGCCTCGTCCATGCCCACTTTGTCTGCATACATTCATAGTGCGTTGTTGAAATACTCAACACTATAAACGCACACAAAGAAAGCGATAGTAGTCCCAAATGGTCAATGTGGTCGGCACAGTGTTGAAATACTCCAATGTCCCCACCTTGGAAGTTACCCTAGGCACCATGTGCGGTGTTGAAATACTCCAACACTGATGCTTCGGTCCATACGTTACAAGTTTGACTTGATTTTGGACGGCATAACTATCAATTTATTATTACCGGATAGGTTAAAACCAATTTTAATATTTAGTGATCGTTAGACACAAACGATAAACCCTATCACCACTCGGGACAATTATTTTAAATGACCTATTAAAAATATCTACATGTCGTGAATGGTCAATTGTGTGTTCACGGCATTACGGCATGGTCTTGCTAGAGCCATTTTAGCAAGACCAATAGGGACATGACAATAAAAGTGAACAACCACAAGGAAGGCAGCTCGGTGCATTCATGGACCCGGTTCGGCTCCCACTAGCCTTTAGACTCCTTTTGGCGAGTTTCCGATCTTTAGGTCTTGATTTTTACAAAATTGAAATTTACTAACACTTTAGTAACCTAGATCTATTTTAGAATTTTGAAACCCGAAAAACAGCGGGTCCACAAAACAAATGAAATACAATTGGGCCAACCATTTGGGCCAATCAATATACAATCATGTATTTAAAATAAAGGGGTCGGCCGTAACACACAATTATATAAAACATAAGTTAAACAAGTAATTCCATTCGCAATTTGGAATTGAATCGAAATTGCTAACCACCAGTTACGAAAAGACCAGTTCCGATTTACGCGCAGTGATCGTGGCTCTGATACCACTGTTGAGTTTTACATTGGGTATCCGGGTTGACCATTAAAATTTACTACAGACTAAATTAACGGGTTAATTAATCAGAATTAATTATGCCGAAAAATCGTTTTACAACGCGAATAAGTAAAACTGTAGATAGGACTAGATCACCGTGTACGCGTAAAGACAGAAAATAATTAATTAAAATTAAATATCTAAAGCAAGTTAGATATTCCTTGGCGGAGTCTGAACATCCGTTCGAGACACCGGGGTTCGACGAAGTAGTGCTAGCTTGAACGACAACGTCTGACTCAAATCCGCGAGTCAAGTCTTCAACCACTTATGAAGACAACACCTCGGTAACCATAGTCGCGTTCACCGGGTGAACCGACGGTGGTGGCGGTAATGAAACGATGTCATAAATCATGACATTCGAATCCAGGGTTTCCACCGTGCATGGAGACGAAACCGATTTAATAGCGATTTCGCCCGCCATGTGTGGAGGCGGCGAAGGTATTGGTTGACGGCAACGGCATAAAGTGGCGCTGGCCACTTACGATTTTCACCGGATTCGACAACGGCGGCACGCGACGGCTCAATCATTAGCCTCGGTGGCGCGGGAAGGGCAAGGACCACCTCGCGGTGGATCGCCCCAAAAATCTTGGCAGTGGCGGAGGCCGCGGCCCTTTCTTCTGTGGCGGCGGCGCCGGTAGTGAAGGCGAGAGTTTTCAGTTTCAACGTAGCGGCGATCAAGTGAGGATCATGTTTCACCATTATGACGACGGCGAGCGACGAATATAGATGTGGTGGTTGGTTGCGCCGAAAACAAAGAGAGATAGGGAGGGGGACTGCGACGAGAGGAAAGCGAGAGAGGAGGAGGATTTTCGAGATTAGGGTTTTCACCCTTAATCTCCTCCTTTTAATTTTCCTTGATGGGCCTTTAGGCTAGCTAAGCTCATGTCGCGACCCTTTGCTCCAAACCCAATAATATTGTTAATCATTAACCAGTTTATTGATCAACTAATATTTCGTCGAGATTCGTAAACCGTTTTACGAATGATTATCGTTTCGTTACGATAAAAAAATAACTAGTATTTTGTTTATTCAACCGTTAATTAATTAGCCGGTAATTAATTATTATAGTTCGTTGACAGCGGTGTAACTCTTCCGGGTAGAAAACGGGTCAGTTACGTTAAGCGTTGGGTCAGGACACCTAATATCCAACAATTACATCATAAAATCAATAGATCTAATCATGGGAGAACATACATGGGATGGATCTAGTCATATTACATCATAAATTCCCAACTTGATGATGAAATTGGTAGATCTATCCCTAAGGAGCATGCATGGCATTGATCTTGACCTTTTATATGTTGGGTCCCGTGAAGGGTTCTTTAATAATGTTGGCACAATTTCATTTAAACAAGATAAACAAGTTGCAGAAAGTAAATCAAATTGGAAGACAGTAATTCATAAAAGGGTTATTCTGTAATTCTCAGATGCAAATAATGATTTACACGAGTTTATAGTATAACTATGTATCAACAGAAATAACTTTTCTAAGGGAGTGATGTTGTAATTGCTTTCAGAAGATATTGAATTGTATGCTTGATTTCTTGCTTTGTTTGGTGAAGTCAGCTTGCTATTTATAGGAATGTAGCAAGTTGTATTTGGATAAGGTTGTTGAGGACAGTTGATGTTGGAGTGTGTCAGAGTATATAAAGATAAATTGAAGATATTCAATTTATCTCTTTTTCAACTGTCTTCAACTACCTTCGTGATTAATGCCAAGTTGGCATTCATTTTGCTTGTTCTTCACACAAAGGTAGAATTTGTTCTTCTTGTAATATTTATCTTCTGATAGTCCAGAACTCCTTCAGGACTCTTCTTTGAAGACTACTGATGCTTCCCATTAGAAGCCTTCTAAAGGAATGAGGATTTCTGTAGAATTTAGTCTGTACAGAACTACTTTGGAATTTCCAGAGTAGTTCTGTATGAATACAAAAATCGTGCAAAAATCTGTAATTCATACAGACTTTCATATCCTTTCTCTTTAAGGATGTATCTTATCTTTTCTTCTAATACTTGACTGTTTTGTGTTATAATTACATTGTGTTCTAACAATCTCCCCCTAAGTATTTAAAGAAAATAAACAAAAAGAGAAAGTAATGTATGCATAGATCATTTTAGGTGATCTTTCTAAGGAATATGAAAGAAGTCTTGTCTATCATAATTTAAGGATTTACAAGTCTTTTCTGATTTTTGCCCTACCAGTGAGTGAGTTGATTTCAAAGTTGTACTCTATAGTACATTCTTCCAGTAGGGTTTTGAAGACAGATCTTTTCTTTATCAGAGCATCAATTTATGCTTTGATGACTTCCTTGGTGTTGCTGTTGTTAGTCTTGCATTTCTCTAGAATAAATAGGAAGAATTCTAAGGCCAGATTTTTATACTTCTGCTTTTCTTTTAGCCTGAAGAACCTTCTTTCTTCAGAGAGATCTATGAAGCATATACCAGAGATTGGGTTGAGAAATGCTGTACCGGATCCTCTCCATGAGACTTCAGGAGGGATAGTCTCATTTGGCTTTGTTAAGAACAGAAGAGGGATGTTGGATTCTTTTGCTAATTTGACGTAGACCCGTGCTTGTCTTCTGAACATCCTTTTACCGGCTTCAATTCCTTGGAATAAAGCAGTGCTTACCCTTTCTATTTTTGAGTGTTGACTTGAGAAGTACCTTATAAATGACACCAACTGTATTGGGTTAAATTGTTGTAGGTCTTTATCACTGAATTCCTTGATGCTTTCATCTTTTGTCTTCACTGTGTAACAGTTAAAGTGGTCTACCCAAAGGTGTTTTGTTAAAGGTTGGGCCTTGATTTTATGAACTCAGTAATCAAAGGCATTGTGTAGTTTGGATATTCCTCAACTGAGATTCCGGTCGACCTATCAAAAGCTTTTCTTGATAGAGGGCTCATTGTGGGCATGTCTTCTTCTCTCTTTAGTAGTTTTTCTAGTAGTTCTCTGACTTCTTCCCATATGACTTTTTGCATATTCTGCTTTTCAGAGTAATCATCTTCAAAGGCTGGTCTAGATATGAAAGATCCAGCTAATAAGGATGATTGTATTTGAGTCTGTTTAGCTGGGGTTTTCTTTGCTGTTCCGGTGGAGAGGGGTTGAGAGGCATTTGTTTTCTGGGCAGTCTTTGTTGGTGGCTCAGGGGAAGAAGGAGGTGGGGGATGAGGCATGTCTTCATAAGCTTGAGATGAAGGTTTGCATTTATTTGAGTTCATTCTCTTGAGTTGTTCTGTTTCATCATCTTCTTTACTTGGATCATTGCCTTAAAGTCTTGTCTTCTTCATTGGAGGTTCAACAGAGATTGTGATTGGTTTTCTTTTCTCATCTATTCCTTTTACTTTTTGTTTCCATTCTCTTTCTATCTCTCTCATCTGATCTTCTTGAAAAGAGTGTTTGATCTCCAGGTTTGCATAAGACAGTTGATTTCTTGTCAGTTTGCTTCTGACTGATGTTATTTCTTCTTGTGCCTTCTTTGCCCCAATTTTGCCTATATCTTCAAGAGTCTTTTTCTTGTTTATTAATTCTGTAGAGAAATTTTTAATGATTTGTTCATCATCACTTGTCTCTACAGATTGCAGATTTTGAAGACTTTTGCTGATATCTTCTGAAATCTTGTTGGCCTCCTTACTTAGTTCTTCTTTCCAGGTTTTCAGCTCATCTGCTAGAGTGTATAGTTGAGTGGTGTTCTGAGTTGTGTTTCTTTCCACCTTCATGAGCTTTTCTGAGTTTGAGTGCTTGAGTTTCCCTAGCTCATGAAGGTCAAATTTTTTATCCCTTTTGAAATTTAATATTTTCTCTCTAATTGTTTGAGAGAATTCTAAGAGATCAGATTTGAGTAGGATACTCGGTAAGCTTGGAGTTGGATCAACACATGATCTTTCTCTTTCTAACATACCAGTGAACAACACATGTCCATCAGTTTTACTAACAGATTCTCTGTTGAGAGTTTTGTTAGTGCCTAGAATACCAGAAATATCTGATGTTCCTAGGTCTTCCACATTCATTGTCTTTATCCTAGATGATTCAGACTCATGTGTTGTTTGATAATTCTTTTCAGGATCCTCATGTGTCGAATCCTCAGGGAACCAATCCCTGTGAGTTCTTTTCAAGTTTCCTTGACTCATTGAGTCTCCACTTGTTGGTGCTTGCTGATGACTCTCAGAGTCATCAAACAAGCTGGGTTTGGGGGCTATTTCAGGAATGTGGATCTGAGGAGGTGAGTTTTGTGGGTTAAAGTTGAAGTCTTTGTAGGCTGAGGTAGTGGAGTTGGATGTGGGAGAGTCAGGTGAATTTCTGTTTAGGTTGACTGATTCAGAGAAGTGAGATGTTTGTGGGCTGTGTTTTGGGGTTGGTAGTTCAGGTTCAGATGAGTTATGTTCTTGTAGTTCTATTCCTTCTTTGTATTTCATTAAAACTGGGGAACTATCTGGTATATTTAAAAGTAATGAAATATGTACAGAGGATATAGAATATGTTGTACCTGATTCAAACTTTTTCATAATTTTCAGAGTGGTTGACCTATGCTTAGCTCTTGTCATAGCTAACGATCCTTCTTGACATTTTTTTGAAGATGAGTAGAGAAAGAAACCTTATGAATGGTATGTGGGTAGTTTCTTTCTTTTCCTTATGTTTATCTTCAATCCTTTTTACTAAATTCCTCCACAACATAGATCCATAATCTATCCTTTTGTTCAGGATTAGAGCAACCATCATGGAGTATACTGATTCACTATTTTGATCTGATGATCCGACTTTAGCAGTTAGGCTGTAGATGAGTGTGTGCATCATCAGTTTCCACTTTCTCTCTAGCTGATTGATGTTTATTCCTGAGATTGTGGTACAACTTGTTCCTCTGTTCAAGGAATTGATGGTTTTGAGGATTTCTGTTTTAGTTGGGGGTAGAGCAGGATCTTCTGGTGCTTTGAGGTCAGTAACTTGTCTGAAAACTGTAGAGTTGTTATGGAGCGATCTTCATTTTCGATGAGTGCTTCAATCCATACCTTTTTAGTCACAGTTTCAGTTTTTACTCTTATTGTTGACCATACATTCATAAGAGTTTCTTTGGTGATTTCTTCATCATCAGTGAGAGCTGTCATGAGAGGCGAGTACCTTAATGCTTCTATGATGATTTGAACATCGTTTGAGTAAGCTGGTAGGTTTAGATTTTCTCGCATATTGTTTTGCTCTATGTTGAATGTCTTGAACAAGGAGATTTGGGAGGATGAAGCTATTTTGATTGTTCGAAGTAATGCTTTGCTTGGAGAGGATTATGATTTTAGGAACGGTGTTTGATTTTGGGAATGAGTGAGGGTTTTTTAGCATGAGAGAGATTCTAGGGTTTTAACGGCTCTCTTCACCGATTGGATTGACTACCTGTGGTGAAACAGATGTCCGTTGGATCATTGAATTTCCTCGTAACTGAAAAAGTTACCGTTCCTATTTATTGGGAGCTTTTGACGTCTTCATTGTTGGTTGGGATTTCTTGATGAAGAATTGTTTTGATCCCAATTTTCAGGGTGAGATCAACATGTGTTTTCCTTCCAACAACTACAGTTTTTTCACGAAACTTTTCAGTGGTTCTTTTTCATTCCTTCTTCCTTCCTCCTTTTTTTTTGTGTGTGAGTGTGTGTGCACTACGTCAAAAAGTGGCTTTGGCCACGGTTTTTTTGATAACGCATAGCCACTGTTTTTAAAAAAACGTGGCCAAAGGTAAGAAACACTAGTTTTAACCACACATATTTTGTACCCGTGGCCAAATATATATCCTTTGGACCCTTTTAGCCACGTATTTTTTTGTTTATGTGACAACAACAATCAGGTGCAGTGGCTTTAGCCACTGTTTTACAAAAACATGTGGCACTTATTTGTCACACTTAAAAAAGAGTGGGGAAATGCACCAAACGGCCATGGAATTTTTATGATTTTTTATTCGTGTGACCAAAAAGGAATGTATGGCCACGCTTAAATAATGTTGTGTGACGGAAGAGTAGATTTTGTTACATAGTAATTAAAAAAAAACAAAACCATTAAGTATATATCATGCATGCGTGGCTAAATGTGAGCAATGGCCACACTTTTTACTTAGTTATGTGGCTAAAAGCTAGTACATATGGCCATTGTTATTAGGTTGTGTGACTAAATAGTAGGTTGTGAGTGACAAAAATCTATTACCTATGGCCACATATATTAACCGTGACTAAATGGTAGGTTGTGGGTGACAAAAATCTATTACCTATGGCCACATATATTAACCGTGACTAAATGGTAGGTTGTGAGTGACAAAAATCTATTTTATGGTCACGGTAAAATATTAAATGCATTGCGAAAAAGAGATGATTTGTTTCCCTCTAAAACAACGCGCCTTTTTCAATTTCACCAATTCGAGCGGGTTAAAATCTGCTACCCTATATATCATCATCATTGTTATTTTCCTTTACTTCCATCCCATTCTTGATCTCAAATTCTCTGGACCAATTCGTTTACACCAATTCTGGTATCAAATGGCCGATAATCAATGCTCCCTTAATTACTGGTATGTGAAGAATATTCGTATTTTTTTGGTTTACAGTAACAGGAGAAGAAGATCATTCATGTCCCACAAATCTGTGATTAAAAACAACGATGAGAACATCCTGAGCCAACTCCATGCGTAGAAGATTCCTGATTGTTTTGCCTACTCTATTGAGGCAACGAAATTATTCCGTGTCCTTGATACAAAATTCAATGAATTTGAATCTGAAGAAGATGAAGAAGATGATGATGATGATGATCATGATGATGATGATGCAAGTTCAGGATACATATCCGAAGATTGCAGTGGTCCGGATTATTAATTAATTGATGTATATGTATATGAACAAATTAAGAACAATATTTTATATTTTTATTTAGTTATGATATTAGTAGTTATAATTGAATATATGATGGTTATATATGTTTATCATGTTTGATTATCTTGTGATATGACCACTCATATTAAACATTGTTTGCGTGACAAATTATGACAAATGGTCACGGTATATTAATTTTAGGTGGCTAAAAGAATACCAACAGTGGACGGCGCTTGTAATCATTACTATTTCATTTACTTTTTAATTTACTTTATCTTTCAAATCTCCATCTACCACGCCCCTCGAGTATCGATATATACTTAATTATATCTGTATCAGTTTTCATCATCATCTCCACCATGCCCCTTTTCTCCCAGTCTCTCTCTCTGTTTTTCGTCCATCATCGCCGGCAAAAAATGTGGAATTGGCGTCATCCGTATGTGGAAGACGGTAAGTTATCATCTTCACCCCTGAAATTCGATTGAAATTTCCGTCCCAGATTTGGAATTTTTTCTTGTGCAGGGAAAGATTGCACTTTGTATCTCCTGGGAGCATATTTTAAGTTATTGTGGAAACCATGGAGACGAGGAGTCTCTAATGGTTCATACAAATGCTTTACCGAGAGCAGATTTTAAGTTATTGTGTAATTTCATAATAGTCAATAGTAAGGGCACATGTTGAGGTTTGCAGCACTTGTATTCTTCAGGTGCTTCACTCCCTTTTGGCCCCATGAACCCGATATTTCTTCAGCCACTTCTTCATCATTCTCAGTTTATCAGAAGCAAGTGCATGTGAGAAAGCAAAGAGGGACTTGTTCTCTATTTTCACTTGATCAGAAGCAAGTGAATGTGAGAAAGCAAAGAGGGATTTTTCTTCAGCTGCTTCTTCTCCCTTTTAAGTTAGTAGTTTTTTCAGTTGTAATTTTATAGATCAATGTATTAATAGAATCATACCCTTTGGATTATGTATGTAATTGTGTTTGTTAAAGTAGCAGTTGATTTTGTTTGTTTATTTTTTACTTTTATTGACTCTGGTTTGGTCAAAGAGAGGAGACCTGCAGGCACAATAAAAAAAAAGAAACACTTGACTCAAAATTAAGATCCATAATATTCCATAATACATAAAGAAAAAAAAACCAAATATTGTTGATACTGTAATTTGCTAAGATTCAAAAACATTACAATGATCTATTAATCGGGTTTACGTAATATCATTCCAGTACATTCAGCTCTATGGTAAACATTGTCACATGTATCTACGAGTGGCAATACATTATCGTTGTGAGGAAAAACTACCGTACTAAATTCTTCATTGGCATCGTCTTCATAATAATCTCTGTAATTTCTAGGAGGTGTCATAAAGACAATATGCATTTTTTATCCAGCTGGTCTTTGACGTAAAACAACTGTCGTGCTTGTGACGCAAAAATGAACGGGTCCTCCTTGTGACCTAGTCTTTTAAGGTTGACCAAAGTGTAACCAAGACTATCTTTTTTGACCCCATGTGTATTCTCAACCCAGTCGCACATAAATAGAGGGATGTTTTTTAATATGGTATTCTAGTAGCCATATCTCTTTTAAAATTCCATAGTAAGGTTTTTGTCCATAAGTTAATACCCCGTTAGAGATGTGCATGTCATTTACCTCTACACCAACCCCGCTGTTCTGGTAAACCCTACCGTCTCAAGATATTGTACGAAATGAATAGCTATTGATGTCATATACTTCATATTTCCTCATGCTTCTGTGCGGACCATGTGAAATCCACCCAACGGTCTCTGATATAGTTTCTGGGGACTCCGCCATCTCCTTTTCAACCTGAAATTCATAGTAGGTTCATCAGGAGAGTTCATTAGGAATAGGAAGGTTATAGTTCTTCCAAAAATAAAATAAAGTTGTTCCGGACAACTGAGGTCAGTTTTTGTCAGGACCGATTTTCACATCAAGAATCCTGATCTTGAGCGAGAAAGAGGGTCGAATTTGAAAACCCAAGAGAGACGATGATGGATGAGATGAATCTAGGATAATCAAAGACAAGAAAGATGATGATCAATCGAATGATTTCATTAATCGAATGATTACAATCAAGAAATCATGAAGAACACTCTCTCATGGAAATCCATGACTCACTCTCTCTCTCTAGAATGGAAATCTCACACTCTACAAGAAAATCATCATCTCCATTTTGGAGACCCCTTTTTTTTTGTAATGGGCACCCTCACTATATATAGTGAGGGTAACTAACAACAGAAAAACATAACAAATGAACAAAATTACAAGAAAAGAAAATAACATAAATATTAATTAAATCAAAGTTGATTTAATTAATCCGAAGCTTGACTCGCTCGAACCGATATTCCCTTGACTTTTACGTCGACCGTTGACTCGAACGGTTGACTTTTCCAGAAAACGGTCTTCGGTCCAAACTCGCAAGCCTCGAGCATCACAACCCGTCTCTGAATCTATTATGGATCCTTCAATCGAATGCTTCGGTAAACAGATTTGATGGCGTCAGTCACACAAATTTTAGTTCCAACATATTCCCCCTTGACTGATGCTTTCAAATCTGTTCAACTGCTGAAGAATCGCTATGTCGTACATCTTCAATGAGAAACTGATAAACTGGAGACAATCTATCGTAGAAGTTCCCCCTCTGAATAAGCTTCTTCTATTCTCGTTTCTCCAGTCGAGAGCCAAGTGTTCAGCTCACTCGGTTCACACGGTTGGGTACAATACTAAGAAAATGCTGAACATCGGAGTCAAAACCGCAACAAACTGAATCAGATAAACCAATCAATCATCGAACAAGCTCCAACTCCGAATAATCGACCCGATAATCCAGTTCCATAATAATTCTTCCTATTTTACTAAATCTCTCCAAAAACATCCAGTCGGAAGCATAAAATCAGATGCGGAGAGTTGAACCAGATAAACAATCTTGAAATCGGACAATCTTGTGAAAAACCGAAAGTCGGATGCTCACAGTTGTGAATAATCCGCGTGACTGAGGTTGGATGTGAAAATAAACTGTCAAATCGGAGAAAAATTGAGATCCCGAGCGAAAAATAATCATAACCGGAGTCTTCGTAATTTTGGGCGAAGAAAAACAAGCTCGGAAAAATATTCCGTGAAGATTTCTGAGTTTAACTGGTGAAAACGACGCGATCTGAAAAATTCCATCAATTTTCGTCAAGGAACGGCTTCTCGAGAGATTTAACGGATAAATTCCATTATTTAACTGAGATTCCAGTTAATCCGGTTAGTTGACATCCGCGCTGCATCAGCTAATAATAAACCGTGAGACATAACGAGAAAGCTGCAAAATTAAACGGATAATACAACTAACCCGTCAGTGGTCGATAGCAAACGTACGCGTAACGTCAATTAACGAGAACCCCAAAAATAATTAGAATAAATCCACGACTAATAAAAATTTCCGTAATTCCGTCGCGACGTTTTCTCGTTAGTCTCGTTGAAAAACTGATGAGAAATACCCCGTAATTTAACGAAAATGCTAAAAATTAATTAATGGAAAAAAAATCCCTTATGAAGAAGCACAATCCTTGTGCACAAAATCTGGCCAATCAGAAAAAAACACAAACTTGATCTAACAGCGCCAATTAAAAGGATCTGACGGCTGGGAGATGAAGATCCGCGTGAAAGGGAATTGGACCAATGGGAGGCTGGCAACGAAACTGGCCTCTAACGGCTCTTTTGAATCAGATGGGCCCCATGTGAATTCCCTTACAGCCAATAGGGAGTTGACAGCAAAATGCTGTCAACGGATTCTTTTTAAGAAGCTGCTCTCACGCTGACTTTTCTCCAGCCTTCAGCCCATGCGCTGTCACCTTTCTAGGCGGGGCCCATGCACCACATTTCTAGCCAATGGGAGGGCGACAGCAATTATAGTTGTCAACGGTTCTCTTTTCAAATGGGACCCACGAGAAAGTCAAGTAGCCAACCAGAATTTGACAACACTCAAGGTTGACTGACAAAGAGAGAGAAAGTAATTCTCTGCTGACCATATAGAAATCGCCACGTCATCGTCATCACTCTCAAATCGTCCGGTTACCTCCAAACACTAAT
This sequence comes from Deinandra increscens subsp. villosa, assembly GCA_039602395.1. Classification (NCBI taxonomy): domain Eukaryota; kingdom Viridiplantae; phylum Streptophyta; class Magnoliopsida; order Asterales; family Asteraceae; genus Deinandra; species Deinandra increscens. Next base: position 49,136,111 of record JBCNJP010000007.1, on the reverse strand, counting down.
TATCGCCGGATAAACGAGAGACCCGCCGGAAAATCGTATTTCTCTCATATCTTCCTCAAAACTCAACGAAAATCTTCGATCTTTATACCCACGAACTCGTATGATCATCCTCTACAAACCTGGACGTTCAAAATTCTCTAAAATGGCCTCAAACGAAAACCCAGTTGTCAAGTTCGCTAATAAAAGAAGTCCACTAAAGCCACCAGAAGTTTGCTAAGACACCTCTGAAGTCCGCTAAGGACTCAAGTCCGCTAAAGCAAACCTCAAGTCCGCTAAAACACAACAAGTTCGCTAAAGCCAGATTAAGTTCGCTAAACGTCGTCAAGTTCGCTAAGAATCGGAACAAGTTCGCTAAGGATAGGAGAAGTCCGCTAAGACTTGAACAAGTCCGCTAAGAGCATCTTTAAAGCTTCAAGAACTGTTAGAGAAATCTGGAAAATGATAAACATAAGAAACCATACTTGATGATCTTCGAATTTGTCTCGAGAATGAAAGGAGAACTCGAAATGATGCATGAAATGTGATAATAATCCGTTGATAATGTTGTTGTGGCCACCAACAACCCATAAACAGCAACAAATCAGATCAAAACAGCTCTCGAATCTGGAAATCTTCAAGAACACGAAGAACACCAAGAACACACACTAAGTGTGTGCTTTTCCAAATGTGCCCAAACGGTTGAGATTTAGACGAAACGGATGCTTCCAATGGATCCGGAATGCATTTTCCACTGAGAATCGTACCTTACTTCATCCAAATCCATGAAGAAAAACCCAAATAACTAAGAATCAAGCCCAAAATTCTTCAAAAACCCCAAAAACGGGAAAAACTCAACAGTTACGAAAAACAGCTTCGGATCTCCATTTTTCTCACAGATTTGAACATGTAGAAGATAAACAATCATCAAGATAGACTCCATGAACAATAACCTAACATCTAACAACATCAGATCTGTCCAGAATCCATCAAAAATGAAGAAATATATGAAAAAGTCTCTAAAAAAAGGGTTTTCATCATCTTCACACTACTACAAAAACTGCTTTCCTTGACACGCGAACGATGACACTCGATAATTCTTGACGTGCAAAAACTGAAGTGTCAAAATAAAATGTCAATTATAGGTAATTCCTAAGAATTCATGACGCGCATTTTTGAGTGTCAAGAATTTCTGTCATATTTAAAAAAAAAAACACGGAGGACACTTAAAACGTGAGCGTCAAGAATTTTCCGTCGTTTTATAAAAATTTTCCCCCCAAAATTCCCCCCTAAAAATTCACTCTAAATTCCCTCCCCCCAAAAATTTCCCCCAAATTATTTTGCCCTAATACCCGAATATCACTCCCCCGCTCATTCCAAATTTCCTCCCCATCGATTATCAGTTCCTCGCATCTGCGCCTTCCCTCCTCCGATGGGAACTCCACGACGAGTCACCAGCCGGCAGCTGCTCCTCCCCGGAGCGCAGCGTTCCCGGTGAGGGAGGATGCAACGTTCACGCTAATCGAGGCCTTCTTAGACCTCATCGCCGTCGGCATCGGTGTTGGTATTTCTTTGAATTCAGAAGATAATGACCGTGATGAGAGCTCTGCCGGCAACCACGTCTTACGCCGTCGGCATCGGTGGTTCCTCTTTCAGAACACCTCCGACGAACCTCCGCTCCCGTCGATTTATCGTTGCCAAAGGTAATCTATCTACACACGCGTGATCTCAAACGTTTGAATCTAGTCAATTTTGTTTCGTGTTAAAACCCTAGCTATGTGTTTTTAATTGATATACACGATCTTACGTTTATCGGTTATTCTTCATTGTTTGATGAACAGAAAAGGTATTTCAGCGTCAGCCAAGCCATACAAGAGGACTCCTCCAAGCTGGTTGAAGATCTTTGCTCAGGATGTATGATATCTATATTGCTTTCATTTTGGTATTTAGTATTAGCATATGAATCATAGCTTTTCACAGTCTTTACAAATTATTATTATATATATATATATATATATATAGCTTGGTCCCTGTGTTGTATTGATTTGATTTTGATTTAGATAAATCATTAGGTTAGGGGGAGTTGTGGAAAACAGTTCAAGTATGATCAGATCGAAACTCACAAAAACAACAAATACACACTTTAACAATATCAATATATAGAATAATATCACACATTAATAACTTCTTTTATATAATGATTTGTGAGCATACTTTGGTTGGTTCTTAATGTCGTTTGTTTAAAATGTTAATGATTTCTTGTTTTATGTATTGTGATAGATGCTGCTGCACCTGTGGTTTCCCCGTGGAATCGAACACTTGATTCACCTTCACTGTTTGGAATGATATGATTGCTACAGGTAGTAGTTGCTGGATGATAAGAAGACGACACCACCAACTTATCCTTTTCCTATAACACATCCACTAATCCTTCAGAAGGTATGATAGTAATGCTAAACTTTATTTCCCTGTTTTGATTATGTATGTCCATTTAGACCTAGTTGTTTTGAGTTCTTGATGTCCATTTAGACTTGGTTTTTTACTTGGATATAAGTTCATATTATGTGAATCTTCTATTATATATGATGAATTGCGCAGGGATGGCTTAATCAAGTGAGTACATATGCACATGCTTATTTCCGCTTAAGATAACTATACATAATGACAAAATGACAAGTAGGTTATTGGTTGATATTGGATCTTTAGACCAGATCTGACTGGTTGAGTTGAACCCACTTTTTTAATTTAAATAGCAACAACATAGAGCACATTTTATTTTGTAATGCGCTGTTTGTGTAACATTAAATGATACATTGCTTATGATGCCATAAAAATTGAATCAGGCCACTTTTTTGTCATAATCGGTCATAAATTCAGTTTCTTTCTAGCTAGCTAGCTAGCGGTTTGGTTTGGTTTTCTCTTTACTGTAGTGTGTTCTACCTGCTGGTCTGGAATTCTTACTTATTTGTTTTGCTTAGCGGTTTGGTTTGGTTTTCTCTTTATTGCAGTGTGTTCTACCTGCTGGTGTAGAATTCTTACTTATTTGTTTTGCTTTCCAATAAATTAGAGTTTTAGTTTCTGATTATTGTTGTTGGATGGTGCAGAGGGAGATGGTTTTAAAATGTATGTCAGCTGCATTGCTTTTAGGGACCCTGTCTGTGAGGATATTGCTGAAGCTTATCATATTCCTGCAAATTCATTTGTTGACAAATGCATCTGTCTCGTTTCACGTGCTCCCAGCTTTCACATCCTTAGGGAAGTACTAGGGGAGATATATCTTCTTTGCGGCTGTTTTGCATGCTGCTGCTATTTTATTGAAGGTAGATGGTGATTGGGATTGGTTTATCACTCTCAGTGCTCTGGATTATGCTCTGCTAACACAAGATGGTATTATTATTCCTTGCTTCAAATTCTGGATAGTTATGTTTATAGTTTGTTGTGTTTGGGTGAACTGTCTTTAGTCTAGAAAGTTTACGAACTGGCTGAACTAGTTATAGAATTCAGTGTACATTCAGAGACAACATTTGGCAACATAAATTCTGAAGTTGTTGAGCATTCTTCTGCCCTTACAGAAGTTAGTAAACTAAATATTCTTCAATGTTGCAGCAGACTATCCACGGATTTGTCCACGATCAATCTAGTAACATAGTCTTTCAAACAATCTTAGATAGATTATCCATGGATTTGTCTTCCTGTTATGTAAATTTGAGTTTATGTTAATAACTTTGAATTGATCCCCCTTTTGTTACCTGATTACTGATTAGGGATATGATCATGTGTTTTGAAATAAAAATTGAAACCCGCATGATGTGGAGAGGTATACAGGTAGATCTTCATCAGGACCAGCATCAATTGTGGCTTCTGAAATATGTTCAGCTGCATTGGGAACAGATGGAGGAGGTTCAGTTCGCATTCCCTCTTCTCTCTGTGGTGTCGTGGGATTAAAAACAACATATGGGCGTACCAACATGAAAGGGTAAGATATTTTAGTTTATATAATTGATTAAAGATTATATATTATGTAACCATATCTGTTTAATCTTCCCAGGGCATTACATGATGGAGGGACCTTAGAAATTATAGGACCAATTGCATCCAGTTTTTTGTTAGCATGACAACCCCTTTAATTGGCACAATGGCACTTGAGACAGGGGAGACGAATTTGAAGGTAACAGGTGAGTCGAGTTAGTCGTTCATTATGCTTAATTAATCTTACTGTTGGAACCCAATAACCTTACGTTTGTGGTGTTTCAGGTAATTTGATGCGTTTCATCTTAGCAGGGAACATTATCGGACTCCCAGCCATTTCTGTAGCTGTGAGTAGTGTTTATTTTTATTTTTTTTACACGGCTATCAACTTGTTTTAGACAACACTCGAAACAAAAGGGTATATCTTACCTGCAGGTTGGTTATGACAAACAAGGGCTTCCAGTCGGTTTGCACCATAGTACTAACATTATATGTTGATGCTGATTTGGACATTCAGGCGCTACGTTCTGAGACTAGGAAGCCTGTATCGTATTTTGATGTTCTGAAGGGACATTGATCGTCATAGACGTTATCCCCCCTTTAGTTTGTATTTAACTACTACTCTATCAACTCTTAATCAATTACTAGCTGCATTAATATTGAAACCTTATTGATCGATATAGGTGTCGAGTAGTAGCATGTTTATTATAATATTAACATGAATTTGTATATTGATCTGAATAAAGAATAGTTAATGGATGTTTTAATCTTTGATTTGTAATGATGCAGTTCATCGAAGCCCAATAATTTACATGTGTAGCAGCAGCAGATCCTACATGTGATGATTCTGAGCTTCCACCAAGTGCAGCAGCAGCAGCAAATCCTACTTGTGTTCTGTTTTCAGCATATCAATCACACCCCAAAGGTAAACATAAATGAACAAACTTTAAAGGCTAAATTTAATTGGTGTCAACAGTAACAGCTCTAGCAAATACTAAAGGTGCCCTGCTTCCAGTTTCTAAGATTTTGAATGCTTCTGATGTTAATAGCAGCAACACACCTTCATTAACTAAAGATGTTATAGCAGCAACAAACCTAATCATAACTCTTATCTTTCTTACATTCTTTTCATTAGACATAATGATATTGATATCTAGTTTCTTTTTTTGGCTTGTTACAGTTCAGATGAATATTCCTTAAAAAGAGCATCATAATTTCTTATGGATGTAGCTACATCATGATTTCTTATGCAAGTATGGAGATGGAAGAAACTAAGGGTATTTTTAGTAGTGCAATGTAAACTAATGTTTTGACGTTGTAATGTTTTCTCTATATATGAAATGTATTATTTTGGTATAAGTGTATTTTATTTTGATTATGAGGCTAATTGTCATAATATGGAAATAAGTGAATCCACAAAAATATTTTTTTTTAATTTTGTCATAAAATGCATGACACGCATTTTTGCGTGTCATAAACAGACGACACTAAAAATATATAATTAATTAAAAATATATTAATCACAGACGACACCCTTTCTTGACGCGCAAAATGGGTGTCAAGAATGGAGTGTCAAGGATAGCGTGTCATTGTTCGCGCGTCAAGAGCTTCTTGACACGCATTTTGCGTGTCAAGAAGCTTCTTGACCCCTGCATCCCTGACGCGCATTTGCGTGTCAAGAAGGCACTTTCTTGACGCGCAATGCACGTCAAGAATGCCAGTTTTTGTAGTAGTGTCACCCATTCAAGCTCAAAATCAGATTCGAGTGACCAGATTCACGGTGAGATGAATCTGATTGGTACCCGCTTTGATACCATTTGTTAGGACCGATTTTCACATCAAGAATCCCGATCTTGAGCGAGAACGAGGGTTGAATTCTAAAACCCAAGAGAGACGATGATGGATGAGATGAATCTAGGATAATCAAAGACAAGAAAGATGATGATCAATAGAATGATTTCATTAATCGAATGATTACAATCAAGAAATCATGAAGAACACTCTCTCTTGGAAATCCATGACTCACTCTCTCTCTCTCTCTCTAAAATGGAAATCTCACACTCTACAAGAAAATCATCATCTCCATTTTAGAGACCCGTTTTTTGTAATGGGCACCCTCACTATATATAGTGAGGGTGACTAACAACAGAAAAACATAACAAATGAACAAAATTACAAGAAAAGCAAATAATATAAATATTAGTTAAATCAAAGTTGATTTAATTAATCTGAAGCTTGACTCGCTCGAACCGATCTTCCGTTGACTTTTACGTTGACCGTTGACCCGAACGGTTGACTTTTCCAGAAAATGGTCTTCGGTCCAAACTCGCAAGCCTCGAGCATCACAAACCGTCTCTGAATCAATTCACATGGATCCTTCAGTCGAATGCTTCAGTAAACTGATTTGATGGCGTCAGTCACACAAATTTTAGTTCCAACAGTTGTTCCGGAAAGTTACAGTTCATCCGGAATTAAAACTCTAAGAAAATAGTTTCAGTTCACCAGGAAAGTTATAGTTCATCCGGATAGAAAATAGAGTTGTTCCGGACAACTTAGGTCAGTTGTTCAGGAAAGTTACATTTCATCCGGAATTTAAACAATAATCAAATTTAGTTGACCTTGTTGCATAACCATTTACCAAATGTTGTGCTTTGCTTCTTAGTCAGCTCATTTAGTCTACTACCAGGATGTTCCTTTTCCAAAAATTTCATGCGTTCTCTGCAATTACATGAATTGAAGTTATCTATAAAAGTTTATAATTAATTAAACATATTAAAAAAGGTTAATAATCTAAATTACTTACTCGATATAATGCTCAATTTCAGGCGTATTTAGCAACACAAATAAATGCGCTTTCGATAGGAGCTCTGGAGAAACTTCAACTGATCTACCAGCTGACCCAGGACTTCCATCCGCACTTCTATGCTTTTTAGTTGGAACACCAATAGTTGTGATGTTTTTTTGGTATTCGCTGAGAAACTCAATCGTTTCTTCTACAATGTTCTCCTCAGCAATGCACCCTTCTAGATAGGTTTTGTTTCTCACGTGGCCCTTAATTACCTTCATACACCTTTCAAATGGATACATCTGTCGAAAGCATATTGGGCCACATAATTTTACCTCCCTAGTAAGGTGCACCGTCAAATGAAGCATAACATAAAAAAATGATGGCGGGAAATATTTCTCAAGCAGGCATAGTGTGACACAAAGATCTGCTTGCAATTTATCCAGTTCATCGACGTTGATCTCTTTGCTGCATATTGATTTGAAAGAAAAAAAAAACAGAGTCTGAAAATAGCATATCTTGTCGGTTCAGGAATGACTGGCCGAATTGCAATTGGCGGAAACTGTTGCATCAACATATGATAGTCATGTGACTTGAGCCCCACAAGTTTCTTATCCTTTAGACTAACCGAACTAGAAAAGCTAGAACAATAGCATTGTGGAACCTTCAAGTTATACAATGTGTCACAAAACTTTTCCTTTTCATCTTTTTGTAACGTGTAACACGCTGCGGTAAGTACTATGTTATTCTTGTTCTGTTTAGGCTGCAACTCTGGTCTTAACCCCAAAAAGTTCAGATCCTTTCTAGCATTCAGTCCATCCTTTGTCTTTCCGGGAAGGTTGAGCAGAGTTCCAACAAGACTCTCAGCCACATTCTTTTCAATATGCATGAAATCAATGCAATGTTGGACACTATTATGCCTCCAATATCTAAGTCTTTGAAACCATATATTGAATTTCTTCCAATATGGTGGCTTCTCTTTGTTCTTTCTTTTTCTGTTATCAATCTTTCCCCCTTCCAGTTGAGGTCTCTAGGATTTTTGAATCAGTACACCTTAATCCCTTTCCCCATTTGTTCCTGATACGTTGAACTTCGTTGTATATCTGTTCCCCGGTCATAGGGACTGCAGCATCTTTCAACTCTTGTTTACCATCGAAGGCCTTTGTTTGCTTTCGGAAGGCATGCGTATATGGTAGATATCTTCTGTTACAAGCATAACACTGCTTGGCTGAGAAAGGAAGCCTAATGCATTTAGTTTGTTCCCGACATACCATACAACCATGGAATCCACTGTACAGGTAACCACAAAGTGTACCAAGTGCAGGGTAATCATTAATCGTCCATAAAAAACTGCACACATAGTAGACTGTTCTTGCGCATATGCATCATATGTTTCCACACCTGCCTCAAATAAAAGCTCTAAGTCATCAATTAATGGTTCCGAAAACACATCAATATCGTTTCCAGGCGCTCCCGATATTAATAACGAAAGCATGATGAACTTTCTTTTCATACACACCATGGTGGAAGGTTGTAAATGACAGATAGAACCGGCCACACACTGTGATTTATGTTGCCTCTATTCACGTCGACCCCATCGGTTGAAATGCCAAGACGAATAATTCTAGAATCATCAGCTATTTCGGGATATTTGTCATCTATGGCTTTCCATGCCGGTGAATCGGATGGGTGTCGTAACACACCGGGTATTTTGGAACTGGTGGCATGCCATCTTAGATCTTCCGTTGTGGTTTTCACTTGAAACAGTCGTTTCAATCTTGGAATGATGGGGAAATACCACATTACCTTTGCAGGAGTATTGTCGTATAGTTTCTTAGTCCTCTCATCCACCTTCCACCTGGACTCACCACAAGTTAGACATACAGTTAGTTCATTGTTCTCCTTCCTGTAAAGAATATAATCATTGATACACACATGTACCTTGGTGTACCCTGCACCCATTGACTTCAAAATATTCTTGGCCTCATATGTATTTTTCACAATTTCATTACCTCCAAGTAGCATCTGTTTCAGCAAAACTAAAAGTTCATTAAAAAACTTATCTGATCCTCCATGCTTAGTCTTCAAGTACAGTAGTTGAACCAAGGGAGATAACTTTGTGAAGGTATGGCATCCTTCATACAAGGATTTCTCAGCATCCATGAGTTGTTCTTGAAACTTCTCATGGTCCTCAGTGAAATTTTTTCAGTAGCTCTTACCATTTCTATTGTTTCGGATGCATCGAATGGCATTCCGGAATCAAAGATGATTCCTTGTGAAGCTCATCTCCTGCGGGCTTGTGTTCCTCTCCGTGTTAAGTCCACGCTGTATAAGTCAGATCAAATCCCTTTGAAAACAAATAATAATCTACATCATCAACATGATAAGAGTAATGGTTTAGACATTTAACACAGGGACATGGAATTTCGGTCTTTTTCAAACTTGTAACTGCAAACTCTAAGAATGATTTATCCATCGGCATATGATTTCTTGGTTCTACTGGTTAGCATCCAGGACTTATCCATGTTTGTTTTGCTAACAGATACAACAACAAAGATTATTAAAAACGATTGTTTTGCTAATACTGAAAACCCTTTTCAATAATCTTTATTGTGAACCTGTTTATTGGAGAAGTAATATGACGGAGGGAAAATTCTGTCGATTAATGAGCAATGGAGAAATGGGGAGCGGGGAATTGGGGAAATGGAGAGTGATATGTGAAATTTTCAATTGAATCGCTCATTAATTTATCCCGCCTCTTTTAGAATTTAGCGGGCCAATTTAGAATCATATTTAAATAAATTATAATGAAAAGCAGCTTCTAACTCAGGGTGCTGCTCATGTGGTAGAAGCGCTTTAGATTAACATACCATGTTCCATGTTCGAATACTTGTTGCGTTACTTTTATACCATTTATTTTTGAAATTTTAAAAACTCAAACAGGTGATGTAACTAGTAACGGCTAATTTCACTTTTCGGTTGTTTGTTTTTAAATTTCAAAACCTTCAACCACGCTATATAAACAAGTTAATCAATTAACCATTAAATTAGACCACCACTTTCACACACTCTTCGTTCTCCCCATCCAATTTATACTCTTCCAAGATGGCAGAAGAATGGACCTAGCAGGAACAACTGGGGTGAACCGAGCTTGGTTGGACGTAAAGTATAAGGACTATGTGTTGCCTACAAACCCTCCCTTACTTAGTACGTTTCTTAATTTTTCTTTATACCAATCATTTGATTATTTGATCAGTTATACATTTTTATATATATTAATTAATTAAGTCGATGTTTACCGATCAATTAGGTGATCCTAACGACGAAGACACTATTCTCTTTTGGCTGGATGTCAACATAAAGTTTCATATTGCTATAGAGTGTTCCGATAAGTATCATGACACACGCGTCATAAGATCGAAATGGCTAGATATGAACCAGAAAATTAAAACATTCAACAGGATATGCAAAAAGAATGAAGAGGAGAACCAAACCAAGGAAGACCTATTGTTCATTGCGTTCAAACACTACTTACATGAAACCCAAGAAGATTTCAAGCTTCTACTGGTGTGGGAAATGATTAACCTTTTTAGGGTTCCGGATTAATTAAGAGTAATTGTTCTGGTTTGAAAATTGTTCTGGGATTACTAATTAATTATATGTAATGAATTTATTTTTTAATTTAATATAATGTATTTTCATCCGTTGTCGTCCATCTTCTCTCAATCCTGAAATCCTCTCCCTAAGGAATTCTAGTTCTTCCGGTTTTGTTCTTCTCTAAAACATTAATATTTTAAGAATAAGGTGTGTGTATATAACCAATAAGTTTATGTTGTTTTTTTATTATATATATGTGTAATTAATTAACTGATATGACACCTTTTGGATTATATATGTAATTAATTGTTTATGTGTTATGCATCCAATGTGTCTTTTGACTCTGCTTCCTGAAGAATTCTAGTTCATCCAGTTATTGTCGTCTACATATATTAGGTTGTGTGACTAAATATTAGTGTATATAGAATTGTATTCAACCAGAATGATTTTAATTCACTAGATAATGGGTTTAAATACATGGGAATATCCTATAGACTACGAACATAAATAACAACTTTGGTTATTTATAGTGTATATAGTTCATCCTGAAGAACTCTAGCTTATCCGGTTCATCCTGAAGAACTCTAGTCATCCTGTTCTATTACTGAATAATTACACTTGATCCTAAAGAACTCTAGTTCATTCGGTTCTATTACTGAATAACTCTTTATAATCCTGAAGAAATCTAGTTCATCTTCTCTCAATCCTCATGAACTCAGTGGGTAATTTTGACTTTCTTCGTTTAATTTTGACTTGTTAATCTGATTACCAGAAAATCAAAACATTCAACAGGATATGCAAAGAGAATTAAGAGGAGAATCAAACCAAGGAAGACCTGTCGTTCGTTGCATTCGAACTCTACTTACATGAAACCGAAGAAGATTTCAAGCTTCTACTGTTGTGGGAAATGATTAACCTCTTTAGGGTTCTGAATTAGAGAGTAATTGTAATGAATTGATTTTTAAGATCGTGTGAAAGTAATTTCGGATAATTTCAGATCGTGTGATTAAAATTTTAGTGGTTTTTTGATATCGTGTGAAAGTAATTATAATGTGCAATGTTCAATAAAATAAGACCTTTGGTATAGTCTAGTGATTAGAAATCTGAGCTTAGGCATACTCAAGTGATTTGCACATATAACCATACCACCTGATCAGTAATAGGAAACTTCTCACCACCATTATCAAACACTTCTCAAAATCCTTATCAAACCTTTTCTCAAAATCCTTATCAAACCCTTTCTCAAAACCCTGAAATCCTTCTCAAAATGGAAAACTTGAAAGAAATAGTTAAATTTTATTTGCAGATAAAGATTACTGCTACCCTGGACCGGTACGGGGTGATTATCACGGTGGAGAGACAAAGTATCTTAGATGGGTTGGTCATGCTCAACCAAGTACTTACAAAGCCACCAAGTCCATCAAGATACCAGATGGAAACTTTTCTGGTGGAAGAGATACATGTCTTCAATGCCAGGCTTCAAATGTTGGTTCAACACAGGCAAGAAACTATGAGTAGGCATTTGGAGTTGATGGAGGAGATGGAATCTAGGTTCCCGTGAATTGAACCTCAACCCGCAACTGCTCTGTCTTTTGTTTTTTTAGGAATGAACATGTAAATTAGAAAACAATTTTGTGTATGGAATTGGAATCAGTAGTATGAAATCCAGTTTTTGTTATATAATTGTTTGTCTATTTTTGTTTATGAAATTAATCTGTTAAATAAAAACCATAATCCTCGAAAACAGAGATGATCAACAACTGATGCACAAATTTAGGTAAAAAAGGTAATCTGTTCGCAAAATCTCCATTCCGTTAAACAAAAACCCCAATCCTCGAAAACAGAGATGATCAACAATTGCAATCCGATCAACAACTAATGCATAATTTTAGGTAAAAAATGTAATATGTTCGCACAATCTCCATTTCGTTAAACAAAAACCCTAAACACAAAAAACAGCACGGATCTACAAGAACCTTAAATTTTGGGGAATTAAAATTCTAAATAAATTAAATCTTAAAGAATTAAGATAAAAATTAAATAATGGGTCAATTTGGGGTCAATGGGTCAATTTGATGTGTTTTGGACCAATGATGACCCAATAAGGTGTGTATATAACCAATAATCATGTTTAGGACCAATGATGGCCCAATAAGGTGTGTATGTAACCAATAAGTTGTGTTTAAGACCAATGATGGCCCAATAAGGTGTGTTTAAGGGCAACGAGGGTCAGTTGGGACCAATGAGTCCCAATAATGTGTGTATGTAACCAATAAGTTGTGTTTAGGACCTCTGATGGCCCAATAAGGTGTGTATGTAACCAATAAGTTGTGTTTAGGACCAATGAGTCCCAATAAGGTGTGTTTAGGTGAAATGAGGGTCAGTTGGGACCAATGAGTCTTAATAAGGTGTGTATGTAACCAATAAGCATGTTTAGGACCAATGATGGCCCAATAAGGTGTGTATGTAACCAATAAGTTGTGTTTAGGACCAATGAGTCCCAATAAGGTGTGTCTAGGGGAAACGAGGGTCAGTTGGGACCAATGAGTCCCAATAAGGTGTTTATGTAACCAATACGTTGTTTTTAGGACCAATGAGTCCCAATAGGTGTGTTTAGGGGAAACGAGGGTCAGTTGGGACCAATAAGCCCCAATAAGGTGTGTATGTAACCAATAAGCATGTTTAGGAACAATGATGGCCCAATAAGGCATGTAAGTAACCAAAAAGTTGTGTTTAGGAGCAATGATGGCCCAATAAGGTGTGTTAAAGGGCAACGAGGGTCAGTTGGGCCCAATGAGTCCCAATAATGTGTGTATGTAACCAATAAGTTGTGTTTAGGACCACTGATGGCCCAATAAGGTGTGTTTAGGGGAAACGAGGGTCAGTTGGGACCAATGAGTACCAATAAGGTGTGTATGTAACCAATAAGCATCTTTAGGACCAATGATGGCCCCATAAGGTGTGTATGTAACCAATAAGTTTTGTTTAGGACCAATGAGTCCCAATAAAGTGTGTTTAGGGAAAACGAGGCTCAGTTGGGACCAATGATGTCGCACCCCCAAAATACCACTAACGGAGTTTATACCGTTAAGGGGCGCGACTAGACCAGGATCCACAACCATAGTTACAAATACTAAACGAATCAGGGTTAGTTCAAGCACAAATTATGAATCAAAGTTTCGAACACAACGCAGCGGAATAAAATATTGTTTTAGCACTAACCACATGCTTTACATAGACATTGTTTTAAATTCCCAATTTAGTTTAAATCAAAACAAAGGTCTTCAAGTGCCATGCCAACCCGCTCCGGATACTCCTTAGCGATCTGCAAAAGTTTAAACCACGCAAGTGTCAACCTAACGGTTGGTGAGTTCACAGTGGGCTTGTCATGCATTGGCCCGGTCTCATAATCATAGATCGTATCAAACTGTACTTACAAAATATTCATTTGTGAAAAGCAATGCTTGTATTTAATTCTCAGTTTATAAATGGTTTGTCCGTGACCACGTCATCGGGTATGTACTAGTTCCGTAAAGTTAAAGGACTCAACCGATATCGCGGGTAGCTAATCCGTTGTTCCATGCTCTAAGGAAGTTTGTACCAAAGCTGACTTATTTTGTGGGGGCCGAGCCATCCCGTTCGGTGCGGACCAAGTCATCGCGTTTTCTGCCTCCCCCGTGTCCTCTCGGGACCACGGTCAAATAGGCTGATATTGTACCTCCGTGCACTCCCCGTGCCACGGGGCGGAGTTTGTCAAACTCCAGTAGATCTACCCAACATCCCCTCGCTTTACAATTAATGGCACAATTTTAGTTGAGGACTTTTAAGTTATAAGGCATCCTTAGAAAACATGTGATATCATATGGTTTAGACTTTAACCTACACTAGCCATATTAAAACAGTTTTCGTTTCAGAAATCGTTTATTCAGAATTCACAAGTGTTCCCATAAAACACTTCAGTTCATCAAGTGGGTGCCAAGCATCCCGTTGTTCTTATGTTTATCAGTGAGGTGCCTAGCACTCTCGAGTTTGTCAGCATTGTTTTTCGTTAAGTTATTCGGTGTGGCCCATCGGACTCACGGTAAGCGGGTTAGTGACACTCACCTTTGGTTGCACTGCTACACTTCAAGTAAATCCAATATTGTTGTTTAACGAAGACCTAGAACACGTTTAGGTCTTAAGTATTAGTTTCGTGTCTAATCTTTACTTAACGTCACTATGGCCCATAACATAGCACGTTGCAACTATGACTCGACATACCGACACACGACACCAATGGTTGATCATAAACAAGGGTTCATTTGAATCGGATATCAAACATATTTCATCATGGCAAAATCATGCAAGTCATGGCATAACACTTAAGCAATTTCACAAGTTTGGTTTTTAGGTCAGGTCTTAGTTTCGCTAGCATAGTTTCGCTAGGCAGTTTCGCTGGGTGCACGGGCAGCACTTTCGCTAGGCAATGCCCGGTGACACAGTTTCGCTAGGCTAGTTTCGCCCGAAACTGCTGACGCAGTTTCGCTAGCCTAGTTTCGCAGGGAAACTGGTTTGAACTTTCGTTCAGGTATTTCGCTCGATAGTTTCGCTCGAGCTGGTCTGGTCAGGTTTCCGGCGACACTATAGTTTCGCTGGTCAGTGTCGCTGGAAGGATACATAATTTCGCTACTTAGTTTCGCCCAGAGAACAACAGTTTCGCTGGTCGCGAAAAACATACGGATTTGCCTAAAAATCAACCTAACAGCTTCTGATCATACATGCAATTCATTATCTAGTATCCATAGGCATTTACTAACATAAATCAAGCAACTTTAACAAGTTTAACATGCATTTTGATCATCAAATCTCTAAAATGGGTTCAAAACCCTAAAATGACCTATTTTGCACAAATCTCTAATCATGGATGGATTTCACACGTAAAGTTATCAACTTTATTACAGATCTAGCATCCTAAAGCATATATACAGAAGATCAAGCAATATCATGAAGGTTTGAGCATGCTTTAAGAAGAAAACATATAGAAAACACATAAAGCATAGTCTTTGGGACTCACGGATGATTCTCGGATCGATGAATGAGGTGAGATGATGGTCTCGAGGTTGGGGTCTTGGTCCTTAGGTGATCTTCTCAGCTGACCAGGAGAGTGTGTGTGTGTTGTTGTGTGGTTTGAGCAAATGAGGCTACTAGGGTTTATAATGTTTATTTATATCAGGGGCTAGTTTCGCTGGCAGTTTCGCTGACTGGCGAAACTGGCTCTGGTCTCGGACACACTGATCAGTCTAGCCTGCTACCGGGCGAATCTGTAATTTCGCTCGGTAGTTTCGCTGACTACCAAATTCAGGCAATTTTTCACATAATCAAGTATTTACAATTAATCATGCTATTCACAATAATAAGTCATGTATTTAAATCACATTGCACATAAGGACAATCAATGATGAGCATACAACACATATGGACAGGTTCGGTGATCAACCAAAGGTCGTGGACGTATTCGGCCTAGTTATGCATTAGTTACTAAGTTAACACTTATAACGTAACTAACGGGTTTGTCTAACGGAAGTTAACCTTGAAATTCTCGGGTGTCACAAATGAGTCCCAATAAAGTGTGTATGTAACCAATAAACCTGTTTAGGACCAATGATGGCCCAATAAGGCATGTATGTAACCAATAATTTGTGTTTAGGACCAATGAGTCCCAATAAGGTGTGTTTAGGGGAATTGAGGGTCAGTTGGGACCAATGAGTCCCAATAGGGTTTGTTTTGGGGAAATGAGGGTCAGTTGGGACCAATGAGTCCCAATAAGGTGTGTATGTAACCAATAAGCATGTTTAGGACCAATGATGGCCTAATAAGGTGTGTATGTAACCAATAAGTTGTGTTTAGGACCAATGAGTCCCAATAAGGTGTGTTTAGGGGAAACGAGGGTCAGTTGGGACCTATGAGTCCCAATAAGGTGTTTATGTAACCAATACGTTGTGTTTAGGACTAATGAGTCCCAATAGGTGTGTTTAGGGGAAACGAGGGTCAGTTGTGACCAATTAGCCCCAGTAAGGTGTGTATGTAACCAATAAGCATGTTTAGGACCAATGATGGCCCAATAAGGCGTGTAAGTAACCAATAAGTTGTGTTAATGACCAATGAGTCCCAATAAGGGATGTTTAGAGGAAACCAGGTTCAGTTAGGACCAATGAGTCCCAATAAGGTGTGTATATAGCCAATAAGTTGTGTTTAGGATCAATGAGTCCCAATAAGGTGTGTTTAGGGGAAACGAGGGTCAGTTGGGACCAATGAGTACCAATAAGGTGTGTATGTAACCAATAAGCATGTTTAGGACCAATGATGGCCCCATAAGGTGTGTATGTAACCAATAAGTTTTGTTTTGGACTAATGAGTCCTAATAAGGTGTGTTTAGGGGAAACGAGGGTCAGTTGGGACCAATGAGTCCCAATAAGGTGTGTATGTAACCAATAAACCTGTTTAGGACCAATGATGGCCCAATAAGGCGTGTATGTA
This sequence comes from Deinandra increscens subsp. villosa, assembly GCA_039602395.1. NCBI lineage: Eukaryota > Viridiplantae > Streptophyta > Magnoliopsida > Asterales > Asteraceae > Deinandra > Deinandra increscens. The sequence continues at coordinate 49,119,268 of JBCNJP010000007.1, read as the reverse complement.
ACCAATAAGTTATGTTTAGGACCAATGAGTCCCAATAAGGTGTGTTTAGGGGAATCGAGGGTTAGTTGGGACCAATGAGTCCCAATAAGGTTTGTTTAGGGGAAATGAGGGTCAATTGAGACCAATGAGTCAGAATAAGGTGTGTATGTAACCAATAAGCATGTTTAGGACCAATGATGGCCCAATAAGGTGTGTATGTAACTAATAAGTTGTGTTTATGACCAATGAGTCCCAATAAGGTGTGTTTAGGGGAAACAAGGGTCATTTGGGACCAATGAGTCCCAATAAGGTGTGTATGTAACAAATAAGTTGTGTTTAGGACCAATGAGTCCTAATAAGGTGTGTTTACGGGAAACGAGGGTCAGTTGGGACCTATGAGTCCTAATAAGGTGTGTATGTAACTAATAAGCATGTTTAGGACCAATGATGGCCCAATAACGTGTGTATGTAACCAATAAGTTGTGTTTAGGACCAATGAGTCCCAATAAGGTGTGTTTAGGGGAAACGAGTGTCAGTTGGGACCAATGAGTCCCAATAAGGTGTGTATGTAACCAATAAGCATGCTTAGGACCAATGAGTCCCAATAAGGTGTGTATGTAACCAATAAATTATGTTTAGGACCAATGATGGCCCAATAAGGTGTGTTTAGGGGAAACGAGGGTCAGTTGGGACCAATGAGTCCCAATAAGGTGTGATTAATTTTCTTTTTTCTCATTATTAAAAAAATTTCACATGTGAACACATATGAAAAATAGCTATTTCACATGCGAAAGTGTCTACAATGAATCTCACCCTATATATATATATATATATATATATATATATATATATATATACATATATATGTATATTTATATATAACCGATAATGTATATTTTACAACACAATAAAAGATATATATATATATATATATATATATGTGTGTGTGTGTGTGTGTATGTGTGTTTGTGTGGTGTGCTTTAGTACTTGACATCTTTTTTTCACGTTAGGTATACAAATTCATTAGAATACAATTATCATTAAATTTATTGCTTAATATTCCATTTTATATTTAAAGATCATTTTAAAGTTATCTTTAAAATACTATTATATCTATGGATAGAATTAATTGAGTTTATATTGAATCCGGTGATTAAATGCTGTCACGTCCTTATTTGGTGAGATGTTTTCACCCGGATCAATCATATTAAACCCCAAATTACTTCCCACCATTTTTCAAATTTCCCCAAAATTCATTGATCAGTTCCTATTCCCTGTCACCAAAATTTTATCACCAAAACGATTCATCACTCTCTTCTTCCCTATCACTAAAGTTTCCTCTACAGGATTCATCAAACTATCATCTTCAGGAGATCACTACCTAATTCAATTCCCGTCAGTATTAATTTCACTGTCATCTTCAGGAGATCATTTGTTTCATCTCAATTATTTCATCTAATTAATTATTCCATCGCATATATTTCATTCTCTATTTATTTCATTTCAGGATTCATCTCACTTAACAATGGATCATGAAGCAGGTGAAACATTGAAGGATCTTTATAATGACCATACATATAACAGTGAAGGCAAATACAATGATGATTCTTTTTCATAGCAGGGTGAAGAAGATGAAATGGATAACAATGATGATCATTATTCACAACATAGTGAAGAAGATGAAATGGATAACAATGATGCCCACGTCGACAATGATGCCCAAGTCGACAATGATGCCCAAGTCAACAATGCTCCCCAAGCAAACTAGAGGGGGTTGATGCGGTTGGCAAAGTGGCGTGCCGAATTTGAGAAAAATGGTGGGGAAAAATGGCCATTAACATTTGATGCATTGGGAAGGATTGGCGGGGAGCATAGACCAAAATTTTCGAGTTTTATGGGAGACATTGCAAGGTTAGAGGTTGGATTGAGGTATCTAAAATGGAGGAAGGTGCCAAAAGAGGACAAGAAGAATATGTGGGCAGGGATTTAGGTTATGAGACAGATTAAACATTTTCTCATATTAAGTTTGTTAAGTTATTGAATTCCATATATATGACTAAAAGATCATGTCATATGTTATTTTTTTCAGCAATTATTCAAAATTGATGACTGTCGAAGGGGTCCTATAATGGTGGGTTTCTAAGGAGTTTTAGAAGAAAGATGTTCGAGAAACACATTCTTCCCAACCTAGCAAAACCCACCGTGCTTGAGAAAGTTCCAAAGATGTATCGCGCTATTGTGAAAAAAGAAGACTGGGACAGATTTGTAGCATATACAAAATCTGAAGAATTCAAGGTTTTTATTCAATTCAAACTGCAGATTTCATTAATTAAGCTAAGTGTTAATTAATGAGATTATAATTATATATCCTACTGTTCTGTTGGAAAGGCTGCGTCAAATAGTGCAAAAGAGGTTCGAGCACAGTATGTTTATGATCATACAATGGGATGGGGAGGATACGTCTATCTAAATGAAAAACTGGTAATAAGCTAAGTGTGTTACACCCAGTCATGGTTAAGAAAGTGCAATGTATGTTTCAAGTCTAGTATATATTATTATTATAATACAAGGTACAAAACAAAGAAATTGCAGCTGATAATTGCCCCTCTCGAGCGTTTATGTGGAGGAAAGGAAGGGTAAATAAAGAAGGGGAATACAAAACGCCTGTGGTGAAGGGCGTAGCAGATGATATAGTAAGTTTAATTGCTATATATATACCAAATTATTCACATTATAAAAATTAACAGTGTGACGACCCTAAAACTTTTGCTTTCTTTCCCCAGCAACGACGACAGCTGATGCTGCGAACGCTATGACACAAGAATAATTTTCGGGACGAAAATTCCAATTACAAGGGGATGATGTGACATCCGAGAATTTCAAGGTTTACTTCCGTTAGACAATCTCCGTTAGTTACGTCATAAGTGTTAACTTAAGTAACTAATGCATAACTAGGCCGAATACGTCCACGTCCTTTGGTTGATCACCGAACCCGCCCATATGTGCTATGTGTTCATTTATGGTTGTCATTATGTGCAATGTGATTTAAATGCATGATTTAATATTATGAATAGCATGACAAATTGTAAATCCTTGATTATGTGAAAATTGCCTAAGTTGTGCAGCCAGCGAAACTACCGGGCGAAACTGTAGTGTCGCCCGGTAGCCAGCTAAACTAATCAGTTAAATGTGACCAAAGCCACCAGCGAAACTGCCAGCGAAACTAGCCCCTGATATAAATAATCTTAATAAACCCTAGTTCTCCTATTTGCCTCATTTACACCAAAAACACACACATTCTTCTCTGGAAATCTGATCAGCCGAAAACCATCAAGAGAAACCAAGATCTCAGCCTCAAGACAACATCCATTCGATTCCCTGATCGAATCGTGAGTCCCAAAACCTTCCTTTATGCCATTTCTATGTGTTTTCTATGTATTTCTTCATAAAGCATGCTTAAACCTTCATGATATCATTAGATCTTTTGTAGGAATGCTTAGGAATGCTAGATCTACCATAAAGTTGATAACTTTACGTGTAAAACTTATCCATGATAAAGATTTATGCTAGATTAGGTCATTTTAGGTTAAAATGTGTTTTTGATGATTTGATGATGAAAATGCATGTCTAAGGTGTTAAAGCTTACTGATTTATGTTGGTAAATGGTTATGTATGCTAGATAATGAATTGCATGTAATATGGAAGCTATTAGATTGATTATTAGGCTGATTTATGTATTTTTCGCGACTAGCGAAACTGTGGTGTTCTCTGGGCGAAATTGTCCAGCGAAACTATGTATATCTTCAACCAGCGACACTATGCAGCGAAACTGCAGTGTCGCCGGGTAAACCAACCAGACCAGCTCGAGCGAATCTACCGAGCGAAATTCCCTGAACGAAAGTTCAAACCAGTTTCGGGCGAAACTAGGCTAGCGAAACTGTGCCAACAGTTTCGAGCGAAACTAGCCTAGCGAAACTGTGTCATCGGGTATTGCCTAGCGAAAGTGCTGCCCGTGCACACCGCGAAACTGACTAGCGAAACTGCTAGCGAAACTGAGACCAGAATCCAAATTTGTACAATTTGTTTGAATGTTATGCCATGACTTACATGATTATGCCATGATGATACATGCTTTGATTTCTGATGTGTATGAACCCTTGTTTATGATCAACCATCGGTGTCGTGTGACTGTATGTCGAGTCATAGTTCCAACGTGCTATGTTATGGGCCATAGTGACGTTAAGTAAAGATTAGACACAAAACTAATACTTAAGACCTAAACGTGTTCATAGGTCTTCGTTAAGCAAACTTGGATTATTAGCAAGTGTAGCAGTGCAACCAAAGGTGAGTGTCACTAACCCAATTACCGTGAACCCGTTTGGGTCACATCGAACAACTAAAAGTAAAACAATGCTGACAAACTCGAGAGTGCGAGGCACCTCCCTGATGAACTTGAAAACTTGGAGTGCTCGGCACCCACTTGATGAACTTGAAGTGCTTTATGGGAAGCACTTGTGAAATTACTTAAACAACTATTTTGAAACGAAACTGAAAACACTTTTTGAGATTTATGAGAATCCGGAAAACCGTTTTAATATGGCTAGTGTAGGTTAAAGTCTAAACCACATGATATCACATGACTTCTAAGGATGCCTTGAAAACTTAAAAGTCCTCAACTAATTGTACCCTTAATTGTAAAGCGAGGGGATGTTGGGTAGATCTACTGGAGTTTGACAAACTCCGCCCCGTGGCACGGGGAGTGCACGGAGGTACAATATCAGCCTAATTGACCGTGATCCCGAGAGGACACGGGGGAGGCAAAACCGCGATGACGTAGGTCCGCAGTACTGATGGCACGGCCACTACAATAAATTATGGTCAGCTTTGGTGCAAACTTCCTTAGTGCATGGAACAACGGATTAGCTACCCGCGATATCGGTTGAGCACTTTAACTTTACAAAACTAGTTCATACCCGATGACGTAGGTCACGGATAATTCCTTTATAAACTAAGACATAACATTTAGCATTGCTTTTCACAAACGAATACCATGTAAGTATACCTTGATACGAATTATGATTATGAGACCGGGCCAATGCATGACAAGCCCACTGTGAACTCACCAACCGTTAGGTTGACACTTGCGTGGTTTAAACTTTTGCAGATCGCTAAGGAGTATTCCGGAGCAGGTTGGCATGGCACGTGAAGACAATTTTATTTCTGTTAAACTTAATTGGGAATTTTAAACAAAGAATTTGTAAAGCACGTGGTTAGTGCTAAGACAATAATTATTCCGCTGCGTTTGTATTTGAGACTTTACTTTATAACTGATTTTTGAACTAACTCTGATTCATTTAGTATTTGTAACTAATGGTTATGGATCCTGGTCTAGCCGCACCCCTTTAACGGTATAAACTCCGTTGGTGGTTATCTGGGGGTGTGACAGATTGGTATCAGAGCCATAGGTTGCAGAGAACTGGAATCAATTTTGAAAACGATTTGGAAACTGCAACTTGAAACCTTAGTTACAAACGAACAAACAAATTCCCAAAACAAAATTTTTACGTGCCAACCTGGGATACTCGCTCTGCTGTGTAAGTAAAATCTTAGTACGTATGTATGTATATATATATATAAATATATATATAGATCGTGTCTAGGAAGTCTAACGGAAAACCTTAGGAAAATTTTCACACACGAATACGAAACGCGAACGCGAATGCGCGCACTACTTCGGGGGAAAGCGACAACGAAACGATGCTACACGCTACGACCTGATTTCTACTGCGATGACTACGCCGACGGTGACTTTTATGGGAAAGCCGACTTTCGACGATAGCTACTTACGACTTACGACGTTCCTCGACGACGCCACGATTACGCACAAAATTTTCTGGACTAATAGTGGGATAACGGGAATTATTATAATACATATTATGGGATATGTATAGAATATAACTGTGACTGAACATTGACTACTTTAACTGTTCAGCAAGATGTCTGGTAGAGGACACGGAAGGAACAACATCAACATGACGCCTGCTCAATTGCAAGCCATGATCAACGAACACGTGCAAGCCGCGGTGGCAGCCGTCCAAGCTGCATATGCCGCTCATGGTAACTATTAAGCCGGTTAAGGCACAAAGCGAATTATATTTGACCTGTTTAAACTTGAACCCGAACTATTTATGCATCAGGAAACCACCACTGCACGTTTAAGTCCTTCATGGACTGCAAGCCACTAACATTTTCTGGCGAAGAAGGAGCGGTAGGACTCCTCAGGTGGATCGAGAAGTCCGAGAAGGTTTTCTCCATGTGTAACTGCCCTTCTGAAAGCAAGGTGAAATTTGCGACTGGTACTTTCGAGGGAGCTGCTCTCTCCTGGTGGAATGCTGAAATTCAGATGATTGGGGTAAATGCGGCTAACAACATGCAATGGGAAGCATTTAAGGAACTAATCATGGATGAGTACTGTCCCCATGACCAAGTGAAGAAGCTAGAAGGTGAATTCTTGAATCTGAAGATGATTGGGTCTGAAGTTGAGCAGTACACTGCGCGTTACCATGAGTACGCGGTCTTGTGCCCCACAATGGTGGATGCTGAGTTCAAACGCATTGAGCGTTATCTGGAAGGCCTCGCGCCTCAAATCAAAAGTTTGGTGACCGCCAGCAACCCCGCAACCGTGCAGCAAGCCATCCGTTTGGCTCACAAGCTTACTGATTAGGAAGTCGAGAAGGGTACTCTACCTGCGAAAGCCACTGAGAAGACTGCCCTTAGTGGCAAGAGAAAAGCTGATGATGAAGCTCCTGAGAACTCACTGAACAATCAGAGTGTTGGAAACAGCACTGGGAGATCCTATAACTCCCAAGGTCAAAGTAAGAGGTCCGGAAACAACAGTGGTAACTACCGCCAGGGCGGTAATGGTCAAGGCAACTACAAAGGTAACCTGCCTTTGTGCAACAAGTGTGGGAAGCATCATGCTGGTGTTTGTAGGAAGAATTTGAGCTGCGAAAGGTGTGGCAAGGGAAGCCACGAAGCAAGAGACTGTTGGGCAATTTTACCCAAGCAACAAAACCGCCCCAGGAGGAACAACAACAATCATGGAAACAGCAACTATGGGAACAATCAGGGTAATGGGAACAACAACGGTCAGAACCAGAACAACAACAATGGGGGAACCCGTGGCTGCTTTGAGTGTGGTGCTCAAGGTCATATAACAAGAGACTGCCCTCAGCTGAGAAGGCAAGGGAACGGTAACCAAGGAAACAACGGTGGGAATGGTAATGGTGGAGGTAATGGTAATGGGAATGGCAACGGAAATGGTAATAACGGCAATGGTGGAAATGGTAGAGGTCGAGCTTTTGTTATGGGTCAAGGTGAAGCTCGCAATGATGCCAACGTGATTAACGGTAAATTCATCCTTAATGGTTTCTTTGCTACTGTATTATTTGATTCTGGTGCTGAGAAAAGTTTTATTTCTACAAAATTTGCTAAATTGATTAATGCTAAACCAATTGCCCTAGATGCTAAGTATGTGGTAGAGCTAGCAAATGGTAAACTTCATGATACGACCCAGATAATTAAGGACTGTAAGTTAGAACTAGCTGGCCATACACTAGAAATTGACCTTATGCCTTTTCCGATTGGTAGTTTTGATGTTATAGTAGGAATGGATTGGTTATCTGAGAATCGAGCTGAAATCTTATGTCAAGAAAAAGTGGTTCGTATCCCACTCGAAGGAGGTAAAGTGTTAACAGTCCAAGGTGAAAAAGGTGGACCAGTAACTGGCATTATTTCGTTTCTCAAAGCTCAAAAGTGCCTTCGCAAAGGTCACTTCGCGATACTCGCAAACGTCACCGATTCGACACTTCCCGAACGTAAAATCGATGACTACCCGATAGTCCGCGACTTCCACGATGTATTTCCTGAAGATCTGCCTGGTTTGCCTCCATTTCGACAAGTTGAATTTGGAATCGATTTAACTCCTGGAGCCGCTCCGATTGCACGCGCACCTTACCGTTTGGCGATAAGTGAACTCAACGAACTCTCCTCACAACTTCAAGAGCTACTCGACAAAGGATTTATCCGTCCCAGTTCGTCTCCGTGGGGAGCTCCGGTATTGTTTGTTAAAAAGAAGGATGGAACATTCCGAATGTGTATTGACTACAGAGAGCTTAACAAGGTTACGATCAAGAATCGGTATCCACTTCCTCGAATCGACGATCTTTTCGATCAGCTGCAAGGTTCAAGCTATTTCTCAAAGATTGATCTACGGTCTGGATATCACCAACTTCGTGTTCGAGATGAGGATGTACCCAAGACTGCTTTTAGAACACGGTATGGTCATTACGAATTCCTGGTTATGCCGTTTGGGCTAACTAATGCACCTTCTGTATTTATGGATCTGATGAATCGAGTGTGCAAGCCGTACCTCGATAAGTTTGTGATAGTTTTCATTGATGATATTTTGATCTACTCCCAGACAAAGGAAGAACACGAGGAGCATTTGCGTCTTATCTTGGAATTGCTCCGCAAGGAACAGCTTTATGCTAAGTTTTCAAAATGCGATTTTTGGATTCGCGAAGTCCAGTTTCTTGGACACATTGTCGATCAGAATGGAATTCATGTCGACCCAGATAAAGTGGAAGCTATCAAGAATTGGCCTACCCCAAGAGCGCCGACCGAAATCCGACAATTTTTGGGACTTGCCGGATACTATCGAAGATTTATCAAGGGTTTCTCGCAGTTGGCTCAACCCTTAACGGCTTTGACGCACAAAGGAGTGCAATATAGATGGGGTGAAAAAGAAGAACGTGCGTTTCAAACTCTCAAAGATATGTTATGTTCAGCTCCAATTCTCGCGTTGCCCGATGGGATTGACGACTTTGTGGTTTACTGTGATGCATCAATCCAAGGACTCGGTTGCGTGTTGATGCAACGAGATAAAGTGATTGCCTATGGGTCCAGGCAACTGAAGGACACTGAGAAGAACTATACAACGCATGATCTGGAATTGGGAGCCGTTATTCATGCACTCAAGATTTGGAGACATTACCTCTACGGAACAAAGTGCACGATATTTACCGACCACAAGAGCTTACAGCACATCTTTAATCAGAAGGATCTCAACATGCGACAACGAAGGTGGGTCGAGCTATTGAATGATTATGACTTAGCGATTAAATATCACCCGGGAAAAGCCAACGTTGTGGCTGATGCACTAAGTCGAAAGGAGTATGAAAAGCCTCGACGGGTACGAGCACTACAACTTACCATCCACACGGGATTGCCGGATCGGATCCGCGATGCCCAACAAGAAGCCTTAAAAGAAGAAAACTTCGCAGCTGAAGCACTGCGTGGTGTAGATGGTAACTCTGAGGTTAAGTCCGACGGACTCAGGTATTACAATGATAGAATTTGGGTTCCTTTACTTGGAAATCTTTGTGAACTCGTGATGGACGAGGCTCACAAGTCAAGGTATTCGGTGCACCCTGGATCGGATGAAATGTACCAAGATTTGAAGAATTTGTATTGGTGGCCGAACATGAAAGCCGACATTGCTCGATATGTGGCTAAGTGTTTAACATGCTCAAGGGTTAAGATTGAATACCAAAAGCCTTCTGGGCTATTACAGCAACCAAAGATCCCAGAATGGAAATGGGAGGATATCTCAATGGATTTTGTAACGGGATTACCACATCGACCGAATCGACCGGATGCGATTTGGGTTATCATTGATCGGTTAACCAAATCTGCACACTTCATTCCAATGAAAGAAACTGATAATATGGACAAGTTAACTAAGCTGTACATTGACCGAATTGTGGCACGTCATGGAGTGCCTAAGACTATTATCTCTGATCGAGATCCTCGATTTACTTCTCGACTATGGCAATCTATGCAAGAAGCACTGGGAACCAGACTGGATATGAGTACAGCTTATCACCCGCAGACCGATGGTCAGACGGAACGAACTATTCAGACTTTAGAAGACATGCTCCGAGCTTGCGTTCTCGACTTTGGTAAAGACTGGGAGGCTCATCTTCCGTTGGTGGAGTTCTCCTACAACAACAGTTATCATTCGAGCATTGGTGCAGCACCCTTTGAAGCTCTTTATGGCAGAAAATGCAGATCGCCCGTGTGTTGGGCCGAAACGGGTGAGAAGGGACTCACCGGACCGGAAATCATTCATAATACAACTGAACGCATTATACAAATTAGAAAACGGATAGCCGCAGCACGTGACAGACAAAAGAGCTATGCCGATAAACGCCGTAAACCCTTGAAGTTCGAGGTAGGCGATAAAGTACTATTAAAGGTATCTCCCTGGAAGGGTGTGATACGCTTCGGAAAGCGTGGAAAGCTGAATCCTCGCTATATCGGTCCTTTTGAAATCATCGGGGAAGTAGGCCTGGTGGCCTACCGATTACAACTCCCTGCTGAACTCGATGGAGTTCACAACGTGTTTCACGTTTCAAACCTAAAGAAATGTCTGGCTGAAGACATCGAAATAATTCCTTTGGAGGAACTGGAAATTGATGAACATTTGAGATTTATTGAGCAACCAGTAGAAATCGTGGGACGCGAGGAGAAGGCCCTCAAACGTAGCAAGATTCCGATCGTCAAGGTGCGATGGAACTCAAAGCGTGGACCTGAATATACTTGGGAACGAGAGGATCAGATGAAGAAAAAGTATCCTCACTTGTTCGAACAAACGTCCACGGAAACTCAAGGTATGATTTAATTTTAGGGACCAAAATTCCTTTAACAGGAGGAGGGTGTGACGACCCTAAAACTTTTGCTTTCTTTCCCCAGCAACGACGACAGCTGATGCTGCGAACGCTATGACACAAGAATAATTTTCGGGACGAAAATTCCAATTACAAGGGGATGATGTGACATCCGAGAATTTCAAGGTTTACATCCGTTAGACAATCTCCGTTAGTTACGTCATAAGTGTTAACTTAAGTAACTAATGCATAACTAGGCCGAATACGTCCACGTCCTTTGGTTGATCACCGAACCCGCCCATATGTGCTATGTGTTCATTTATGGTTGTCATTATGTGCAATGTGATTTAAATGCATGATTTAATATTATGAATAGCATGACAAATTGTAAATCCTTGATTATGTGAAAATTGCCTAAGTTGTGCAGCCAGCAAACTACCGGGCGAAACTGTAGTGTCGCCCGGTAGCCAGCTAAACTAATCAGTTAAATGTGACCAAAGCCAGTTTCGCTGGGCCAGCGAAACTGCCAGCGAAACTAGCCCCTGATATAAATAATCTTAATAAACCCTAGTTCTCCTATTTGCCTCATTTACACCAAAAACACACACATTCTTCTCTGGAAATCTGATCAGCCAAAAACCATCAAGAGAAACCAAGATCTCAGCCTCAAGACAACATCCATTCGATTCCCTGATCGAATCGTGAGTCCCAAAACCTTCCTTTATGCCATTTCTATGTGTTTTCTATGTATTTCTTCATAAAGCATGCTTAAACCTTCATGATATCATTAGATCTTCTGTAGGAATGCTTAGGAATGCTAGATCTACCATAAAGTTGATAACTTTACGTGTAAAACTGATCCATGATAAAGATTTATGCTAGATTAGGTCATTTTAGGTTAAAATGTGTTTTTGATGATTTGATGATGAAAATGCATGTCTAAGGTGTTAAAGCTTACTGATTTATGTTGGTAAATGGTTATGTACGCTAGATAATGAATTGCATGTAATATGGAAGCTATTAGATTGATTTTTAGGCTGATTTATGTATTTTTCGCGACTAGCGAAACTGTGGTGTTCTCTGGGCGAAATTGTCCAGCGAAACTATGTATATCTTCAACCAGCGACACTATGCAGCGAAACTGCAGTGTCGCCGGGTAAACCAACCAGACCAGCTCGAGCGAATCTACCGAGCGAAATTCCCTGAACGAAAGTTCAAACCAGTTTCGGGCGAAACTAGGCTAGCGAAACTGTGCCAACAGTTTCGAGCGAAACTAGCCTAGCGAAACTGTGTCATCGGGTATTGCCTAGCGAAAGTGCTGCCCGTGCACACCGCGAAACTGACTAGTGAAACTGCTAGCGAAACTGAGACCAGAATCCAAATTTGTACAATTTGTTTGAATGTTATGCCATGACTTACATGATTATGCCATGATGATACATGCTTTGATTTCTGATGTGTATGAACCCTTGTTGATGATCAACCATCGGTGTCGTGTGACTGTATGTCGAGTCATAGTTCCAACGTGCTATGTTATGGGCCATAGTGACGTTAAGTAAAGATTAGACACAAAACTAATACTTAAGACCTAAACGTGTTCATAGGTCTTCGTTAAGCAAACTTGGATTATTAGCAAGTGTAGCAGTGCAACCAAAGGTGAGTGTCACTAACCCAATTACCGTGAACCCGTTTGGGTCACATCGAACAACTAAAAGTAAAACAATGCTGACAAACTCGAGAGTGCGAGGCACCTCCCTGATGAACTTGAAAACTTGGAGTGCTCGGCACCCACTTGATGAACTTGAAGTGCTTTATGGGAAGCACTTGTGAAATTACTTAAACAACTATTTTGAAACGAAACTGAAAACACTTTTTGAGATTTATGAGAATCCGGAAAACCGTTTTAATATGGCTAGTGTAGGTTAAAGTCTAAACCACATGATATCACATGATTTCTAAGGATGCCTTGAAAACTTAAAAGTCCTCAACTAATTGTACCATTAATTGTAAAGCGAGGGGATGTTGGGTAGATCTACTGGAGTTTGACAAACTCCGCCCCGTGGCACGGGGAGTGCACGGAGGTACAATATCAGCCTAATTGACCGTGATCCCGAGAGGACACGGGGGAGGCAAAACCGCGATGACGTAGGTCCGCAGTACTGATGGCACGGCCACTACAATAAATTATGGTCAGCTTTGGTGCAAACTTCCTTAGTGCATGGAACAACGGATTAGCTACCCGCGATATCGGTTGAGCACTTTAACTTTACAAAACTAGTTCATACCCGATGACGTAGGTCACGGATAATTCCTTTATAAACTAAGACATAACATTTAGCATTGCTTTTCACAAACGAATACCATGTAAGTATACCTTGATACGAATTATGATTATGAGACCGGGCCAATGCATGACAAGCCCACTGTGAACTCACCAACCGTTAGGTTGACACTTGCGTGGTTTAAACTTTTGCAGATCGCTAAGGAGTATTCCGGAGCAGGTTGGCATGGCACGTGAAGACAATTTTATTTCTGTTAAACTTAATTGGGAATTTTAAACAAAGAATTTGTAAAGCACGTGGTTAGTGCTAAGACAATAATTATTCCGCTGCGTTTGTATTTGAGACTTTACTTTATAACTGATTTTTGAACTAACTCTGATTCATTTAGTATTTGTAACTAATGGTTATGGATCCTGGTCTAGCCGCACCCCTTTAACGGTATAAACTCCGTTGGTGGTTATCTGGGGGTGTGACAAACAGCACCTCACTACATTAACTAAATTAATTACTGCAGGCCGAGAATGAAACAAAAATAAATGCGGGATCCGTGACTGTAGAACCGGGAACGGATGCCCTGGCTTTGGTCCTTGGCAAGGAAAGGGGTGGATACCTAAAAGGTATTGGGTATGGAGTGACCTCCCGTAGATATTGGCAGGGTGCTCCAAAAGGGCGATCAAAAGAACGGATCGAAAAACTTGAGGCGGAACTAAAAAATGAAAAACAGCTGTGTGAGAAAAAGGATCAAGAGGTTGAGCACCTCACTGATATGGTTAAAGCACAACATGAAAAAATTGATAAGCTTACGGAGTTTATGAACCTCATAATTCAAGATAAACAAGTTGATAAAGCGGTAAATTTTGTAAGGGACAAATTATATATATATATATATACCTATAAGTAATTATATTATATACTTTACTTTTTATCAATTAATTATTATGAATCATTAAATCATTTTGTAGGTAAAGTCCGCGCAGGCACCTCTTACTACAACTGTAAGATCTAAAAACACTTGTAATCAGCATTCCTATGTAAATACAACGATAATTAAATATTATTGCTGATATGATCAATCTCTCTTGAGCGCATATTAATTAATTAATTAACTAACTGAATTAATTGTACGTAGGACATGATCAATTCCGTGCACAATACATCGCGGAAACAATCTACTCCATCAAACTCATCTCAAAGGTCGGCCGATAAGGTACGGATTTGAAACACTTCTGAATTTGAGTTAATCTGGAAGATTGTAGTTCATCTGGATGAACATGCGTCTCTAGTTATAGTTCATCCGGATAGTTAGAGTTCATCCGGATAGTTAAACTTCCTCAGGATAGGTAAGGTTCATCTGGATAGTAAAAAGTTCATCGGGATAGTTAGATTTGATCCGAAAGTTCCTAGTTCATCACGATAGCTAGAGTTCAATGGGATAGTTAGAGTTGATCCGGAAGATTCTAGTTCATCTGGATGAACATGCTTTTCTAGTTATAGTTCACCGTGTTGGTTATAGTTCATCCGGATAGTTAAAGTTCATCAGGATAGTTAGAGTTGTTCCGGAATATAATTAATAATTAACTGTTCCTGCTAAGATAAGTTTGTACTTCATCCGAATGGTTATCTAGATAGTTAACTAATGTTTAGCCGGTTATGATCGATATGATTTTATTAATTAATTAAATTATAGGTCTGTTCTGCGACTTTATCACAACACACTCCTCCATTTACAACAGCGTCGGGGCAAAAGGAAAAGGTAACTATTTTAATTTACATAATTGTGTACTTCCTTATAACTAATTGCTATATGATCATTTAATTAAATGCTGATGCTGTCTTTAGGGGAAAAGAGAAAAATAACAGAAGCAGCAGCTGCTGCAGCTAGTACTGCAGGGGTATCAGAGCAGGAAGTGGTATATATATATAATTAAGGATTTGACAAATCGTTTTGACGTTATTGTTAATTAATATATATGTACTAATCAGTTAATTACATGGTGTCAATTTAGGAAAACAATAAGAGACATGCAAAACCAGTAAAACCTGCAGCTCATAAAATACCTCCTAAGAAGAGTGATCGGTTGAAAAAACCAAATAATTGTGATGACATTGCAGCTCCTATCGATCAGCCAGTAATCCAAGAGGTATATAGATTAGTATATTGTCACACCCCCAAAAATCCCACGCGCGATAACGCGCCGCAGGGAGCGTGACAAACCAGGATCGATGTCCATTAGTTACACCAAACGACCAATAATTAATAAAAGGTTGTATAATTTTATTAAAATATAAATACAGAGTTTTACAAATGCGGAAGCGTAACATGCTGAAAGTATTTATTGTAAAAACACCGCCACCCAAGGTGACGTGGCTTGTTCAAAGATAATAAAAGGGTTTCGAAGTCTCATGCATGCGTACTCGTGATACTCGAACATCTGCAACCTGAGAATAACATGCTAAAAAGTGTCAACACAAAGGTTGGTGAGTTCACAGGTTTATCAGTTGAAAAAAAACAGTTCAAGTTCAGTTTCGGATCGATTGTTCAACAACAATCAAGTTGAGTTTATGACTGACTATTCAACAATAGTCAAGTTGAGTTTAAAATTTGACTATTCAACAATAGTCAAGTTGAGTTTAAGTTTGACTATTCAACAATAGTCAAGTTGTAAGAGCATAATCACTAATATATATCGAATAACTAGCTAGGCTATATACATGAAACTTCGCACGTTGATGGTCACCGAAGCTAACAGTTGTTTACAGTTTGCGCAGTTTGCCTTCTTGTGTTTAGGACGAATATAACACCCGTTCGATATCCGATCGTGCCAGCGCGACTGGCCCGGGTGGGGTTTGTCAGACCCAGTAGTACTACAATATATTTCCCGCTATCGTCATTAATACTAACGGTACCATAGGAAGGACTTTGTTGTATAGTGTGCTACAAGTACTTCAAGTGATATATAAAAGTCTAATTATCTCAGTTGTATAAATCATGCATGTTAATCTCCCCCAAAAGGATTAAAACAGTAAAATGGGGCCGTGAAACTCACCTTAGGTTGCTCGGCAAAGTTTCCAGACAAACAGTTAATTCAAGTAGCAAGAACGAGTCTTGTGCAAGCAATCAATCACCTAACGAGCATACGAGTATGAGTGGGTGTTCTAAACTATTAAATCTAACGTAAACGATAAAAACGAGGAATCGTGAAGTCCGGAATAAGTCGAGGATGGCACGTGTGCCAAATCCGAGCGATTATCGAAATAACGCGAGAAAATCCAATATATATCTTTAATATATATTTTCTAAGTAAATACATATATATCATATATATATTTAAATAAATGAATGTTCAAGTGACGTTAATATTAAAGTTTCAACAAGTTATATATATATATATATACATAAATATGTTAAATCCAATGATTTAAATATTTATTTTGAAAAGAAATAACAATTTATGGTGAAACATAATCCAAAACCGAGTATTTTGTGTTTCTAATCAAAACAACGCTTTTTAGTAGTTTCCTAAAAACATTTAATGTTTACACAAAATATTATTTTGTTTCAATCCAACGTCTTGTATATATATATATATATATATATATATATATATAATAGTTTACACAATGAATATATATATATATGTATATTTCTCCTTTTTAGATAAATTCAAAGTTTTATATCAATATATGTATATTTATATATATATATATATATATATATATATATATATATATTTAAATGCCAAGTTAGACATGTTTGCAATCCAAAATATGATTCCACGAGGTTTAGATGTCTTAAATATATTTTTACGGGTTTTAGATATGATAGGAACCAATTTTGATACAAGATTTAGCCACCGGATGCTCAAAACAAAGCAAAAATAATAAAAATAAAAACTGTGGAGGTCACTGGGTTCGAACCCGTGACCTCCTGGATCAACAGTCGCGCCCTTAACCATCCGGCCAGCGGCCCAGTTTGTTAACATCTCAGTCGGAAACGCTTTTATACACAAACTGTGCCCAGAGAATCAGTTACAGGAAAATAAGGGTAAAAAAATGGTGGGGCCGGGACTCGAACCCGCGCCTCCAACGAAACAACCCAGCGCCTTACCACCCGTGCCAGTTTGGCGTCTGGTAATAACCCGAACCCTTTTCCTTTTATGCAATACCCGATTTACTTCATCTTCTTCATTAGAATTCCGGTGATCGGAACCCTAGCTCCGGTCACCGGAAAATCGCGAAACACAAATAAAACGTATAAAAAGGTGCGACTAACAGAGGAGATGATTTACCTTGAGTCGGAGATGAGAGATTGACGAGTTTGGACACCGAAATCAATCCCGAAACCTTGACGACGACTCCGCGCGTTTCTTCGATTCTCAAAACTGAGAACACGTGCGTGATCGGTGTCAAAAGGTGATCCCAGTGGTAGTCAAACGGAGGTCGATTAAGCAAGGATTGGCCGGAATTTCTGAAACTTTTCGGTGATGAAATGGGTGTCGCAGGGAAGAAACGAGAGAGAGTGAGCGAGAGACTTCGAGAAAGAGTGTTGTACGTTTGTGTTTTCTTATGTAAATGCTACAAGCCTATCATTGAAATCAATTGATTAAGAGCTTGAAACCGATGAGACAATATGCTCGGTCGAAACCGAAGCATTGAAACCTCCATTGAAATCCCGTATTAACTGTGTATTTAGAGCAAGAATTGGCTAATTGCAGCTTTAGTCCCTCGAAGAATTACAATTTAGAAAAGAGGTTTGAGACAATTACAGAATAACCCCTCCAGGTTTTATTAACTAAAATCATGTTTGGGTAATGACAAAAATAACCCCTTGAAGTTTTATAAAAGCTAACGGCTCTAACGGAGGTTAACGAAGGAACAATTAAACGACGAATATACGAGGAACGTCAAAATATATTAGGTGTATAATGTTTATAGAATATAAATCTTAGGTGATCCCATAAAATCACAAATAATATCCATAATTATTTAATTTAGGTTCACATTAAATCATGGATTTTAAATCTATAACTTACATACATTTAAGTCACATAAAGCCATGACTACTAACTTGAAATTAAATTCTCAAGTTAACAAACATCATAAATATAATTAAAATCATATTTATATCTATGATTATTACTTGAAATCATAGGATATAAATAAATCCCACAAAAGCAAGAAGTTTAATTGTCACATAAAATGACACAACGTTCACATGAAATCGTAACATACGATTTACATAAAATCATAGAACAAGAATATCAAACGTCAAACTTAAGTGCATGCTCGTTTAGTGATTACTACACAAAACCCTAATTGCTAAAGTCAACAAGTCAACACATAAATGTTCACTCAACATTTAATACGGTTTATGTTCAGTTAATGTCAGAAAATGACCTAAAAAGTCGGATTGTCACATATATACCACAATTTTTTTATTCTATTTTTTACTTTAATTAATTAATTGTTAATATATATATGCTATAATAATAATAATAATAATAATAATAATAATAATAATAATAATAATAATAATTATATAATAATAATAATATTATTATTATTAATTATTATTATTATTATTATTATTATTATTATTATTATTATTATGTCACTTCTGATCAGCGGTGCCAAACTGCGACGTTGCACATGGAGGGGGATCCTCCACTGAATGTCGTGGGAATGGCTGAATTATTACCAAAACAAAAAGATGCGAAGATTCATTGAATTCCATTATCTCCTCGTTACCGTAGAATTAAAGTTTATCAGGTCAATAAGGGTGCAACATTTTTACCATTCCCAGTAGATGATAAAACAACGCTTTCGGAGGTTGAAAATAAATATATTATTGCATGGCCGATAAACGAATGATCCTTCATTCTAATAACAAGTCAGATAAATCACAAGCGGTTGATCATTCTACGGTTCAAAAAGTACTAGAACAACCACAGGTAATTACTATATTAATTAATCGTATCCGCTATAATTAATTAAATATATATATATATATATATATATATATATATATATATATATATATATATATATAGGGGAAGGATCCTATGAAAACCCTTTATTTTGTGAAAACGTGAAAACCACTTTAAAACCTACATAACTTCTTTATACGTTAATGTTTATTCATGAAATTTGCGCCAAATGTCTTAGAATTACGTTATCTATAACTCTGGAAAACAATATTTAAAAAAAAAACGTAAAAAAAAAACGTTTTTTTTTTTCCGTTTTTGGTACACATGTGTACCATCATCACTACTACTACACAAAAACGAATTATAAAGTATAAAAACACTCCTTATGTTAAAAATATATTAAAAACATACTAAAAACAATAAAACATTTATGTTACGAATGATAATTAAACATAGTACACATGTGTAGCAATACTTAAAAAATCATAAAATGTTATTTTTTTCTTTAGATATAAAGATAATAAAACTATAATAATTAGGGTGCAATTTCCTTTTAAAACTATTAGTAACTCATATTAAATTTTGAGTTTTTTTTATTGTGGTACACATGTGTACCAAAAACGGAAAAAAATAATAATAAAAAAAAAACGTTTTTTTTTTGTTTTTGGTTTTTATATAATCAAAGATAACGTAATTCTAAGACTTTTGGCGCAAATTTCATGAAAAAACATTAACGTATGAAAAAATTATAAAGGTTTTAAAGTGGTTTTCACGTTTTCACAAAATAAATGGGTTTTCACACGATCCTAATCCTATATATATATATATATATATATATATATATATATATATATATCTATAATACTTAAAATAGAGATAAGAGAGAGAGTATTGAAATGTTGAAAAATTAAGAGTTGTACAAGAGGGAAAGCATTATGTACAAATATATAAAGCATGTGAATACCATCTTGTTTTAACTGATTTCAAACTATTGTTCAAGCAAGCCCAATATACTTTTGAGAGAAGCCCATCTTGACCCTTCTTTCAAACCCATTTTAGTCTTAAAACCCATTTTAGTCTTAAAAAATATCAAACGGCCGATGATAGTGCTTAATTATTCATGTAATCGACGTTCTTGGCTTCTATCGACTTGCTTGGCTTCTATCGACTTGCTTTATCAGAGAAGAACAGAGGATATCAGAGAATCTCCACTTTGAGAGCATTTTTTACATGCTTTTGTTCTTCACTATCGACACGATGTTTGGACATCTCCGCTTTCTTCTTCTATGTACACCTTCGTTGCTTTTTTGCAGAACTCGCAGATACCCCTTTCCACCTCTATATTGAAATCAAATTGCGCTCTCAATTCAAATGCTCTCTCAAATTTGGAATTCAAATTCTCTCTCAAATTTCTAATAAAGAATTCATCAATGAAACAAGACTGAAGAAAATATTTCCTGCCATTAAAGCCATGCTTGATCCACAACCACATCGATTAATCTCATTCTTTTTTGTAGATCTGTTAGAAAGGAGTACGTAGTTAGGGCTTCAATTGCATTTGCAACCACATCTACTAATCTCACAATCTCTCAAACAATCAACACAAAGTCTGTTCCGCTTGTTGTTGTTTTTGGTTTCCTACTTTATTTGATTGGATTCACAGGTGTT
The DNA here is from genome assembly GCA_039602395.1 of Deinandra increscens subsp. villosa. Classification (NCBI taxonomy): domain Eukaryota; kingdom Viridiplantae; phylum Streptophyta; class Magnoliopsida; order Asterales; family Asteraceae; genus Deinandra; species Deinandra increscens. The sequence continues at coordinate 49,098,682 of JBCNJP010000007.1, read as the reverse complement.
GGATATAAGATGTGGATTCGCAGGTGTTGGCTATAAGATGGGGATAAGTGGAAATTTGTTCTTACAGGTGTTATTTTACATTACTCTTCTTTATTTTTGATGTGTTTAGATTATGCTAGTTATGAAACCTTAATATTCTTGATAAAACCCCAATTTTCAGGCTAAGACACTCAATGTCAGTGATTGAGCTCTTCCGGTTGTTGAGTTCAGAAGAATTTAAGGGAAGCATGGAGACTTTACCAGGTAATTTCGAAAACCCTTTTATTGGATCTGATTTGGATAAATGATGTGTATGTGCTTGATGTAGCTCTATAAGGTCAAGCAAAAATAGGCAGGTTTTGTACAAGGAGATGGCTCAAAGGGGCTAGATTTTCATTGTTTAGCTGGTTCGTCACAGGGATGACTTCCAAACTCAGGTACGGTCTTGTGAGCGTTTATGAGTTTCATGGCTACATGCCAGTTTCATTTGTTTGGGAATTATTTACTATTGATATAAAGCTTATCTTTAGGATTTGATTATCTAGATGGTCTCATTGTGAACTCTTATGTATACAGTCATATGTACATGAGCTGTTGTTAGACCCGATGACTGAGAAAAACTGAAGTGCTTTCTGTCTATAAAGAACCTTACAGTTAAGATGATAGATAGTTACTTATTAGTTCGTTATCTTTCTGAAACTTTACTACTGAATCTTGTTGACTTTGAGCTCTTCTACTTGCAGCATTCATAAATCTTTAATTAAATCAAAAGAAAAAGATGGCATAGGTCAGGTTACAAAGTTTTGTAGTAATCCTATTTGTTGTCTTATTAGATGGGGCAAATGGGCGATTCAGTCATGTTGGTAAGCGGTCAAAGTGGTTAATACTGACCTAATATGAAACGGGTTAATTTTGTGCAGACAAACACAGAAATGGGAAGGACAGGGTCAACAAAAAGTTAAAGGGGACTTCAGGAATCGTCAATGCCACCGGTTCTAAGACTGGAAAGAGTGGGAAGGCGACTTCAAGTTTAGGTTCATAAAATTAGTTGGGTCTCTGTAAATATGGTGCATTTTCTCATAATTTTTCCATGCTAATCTTGAATTCTGAACATAAACAGCGCTTAAAGTGGACATGATGGTTCATTTGATGCAACCGAGGAGTATAACCGACAGGTGTGTATTCCCTCATTAGCAGTCAGATTTTTTTATTTGAGTTATATATTGACATATCAAATCGTTACCTCCAGGAATATTATGGAGGCAAAAAGGGAAGCTTCCATCAAATGCTTGCGGTTGGGGTTCATAAGCTTAAAACTTTTAGTTTAGTCATCAGTTGTGATTCGTATAAAACGATTAGGGCTTGTAAACATAGCTAAACCTTATTCATTTCAACAATTTCTGAACTGCACACTGAAATGTTCATAAGAAAATAGTATTTTTTTCAGCTATTCATAAAGAGTAGTTTGGATAGTCTTGTAACGGTGGATGCAGTGAAATAGGCGCAGCAGCGTGTAAGGAAACAAACAACGTGGTTATAAGTTCTTCTTACAAACTGTTACTCAGATAACTTAAATGTCATGTTTCTAGATTGTTGGATGGCTAGCTAGTTGGTACTTGGTTTAGTTCATCACTGTTTTAGCTATCTTATTTTTTATGTATATGAAGGGAGTTCATGGAGCTATTTACAAAAAGGTTGTACTGATAATCCATGACAAATTGCTTGATAATGTATATTTTTAGTTGTTTTGCTATGGGTGTTTAAAACTATTATGTCTCCATAGGATTTCTTTACCAAGATTAAGTCATCATCAAGGCTGCAGGATGAGATGTAACTTCAAGAGGCGACAATGGATAAGAGTTCGTTAATGATATCAAAAGGGTTGTTACATTTTACCAACAGTGTGTATCAGGTAAATATAAAGTTTTAATCATTTTAAGGCATGTTAATGTGTGTATAAAGCTTTAAAGCAAGGAAATTAGTTTTTTTTTTAATTATTTATCGTAAGCATATGCTAGGAGCAATCTCAATTCAAAGGGACAAGCAACCGCAATCTGTTTGGATGGTTTTTTTTCAAATAATAGTGAATGTTTTGTAGCTCAAAGTTATGCTAAAATTATAGAACTTGTTGGAGCCCATATCATGTTATAACTTCCAAAACACAATGCTAAGCTAATTTTCGGGACGAAAATTCCTTAACATGGGGAGGTTGTGACAACTGTAACTTCCCAAGTTAACTCCGTTAAGTTTTTCCGTTAGTTCCGTTAACGAACCCGAGACCCGTCATTTGTATGATTACATGTTTATTCATGATTACTTGCTAATTAATATTAGTAACTTGTTTCGTGAACTTATTTCGTGATCTTATGTGTTAGTTGTGAAAATTTGCATTTTTATGCGAAACCGGGCTTCGTGTGTAAATTTGGATTTTTATGTATAAATGATAAATTTACATAACCCGACTAAATTTTTCATACTAAATGATTTAAAAACATTTAGAAACATTTTTAGAAGTTTTACTTTACAACTTCTAGTTAAAAACCCATTTAAATGAGTTTTATACTACTTTTGTTTAAAAATAAACTTGAGGGGCCATAAGTGTAACTTCTCATTAAAACAAAAACCTGCATTTTCCTCCCCTTCTCCCTCATTTGCGAGACATCATCAGCTCCCCTCCCTCTCTTCTTCACGATTTCAACACACACTCACACACACACTTGAGATTTTCGCAAAATCAAGCACATAGGAGCTAAAATCCGGAGTTTGGAAGCTCAATCAAGCTCCAAGAACGTCAAGGAAGCTTCTCCTTCTTCCCCTCTCTTCTCCTACCTTCGATTTCTGTCCCAACTTGTAAGCCCTAAGTCTTTGATTTCGAAATTTGTTGTTGCATGTGTGTTCTATGGTGTTTCTATGCTAGATGGAGTGTTGTTATGATCACATTTCATGTTTTAGGTTGAGATATGTTATATGTTTATTTGAGACAGATTTGAACTCGGGTTTAGGGCTGGGTTTTGAGCTTGAAATCTGCTATGTGTGCTCTTTCATGTATGTTGGGTGTTTAGACATGAAATTTGGGTGTTATGCTCTTGTATGCTAGTCACATGTTGAGATTTTGCTATGAATTGAGTATGATCATGTTAGAACCAGAAATCTCGTGTTAATATGATTACAGTGGTGTTAATGTATGTTGGATAGCCATATGATAGCATAAAAACTGAAATGGAAGACTTTGGCAAACTTGGAAATTCTAACAGCTTTGGCCAGAATTTTTGGTCAACTTGCAGCTATCATAACTTGCTCAATTTTCATCGAAATCAGTTGATTCTTTTTCCCTAGTAAAGTATTATGTCTTAGCTTTATAACGGCTACTCGCACACTTTCTAAAACCTCCGTTTGGTCACTCAAAACACAGCTGCAAGTCGGGTACTCAAAGCTGTCATTTTCTGTGAAAAGTGGACTTTGCAAATTGGTTGGGCATGTAAATCTTGTTTTAATGGTATGGTTGCTATTTGGACTTGATTTTTATATATTGAAAGTAAGATCTGGAGAATTTAATGTTTAAATTCCAAATTTTGAATGAGTTATGCAAGTTTTCATTTTACCTTGACTTGTTTGCTAAATGCCAAAAGTGTCAACTTCGGACGTGCATAACTTTCTCATACCTTAACCTTTTTACTTGATTCTTTTTGCAACAAGTCCTAATTAATGTGTAGTATATGCCTGTAAAATTTAAGAATCTAATTCCAAGTATTGTGGATTTTAGCTATGCCACTAGTTAAGTGCTTGAAGTTTGACTTTCTGGGTCAACTTTGACATAAATTGCAATTTCTTGATTTTCTCCCAATCTGGGACTTGTATGTGCATTGAGTGACTTGTATGATTACATGAAACATGTTTAGGTGCTTATGAGCTAGTTTCGTCCTCACGACACCTTCTAATTTCATTAGACCATATTTATCCGAATAGGTTGACTTTGACCAACCTGTTGAACCAAGTGCTAGGTACCAGTGCACCCTAAGGTGAGTTTCACTTACTATTATTGTTATATCCGGTTTAGGATGATAACGCACAGATAGTTGCATCCGGTAAAGGATGGCAACCCAACGGTAAAGGTATTTCTTTACTTGAGTAATTTTCCGACAAAATATCATATGTTGCACTGAATTGCTTTATTTATAAAAAGTCCTTACATTCGGGCCGTTAATATACAGTAGCGAGGTAATATTGAGTAGTACTACTGGGGATTGACACCCCCGCTCAGCGGTGCACGGGATGCACCCTCCGGCTGGCGGTCGGACTGAGATCAATGTTAGCCTACCCACCGTGATCCGGATAGACACGGGAAGGCAAGGTTCATAGGTATCCCCTATCAAAACATTGTCAGCTTCGGTTATGAACAATTCAGGTGGACATAACTATAGGCTAGCTACCTACGATATGGAACTTTACTGGCCTTATGATTATTGATTGTGTTTTACCTTTCTTTATTCATACATTAGGTCTACATGTGGCGTGTAGACCGCTCCAGTGAACTCACCAGCCTTGGCTGACACTTGATTGTTGATTTCATTTCAGGTCGTTAGGTGGATCAGGGACGGCACCGGAGGTGGCAGTACTTCCTATGGATACCCCTTTTGGAAAACCAGAAATTCTCAAACATTTAAATCCATCGTTTTGTAGCACCATAACTGCAAACTTTATTTATGCTTCCGCTGAACTGTTAAACTTACTGTTTTGGGACTGTAACTTAAACTTTATGTTAACTTTAAACTCTGTTATGGTTTGGTTGTAACTAAAGTCTGGGATCCTGGTCTGGATCACACCCCACACGGTTATACTCCGTTAGTGGAAATTGGGGGTGTGACAATTACCCTTGTGTGGTCTATATCTCATTTTTTAGTCTCTTTTGGACCTCTATTTGCATTGGTTCAAGGAACAATTCAAGTTAAAGGAGTTACATTAAAAAAAAAATACCAAATGAAGAACGTCTAATCGTTCAACGAGGCTAGGCTGTATGGATTGATTCGGTCCAAAATTCTTTATGAACATGAATTTTAATTGGAAGAATGTATTGTTATCTAATGTAATGGGCAGCTGTTTAGCTATTTAAATGAAACAATTCTGATTCTTGTTCATACAAGATCTTGTTTTTTCTTCACCAAATGCAAAAGCTTGCAATGAAGAATTTTTAAACAGTATCTTAAGTTTTACAAATTTGTTCCATATCATTAGGATGTCTAATGCGCACACACTATACCTTACCCTTACTATTTTATCAATCTGCACCATAGGATTAGAACCCTTGACCACTTTGGAGAAACACCTTAAGTGCACATCTTTTATACTAATACCTTACATCCCTTAAATAGTTAAAACTGATCCATTTAAAACACTTAATTTTAACATTTATAATAAATAGTTAATGGGGTTTTTGAAGCTGAAAAAAAGTCTGTGACTTTAGTGGAATGGTGAAGAATCTTGATACAGTTAGGTGATTTATTCTTTTAATAGCAAGGTTTTTTAATTTATTGCTTAGTTCTTACTTGGGGTGTTTTATTTATGGCAGGATGAAGTTTTGATTGCCGGATTTAGACGTAAGGGTCATGCTGTGGGAGATATTCCTGGAGTCAGGTTCAAGGTTGTGAAGGTCTTTGGTGTTTCTCTTAAACCATTGAATGCTACTTCATTTTTCCTTTGTATTAACTTCTAATTTCATACTTAAGTATTTGACTATGTAAAGTCAAAATGTTCTATTGTTGGTTGCATTAAATTTTATGCAGCAGGAATCAAAGTTAATGAAATATTAAGACAATCTGCGGATGTAAAAGAGGTAGATCACAGAGTTCAAGAATATGAAACATGTTCTATTTTTTAGTTACACACTTATACTTTAATTCATATGTTGCTTAAATGCAAGAGTTTATTATGCTTTGTTTGTAGGCAAGACTAAATTTAGTTCTCATATAGATGCACACGTTTTTAGTGATTGTGTTAAGGTAGATGCTTGATTTGATTAAAAATGTTTGGAAGAAGCTTCGATTACTTTTAGATTATGTGATACCAAATGAAGAGGGAAAGGTCCTTAACAAGGAATAAAACCAAAAATGATTTTTAATGTTGATTACTTTGCATTTTATATACTTTTTTCTTTTATTAAGGAGCTTTCATTCGAAGCATGTACTTTGCATTTTAATTTTCTTTGTATTTTCTTTTCTTAGATTTCATACATATTTCTTTTTAATTACATTGCTTTACGGTAGAAATATATATATATTTTTAAATTAAATGGTTATGCATTGTGAATACACCTTTGGTTACGATTGGTAAAAATCGGTTCCTAAAAACCGATTAGGAAAGAAACCAAAACTATAGATTGTTTCGATTGTACGTCTATGTTTTAATAGATCAATATCCAATTTCAGATATTAAAAAACCGGCTTGGCTCACATCGTTTACAAACCAAGCCAATGTTTATATGGAGAATAATTAATATCTTATATTTTTATATTCAAAAAAGCTCCATTCAAAGCCAATCGTTCTTAATAAACGGACCCAAACTTATTCGTGTGTTTGTTATTATTTAATTGACATAGATAGAATACGCTGATACTATGGATGAGCAAACAAACAGACGTACAATACAAAATATTACGCGTTAAGAGATAAACTAAAGAAAATAAAATAGCGTGTGAGTTGATTGTCGCCGACGCCGCATTGCGTGGGTACCCCCTATATATTTCAATTCGGGTGTTAGTTGTTATTTGTTTGAGTTCTACAAGAGTAGATAAGTTAACAAATGACAATTTCATTTCGATGTAAATTGCCGTGCCGTCATAACAGGCGAATAAATGACGAATAACGCCCTATAAACCGTCACCGTCGCAACGCGCGGGTACCCCCCTAGATATATATATATATATATATATATATATATATATATATATATATATATATATATATATGAAAAACCGTATACGGACCGATTCTATGGATGAGACGGAAGTTTTGTCATTGAATCATGTTGAATGATTACATAACGAAGGAGTATACAACAATTAAGCTCTGGGGGAGGTCGGACAGAACCTCCCCTCTCAACACACAGACACAAGACAGAAACTTAAAAAGAAACACAAAGACAAAACTATTTATACTTCTTCATAAGGTCCGAACTCGGCACCTCCGAACTCTGTCCGAACTCCCTCCGACCTTGGAGTTCGGCCATCAAGGTTCGGCCAACTCCGAACCTAGAGTTCGGCCAAGGTTCGGACCTCAGTTCATGTCTTCGACAGATCAGTCTGTTTGACAATTCGAACAGTAACGGCCACACAAGGTTCATGCATCAACAATATATATAGTGAAAAGTTCATTGTAGACACCTTCATAAGTGTAGACAGGTAGACACCTATTTTCACCATTAGATCTCTTGATCTAATGGTTATGATTAATTTCTTTTTTCTTTTTTTCCTTATTCTCATTGTTCAGAAAATTTCACATGTGAAAACACATGTGAAATAAAGAAATTTCACATGTGAAATAGGGTGTCTACCTGTCTACACTTATAGAGGTGTCTACAATGAACCTCACCCTATATATATATATATATATATATATATATATATATATATATATATATATAGGGAAGGGTTCCGTGTAGACCCCTTAAATTTTGTAGACCCCGTAGACCCCTATAAAACTCAATAAAAATAAAACTCAGTGTTGTAAATTTGTTTTTTTTTATTACGACAAGCTTTTAAGAACCAAAAAAATAAATAAATAAATTAAAAAAAACAAAAAACATTAAAAATCGAACATTTCAAGACAATGAGTTTTAAAATAATGAGTTTTAAACGCAACACTGAGTTTTATTGAGTTTATTGAGTTTTAAACTCATTGATTTTTAAAACTCATTGCCTTAAAATGTTCAATTTTTAATGTTTTTTGTTTTTCTTTTTTTTAATTGTCTTTTTTTGTTCTTAAAATCTTATCGCAAATAAAAAAAAACTAAATTAACAAAACTGAGTTTTATTTTTAGTGAGTTTTAATGAGTTTTATTGAGTTTTATAAGGGGTCTACGTACCGTATTTTAGAAATGCACAAATCATGTAGTTATTTTTTTGGTTTCAAAATACAGGCTATGTATGTATATTTTACATTAAATGTTCCATATATATCTGATCTAAGAAGTATCATATTATTTAGGACTTGATATGAAGTTTAATCCAGTTACCAACATACCATTTGGTAGAAACTAGAAAGCAAATGCTCTAGAACAACAACGGTTGCACACAATCTCTTCACTGACTCCCACTATATATATTAATTACCACAATAATATTAATTGTTAGTTATGAAACAAAAAGAATATATGATCATCACATGACAATGAATTAAGTAACATGAAGAACATGAACAAAGTACTAAACATATAACCTTGATACGAGGTGTGGTAAGTGGCATAACAGTGAGTGCATCATAGCCTAATCTCTTGGTTGCTAAGGCAACCCCTTGAGCATGATTTCCAGCAGATGGACATATGACACCTTTTGCAAGTTGTTCCTTTGAAAGTTTTGCCATCATTGTATGCTCCACGAAGTTTGAAAGAGAAAACCTACGATTCATGTCAGTTAGTAAACACTTGCCTCTTAATGTACACGCAAGAGTCAACTAGAATATGAAGCAGAAAATAGATTTAGTGAACTTGAGCTATTCATAACAAAAGAACCCACAAATTGTAGTTGTCATGTTTAAACTCCCAGTAACATCATAATATGTTAATCGCAGCCAAACAAGTGTAACTCTACATATAAATAGAAGCCAAAATAAACAAAAATGAAGAGCAACATTGCAGAACTAAGCTTGGATGTGGAATAACCCAAAAATTCCTATTTACAGTCCCAAAATGGAGATTTAAGCAACCCATTCACCATTTAATCATAATTACAGTAGCTTAATAATGTTATACCACAAAGAAACTGATCAAAAATTGACACAAACAAGTAAAAGTTGCGACATCGTGACGGGGTCGTGAAAAACCATAAAAGCACGAGTTCCGGGTCAGAAATTTTTCTGAGTTTTAAGCACAGCAAAACATCCGGTATTAGAGAACCTATTAAGAGTGTTACACTACTAGAATCGAGCCAAAAACAACAACAGTTGCAACATTCATCGATTTCCTCATGGGTTCGAAAAACCCTAAAACTCTACGAAGAGTGGTGTTTGATAACGATTATAAGATTAACAAGAAGATGATTAATGTGTCCCTTGATGTCGTTGAAAACCCTAAAGCTCGAAGATTGGGAAAAAGGCCGGATTCCTTTAGTTGTTCTGGCCGGAAGATGAAAACGTGGAGAGGGAAAACGAAATGTCTGGTGGAATTGTTATTATTATTAAAGAATTTCTCAAGTACTGCAGTTTTGTACTTGTGTATGTAGTCGAAGTTCAATATAGATGAAAAGGAAATTACAAAACAAAGAAGCAGCGACCAGACTGGGGTCTAGGGCACTGGGCAGCAGCAAAGGGGCAAGAGCGGTGGTGACTACTAGCTCCAGCGACCGACGGCGCTGTGGTGGCGACGACCAGAGGAGCAGAGCGGAGGTATGGAGACAGCCGCTGAGATTCAATTACGACTGAAATTCTTCGATGGTGAAGAGAATGAGCGAGGGGAAAGGGCTACAATCACTGGTAGGATAATCGTGAAGGAGGAGGAAGAGAGACGCAAGTAGTCCAATCGCTAGATTTAGGGCAAAGAAAAGGGGTAACTACGGTGAGATGGAGAATTGAAGGCGGGGGATGGAGATTAGGGCAACATAGATGGAGTTGGGCGGAATAAATGAGAATCGTAGGCGGGGAATGAAATTTTGGGTAAAAATTGAGTGGGAATTGAAAAACATAAAATGACAGATCCAAGATGACGCGCGCCTTTTTAGTGTACTCCGTGTTTTTATTATTACTATTTATGACAGAAATTTTACGACGCTCAAAATTACGCGTCATCTACTCTTAAAATTTTATAATTTATGATAGATTTTTAATGACATGTCTTTTTACGCGTCATAAACTAGCGCGCGTCATCGTTCACGCGTCAAGAAAGGCTCTGTTTCTAGTAGTGTAACATCACATTGGGCTTAGATCTAACCTAAAAGCATCAAAAGCCCAGATCTTGATCGTGCAAGATAAAAGAGAGGACTTACTAGAAACAGAAAAAGTAAAGAAATGAGATGAAGAAGAATGATCCAAGCTTTGATCTTCATTCTCCCATCTCCCGAAGTTGAATTGAAATGAGAAGGGATGAAAATATGGGGTTTTTGGCCGTTTTGGGTGTTTTGGAGGTGAGAAATGAGGAGAATGGTTGATAATGTGGCTTAGATAGTGGAAATTTTAGGGTTTCTTAAAAATCAAGATCAAGCGTATCGCTTGGAATAATAGTTATTCTAAGCAATACGCTAGACCCCCCCCCCCCCAGAAAATAAACTTCCCCGGTTTCTCTGTTTTCGCTCTAGTTTCCTTGTTTTTTGATGTTGTCGAGTCCCTTTTTTCCTGTTTTCACCATTTTTCATCCCCAATCATATCAACCACATTCAAGACAATAAAATTGAATATAAACATGCCATATATTGAATTATGATCAAACAGTTAATCAAACATAACGCGTTTTTGGGTAATTCACAAGCGTTTCTTGACTCGATTAAGTGTGTAGTGACTCTTGACATGATTTGTGATTACTAGAATCATAATTATGGCTAATTTGACATACGATACCCAAATACAAGATTCCTGGTAAACGACGAATCGCGTACAGAAATCGCGTAAAAACCGGAAATGGCTTTAGTTTCGATTCAATGAATCCAATTTGAATCCAATTGATCCTAATTAAGTATTTTATTTTGAAAAAAAAACAATTATGAATAATTTAAAAATATTATTTGGGCTATAAGTACCTGAAAATTCTCCCGGTACTTAATAATTCATAAATCGGGAAAACGCAAAATTTCAAAACGGGTCAGGTTTTACAACCAGGTAAAATAAAAATGTTACAATTCCCCTACTTTAGGAAATTTCATCCCCAAATTAGAAGATACTTATTAATTTTAAAGAAAAAGGGAAGTTATAAAGAGTTTTATCAATAACCAAAGACATTAGAGACCAACATAGAAACAACATAAGAGATTTTACCGAGGGTAGGAATATATTCTCGATTAATGAATTAATTACGGCGGTGCCAAATATTTACCTGACCGCAAGGGTTTGGTTGGGAAATGCGACAAAGGAAAATTGATTGCAATATAACCAACCATTAGAGACATACCCACATATGTACACACACCGTTCTCGGTCGGACTCCCAGTGCTCCTTAAAAGCACCATTGGTGTTTATATATAGGGTGTACCGCAGCTAACCTACCACACCTTTGATACTGTAAAACCATATATGGATCGTTTCCAGATCATAGAAAGATAGAGACAGAAGTTTGTCATTCAATTAATGTCGAATGATTACAATACCGAGAGAGTATACATCATTGAAGCTCTAGAGGAGGTTTGGACAGAACCTCCTTTCTCTCAAAACACTCACAAAGAGCAAATGACCAAACTTAAACTGACCAGCTAAGCTTCACCTATTTATAGGTAAACTGCCCAACGTACCAGCATGACCAGCGTACCATTTGGTACGCTACAACGTACCACTTGGTACGGAGCTTGGTACATTGGCAACCTAGCCAACAATCTAGACATTTACATTCTAATTCGCACAGTAACGACCACACACATATAAACTTGTCCTAACAGATACTTCGAGAGAGCACTGGTTGCCTATGGAGAACAAACTATTTTACACATCAGAAAACATGAGCATTTATGAGACCATTGTAACAGCGAGACATAGACCCCAGGTAGCTCGACACAACAAAACTTGGGGGTTTTTGACAGAAGGTGAGCAATAGATCTAAGGTATACACTATGACCAACCAAGGACCAACCAAATGATTAACCAAAGATAGAAGGCCACAGTCTCCCCTACTTTAGAAGCGAGACTCGGGGGGTCAAAAGACACAGGTAAGTAATGAGTGCAAAATATATACCTTAAAATTCCATATAACATAGATTCCCATAGATCGTAACACAAGATAAACCAAAATACGCAATGATAGACAAAGATCTACAGTTTTGGACTTCTTATCAAGGCAAAGCGTCAAGTCCTGGTGAACTAGATGGGTAGCAACCCACATCCGTTTACCTCCAGAGACATAATACCCGGAAAAAGTCCGAATCAGCTCTCGCTGAAACCCAAGACCTATACCCACGACCAATATCGATCGTATACTAAGCTAGCATCACACACAATAGCTGGTAGTGGCTCGTATGAGTTTCTATCTCGGCAGGAGTAGAACAACGATTAACTCTTGAATTAATGGTATAGAACCGAAAATTTGAAGAAATAAAAGTCAAAGTGTGAACAAATAGATCACAACCAACAAAAGATCAATACCAAAATAGATAGAGTACCGCAAATCGAATGAAAATACCCCGCATTGGATACCATGAGTCGAATAACACTGCTTGAGTGTCATGACTAGCATAAAACGAACAATACATTTCGAATAACAACGTCCTGTATCGAGCAACATGATTCTGAGTACTTTTCAATGACATGAACCGAATGTCATGATTTTAAATACACAAATTTGATGTCATGAATTGAGCAGCATGTCTTGAAGTACATGAATCCAATAACGTGAACCGAAAAGAATGACTCATAATGCATGAACCCGATACATGAACTGAAAGCCATGAATTAAAATGCATGAACCCGATATCATAAACCGAAAAGCATGACTCGTATACATGAACCCGATAACATGAACCAAAAGGCATGACTCGAATTGCATGAACTCGATAACATGAACTGAAAAACATGACTCGAATACATGAACCCGGTAGCATGAACCAAAAAGCATGACTCGAAATGCATGAACTCGATACCATGAACTGTAAAGCATAAATCGAAATGCATAAACCCGATAACATGAATCAAATAACACGACTCGAAGTCCGTGAATCTGATAACATGAATTGATAAGCATGACTTGAAATACATGAACCCGATAACATGTATCGAATAACACGACTCGATATACATGAATCCAGTAACATGAATCGAAAACACATGACTCAAGCTACATGAATTCGATAACATGAATTGAAAAGCATGAGATGAAAAATAAATCGAAAAGAAATAGATGAAAAATAGATAAAAAGCTTGAGATGAAAAATAAATCGAATAATGAGTATCACCGACAACAAACACAAACAAAATTGTGCAAATGAAATCATAGATTAAGAGTCGAATGATACAAGCAATGATGCATAGACAAAATAGACCAATAATTTAATAACAAACGTCAAACCAAAAATAGGGTAATGAACGACTGATCCGTGGTCGAACAAAACCAGGGACACGTATCAGCTAAGAGTCAAAACCAAGGTTCAACACCATGACCTGAAAGACGAAATCCGAGCCCATGATCATATTCACAAAACGACCGCTGAGATCACAACGAACGAATCCTGGGCATTAGTTGGCGAGAATCGATTTCATGATCTGAATATTGCACTAACAATAATCGGGTCATGAGGTTAAGCAGCCAGCATTTCCCTAGAATTCATTGATTGGATAAATATAAGCTCTGGGCTTTATAATCAAGGGCAAATTATTAGCAAATTCAAATATCGCCAATGAAGGCGATCACGAATCTTGAAGACTGGAAACAGAGTCCGCAAGGACTCCACTAAACCAAGGAAATCGGAACCAATCAAAATTATGCATTTGAGTAAAGATTTTAGTCATAATCTAGAGCCCAAATATCCATATTGTTTGGGAGCATCACCACCAAAAAGAAGGTAAGACCCAAGGATGAGAATCAATCTCGTAAAAGAGCAGTTCTTAGGGCTGAAGCCTCGAGGTAAGGGACTCTAAGCATGGAGGTAAATGGATCATAGGTTTTCCAAAGGCTAAGAGATGATAAGGTGACTTGTAACTAGAGTCTCTTAGGGTGCAAGGTCGATGCGAAAGTCATTTTGGTGAACGGGAAGAAGACCAATTGCGTCATCAGGAAACTTTTCACGATAATCCCGGGCGACTAGGATATCTTTGACAACCCTTTCTTTCGACTCCCACAATTTGGACCAAGAATGAACGCGCTCCATCATCAAGTAATTTTGGGCTTGATGCAGGGCATAAGCTTGAGCCCACAGACTGGTTTATCGTTGAGGATTGCCGGGACCTGGTCATCTGGGCGGGGTACAAATGAGTTGTCTTGAGGTGCACAGTTTTAGCAATAGTTGTGGTAAGGATGCTGAGATGAGAGCAAAAAGGTTTGGAGGTGCCAACAGTGAGTAACGCCGAGGCGCGAAAATCAATGAGTTGTGTCACAGTGCAGACATAACTCAGGGATCATAAAAATTTAACTTCGAGCGAAAACCTTCTAAAATCGGCACACTTGTAGAGTTATCTACTCTAGAGGTCGTAAAGTCGTGAACTCGTACACATGAAATCCCGTAAACATGTAGACTTGAAAACTTGTAAATTTCCAAACGAGTAGGCTCCTAAACACACATCCCTTGAAAATACACAAGCAAGCTTAAAATCAAAAACATTTAAAGTGGACTGCTTGGAAATGTTTATTAAAACGGATAGTCATGTGCAGATAGGCTCGTAGACCCGCTAATGTTCCCATTTGTTACAACGTATACATGTAATCCCATAACCATGCAGCCTATAAACTTATGAACCCATCAATGAGCAATTACCCAAAATACACACGACGTTACAAATGACATGAGAGGGGAATGATTCAGATTTTTAAGAAACAAACACATGATTAGAAACATAAGAGCATGACCGACATAGACGGATAAAGCCTTAAACATCAACATACGGAAAGTAAATGATTAACAAAATCCCAACGTTCAATGGACATCAACATAAATTTATTCAAACAACATACGAATTGAGAGCTGTAGCAAAGGTACCGAGGTTAGCATAGCCGTTGACAAGGGTGTTAACGGTGACTAACAGGGTTATGCGCGAGTAAAAATGACAAAGGTTTCCATAATGATAACAAACAAACACAGGGGCAAAAACAACAAATACACCATAGCAAGTTAAACAAGCGTTGGTGCCCTATATTGGACCGATAAAGGCTGAGCTCGAGCTGGCTAGCGACAAGTTGAACAAGCGTTGGTGCCCAAGCTTTCCATAATGTGTATTGTGTTCGTAATGACTATTAAAAATACCTAATTTATCCTAGACCTAACCTAGACCTAGACACACCTAATTTTACCGGAAATACCTAAACTAGACCGAACCTAAGGCAAGTGTACCTATCGGTGGTAGAATAGCTTACGTAAGACCGGGAAATCGAACCCTAGAGACAATAATGAGACAAGACTTAAACTAGGACCAAATGAAATTGAAATTTGAGAATTTGGGTTTCTTAGATTTAAATTAACTAACTTAACTACTTTAACTATTAACCACAAAAACTACAAAACTTAGGAAGGCAATCAAATGATAGAAAGGCAGCACCTAGACCTAGAATCCCAATTAATACCTGCAATCTTATCTGGCTATGACAACTTTGATGGTGGCTAGTTCACATTTTAAGTCCTTCCTAGCTAATGACTCTAACGCTCAAATAGGATTTCACCTTTTAAGTACTTCCTACCTCAACTAGACCTAACCACCCTCGAAATAATCTTAGGCACCCTAGGCTAGAAGGAGCTACCACTAACTATCACAACTGACACGGAATAGAAAATTGACTAACTTCCTAGGGCACTCCTATCCCGAAGACATGTTATCCTAAATCATTAACCAACCCGACTACATGACCTAATTATCACCTTACGGATTGTCTAATTAGAGCAGCAAACAAGATTCAAGATAATGGCCAATATACTAAACTATGATCAACCAATAGCTAACCAAATCAACTACAAACAGGAAGTCACTAACTGATTACCCAACCCAAACCGAAAGACATTTGTAGATCGAGCAATTTAGAATATTAACCACAACCCTAAGTCATGTTTCCTTATGCATACAATTATGATAACAATGGAATTTAAAAAATCATCACCTCAATCAAGTCATCAGAGTCAAATAATTTCATATATATCAGTTGTTCATCATAAACAGTCTTAGTGGTAGCAAGAGTTTAGCCTACCACCATGAATACAGTAAAAGCAAACACAAAGTCTGAAACTTTATCAATAAACATGGTTCTAAAATAAACAATTGCAAAAACAAGGAAGAAATTGAGGAACTGATGATGATTTGGTGTTGAATAGTTGATCCGGCGATGATTCCCTTGTGTTTCTAGCCTTCTCCAATCTTCAAAATCATCTCAAGATCCTCCAAATTCAGCAGCAGGAGCAGGAGTGTCAAATTGAAACCCTAACCGCGAACTTATATCAAACCGGCTTATTTTTTGTGGAAAAATAGCCTCCAAGCGTATCGCTTGGAGGCTCAGATTGGGCAGGCGATATGCCTGGAAGCCATGTGGAGACAAAAGAGTCGGGTCAACTATTTCCACTGCCTATTGACTTCCTCTTCACGCGCGTATCGCCTGGGACTCTCCTTCCAGTAGGCTTCGCCTACTACTTGTAGTTCAACATTTCTTCATTTTGTTTTCTTGTTTTCTTTTGTCCGTTTTCTCCAATCCTCGAGTAGCCTCGGGAAATGAACAATTACCTACATGAACACACTAAAAACATAAATAAAAACTCAATAACAGTAAATGATTCAAAACACATAAAATGACGCAAAATAGACACGAAACCGACTCAAATACTGGGCAAACTATAATGAAATATAAGATGTGTTTGCAACACATCATTGTGGCATAGCTAAAGCCCAATTTGAGAGGTGGTGATTCTAGCATGATTTGCACAAAAGTGTGAAAATGAGGTCAGGTTCCTTAACTGGGCAAGTAATGAGTGTCACTTTGCAGTCGCTACAACGATTAATGTGACCCAAACCGAGAAAAGGGAGAAAACAATCAAGAGACAAGGCATGGAGAATGATCGATTTGAGGCCTAGAGAGAGAGACATCATATAGAATACTCGAATCTGCGTATCACGAGGCATCAAAATCAAATAAATCAAATCGGAGCACCAAGAAACGTCAAAATGAA
This sequence comes from Deinandra increscens subsp. villosa, assembly GCA_039602395.1. Classification (NCBI taxonomy): domain Eukaryota; kingdom Viridiplantae; phylum Streptophyta; class Magnoliopsida; order Asterales; family Asteraceae; genus Deinandra; species Deinandra increscens. The sequence continues at coordinate 49,081,508 of JBCNJP010000007.1, read as the reverse complement.
ATATATCGAATCGGAGCATCATGAAACAACAGATTAAAATAAATCATAGGATACCGAGATTTATCAAAAATTAATAAATCACTGACTCATAAAACGAGACACCAAGTTGACAATCATTCTAAAACACGAGGGGCCAAGTGGAAAACATAAGCATTAGTGAACCATGAGGTAGTGTAACATAGATCATCATAAAATCATCGAAAAACATAATAATGCACTAAACATGAAATCAAGCAATATTTGAAAAAAGTACATCGGAATGGCCCTCATCTCCCGATTTGGAAATTACAACAGTGACTAATCAGAGTTATTTACAGTTCTAATGGTAATTGACATGCTTTGGCCTAATCGGTTTTGGAACTCTCGTCAGGGCTTCCCAGGTGAGCGTTTGGGTCCGTTAATTCAGATTTATATGCAACGATTTTCTTGACAAAGACCCTGACTACCGGTGCTTACACCCATCTAGTTACTACATGTCTACCGCTAAAACCCTAACTTCGATGAGATTATGAAATCAAGAAAATAAATTTCTTAAATGGTACATAAGGCACCATTTCTAAGGAAAGAGGCTAGGAAGCCTCAAGTGATTTGTGTATGAGTGTGTGCTAAACATCAAAGGGTGAGATGAGGATCAAAATATGCAGATCAAGAAGCATGTAATGGACATCGTATTAATATACGCATACAACCCATGAGGTACTCATGCAAGAAACTTGGGCATAAGTCTAGGTCAAAACGTTTCTAATAACCTAGATCCCTATAGTTGTGGCTCTAATACCAATCTGTCACACCCCAACTGACGGTGGAACATGTCGGGGCGCGATGATTGTCCAGATGCACAACGCTAATTAAATGTTGCGATATTCTTAATCAACCCATTTCGAAGGATTCAAATATTACATAACAGTCCAATACAAAACATCAATGAATAACAAATTAACTCGATTAATTTAGGTCTCAATAAGTTCATATGCATCCTAAAGTGTCATCAACCAAATTATCGATATCAAACAGCAAAGCCTGCAACATGTACAACATACGAGTCAATTATAAGTAGTTTGTGAGTAAACATAGGTATAGTATACTATAATAGTTTAAAAGCATGCAATCCATGTGTTAAGTGAAATCGAGTACGATAAATTTGATAAGAGATAGAGCAAATAAGGGTGTATGAGCAAACCTTGAGAATAAGGTTACTAATTACCCAACGCTAAATATCGATCAAGTCAGGTGGGTCGTCACACCGATAGATCTATCATTGAAACCTCGACTTTTTACAGTTAATGTCAAACAAGTATGAGTATGAGGATGAGCATTACGTAGCACAAATAACCAAATAAGTTCACATAAAAGAGCAGACATAATAACATACAGTTCGCATGTAGTTTTTGAGTAAAGTAAATCAAGTATGAGTTGTGATTATGATACATGTTACACCCAAAAACATTTAAAAGAGAAAGGGGCTATGAATACTCACTTAGTTCAGGAGATATGAGCAGACAAAGACACAACAAAAGGAGACGGCTAGACCCGAAGATGGCCTTGACGACTAGATAAGATAGAGAAATAAATAAATGATTTAATTTCACGACACAACTGACTCGATGACTCGTTGGTTATTCGATGAAGTCCTAATTATACATATATCATCATGGAAGTCAACATAATCATCATGTATATATTTCATACCAATTTAACAAGGTAACCCTAGATCTAGTCATATTATATCTTGAAATCAATAGATTTAATCATACATGGCATGGATATAGTCATATTACATCATAAAATTAATAGATCTAATCATACATGGCTCTAGTCATATTACATCTTAAAATAATAGATCTAATCATGGGAGAACATACATGGTATGGATCTAGTCATATTACATCATAAATTCCCAAATTGATGATGAAATTGGTTGATCTATCCTTAAGAAGCATGCATGGCATATATCTAAACATTTTATAGCATATCTAAGCTTGATGATCAAATACATGGATCTAACCCTAAAGAGCATGCATAGTGTACATCTAGTCAGTTTGAAACACAAAAATCAAGTATTGATGATCAAGTACATAGATTTGACTCTAGAGAGCATGTATAATATAGATCTAGAAATTTTGAATTATAAAAATTAAATCTTGAATTGAGGAACCATTAGCTCTAGTATCTAACATAACATAGGGCTTAGATCTAACCGAAAAACATCAAAAGCCAAGATCTTGATCTTGCCAGATAAAAGGGAGGACTTACTAGAAAACCAAAAAAGTGAACAAATGATATAAAGAAGGATGATCCAAGATTTGAATTGGAATGATAAGGGATGAAAATCTGAGGTTTTGGCCGTGTTGGATGTTTAGGAGGTGATAAATGAGGAGCATGGGGGCTAATGTGGCTTAAATAGTGGAAATTTTTTTTAGTCCCCTTTTGTTTAAGTTTTTCACCAATTTCCTCCCCCATCATATTAAACACATTCAAGCCAATAAAATTGAATATAAACTTGCAGTATATTAAATTATGATCAAACATAATGCGTTTTCGGCAAATTAACGTCTGTATTGCTTTTGGCCAATTCACCAACATTTCGTGACTCGATTAAGTGTGTAATGACTCATGACATGATTGTGATTATTAGAATCATAATTATGCCTAATTTGATATACAATACCCAAATACCAGATTCTCGGTAAACGACGAATCGCGTATCAAAATCATGTAAAAATCGTAAATTGCTTATTTTCGATTCAAGGGATCCAATTGATTCTAATTAAGTGTTTTATTTTGAAAAAGAATTATGAATCATTTAAAAACATTTTTTGGGCTATAAATACCTGAAAATCCTCCCGGTACTTAATAATTCGCAAATCGGAAAAACACAAAATTTCAAAATGGGTCAAGTTTTACAACCGGGTAAAATGCAAATTTTACATTAGTATTGTCCACCTTCGAAGAAATGTGTGAGACCCCATTTTCTTTCTCGATGATCTTGCGTTTTTCCAGAACTGTTCCATCACTTCCTCATATATCTCCGCTTCAAAAGGGAGAGCATGATGGAGATGTGATTTAGTGAGGAAATCTATCATTTCGTTGTAGATCTCCGTTTTACTTGGTTTTTCCAAGTATGCCACCAGATTGTGTTTGTTGCAAATCAAGAGTCTTTCACAGGTTTCTTACTGCTTGAACTGCCTTTGGAAATTATTGTGATGTTGATTTTGGTATGAGAATGAAGAATATTGGATTTGTGATTCGGAGATCTTGAGAGAGTTTCAAAATTTAGAAGGTTTCAAGGTTTGAAAGTGTGATGGAAGTTAGGGTATTTCCGTTCGACATAGGTTGACTTATAGGAGAGAGAAAAGTGCAAACCGTTCAGAAGGTGGCAGATGGGACCCATGATATTTATTAGCTGTAATCTCTTCAAGTGTTTGTACGTTACAACGCCTATAAGCGTGTTTCTAAATTTAATTACCAAAAAGTACCCCGAATGAGTTATGACGAAAAGTCATTGGGTTTTTAAATGTTTATCCGCTTTGAAGAAAGTGTCTTCCGGTTAATTGAATGTACAACCCTTTTAAAAGTTCAACCGGAAAGTTCGAGCGAAACACCTTTTCTCTTTTAAAACCAAATTTCTTCCATTTGAAGTTCACGTGGAAATATTTTCTTCTTGGAAGAATTGTTTTCCCTCAAACCTTTATCCCTAATAGTGGTTGATGACAAGACAGGTTTCCGGTTGAAGTTCACCTGGAGAATCTTGAAATTGTTTTACTCACAGGCTGAACCGGAAAGTTGAAATGGATGAACAAAACACATGATTTTAGAAAATTTCTAGTAACAATTACCACATTTTTATCAGTAAATTAGTGACTATGATTAAAATGATTTTTTATTGTTACAAAGTATTTTCTTTTTCTTTTTGTATCTAGAGATTGGCTCTTTGACACAAGGTCTTATTTTATTAAAGGCTTCTCAATGAGCTTTGAATTTAAATCAAAGTTCATCATCCCAATTGTTGTAATGAGATAGAAGAATCTAGCCTCACCAAAAGCTTTTGTAAAAAGATCAGCCAATTGGTGATCATCATGAACTTTGAGTAGTTTAATTAAATTCTTTTCAGCACAATCTCTAATAAAATGGCACCTGATTTCAATGTGCTTTGTTTTTTTAATACTTCACTGGGTTATTGGTGATGGAAATAGCACTATTGTTGTCAGGTAAAATTGGAGTCTCCATGAAAGTGATTCCTAGTCCAGCATCTAATTTTGGATCCAAAATACTTGACCACGGTAGCTTGAAGCAGCAATATACTCAGCTTCATCAGTAAAAGTAGAAACACATGTTGGTTTCTTTCATTGCCATGATATTAGTCTCTCCCCCAAAAATTAACATCCACCTGATATTGATTTCTTATCAAGATTGCAGCCTCCATAATCACTGTTAGTGAATGCTTTAAGAGCAAAATCAGAGTTCTTTTGGTACCATAAGCCTAATTTAGGTTGACCCTTAAGATATCTGAAAATTCTCTTAACTGCTAACATGTGAGATTCCTTTGGTGATACCTGGTACCTTGCACGAAGGCAAACATTAAAAATAATGTCAAGGTCTGCTCGCAGTTACGTACACCAGGGATCCTATCATTGCCATGTACATGTGCTCATCCACTGTACATGTGCTCATCCACTGGTTTACCACCTAAGTCAGTTGAGAGCTTGTGGGAAGTGGACATAAGAGTTTTGGCACTTGAAGCTGACTGCATATTAAATCTTTTAAGCATGTCCTGAATGTATTTGGATTGATTCAGGAAGATACCTGCAGCAGTTTGCTTTACTTGAAGCCCCCAAAAGAAGCTAAGCTCACCCATAGAGCTCATCTTAAATTTTGCTTGCATGAGAGCTTCAAGCTCCTTGCATAATGTGGGATTTGATGAACCAAAGATGATATCATCAACATATATTTGCACCATTAGCATATTATTCCCAACACACTCGACGAAAAGTGTCTTGTCCATAGCACCTCTTTTATAGCCATTTCCTAGGAGATAGTTAGAGAGAGTCTCATACCAGGTCCTATGTGCTTTCTTTAGACCATATAATGCTTTAATCAGTTTGCACACCTTGTTAGGATGGTGTGGGTCTTCAAAGCCAGGAGGTTGACATACATACACTTCTTCATTCAATAACCTGTAGAGAAATGCACTCTTCACATCCATTTGGAATACTTGGAAGTTCTTGAATGTTGCATAGGCTAAGAAGATTCTAATTTCTTCCAACCTAGAAACTGGTGCAAAAACTTCATCATAGTCAATTTTCTTCCTCTTGAGCTTATCCTTGAACAACTAGCCTTGCCTTGTTCTTCACCACTATGCCCCTTTCATCGTTCTAAATCCGAACACCAATTTAGTGCCAGTTGGTTCAGCTCCTTGTGACAGATCAACCAAATCCCAAACCTTCTGTTTGTTAATCGGAAACAGTTCTTCTTACATAGCCTCCACCCAGCTGTTGTCTCATAGAGCTTCAGTTACCTTTGTTGGTACAACTTGAGAAAGGAAGGAACATGTAGACAAATGTTTACATCAACATATTTACTCTATGTTATCACAGGTGCTTACATATCTCCAATAATATTCTTTGCTGGATGATCTTTATTGATTCTTCTATCTTGGAACATGGGAAATTCATGGCTTTCCCCGTTGGTAGGAATATCTCAATATCACCAACTGGTGAAATGGGATCAGATGTTGCTTACAACTTATCTGAACGGGGCATTGATTTATAAAATAGAAGTTCAGATTGAGCTAATTGCTTGTTAAATCATAAGAGTTAGAGGGCTCGACGAATCCTGAATCGTTATTCTCAGTAGAATCTGAAATATCATTTTCCGATTGAAGTTGAACCGGAGAATCGGTTAGAACATGTTCTACCTAAACTTGAGCTGGAGTGGCTTCCATTTTAACTTGGGATACTTCAGTTGAGTTGTTTGCAGCTGTTGGCTTGAAAGGTTTCATGCTATCTGAAGAGAAGAATGGAGGATCAACACTGAAGCCTTTTGTGTTTTTCTTCCAATGCTCATCAGCTGATGAAGTTATTACTTATTTCTGCAAAGAAATACTCAATGGCTTCTCAAAACTAATATTGAAAGCAGAAGTTAGTGCATCAATGTCAAATAACCAGTTAGGCTGAGATTTAAAGTTGTTCTTTGATTTTTCATTAAAGAAAACATTTAAGGTTTCCTCAACAACTTTAGTTCTCTTGTTTTATACTCTGTATGCTTTTGACATTCCAGAATATGCAATAAAATATCCATCATTGCCTTTTCAGCAAACTTTAGCAATGTCCAATTGGTTATAAGAATTTTAATAGGACACCTAAAGGATTTAAAGAAATAAATATTTAGCTTCGTATTTCTCCAAAGTTCATAAGGGGTTTTGTTTTTACCTTTCACAATTAAAAATCATGTTTTAGACATAGAAGGCTGTGCCAACTGCTTCTACCCAAAATATGACAGGAAGTTTTGAAATAGCCAACATGGATCTAGCAGCTTCAATTAAGGTCCTATTTCTTCTTTCAACAACTCCATTTTTCTGTGGAGTCCTAGGAGCACTAATTTGTCTACTTATTTCTTTTTCTTCACAAAATGAATTTAAAATATGGTTTTTAAATTCAGCACCATTGTCACACCTGATTATTTTAACTTTAAATTTGGATTGATTTTCTTGACTTAGAACAAGAGTTTTCAACAATGTAGTAGTTTCATCTTTTGTTTTCACAAAGAAAAACCAAGTGTATCTAGTAAAATCATCAATAATTACAAAGCAGTGTGACTTTTTACCGAAACTCATCACCCTTGCTGGTCCAAATAGATCTGTATGCGGCAATTCTAAGGGTTGAGAGATAGAACTTCCAGTTTTTGGCTTATAGGAGAATTTGTGTTGCTTACCTTTAAGGCAAGGCACACAATGCTCAGAACATGAAAAAAAATTTTTAGGTAATCCCTTAACCAAGCTAATATTAACAATTTTGTTCATGTTTTTATAGTTAACATGTCCTAATGTCCTTTTCTAAAGGTCAGATTCATCCACTGAGGCTTTGGATATGAAGCATGCAGTGCCACAAGTTGGTGCAACAACTGTTATATCCAAAACATACAAACATTCTTTCCCGGGTGCCTTTAGCAAAATCATTTCCTCAGGAACTTTCCAACCAGGTTTTAGTATGATTGCCTCATTTTTTAGTAAACGTTACATTCAATCTTTGTCACACCTTTATGATACACTAAGTAGATTGAAGTTCAATGTATCAACATAATTGACTTTATCAAAGCTTACCAAACCATTTGTTACATCTCCCCGTGCAGATATGTAGCCTTTTATACTACCAAAAGAAACAGAGCCTCCGTTGTGTCTTTTTGTATATATTAATAGCAGCTTATTCCCTGTCATGTGCTTGGTGCATCCACTGTCAACGACCCACAAACTATTTTTACTCTCTATTTTACACTTGCACGCATCAAAAAGCATCATTGTACTTGTACTATCTGAGAACTAAGGTATTTAACACTGGTGATTCAGTGTGCAAATCATCAGCTTCAAGATCCAAGTCTTGTTTTTGTTCAAATGTGTTAGAGTGTCTCATGTGTTGTATCTAGATAGGGCTTAATGTTGAGTTAAGATGTCAACTAACCAAGCCACGAACCAATGGTTCTTGCTAGGCTAGTTCATTGGACAGTATGGGTTATAAATAGTCAATATGTGTTAGAATTCCATACACATCTGATAGATCTGAGAGGTAGTGTTTGAGTGATTGCTGTGAGTTGGAGAGCTTCTGGTTATTGAGATTTGTAAAATAGTCTAAGTGATTTCAATACAAATGTTGATTATTGTCTCACTGATTTGATCACCAAACCAGTAGTAAGATCCTTCTAGGAACCTACAAGTGGTATCAGAGCAAATCCAGGTTGCTCTACTAGTTCTCGTGTGGTCAATTCAAGTTTTTGGATAAAAAAGAAGTGCGTTTTCATCATATTTCTAAATGTTTTTTTTTTCTCAAATTATTCTCTAAGTGTTCATATTGTATTATTCTTCATTTCTGTTGCAAATCTCAGTCAAAATCGTCTAAATTCGTCAAAATCAGTGAAAATAAATTCAGTTCGTTGGTTGCATGTCGTGGTTCATCGGATGAATCTATCGGCTTGTTTAGTGCATGGTTTAGTTCGTTGGCTGTTGGTTCATTCCATGTATCTTCATATCTTTCGGTTTGTTGAGCTCTAGTTCGTTTAGTGAATCTTCAAGGCCGGTTCATGACGGTTATTTTTGGTTTGTGACGTTTACCCCAGCAAAGCATCGGTTTGTGAATAATATTTCAGCTCCGGTTTATTAAAAGTTTGGTTCAGCGAATATATTTGTCCGTTGAACAAGTTTTTGGTTCGTTGACTTTCCGTTTGACTTTTTTTTTGGTTCGCTAGACTTTCTTGGTTAGTTAAAATGGATTTTGGTTCGTTCGATCAGAAAGTTAAAAATTTTCAAAATGTATGCATTTATTGCTCGTCAATGTCAGAATGTGCCAAAATTGTTGAAACTTGAGGATTATCATAGTTAGGAAACAAGTTTTAAAGCGTATATTGATGATTTAGATAAAACTTTATGGATACCGATTACATATGGGTAAAAATATCTAACTCCTATTAATGGACATTCCAAGGAGAAAAGAGATTTTACTTCTGAAGAGAGACAGTCCTATGATCCAAATGAAAAGACATTTGAACTTCTCATTGTGGCCTTACATACAGAAACTTCAAGTAAATTCAAGGATCATCACAAATAAATATTGGTACAGAATACTATAAAGATACAATTTCAAGAACACATTGATAAACTTTCTCAGAAGCCAGAAAAAATTACCGAATGTGTAATTGATACTGTATCTAAATCAAGCAAGTGTGAGACAATTGATAATGGTTGTGATAGTTTCATAGAAGAAGTTCAGAAGGAAGTTTATTCAAAATGTACAAAGTGTGTTGAACTTGCTAGATTTAATGATGATTTGTTGAAAGAGAAGAGTCTATTAGATGAAGAATGTGATAAAGCCAATGCATAAGCTAAAGAAGCTATAGAAGATCTTGAGGTATTGTTCAGTAAAAGTTATCATGTTCAAGAACAAAAATATAATTCTTGTCGAATCTGCTAAAAAGATAATTAGTCTTCAGGAGGAACTTACGAGGTTACGTTATGAAAATGATTTATTGCAATGTTAAAATAAAGTTTTGAAGGAAGATATTGCAGATTATACAAGAAAGTTGGAAAACGTCACTAAAGAAGTTCTGGCAGAATGTGATTTGAGGCAATGTCATAAATATGAATATAACCAGTTGTCTGACAAGTTCATTTCCTTAGAGAAAGAGTTAATGGAAGCTAATACAAAAATTTTTGAACTAAAGATAGAAATTTTTTATTTACACAGGCAATTGAAGAATTGTAATAGTTCACCGACTTTCCCGAATTATCTTTATAAACTGGAGAAAAGTGAGAAGAATAATATAGTTGCAAATCTGCATTAAGTTCCTGCTCCTGTGGATATTGATATATCTAAACTAGTAGTGACATCTGGTATTGAACAACGTGGTTATTTTAAATTTGTTGATCCAAGTTCAGGAAAGAAGACAAGGTCAAAGTCTAAGAAGAAAATTGAAGAAAAGTTTGATTTTAGCGAAGGATCTAAGTTCATTCCAAAGTCTACATTCTTAGATCAAGAAAAGGTCATTTATAGGAGTGAAGCCAAGGCAAATGTGAACAAGTTTTCACCAATTGATATTGATGAAACGTTACTTTCTAAGAAGAATGATCTTAAAGGAATCAAGTTTGAATTTTCTAAACTTGCTAAACAAGGTCATGAGATACCAAATTATGTGCAAGATAAATTCAAACAGAAAAATGGTCGGTTAGGATTTGAAAGCCAAGAGATTCAGATGAAAACTACCAACAAAAAGGTGTTCAAAGCTGAGAAAAAGGTACAACAGAAGGTGTTATCAGATAAGAAGCCTCAAGTTTGGAAAAGGTAGTTTCTCCTTTATCTGCACATGATAAGGTTTCTACTAAAGAGTCTTCATGCATATATGATACTACACCAAAAAGCAGAAAATGTTCAGGTTTGTTTCATTCCGCTAAGTAAAACAAGTTTTATCGTTATAATAATTTCTTTGGTTATGGATATAATTCGGGTTTTTATGATTCTCGATTTGAATAATGTTTTCAGAAACCTACAGAACCAAAGAAAAACAAACCTATAATTCTAATCATTTAAGATGATGGACCGACTGATCAATATGGTAATCTAATTTCTATTCTGATTACTGATCATCAACATTGTTATATTTATTGTAAAAAAAATGATATTTTGCTAATACTTGTCCTATGAATGTTAACAACTCATCATCATATACCAAAAATACAAAATTTGTTAATCCAGAAGGCATAATTTTTAATGAGCCATGCCCAATAGTAATTTTTCTGGAAAAAGAAATTTGATTCTGAACAATTGGGTAGCAGTTCTGACTGTCATTCATCAGTCGAGAATGGTTCATTAGAAAATTCAAAACAAAAAATGGAATGGAGAACTAAGGTTGTCTCTACAGCCAAAAGTGATTTTGTTGAAGACACTGGACGATCCATCACTGTAGATGAGGGTCGGGGGTTTTGTGAACTTATTGTTTTCCAGTGTTTGCGGGTATTTCAAGAAGACCTGTTAGTAATTGAAAGATTGCTGACAAGAAATACTTGTTGTTGTTTTAAGTTAAAATGCATTGTTAATATCTTTAAAAAACTGATTTTCAAAAACATCATTTACAAAAAGTGTCAAGTGTTGATTTGTGACATCCGAGAATTCCAAGGTTAACTTCCGTTAGACAATCTCCGTTAGTTACGTTATAAGTGTTAACTTAGTAACTAATGCTTAACTAGGCCGAATACGTCCACGACCTTTGGTTGTTTTCATTTTATTTTTCCTTTCGTTCATATTTTTAGGGGGAGAAAATTTTGGATAGTTAAAAAAATAGAGTTTGTTGAATTTTAAGGGGGGGGGGGGGGATTAAGTATGAAAAATATAAAAAATGGAAAAATTCAAAAATTGAGAAATTGATCCGACAAAGCAAAAAATGATAGTACATCAGCATATACATTTATCTGGCATTGATAGATTAAGTCGAAAGGATGTAGGTACTTGTATAATCTGAGAATGTTCATGACTAATCTGATATCTGCAAGTAAGATATACACATAAAGTTTGCCTGATGATTTTGGTTATTTGCTTCTTGATGAATGCTGAGTGATGATTGTATCAAAAATAGAATAAGAGATATCCTCATGAATGCACGTTTTCATTTTGAATGATTTCAACTTTTTTGTTTTCTTTAATATTATGACCAAATGACTGGACTATCTCTGCATATCGAAAGATCGACCTGCTAGGGAGTCATCTGGGTTTCCATTCTGACTTTAAAATCTCTCTACGTACTCACAAGGTCGACCTGAGAGGGAAAGTCTTGAACACATCAATTTGTTTGATTTTCTTTGTTTTCTCAAATAGTTGGGCTTCTCTGCATGTCAGCAAGACCTACCTGATTGTTAAGTGTTTGAGGTTCTGCTTTGTTTTTTCAAGACTCATCAAGGATGATCAAGTCTTTATTAAAATTGATTCTATATGATAAACTATGATCATTTATCGGTATATCTGATAGAGTGGAGGCCGAGTTGTCAGTGCATCATAATATTACCTTAAGCATACTAGAAACGATAAAAATGATTGGTTCGTGCTGAAATAAACCTAAGTATTGTACTTGCGATTATCTTGACTTGCATGCCAATTAAGGCGAGATTGAAATGTGCTAGATGCGTTATGTCTGATATGATCTCGCGTCGTGATCTTTCTCACAAAATCAAAAATAGAGTTGATTCAGTATTGCATTTTATATTTCACTTTGGAGAAATCCAAAAAGATTTTAAGTGTGTTTTACTGTAAACTTTAAAAAATTCAAAAAGATTTTTGTGGGTTTTAGCATAAACTTTGTAAAAGCTAAAAAGATTATATTTCTTGTTTGTTTTCGATTGATTGACAAAAGATTCAAAAATTTCGAAATTGAGTTTCAAACAATCTTAATTCTCCAAAGGAGAATTTTGTCCAAGATTAATTTATGTTGGCTTGAAAATAGAAAATCGCGTTTCTGTCTTATGAAATCGCAGGTTAATGTGTTGACTCGTGAGCATGGTTAAAGGGGGAGATAATGAAGAATTTTTCTGTTAGAGCATATTCTTATGCTACGCTGTGTCTCGTGTATTGTATCTATGTAATAGGAATGAGAGTGAGTCTTACTGGCAGCGTACCAAGCTCCATACCAGTTGGTACAGACCAGCGTACCAGATGGTATGCTGGGTGGTACGCTAGCCAGAATAAGTCACCTATAAATAGGTAGCTTGTGTAGAGAACATAAGAACTTCTGGTCATTCATCTTATATTTTGTGTGTGTTACTGTGTGTATGCTCTCAAGCTTTATCAATGCAAATCTCATTTGTATTTACATTTGATCTCATATCTATCTCGTTATCACTTGATTAGCAAACAATCCATCGCTCCACGACTTTACATGTTCTCAAGTGGTTCATTTGATATGGTCCTATTCTAGCCATGCAAGCTCTACAACTAACATCGAATTTCAAGATTGAAGATCTAATACAACAATATTGAAGATCAGATACTTGAAGATTTGAAGATAATAGAAGTAGATACATCACACGTTTATATATTTGGCATGTATTCACCTTCTTCCCATAACATGCATTTTTGCAATTTCTCGCCCTTACATGCAATTTCTCCCCCTTACATGCATTTCTCCCCCTTGCAGTTTTTAGAATTTCAGAAAATTTGCAGGTTAGAAAGATATATCATGAAATTTAAGTTAC
>JBCNJP010000007.1:49049047-49068068 GCA_039602395.1 Deinandra increscens subsp. villosa | reverse complement strand
ATCATAGACCGTGATTTACATAAAAACATAAAATATAACACATCTAGACTCAAGTGCAGGCTCGCATAGTGATGATTACACAAAACCCTAGCTGACACAGTCAACGCAAGAATCTCATAAATGTTCACTCATCATTTATAACAGATTAAGTTTCAGTTAAATTAGGAAAAGACCTGAAAGACGGATTGTCACATTACATCACCACCATTTATGGTAAAGACATCCCATTTGAGATCAAGAATCATCTCGCTCTGTCTGAAAGCTTGCATCAGTGTAACACTTTACACTTAGTTCTTCCTCTAGTCCTCCGTATATCATAAATATATCATTAGTTCTTTTCAAATTCTTCAAAATATTTTTCACAGCAACCCAGTGACTCTCGCTGGTGTTCTGCTGAAATCTGCTTGTCATACTCAGAGCGTATGACACGTTCAGTCTAGTACATAGCATGGCATACATTATATAACCGATAGAGAGGCATATGGAACCTTTCTCATATCCTCTATCTGCGTGTCCGTCTTAGGACATTGTTGCTTATTTAGCACGACTCCGTGTGCCATAGGCAAGAGTCCTTTCTTGGAATCTTGCATTAAGAAACGTTGTATGACCTTATCGATGTATGTACTTTCGCTTAGTCCAGTTACTCTTTTCGACCTATCTCTATGAATCTTTATTCCTAGAATATAGGCGCCTTTGCCAAGATCCTTCATCTAGAAACATTCTTCAGCTACGTCTTTACGTCCTAAAGCATAGGAATATCGTTCCTAATGATTAGTATGTCATCTACATACAGGATCAAAAAAGTGGCAGGCTCCCACTTGCCTTTTGGTAAACACATGGCTCATCTTCATTTTTGTGAAACCAAACTCTATGATTTTCTTATCAAAACGAAGATTCCAACTTTGAGATACTTGTTTTAATCCATAAATGGATTTTTTTTTTTCAACTTGTATACCTTACTTGGTGTAAGGAATATTGATTTTGAAGGAGCTCCGGTTGAATTACGCAAGTGTGAAGAAGTTCTGGCTGAACATTGTTCAAGTGGAAGTCTCAGTTGAAGCGGACATGTTCAACCAACCAAAAGATTTGAGTTAAAGCGAAAGAGCATATTCCAAGTGAAGTCTTGTAAAAACACAAAATGGATCGTTTCCAGCTAGATAACAATTATGGATGGAATTTTATGTCATTAATGTGTGTCGAATGATTACAACCAAAGAAATATACATCATTTAAGCTCTGGTGGAGATCAGGCATGATCTCCCCTCTCACATTCAAAGATCAGATCACACAAACTCTAACAAATGACAAACTTATCACTACGTCAAAATTCACCTTTGGCCACGGAAAAAATCGTGACCAAAGGTGTTTGGTCACATTTTTTTTTTCCATTTCAATCGACACCAAAGGTCCTGTCACCTTATGTATCCTACGGCCACGTTACAATATCAGTGGCTGAAGCCACCTAAAAGCGTGGCTAAAGGGTACCAATATTTGTTGGTGTAATCAAACAATTCTTCCGGAAAGCGTGGCCAAAGGGTCCCAACGGCCACATGTGTTTGTTTAACATGGCATTTGGTATTATATGGTCAGATATATTTGTGTTTTAGCCACATACATTATAAAAATACGTGGCTAAATGGTTGCTGAAAATCATACATTTTGTCCCAATACGCGTGGCCAAAGGATGGCAACGGCCATGTTAAAATATCAAAAGTGTGGCCTTTGGTATTATATGGTCACGTATATTTGTGTTTTAGCCACATATGTTTAAAAAAACGTGGCCAAATGGGTTGCTGAAATTATAATTTTTGTCCCAATACGCGTGGCCAAAGGGTGGTAACGGCCACGTTAAAATATAAATAGCGTGACCTTTGGTATTATATGGCCACGCATATTTGTGTTTTAGCCACATATGTAAAAAAACGTGGCGAAATGGGTTGCTGAAATCATACATTTTTTTCCCCAATACGCGTGGCCAAAGAGTGGCAACGACCACATTAAAATATAAAAAGCATGGCCTTTGGTATTATATGGTCACATAATTTTGTGTTTTAGACACATATATTAAAAAAAAAGTGGCCAAAGGGTAGTTGAAATCATATTTTTTGTCCCAATACGCGTGGCCAAATGGTGACAACGGCCACGTTAAAATATAAAAAGTGTGGCCTTTGGTATTATTTGTCTTTCATATATATATAATCAAGCAATTATAGGGGATTCATCAAATTTCGTTTTTCGTAATTCTAATTAATTAAATTACATACAATTAATTAATTAAAGTGCATATATATTTCTATAAGAAACCTTTAAATCATAATATAATTAATTATACATACATATACACTAATCAAACTTTAATTGTCTATGATAATTATAATTTGGTCGTGTTAGTCTGGCTCCTTGTTAGTTTTTTCATCATCGTCACGCTCTTCAAGTTGTTTGATGCTACATACTGTACCTTCGGCTTTGTTTTCACATTATTTACCTGGAGTAACAAAACACGACAAATAAAACCGATAATATATATATATATATATATATATATATATTTATTGTAGTTATAGTTAATTAATTAATTAAAGTGGATATGATTAATTAGTTGGTTCTGCAAGTACTTTAATTGTATTATCAATGGAACAAACCTTTGATTTTGATTTCTTATTAGCATTGATCATTTGGTGCTTGGGCCATGCATTAATATAGTTACTGCTTTTCTTCTCTGCAAACTCCTTAATTATTGTTATATTTTCTACCGGGTGTGGTAAATATCCATGTTCTTTCAAAACCTCATAAATGGAAACTCTACGACAATTAGAAGGTAGTGGAACTCCATGAATCATCTCAGCTGTTAATGCTGGCAATAATTTAGCCTTTGCCACGATGTTTCTTTTTTTCCCAAGGTGCAGGTCCACAGTTTTGCACACCTGATCAAAAGTGACATAATAATAATATTAATTATTGCATATATATTAACAATTAATTAATTAAAGTCAAAAACTGAATAAATAAATTGTCAAATATACTAATATATATACCTCTAATGAGATTTCTGGGTCAACAGCAGCAGGAATGTCATCATTATTAGCAGGAGCAGGTTTTCCTAATTTTGTAGGTCTCTTATTTTTTTCCTAAATTGACGCCATATAATTAATTGATTAGTAACATATATATTAATTAACAATAACATCAAAGCGATTTGTCAAATCCTTAATTATATATATATTCCACTTCCTGCTATGATGCCCTAGCAGTACTGGTTGCAGCAGCTGCTGCTTCTGTTATTTGTCTTTTTTTTTCCTCTAAAGACAGCATCAACAGTTAATTACATGATCATATAGCAATTAGTTATAAGGGAAGTACACAATTGTGTAAATTAAAATAGTTACCCTTTCCTTTTGCCCGGACGCTGTTGTAGATGGAGGAGTGTGTTGTGATACAGTCGCAGAACAGACCTACAATTCAATTAATTAATAAAATCATATCAATCATAACCGGCTAAACATTAGTTAACTATCCAGATAACCATTCGGATGAAGTACAAACTTATCATAGCCAGAATAGTTAATTATTAATTATATTCCGGAACAACTCTAACTATCCTGATGAACTTTACCTATACTGATGAACTTTAACTATCCGGATGAACTATAACCAACCCGGTGAACTATAACTAGAGACGCATGTTCATCCAGATGAACTAGAATCTTCCGGATTAACTCTAACTATCACGATCAACTCTAACTATCCTGATGAACTAGAATCTTCCGGATCAACTCTAACTATCCCCAATGAACTCTAACTATCCTGATCAACTTTTTACTATCCTGATGAACTTTACCTATCCTGATGAACTTTAACTATCCGGATGAACTATAACTAGAGACGCATGTTCATCCGGATGAACTAGAATCTTCCAGATCAACTCAAATTCAGAACTGTTTCAAATCCGTACCTTATCGGCCGACCTATGAGATGAGTATGATGGAGTAGATTGTTTCCACGATGTATTGTGCGCGGAATTGATATTGTCCTACGTACAATTCAATTAGTTAATTAACTATTAAATATGCGCTCAAGGGAGATTGATCATATCAGCAATAATACTAATTAATTACCGTTGTATTTACATTAGAATGCTGATTATAACTGTTTTTAGATCTTACAGTTGTAGTAAGAGGCACCTCAGCGGACTTTACCTACAAAATGATTTAATAATTTATAATAAATAATTGATAAAAAGTAAAGTATATAATATAATTAATTATAGGTATATATATATATATATATATATAATTTGTCCCTTACAGAATTTACCGCTTTATCAACTTGTTTATCTTGAATCATGTTGTTCATAAACGCCGTAAGCTTATCAATTTTTTCATGCTGTGCTTTAACCATATCAGTGAGGTGCTCAACCTCTTGATCCTTTTTCTCACGCAACCGTTTTTAATTTTTGAGTTCCGCCTCAAGTTTTATGATCCGTTCTTTTGATCGCCCTTTTGGAGCACCCTGCCAATATCCACGGGAAGTCACTCCATACCCAATACATTTTAGGTATCCACCCCTTTCCTTGCCAAGGACCAATGTCAGGGCATCCGTTCCCGGTTCTACGGTCACAGATCCCCCATTTATTTTTATTTCATTCTCGGTCTGCAGTAATTAATTTTGCAAAGATTTAAACTTGTTTGATTTCTTTATTTTGTCAAACGATCGGACTTTCTCTACGTGTCCACAAGACCGACCTGAACGTTGTTCGTTTGACATTCTGCTTTATTTTCTTTGGTGTTTCGTATAACTCATCGGACTTTCTCTACGTGTACGGGAGTACCGACCTGATTGTTGTTGGGTTATACAATTGAAACTTGTTTAATTTTCTTTATTTTGTTAGATCCGAGGCCTTATCTGCGTATCAAAATATCGACCTTAAGGTAGACGATTTAACGTTCTTATTTCTTTTTGCATGGAACACAGTTGACGATATCATGAAAATAGTATACTTGGTGACAATTCACAAGTGTAATCACACAAAAAGAAAAAGTAAAAGAAAAGGAAAAAGACAATGTCTGAGTATGTCTGATAGTGTAGGATACACTGGTCAAAGCAAATCTAATCAATACCTTAACATATCCAGATGTTATGAGTATGATTCTGCCTGAGTTTAAGATGGACAAATTATACCGACAATCACCATAACTTATGTGCTTCAATTAGTTGAAATTGAAGTGTAGTTCAGTGTGTTATGTCCAATATGATCCCATATAGTGATCTTTCTCATACCAAAAATAGAGTTTTTGATTATGTATTGCATTTCATTCTAAGTTCAAGAAAGGTACAAAAAGATTTTTGGTGTGTTCTAGCATAATTTTTGAAAAGTCAAAAAGATTTTAGGTTTGTTTTGATATAAACTTTCTAAAAAGCCAAAAAGATTATTGTTTTTGCTTTATTTTCTATCTGATCAACACGTGATACAAAGTCAATTTTCAAAATCATATCTTGGAGTCTCGAACAAACGTTTTGTGCCAAGATTATTTAAAAGATTGAGCAGGTAGATAAAGTGCAAGATATCATAACTTCAAGTCTTCTAAAGCTGTTGATAAAGACCAGAGATACACTAAACATCATCAAGTATTCAAGATCAAGTTACGATCAAGTTGAGGAGGAGTTTGTTTGAAGATTTATTTCATTGGATGAACGGATTCTACACTTGATGGGGAGCTTGATTGGAGATACAGATTTGAAGATGTTTAAGTGATACTGCACACGAGGAGTTTGTTGATACCTAATATATACGTCGTGTGAAGTATCAAGTTACATCAAGTCAAAGAACGAGTTTAAGCCAAAGGTTGACAGGCCGTCCGGACCTGAGGTTCGGACCTTCCGAACTCAGAGTTCGGACAGGGTTCGGCCAGTGCCTATATAAAGTGTGTTTGTTCTTTTTAATTAGGAGTTCTGAGTGTGAGAGATTATGTTAAGTGTGTGTTTCTAAGGTGTTCTCTCTTTGTCAAGTTTCTGAGTGTTAGACTGATTGTAATTGCATCTTTGATCAATAAAACAATCAGTTAATTACGTTTCGATCTCCGTTATAGCTAGATTGAATAGACGATCAAATGCTCTCGCATTTTCATCTTTATCTGCAAATAATTTTCAACTATTTCTTTCAAGTTTGCCATTTCGAGAAGGATTTGAGGGTTTTGAGAAAGGGTTTGATAAGGATTTTGAGAAAAGGTTTGATAAGGATTTAGAGAAGGGTTTGATAATGACGTTGAGAAGTTTCGATATTGACCAGGTGGTATGGTTATATTTGCAAATCACTTGAGTATGCCTAAGCTCAGATGCCTAATCACTAGAGTATACCAAAAGTCTGATTTTATTTGTTGATACATGATATGTGTGTCGTGTGAAGTATCAAGCAATGTAAAAGATCAAGTCAAATTAGGTCTGGCCGAACTCGGTCTGAACCTGGAGTTCGGACTGGCCGAACCTGGGGTTCGGACAGAGATCGGCCAGCTGGGCATAAATATGTGTTTGGTCTTTGTAATTTTCGGTTCTGGGCGTGCGAGATTACAGCTAAGTGTGTGTTTCTGAGAGTGTTCTCTGTGTCTGTATTCTGAGTGTTTTACTGATTGTAATTGTTTATTGTGATCAATAAATCAATCGGTTAATTACGTTTCGATGTACGATTAGCTAGATCGAAGTAGACGATCCGATGCTTTCTGGTTCACTATACTGATCTGTGGTTGCTATTTTCGGATTTTTGAAGCGTTTTTCGTGATTCTCGAGTTTGTTTTCGTGTTTTTCATCAATTTTATCGAGTGTTTGGTGTCAAATCTGCTCCTAAATCATTTTCTATTGGTTTTTCCGACTCATAGTATCGAGTTTCATCAAAATCTAACATTTTTGTCAGGACCGATTCTCACATCAAGAATCCTGATCTTGAGCAAGAACAAAGGTTCGGATGAGAAAAACCCAAAAATGAGATGAAGACGAAGATGAGAAGAATCACAGAATAATCATAAACATGAGAAAGATGATGAACAAACAAGTCGAATGATTTCATTAATCGAATGCTTACAATCAAGAAATCATGACAAACACTCTCTCATGGAAATCGACTTAAGCTCAGACAAGGTAATTTTCAACAAATTTCTGTGACGTATTTTATCATGTTTTGTCCGATTAGTGAAAGATGTGATTAACCTTATATACAACTTAAGTCACCAGAATTCTACCATAGGCCATTTTTGCACTTCGGATACAGCCCACACACATAAGAAATTAACATTGGTACATATGGAATTTCTTCAACATATGACAACTTATATTATTTCCCCCTATTTCTTTAGTGTTAAGTAGCTGATTTCATGAATGGATATTATGATGGATCGCGTGAACACAAGGTCATTGCTTTCGCAAAGCAGATGTGTCACGGATAAATGATGAATGTGATGATGGGATCGCGTGGTCACAAGGTCATCGCTTTCGCAAAGCAGATGTGCCACGGATTTATTGATGGATGAAGCGACACCAAGGTCTTTGCGTAAGCAAAACAGATGGTGTGCTGATGAGTGAAATCAGGGACTTAATGCTAAAGAAATATTCGTGTGTGTTGGCATATCGTACTTAGCTCAGACTTAGGCAAATTTAAAGAATTTTGCACTACTAGACTTAAAGGTTCACATTTTCAAGAAAATTAATGTGTAATCACATAAATAGTCTACTTCTAAGTATGTCGAGCCTACCGACACATCAAATGATAGAATTACCGGTCGATTGGATCATATCCTATGGTGAGATGAATCTGATCGGTACCCGCTCTGATACCATTTGTCAGGACCGATTTTCACATCAAGAATCCTGATCTTGAGCAAGAACAAAGGTTCAGATTCGAAAAAACCCAAAAAAATGAGAATGAAGATGAAGATGAGAAGAATCATAGAATCATCAAACATAAGAAAGATGATGAACAAAGTCGAATGATTTCATTAATCGAATGGTTACAATCAAGAAATCATGACAAATACTCTCTCATGGAAAATCCATGACTCACTCCCTCTCTCTAGAATGGAAATCTCACACTCTACAAGAAATTCATCATCTCCACACTCAGAGACTCTTTCTTGTAATGGGCACCCTCACTATATATACAGTGAGGGTGACTAACAACAGAAAAACATAACATAACTGAAACAAAATTACAAGAAAGATAAATAACGTAAATATTAATTAAATCAAAGTTGATTTAATTAATCCGAAGCTTGACTCGCTCGAACCGATCTTCCGTTGACTTTTACGATGACCGTTGACCCGAACGGTTGACTTTTCCGGAAAACGGTCTTCGGTCCAAACTGCAAGCCTCGAGCATCACAACCCGCGTCTCCGAATCGATTCACATGGATCCTTCAGTCGAATGCTTCGGTAAACAGATTTGATGGCGTCAGTCACATAGATTTGTTCATCATCGTTCTCATGTTTATGATTATTCTGTGATTCTTCTCATCTTCATCTTCATCTCATTTTTTGGTTTTTCTCATCCGAACCTTTGTTCTTGCTCAAGATCAGGATTCTTGATGTGAGAATCGGTCCTGACAAATGGTATCAGAGCGGGTACCGATCAGATTCATCTCACCGTGAATCTGGTCACTTGAATCTGGATTTTGAGCTTGAATGAGTTAAGATGAGAAAACTGACTTTTGAGACTTTTTCTTATTTTTTCTTCATTTCTGGATGGATCGTGATGATATGGATGATTGATTCATGTTTGGTAGTTCATCTAGAATTTATTTCATGTTTTACTTGTTCAAATCAGTGAGAAATTCAATGATCCGAGCTGAAAAACGTAACTGTTGAGTTTTTCCAGTTTTTAGGATTTTTGAAGAATTTTGGGCTTGATTCTTGGTTTTCTGGGCATTTCTTCATGTTTTCGGATGAAGTGAGGTATGATTTTCAGTGGAAAAGGCATTCCGGATCCATTGGAAGCATCCATTTCGTCTGATTCTCAACCGATTGGGCAGATCTGGAAAAAACACACACTAGTGTGTGTTTCATGGTGTTCTTCGTGTTCTTGAGGATTTCCAGATTTTGAAGACTGTTTTTGATCCGATTTGCTACTGTTATGGAGTGTTGGTGGCCACAACATTGTCATGGATGGTTTAGCTTCACACATCGTGCATCATAACGGGTTTTCCTATCATTTCTGGGCAGATTCAAGTTCACCAAGTAAGGGTTTCTTATGTTCATCATTTTTCCAGATTTCTCTAACTGTTTTGAAGATATGAAGATGTGCTTAGCGGACTTGTTGAGTTCTTAGCGAACTTGACAAGTTCTAGCGGACTTCTTTTATGCTTTAGCGGACTTGTCTCTAACGAACTTCATTAGTTCTTAGCGAACTTATTCGCTTTAGTGTACTTGTTTACTTTAGCGGACTTATTTCATGCTTAGCGGACTTCTGATGCTTTAGCGGACTTGTTTTTCGTTAGCGGACTTGTTTTATGGCTCTTCGCTCGAGACAGTTTCAGAGGATTCTATTCGTCCAGGTTCGTAGAGGATGAGCTTACGAGTTCGTGGGTATAAATTTCGTCAATTTTGGTTAAGTATTATGGGAGATACGGGTGAAATACGTTTTTCCGGTGACTTGCATTATTCCGGTGGATTTTCTGGTCGTGAATTAGGGTTTACGAGGTTAAAGAAGACAGGTGACATGGCAATAGCTGATAGGCTCCTGCAGAATATTTCTCTCTCCTATGTCTTGGTCAAAGACAACAATCCTTTATTGCTATCTACCTGTGATTGGTGGAGAAATAGGCGCTCGTCCCACCTGGAAGAAAGAGCCGTTGAAGGCTGGTATGTTGTCACTGGGCTCCTCTGATTGGCTCTTTTTCACCTCCCACGGATCTCGGTCTCCCAGCCGTAGATGATCCATTTTTCTGGACTGATCTCGCCCGTTGATTCCTTTTTGCTGCTGGAATGTGATTGGCTTTCAACCATGTCACACGGATCTTAATCCCAGATCAGATCTGGACCATTAATCAGCACTGATTTTCGGCCCTTGGATTTGATTTGTGTTTCTTTGAGATTTTTTTTATGACTAATTATTTTTTCTAGCATTTTTGTTGAACACGGGCGTTTCTCGATCAGTCTTTTACGAGAATAACGGAAATAATGCCGTAACGAAATTGTGGAAAATATTTTTATTAGTCTCGGATTTATTCCATTTAATTGGGGTTCTCGTTTATTGACGTTACGCGCAACGTTTGCTATCGATCACTGACGGGTTATCTTTATTATCCGGTAAATTACTTAGCTTTCTCGTTATATCTCATGGTATATTTTTAGTGGATGCAGCGCGGATGTCAGTGAACCGGATTAACTAGAATCTCAGTTAATTATTGGAATTTATTCGTTAAATTTCTCGAGAAGCCGTTCCTTGACGAAAAGTGACGGAATTTTTCAGATGAAGCCGTTTTCACCGTTTAACTTGGAATCTTCACGGAATTTTATTCCGAGCTCAGTTTTCTTCGCCCAAAATTATGAAGACTCCGGTTATGATTATTTTCGCTCGGGATCTCACTTTTTCTCCGATTTGACAATTATCTTAATTTTTCGCATCCAACCCAGTCACACGGAACACAAGATTTATTTATGGATATTTCACAACTGTCAGCATCCGACTTCCGGTTTTTCGCAAGATTGTCCGATTTCAAGATTATTTATCTGGTTTCTCTAGGCAACCGATCGCGACGGTTCAACTCTCCGCATCTGATTTTTTACGCTTCTGACTGAATATCGACAGCTCACCGATAAAGCAAGCTGTTTCCTCTGATTTACAACCAGAGACGCCAACCCCTTAGAGAAAGTTGATATGCATAAGTTATCTACCTCGTCAATCGAAGATTATTCTATTTGTAGTATTTTGACTATATACATGTAAATGATCAAGATGATTGTATGGAAATCAGTGACCCTCATTAATTTCCCTTAGCACTATATATAGCATAGTTAGAACTCAGCAGGACATATCACTTGAACATGTGTAATCTGATAGCTTGTAAGTGTGTAATCTTGTTGAGTTGATGCAAATAGTGTCGAGTATTTGTTATTTGAGTTCTTACTATATTTATGCAAACAACTAGTTACATCAAGCCTTATGGAGTAATAACCTGTTAAGTAAAAGGCGAAGTTTAACTTTATTCCGCAAGGTTAATCTTGCAAGTAAATCTTGTTTAACTTAAATTAAGTGTTTATTACACTCCTACAAGTGGAATCAGAGCTTAGCTCTTACTTTGAAGACTTTTCAGTGCTTCAAAGTTGATATTTACTTGCTTACTCTTCAGCTTAAGAAAATTTCTTTTTCTGAAAAACTATGAAAATCGGAGATAAAAGTGGATCTTGTTCAAATGGTAGCACAACAAACCACCCATGTTCACTCCTGGTGATTTTGATACATGGAAACTCCGTATGGAGGGGTATGTTCGAAGCTCAGACTATTGTATTTGGAGATCACTATCTATAGGTCCTAACACACCAACCGTTGCATTGGCTGCAGATGCTAACGTTCAAGTTCCGAAACCCATTGAAAAATACACAGACATTAACCACAAACTAGTTGAACTTGACTATAAGGCCTACTGGGCCTTGCAAGCAGCACTTCCTAACTTCATTTTTGCTTGATTCAAAGGATATGAAACTGCTTTTAGTCTATGGAAGGCCATAAATGAAATGTATGAAGGAACCAGTGAGGTGAGAGAGAAAACAAAGGACGTTTTAAAACAAAGAATAAGAAAATTTTAACCGCAAAGCCGGTGAATCTATGACCAACCACTAACTTTGTTTTGTTTCCTTATATGATGAACTCCAAAAACTTGACATAGAACTTGAGCAAATTGTTGTGAACGGAAAGATCTTAAGATCCCTGCCTTTTATGTGTTGTTAGAGCATATTCCTATGCTACGTTGTGTCTCGTCTATTGTATCTAGTTTAGAGATTTTAAATGAGTCATAGTTGCAACATACTAAGGTGCCATACCAAATGGTACGCTCGTACCAAATGGTATGCCAGTTGGTACACAGGTATGTTGCTAACTATAAATAGTTCGTGTTAGAGAGAGTTCAAAAGTTCTATCATTTGTTACATCTTAACTGTGTGTATTGAGTGTGTTTCTCTCTCTAGCTTGTAACTCTTAGTGAATCAATAAAGCAAAGCTTTATTTACATCCGTGTTCATCGATTAACCGAAACATGTAGTAGTAAGATCCATCCATGGTTTTACAAGTGGTATCAGAGCAATCTAGGTTGCTCTACTGCTTTGATTTGGTCCATTTCGAAATTTTAGAGAGAGAAAGTTTGGGTTTGAGTCATTTTTTCATCAAATTTTCTCAATTCTTAGTGATTCCGAGGTCAAAGATGATTTCTGAGTGTTCCTAGTGAGTTTTCGCACCTCATTAAATCAAATTCCAGTCCCAAAATTCGAAAATTTGAAAAATCTGTCGATCTCAGTTTCGTACTTCGTTGGTACGCTCGAATAACAGCTGGTATGCCTTTGGTACGCTTCTGGTACGCAAGGCAATATTCATCAGTTTCTGGTACGCTAAAATCTGGTCCGGAAGACAATCTTAAAGTTTAGTCCGCGACGGTTATTCACCGGTACGCTAGCAAGTACGCCGTACCAAATTGGTACGTTGACTTTTCTGGTCCATGATATGGTACGCTGAGATTTATCTGGTCCGATGATTTGGTTTGGTCCGCTGGTGGTACGATGATTCTCATTAGTACGGAAGTCGACGGCTTGGTACGCTGGCTGAAAATTGTTGTTCACTAAAACTGCCTAATGGCCAGTACCCCTCGGTTTGACCCCCAAAATCCACTTAGAAGACCTCCGTTTTTGAGTTCGAAGTTTTTACATTCGATTTTTAACTTCAAGATGAGTGATTTCAAGCGTATTTCAGCTATGCAAACTTCGATGCAAGCCATGATAAACTATGATAATGAAATCGGAATTATTCAGAAAGTTCCTAAATTACTTCGATTGGAAGATTATCATAACTAGAAGAAAAGATTTGAATCTTACATATACTCACAAGATGTTGATTGTTGGATTCCGATTGAAAAACAATATGAGTATCCGTTGATTGCTAATACTTTACCAAAATCGATAAGTGATTTTGAGCTTGAAGAAAAGAAGGTATTTGCAAGAGAATAGAAAACTTATAGTTTTCTCTCGATGGCTTTACCCAAAGATTTGATGCATCAGTTTAAGAATTTTCTAACTTCGAAACAATTATGGGATGTTATTAAGGAAAGATGTAAGGGTAATGATCAGTACAAGAATACTCGAAAGAAAGTTTTGAAAAAAGAGTTTGATAATTTTGGGCTGTGTGAGAATGAGAAGATCACAGATTTGATTGCAAAGTTTTCACATTTAATCAATGAACTTGACATTGTAGGTGTTAAGAAAGAAAACAATGAATTAAAGGAGAAATTTCTGGAAGCTCTACCTAAAAAGTGGGAGAATTTTGTGATGATGTTGTCTAATGATCCAAACTACTCAAGTTAGACATTCAATCAGCTGATAAGCAAATTACAAGCTAGAGAAAAATGGAATTACTTGTGAAAAAGTCAGCAACTCCATCTGTTCAGAATCCCGAAGTATATTTTGGAGAAAATTGTGCTACTATTCATGCTAAAACAAAATCACATTCTATTTCAAGCAGTAATCCACCGTTAACAGCTTTTCTTGCTGGAAAGTCTGAAAATACTAGTTATTCTTCGGGTTGCAGTTCTACTATTCCTGATAGATCATCAAGCAAGTCTACTTCTAATCAAGCAACTGCAGATCTAGCTGCTTTGTTGTCTGCCTTCATATCATCTTCATCTGGATCCATATTTAGTCAAATTGGTAATTCTGGTTTGGTTCTGGAGGATCTAAAACAGATGGATGATGATTAGCTAAATAAATTAGATTTGGATTGGCAGTTTGCTATGACTGTTAAACAAGGATGACGGTTTATTGACAAACATGGCAAAAATTCCATACTTCAAGGATGCAAACTTGGTTTAGATAAGTCGAAACTGAAATGTTACAAATGTTCCAAATTAGGACATTTTGCTCGAGAATGCAAGCAATCTTCTTCTAAACCAAGCACTTCAGATAGTCATAATCATAATAAAGATGCAAAGGTTTTAGTGGCTGAGGAGGGTTATGATTAGGCTGCATATTTTCCAGATGAATCTGCATTTTTAGTTCATTCTCCAGAAAATTATGCATTGATGGCTACTATGCAAGATGAATCAAGTGAGTCTGAATCTCAAACAAGTGCATCTGAAACAAGTGATTCTGAAGTTAGTGGGTATGAGTCAACATGTGAATTTTGTGCTAAAAAGGATAGAAAGATTCAAGAATTGATTGCTGATAAAGATGGGTTGGTTAGTGAAAAGAAAGAAAAAGAAGAAGAGATGGAAGGTTACAAAAAAAATGTGTGAAGTTTTTAATGAGATTTTCAAAGCTAATGCAATGTTAGAACAAGAAAAGAAGGTGTTGATAGAAGAGGTTTTAGAGTTAAAAGCAAGATTGGATGAGATAGTTAATGTCAATAAAGAATAGTTCGTGAAGTTACAAAATGAAAATGCTGAGTTAGTTACAAAGGTTGAAAAGTGGGAGTTCGAAGCAAAAGATAATGTTGGAGATTTTGATGCATTATATAAGTAATCAAAAGTAAGAGTGGAATCGCTTCTGATTACCAATTTTGAACTTCAGAAAGCTTATGATGAAATCATGGTTTCGAACAATGATTATAAAGTTCTCCAGTCAATATTACAAGATAAAGTCTCCGATCTGACAAAAGAAAACGAATTGTTTACAAGAAATGTAGAGATTTATCAAGGAAAGGTGGAAAAAGTTATACAAGAAATGTTTGATGCTCATGATAAAGTGAGAAGAGAAAAGTCTTTGTCTAACAGAGTTTCAGAACAGCTGATAGAATCAGAAAAGGCTTTGGGTGAAGCGCAGAAAAAGATATCAGACTTAAATGTTCAAGTTTTGGATTTGAATCGTCAGCTAAATAATTTGAAGAATTCACACTCGTTTATAAGTTATTTGTGCAACGACGAGAATTTCAAAAGAGTATTTGGTGGAGAAGAATTCAATCAATTACCACCCCCACTGGTTCAAACTGATCCTCTGGCTGATGTCAAATCGTCTAAAACAATTGGTGACTATTCTGAATTTGCTCCTCAGAAATATGAGAAGAAAACATCAATGGTTTCAAACAAGAAAGTAAAAAAGGAGGAAAGTGTGATTGACAAATCTACTTCTAAATTTGTGTCTGGTGGGTTTATTTCTGATGAAGGAGTTATTTCTGCTGATAAGGTGATTGAGAAAAATGAGGGTTTGTTGAGTGAAGCACAAACGGCTACTAAGTTGGTTGAAGCCAACAAGTTGAAGGATGTCAAAGCTGTATTTTCTCAAATGGCTAATGATGGTGTTTTTGGTTCTCAAGCTGAATCGTCCAAATCTGGTTCCAAACGTTCTGGGTTGGGATACAAGAATTAGAAATCTGAAAAGCAGAATAAGAAGAATATGCCTAAGAAAGTTCCAAAATAAAAGAAAGGCACAAGCTTGGAACAAATTTATCATTTGGCTCAAGTATTCATGTCTACAATGGAAAAAGGTTTTGGAGGTGAGATTCAGAAGAAGACTTCGTCTGAAAGTTCTTCTCGAGATGCTTAAAAGATTATGGATTTTTCATCCTCTGGATCTAATTCCACACCTCGAAGCCCTCATCAAAATGGGTACATTCTAACCGATTTCAAATTTTTGATGATATGTCTGATGATTTTGAGGTCATTGATAGATGTCATTCAGTTCCGACAAATCCCAATCTCAACGATCCTATCGTTTATGCTATCAGTGTCGTCAAAAGGGACACATGGCACGGGATTGTCCTAAAACTGTAAAAAGTTCATTTTCAAACAAATCTGTCACATTGATTGATGAATCAGGCAGAATTTTTACTGAGCCTACACCTTCCAAGTCAAAATGTAAACCAATTTTTTTTAAATATGACTCAAGTGTTGGTGGTTCATCACAGGATGATGACTCGGTTACAACTGAGTAGGCAAAAATGCAGTGGCGACCTAAAGTGGTCACCAAAGTTGCAACTGATTTTGTAGAAGACATTGGTCGACCAGAAGCTGTGTGCTTCGGGTTATTTGAATACTAATCTTTAAATCCAATGTGCAGGTACTTCAAGAAGACCTGTCGGTGATTGTGAAGTTCAAGCTACAAGCAGTTGCTGATAGTGGAGTTTCCTGCTTAACTTAAATTGAATGTTTCATCTTTATAAACTGAAAGTTTTTCTGAAAGCTTAAAATGAAAGGTATCGGTATCGATTGGTCAATTTTCTTTTTTTACATTCTGTTTGTAGGTTAGGGGGGGGGGGAAATTGAAAAACCAAAAATAGTGTCTTTGTGTTTTTTGTTAAAATAAATATCCAAAAATAGAGTTTTCATTTTAAGGGGGAGAAAAGGAAAATTACAAAAACATTGAAAAACAGAAAATACAAAAACATTGAAAAATGAGAAATTGATCCGACATGATTGGGAAATGATGGTACATTGGCTTACGTGTCTGGCTCATGGATAAACTAGATGAAAACGCCATAAGATCATTGCTCGATATGCTTGATAGGCTCGACATTAAATCAGAAAGTATTCAGATGTGATAAACACACATTAAATACAAATGCTTGACCAAATGGACAACATCTTGATGTGTATTTCATGATATCAAGAAAAATATATGTGGAAAAGGAAAAATGAGAAGTCACTGTGTATACATGTGTTCATTTTGCAAAAATTTAAACTTTTTTGATTTTTTTTATTTTGTCAAACGGTCGGACTTTCTCTGCGTGTTCACAAAACCGACCTGATTGTTGTTCGTTTGACATTCTGCTTTATTTTCTTTGGTGTTTCGTATAACTCATCGGACTTTCTCTGCGTGTACGGGAGTATCGACCTGATTGTTGTTGGGTTATACAATTTCAACTTGTTTTAGTTTCTTATTTTGTTAAATCCGAGGCCTTATCTGCGTATCGAAAGATCGACCTTAAGGTAGACGATTTAACGTTCTTATTTCTTTTTTCATGGAACACAGTTGACTAAATCATGAATACAATCATTATGTGATTAAATCACAAATGAAATCACAAAGTGTGATAAGCAAATACATATCTGAGAATGTCTGATAGTGTGGGGTACACTGGTCAAAGCAATCTAATCAATACAATAACATATCCAGATGTTATGAGTATGATTGTGCCTGAGTTTAAGATGGACAAAGTATACCAGTAATCGACATGACTTGTGTGCTGAAGTAATTGAAATTGAAATGCAGTTCAGCATGTCTTGACCAATATGATCCCAAGTTGTTATCTTTCTCGCAAAAGACAAAAATAGTGTGTGATTCAGTATTTCATTTCTGTATTGCGTTTATGTTTCATATCTGAAAAATCAAAAAGATTTTAGGTGTGTTTTAGCATAAACGTAGAAAAATCAAAAAGATTTTGTTTCTTATTTGTTTTCGACCGATCGATACAAGATACAAAATTATGATTTTAAAACTATATCTTGGATTTTCGAAGAGAAGTTTTGCGCCAAGATTAAATTAATTTTCAAAAGAAAAAGAAAGCCGGGTTTCTATCTTCTGAAATTGCAGGTTCTGTGTGACAAGACTTAAGCATAGTGAAATGGAGAGTATGTTATATCTTTTACAAGTGGATCTTGAAGTTCAAAGATTGTTCAAGATTGATCCAGCCATGCAAGCTTTATTTCTGACAAGATTTCAAGTTAAGGATCAGACGCAACGATGCTGAAGATTGAAGACTCAAGTTTTGTTAGATAGATAGATAGCTAGATACGCTACACATTAAGGGGGAGTTTGTTAGAGCATATTCCTATGCTACTTGTGTCTCGTGTATTGTATCTAGTTTAGAGAGTTTGAATGAGTCATAGTTGCAACATACCAAGTTGCCGTACCAAATGGCACGCCGTACCAATTGGTATACCCATACCAAATGGTATGCCAGTTGGTATGTTGGTAAGTTGCTAACTATAAATAGTTCGTGTTAGAGAGATTTCAAAAGTGATGTCATTTGTTACATCTTAACTGTGTGTTTTGAGTGTGTTTCTCTCTCTAGCTTGTAACTCTTAGTGACTCAATAAAGCAAAGCTTTATTTACATCCGTGTTCATCGATTAACCGAACCATGCAGTAGTAAGATCCCTCCGTGGTTTTACATGTGTGACACCTGTTTTTGACCCATTTAAAAAACCCGACCCAAATCTAAACTTGTTGCATAAATCGAGTTTTGTTTAACAATTACTTGAAGAAATTTGGTCTAAATCATACACTTAAATTATGTCTGGGATAATCCGTAATCATTTTTGAAAACAAAATAATAAATTTACAAAGTTTTAGGTAAAACAATTTGATTAAAACAAAAATAAAGTGATTTTTAGTTTTTACACCATTTCGGTATTCGATTTATCGTTTACTGGAAATCTTAGGGTTTTTATCTCAAAGTATATAATTTTAAACATCCGACAATCATTTTCTAACATTAAAAACCAATTGGTTAAATTATAGATCAATTTTATTAATTAAAACGCAAATAAATGAATTTAGTGTTTTTCATGCAAATCCGGTATTAACCGGAGTCACGTAAATTTCAAAAACCATATTTTAATGTTCCTTAGTGTTTTATAAGATTAATGTAAGTTTCTCGTAAAATTTTAGAGGTTATGGAGTTAAAACGAGCTCAAACGAGTAAAAAGAAAAAAATAAATGAAAAAAAATCTGGCTACCCCCCCCCCCCCCTATAGAAGCATATATAGTTGTCTAGTGTTAGGAAAAAAAATGAAAAAAAATCTGGCTACCCCCCCCCCCCCCCCAATAGAAGCATATATAGTTGTCTAGTGTTAGGGCTTGTTATTTTGAGTATGTAATTTGTAAGTTTAGGTTTTCTGGTGAAA
>JBCNJP010000007.1:48989569-49048547 GCA_039602395.1 Deinandra increscens subsp. villosa | reverse complement strand
CACTTACAAGCTATCAGATTACACATGTTCAAGTTTGTCACATGTCTCATGCGGTGATGCTCTGCAGTCAGATTTTGGGGGTGTTACAAATTGGTATCAAAGCCCATCAGTCATAGAGAATTAGGATTGCATTAGATCCAACTATGGCTTAGAAGTACATTAGACACACAGAATAGACGCACTTATACGTGATTTGGCTTATATATATACACAATGTATCTGCTTCTATCCTATTTTCTCACATATGTTCTCTGTGGTGCTTTATTGATTAACTGGACAGTTATTCATGAAGTAGCTACTTACTGGAATATACATGGGATGTATATTGTAAATATGTTGTCCATTCCGTCTCCTTCAATAGCCGATACATCGTCATCATCATCAGATATGGGAAGAGACCCCTAGACACTGCATCAAATGAGCCGGATCGAGCTAAGCCAGTCTTTAGGAAGAGGTTGTTGGACACTCGCGACTAGATTTCCTATCCAGTGTACGTGGACGAGATGATCAAGAACCATCAATTTCCAACGCCAGCAGTCAGACGCACTACTCCGATGATGAGGACCTTCACAGTTCTGCCAGCATTTCATTGCTCACCAGAGCAGGCACTTCTATCACTGATCTTGAACTTCACATACCATTAGTGCGGTATGTTCAACATAGCCGATGTCATGTCAGATTTGCAAGGCAGTCTACGCAGCATCAAGCGGTGAGTGGAGGTGGCACTTGCCGAGTGGTGCCCGAGTGAGGAGTTCCTTGGTAAGATGGTGTAGTGTTATCATGAGCAGTGAGACGAGTTAGCTAGTCTAAAGAACACCGTGGCCAACCAGGAAGGGATGATCCATTACTTGCTACAAAGGCATGAGGAGATGCGCATTAGGATTCACATTCTGGAGGCGGAGGCTGAGCCTTAGAAGGATCCTGAGCCCGAGCCGGCGGAGCAGGAGGACTCGAAGGACAATGTGACAATCCGTCTTTTCAGGTCTTTTCCTGATTTAACTTAAATTTAAACTGTTATAAATGTTGTGTGAACATTTATGTGTTGACTGTGTGACCTTAGCAAATTAGGGTTTTGTATAACCATCACTACGAGCATGCACTTAAAGTCTAGACGTTTGATATTCTATGATTTTATATAAATTATATGTTGCGATTTCATGTGAACATTTTGTCAGTTCATGTGACAAGTTAACTTATGATTTTATATGATATATGTATATATACATCCACATTATTTATTCTAAGATTTTATGTGACAACGTGCCATGAGATTATACGTAGTGTTTTATGATTTTATGTGAGTTTAAAATAAATAATTTTATGTGGATTTAAAATAAATAATTATGGATACTATTTATGATTTTATAAGATTATCTAAGGTTTATAACTTTATATTCGTTTATCATCCAAGTTATCTCCGTTAACTCCGTTGAGTTCGTTAGCAATTTTCAAACCACGAGGGGTCTGTTCTGCCATTTTTCTAAACCTATTTTGATTAACTAAATATGGAGGGGCTGGAGTTGTCATTAATCAGATTTAGTTAACCCGGATGTATATTTTGAAGGACCGATTCTGCAAAGTTCCCGAACTCGACTGTTGAGGCCGAACGTCGGCAGTTTCTTTCATTCCGATCGGTCGCCCCCTTAGGTTACGAACTCCAACCGAACAACCATCAATCAGCCTTAAAGGCCTGACCTTTGCCTCCTCATTCGATCGTTTGCAACCACAGCCCACCCTAAAGCAACTCCATCCGTCCCTCGTAAACCTTTCCCGCAAGCTCCACCGAAATCAAGGAAATTCGGCCATTCGACCATCGTGCACCCACTATCACCCACCTAACAGTGATCGTGAGCAACTTTCGAGCAACCAGGAGGTAACGCAACGTCAACCGAGGCGTGTGCGGGATTGTTGGGTTCGTGTTCGGGTTTGTTTTCGCATCACAAGCTCACCATTTTGCATCTCCAATTCTAGGTAAGCATATATTCATGTTAATCGCACGTCCTCTGTGTCTGGTTTCGATTTTTTATGATTTTCCGGTGACCGGAGGTAACTCCGACGAGATTAGGGCTGGTTTGGGAAGAAGATGACGTTGGGGCTATTGTATAAATATCGTTTTTTATCAAATTGAAAACAACAAGTCGTAGCTGGCCCAGTGGTCTGATCCGTGAATGCTAAACAACAGGTCTTGGGTTCAACACCCACAACCTACAAATCTTTTTATTTGTTTTCTGAAAACTAATTTATTTTTAAGCTCCTATGTGATGAGCAAAACTATTCTGATCAATTTTCTAAACAAACCAAGATCCTAGACTGGTGGCTGGGGCATTGACCTAGAGGCACGAGTTCAAAACCCGTGAGCTCCGTATTTTTCTAATTTTGTTACTTTGTGTTATTTCAGCATTTGGCCTCCTAGAACTTGTATCAAAATTTGTTCTTGACAAATTTTAAACCCGTAAAACCCTATTATTAAATTGTTAAATGGACTATCTCGTGATTTTGACTTAAAATCTAATTTGAACGAAGATGAATATGTAGATGGTTTCAATCGTGGAATCGTGTATATGTACATGATTGTGTATTTTGATGATTAAATAAAGATGTATGGTTGAATTGTGCTAAGTAGGGATTTTAAATCTCGTAAAAACTTTATATAAACTATAAATAAACGTCGTATGTTTGTGAAATCGTTATTAACATGCTTGTTATTTTGGTGGTCTATATATTTGTATATACACGTTTTATTATTCGATTTCATGGATATATATATATTATTAGTTAATGATATATTTTTCTCGACTTTTGTAATCGGCATGATTTTGGCGATGAGCCATCTTCGACTCGTTTTGAACTTAGTAATTTTCATCATGCTATCGTTCGACATTATTTATTTTCGCCGTCGGGCTAGACTCAGTCGTTTTTAGTCTAACACACACTTATACGTTTATGCTCGTTAGGTACGCATGACCTGCTATTTGCTACTTGCTGTTATTATTCTATCTGGAATTGCTGTGCACCCGAAGGTGAGTTCCACGGCCCCATTTTACCGTTTTTAATCCTATCGGGGGAGATTAACATGCATGAATTATACAACTGAGATAATTAGACTTTTATATATCACTTGAAGTACTTGTAGCACACTGATACAACTAAGTCCTTCCTATAGTACCGTTAATATTAATGATGATAGCGGGAAATATATTGTAGTACTACTGGGTTTGACAAACCCCACCCGGGTCAGTCGCGCTGACACGGTTGGATATCGAACGGGTGTTATATCCGTCCAAAACACAACAAGGCAAACTATAAACAACTGTTAGCTTTGGTGACCATCAACGTGCGAAGTTTCATATATATAGCCTAGCTAGCTATTTGATATATATTAGTGATTATGCTCTTACAACTTGACTGTTGTTGAACAGTCAATCTTAAACTCAACTGACTGTTGTTGAATAGTCAATCTTAAACTCAACTTGATTGTTATTCAACAATCAATCTTAAACTAAACTTAAACTGTCGATGAGTAGTTGTTTTACACTGAACTGGAACTGTTTATAGACTGATAAACCTGTGAACTCACCAACATTTGTGTTGACACTTTTTAGCATGTTATTTCTCAGGTTGCGGATGTTCGAGTATCACGAGTACGCATACATGAGTCTTTGAAACACATTTTGTTTCCTTAGACAAGTTACGTCACCTTGGGTGACGATGTTTTTGCTTGGATTTTTATTTGGTATTTACGCTTCCGCATTTGTAAAACTCTGAATTTATATTTTAATGAAATATGAAACGTTTTTATTAATTATTGGTCGCTTGGTGTAATTAATGGACGACGATCCTGGTTTGTCACACTTCCTGCGGTACGTTACCGCGCATGGGAATTTTGGGGGTGTGACAGATTGGTATCAGAGCCATTGGTTGCAGCGAACTAAGATTCGTCTTAGACTGTAACTATTTTGCATTAATTTCACTTAAACATTTTTTTCTCATGCATTGTGATACTCACTCCTGCACGCGCCTGGTTTACGATATGTCGTTTACATCATCCAATCCCCTTATACTCACGGCGAGGAGCCGGTTAGTCCTGGGTCCTTTCTCTTAACCTCTCTGAGTCGTGTACCTCTTGGTTAACCTCAATGGACGACAGGACGTCAAATCAGATCAGAGAATGACATCTTCACCCTTGACGAGTCGTTTGCTGCTCGGGATTATTCTAGATTGAACAACTGGGTGTACTACCCATATTATGGACGTATGCTGCATAGGGAAGGCGGTGTAATACCTCATCTAGTTCTTGAACCTTTCCCATAACTTAGGAGGTTCTTGTTATACCTGCCTTGCATATATTGCTCAACTCTCATGTTCGGGGAATGTAATCATGACGTGCTAATAACGCGATTATCCAACTTTCTGTTGTGGCAACATTGTTTGAATTCAAGTGGTTTCTCATGGGGCACTTGTATCCGCCTCTGTTACCCTGATCGCTTTCACATTTGACTTGATCTTTTAAGATCATCCTCCTTTTGTTTTTATCGCGTTGTGCTCCGAGATGATACAACTTGGAAACAACTCTTATAACCTCAACGGTACCTGATGTGGGCCAACTAAGGTTTACTCTTCACGCACTGGATTGTGATCAAGACGGTATGCGTGATAAACCTTATTCAGATCCTTTTGAGCTAAAATTTTTGCTGACTCGCTTCGGGTGGGTCATTTTAATTAAGCGGACATGTTGTTCTTGATACTTGTCTATTTCACGAATTCTGGTCAGGATAACGTTCGGTGAATGACCCAATTCTTGATACCAACTTTGAGGGTATCTCATTTGTACTCCACAATACCTGGTAGCTGAAGTAAGAGGAACTAGGGTGATCATATAGGGTAAATTACAGTTACGGGTGCACACGTAAATGTAATTTGCGGTGTATGAAAATCCTGGAGACTCCTACTAGGCAAGTTAATGGTCGTAATTGGAAGCGAATTTCTATAAAAAAAATTTCTCGTGGGGCTGAATGTTAAGCATGTTGAAATTCGATTAGATGATCGAAGTCATCTATCTTGTAAACGCTATCGCACATGATCTCATCTCTTATACATATGGATTCTAATCCATTCGTGAACCCTTTGACACCTATTACGAATGTTAGTCCTGAAGGGGCACCGTTTAACTTGTGTATTTCAATGACAAGTCTTCCTTAATTGTGAACACTCTTGAAGAAACCTTTGACTGGTTTGAACTCATCGTGAATCATAATTCTACATTCGTAACTTTACCTACCACATCAATGCCTGAAACTTTATGATTGTGAGACAACTTGTATATGCATTCACCAGATGAATACCCAGACAACATTGGATAAACGGGCTAGATCAAGCATATACCACGAGCATTGGAGCATATTTCTTGGCTAAAACCTCTTGTGAACTTTCCCTCTGAATATTCATACTTCCTGATGTTCTTGTGTGAACCAAAACTTGTTGCCAGCAACATCGTCACGATTGTACAAACTGCCTATCTCACTGCAAGCATAGAGGTAATAATAGTGAAGAGTCTTCCTAGTTTGAATCTTGTGACTTCTAATTTTAACGTAATGACTATTCCGACTGACCTTTTGAACCTGTGCGATTGACTTCTGCCTGCATGATATGAACCTTTTACGATTTAACAACCAACGTTTTCTGATTCTCGTGCTTTTGTAATCCTTTATGTCTTGGATGAGCTTTCATGCTTTGAACCGGAAGGTGTTACACTTCTGGTTAGCTTTCCTACTAGTTAAACACCATTGATGATGAGACTATCTTATACCTCAATCGCAGTAACAATAAATATAATCTTTTTATGGAAACACTATTTACACCCATCAAGCGTGAACTCCTTGTTATCTACAGCTACTTATACCATCGACCTGCATTTTTCCCTTCTTACGCATCGAGTACACCAAGTTATACATACATTTTGTATATTTACTAACGCTCCTGTCATAGCAACTATCGATAAATTTCTATTACTTGAATCCTCATCGTCCTTTATAGAAAACTTTCACTGATGGACCCCCAACTAGAACTTAAACCTTATTGGCCTATTTAATATTTTTTTTATATCGTCTTGAAATCTGAAAGGTTATGATATTCTCACTACATCTGCCAACCTCTCGATGACCTTCACGAGAATATCAAACCTTACACATCTTAGTGGTATTGTGAATGGAAGCTCTTGCACCTTCTGTTTGCACAACGTATTGAGGTCTAATATCTCGCCCCCTTTACATTCAAGCGTTTGAGAGAAACTTGACGTACTCTATGTCCTTTAAAAATTTCCAATATGGTTTAACTAACAATTGGTAATGGTAGGTAGCTGGTACGACTTCAAGGTGCTGGTAGTGTGGTGGGTTAGCTGCAGTACACCCTATATATAAGCATTAGTGGCATGTTGAATGTGGGACCAGTATCGGACCAAGGATTAATTATGGAGAGATACGCGGAAACCTCATCTAGAGAAACTCTATCTCTTGGGACTATGTCCTCGACCAAAACTGTTTAATGCTACTTTCTACGAGATTATAGATATCCCTTACGTATTTCTACCAAGAGACAAGCCCGAAATAATCAAACTCCATGTTTTAAAAAAAAACTCTCCTACGTGAGTTTTGAATCAAATGAACATCAACGTTTTAAAAAAAACCTGAGATTGTTTTTTCTCTTATGGATGAAAAACCGCATGACCGAATGGATAACTCCAACTTTTAGAAGCATGTGTTAAGAAGTAGATCGAATTTCGTTTAAGGGACAATACTTTTCGATCGACTGCTTTGTTTTTATAAACTCTCTGGCATTCACTAAGGTGATATCCCCGATCCTTTTATATGGAACACCCGATTTGATCTTTTGACCAGCTAATAAAACTTGCACTGAACCCTAGCAAACGTATACGTACAGGCAATCCAAGCCAAATCCACTTTTGAACATCCTGATGTTTTGTGTTTCGCATGCACCCTTTTATAACACTTTCATACTTTATGCTACTTTTGAGTACCATTTGAACCGAAATTTTGACAAGAAAGGAAGCATGACGCATGAAGCACAAAAAAACCAAGGAGATTGGACACACTGGTGAACTTAAACAATGAAGATTTCTCTAACGAGACGTTTACTCTATTAGATTGAGCGTTAACGTGTTCATTTCGATATCTATTTACGCGAATTCCTTGTCAATCCTGTCAAGCACGCTATATATTTCTCTCTGAATTATGTACTATCCATTACGTTGTTTGCATCCTCCCTGCTGGTATCTTCACTAGTGCCAGTTTAAACTCACATGTCATCCTTGAAATGTGTAGTTGCGACTATCATAAGCTTGTTATCCCATCGCTCAGTCGAATTCACAAAGCTGTTGGCGCTTTTCATCCATTTGCTATTCTCATGCTTGGTGCCATACATAATCCTGCAGATCACTTTTCAATATTCGTTACCTCATAGTTACACTTCTATTTTGTTGGATCTTCACTCGAATTATTTTTTTTTTAATTCTTTAGCAAGGTAACGTGCAAGATGATATGTTGTATGATACTGAACTCCAACTTGAATTTGAACCTAATTGTCTATGTGATTTATTGAATAATTCTTAACAGAATTAAGTAATTCTTTTCTAAAACAAACTGCTACGCGTTACCTTTTAAATGGCAATGGGCTCTTGATTGGATTTCTCTTTAGACCTCAGTTTTTTTTTGTCACAAAATCAGTGCCTTAGCAGTTAAATTTTAGTATGCAAGCAACTGTTGAACTATTTTAACCATGATAAATAGTTTGTTTGCTTTGGACCTTCTCATGAGAAATGTTTACAAGACATATGTGTTTATGCATGCTAAATTAGAGAATTTAATCCTATGTTTAGGGTATAGAAACTGATTAATCATTGAAGTGCTGGTTTAAACATAAACTGCATGGAATGGCATGATTAGTTATGTGTACAAAACATGTTAGGAACCAGAAAATGACATGTTGTGAATGTATTAACTTGATTGAGTGTGAAAACCATACACCATACAAGGTCCTAAGTCTCCTACCTCGGTGGGAATGACAAGACTGTGTGAAGTTTCCCCGTCAACTTTGCACCGTATGGGTTGTGTTGGTTAGTTTATGAACTTAAATGCTACAGATATGCCATATTAAGGTCGTATGCTAGTATATAAGGTGTTGGGACAATTGTATGTGTTTTATAGTAAAACCTTCATGATAAATTGCATGCTAGTATGCTTTAGCCGCATCAACCTTTAAAAGAAATCTTCGTAGAAACTCGTATGCTATCTGAACCATTATTGCATGAAATGTGAATTTAAATGTGATTATGAATCACGTGAACTTAACTGGTCATAATCGATAAAGAACTAAATCAACCAATGGGTCCTCATGTTAACTTGATTAGTCTTGTGTAATTCTATGTTATTTGCTACTTGGTAGGCGAAATCTAAACGTTTACACTTTCGTTACACGATGGGTCTATTAAATAAACACTGATTGACCTCATGCACACACAATCTTCCCATACTTAAATTTCTTTCTCTTCGATTCACCTGGGTTATTGGTGAATGCGAATTCCTTAACTGAAAACGAGACACGGCGTGGGAACCTCACTCCCAGCCTTGAGTACAATAACTAGAGACTATTTAGATGTATTATGTTTTTTTTCCTCGCATTGAAATTTTATTTCAAATACTTATGTTATCTTGTCACTCTGTTCGGCCTTACCACTCAATTTAATTATCGTAATACGATCATTCAACTCTTCTCGTAAGAGAATGCCTGATAAGAAAATCACTTTCTATACTTTTGATTTGAATTCCTTTCGAAATCTTTAAACATTTGACATTTCCTCAGCATGTTGAATACATTCCTGGACATAACGTCCATCACTCCTCTTTTGGCGGAGAAAATGGGATTCTTTTGATAGGTTACGGTCAGGATTAATT
This sequence comes from Deinandra increscens subsp. villosa, assembly GCA_039602395.1. Lineage (NCBI taxonomy): Eukaryota > Viridiplantae > Streptophyta > Magnoliopsida > Asterales > Asteraceae > Deinandra > Deinandra increscens. The sequence continues at coordinate 49,039,581 of JBCNJP010000007.1, read as the reverse complement.
CTTATAACAATTGTCACTGATTTTAATTTCGGGACGAAATTCTTTCAACAAGGGGATGATGTGACGACTGAGAAAAAAATTTTCTATCTTTCTTTTGTGACCAACTTGTTAACCACGTTATTCAATTTTCGGGACGAAAATTCTTTAACAAGGGGATACTGTGACAATCCGTCTTTTCAGGTCTTTTCCCGATTTCACTTAAATTTAAACTGTTATAAATGTTGTGTGAACATTTATGTGTTGACTGTGTGACCTTAGCAAATTAGGATTTTGTATAACCATCACTACGAGCATGCACTTAAAGTCTAGACGTTTGATATTCTATGATTTTATATAAATCATATGTTGCGATTTCACGTGAACATTTTGTCAGTTCATGTGACAAGTTAACTTATGATTTTATATGATATATGTATATATACATCCACACTATTTATTCTAAGATTTTATGTGACAACGTGCCATGAAATTATACGTAGTGTTTTATGATTTTATGAGAGTTTAAAATAAATAATTTTATGTGGATTTAAAATAAATAATTATGGATACTATTTATGATTTTATGAGATTATCTAAGGTTTATAACTTTATATTCGTTTATCATCCAAGTTATCTCCGTTAACTCCATTGAGTTCGTTAGCAATTTTTAAACCACGAGGGGTCTGTTCTGCCATTTTTCTAAACCTATTTTGATTAACTAAATATGGAGGGGCTGGAGTTGTCATTAATCAGATTTAGTTAACCCGGATGTATATTTCGAAGGACCGATTCTGCCAAGTTCCCGAACTCGACTGTTGAGGCCAAACGTCGGTAGTTTCTTTCATTCCGATCGGTCGCCCCCTTAGGTTACGAACTCCAACCGAACAACCATCAATCCGCCTTAAAGGCCTGACCTTTGCCTCCTCGTTCGATCGTTTGCAACCACAGCCCACCCTAAAGCAACTCCATCCGTCTCTCGTAAACCTTTCCCGCAAGCTCCACCGAAATCAAGGAAATTCGGCCATTCGACCACCGTGCAGCCACTATCACTCACCTAACAGTGATCGTGAGCAAGTTTCGAGCAACCAGGAGGTAACGCAACCTCAACCGAAGCGTGTGCGGGATTTTCGGGTTCGTTTTCGCATCACAAGCTCACCGTCTTGCATCTCTAATTCTAGGTAAGCATATATTCATGTTAATCGCACGTCCTCTGTGTCTAGTTTCGATTTTTTATGATTTTCCGGTGACCGGAGGTAACTCCGGCGAGATTAGGGCTGGTTTGGGAAGAAGATGACGTTGTGGCTATTGTATAAATATCGTTTTTTATCAAATTGAAAACAACAAGTCGTAGCTGGCCCAGTGGTCTGATCCGTGAATGCTAAACAACAGGTCTTGGGTTCGACACCCACAACCTACAAATCTTTTTATTTGTTTTCTGAAAACTAATTTATTTTTAAGCTCCTATGTGATGAGCAAAACTATTCTGATCAATTTTCTAAACAAACCAAGATCCTAGACTGGTGGCTGTTGCATTGTCAGTGTAACCTAGAGGCACTAGTTCAAAACCCGTGAGCTCCATATTTTTCTATTTTTGTTACTTTGTGTTATTTTAGCATTTGGCCTCCTAGAACTTGTATCAAAATTTGTTCTTATTAAATTTTAAACCCGTAAAACCCTATTATTAAATTGTTAAATGGACTATCTCGTGATTTTGACTTAAAACCTAATTTGAACGAAGATGTATATGTAGTTGGTTTCAATCGTGGAATCGTGTATATGTACATGATTATGTGTTTTGATGATTAAATAAAGAGGTATTGTTGAATTGTGTTAAGTAGGGTTTTTTTAAATCTCGTAAAAACTTTATATAAACTATAAATAAACGTCGTATGTTTGTGAACTCGTTATTAACATGCTTGTTATTTTGGTGGTCTATATATTTGTATATAAACGTTTTATTATTCGATTTCATGGATATATATTATTAGTTAATGATATATTTTTCTCGACTTTTGTAATCGGCATGATTTTGGCGATGAGCCATCTTCGACTCGTTTTGGACTTAGTAATTTTCATCATGCCGTCGTTCGACATTATTTATTTTCGCCGTCGGGCTAGACTTAGTCGTTTTTAGTCGAACACACACTTATACGTTTATGCTCGTTAGGTACGCATGACGTGCTAGTTGCTACTTGCTGTTATTATTCTATCTGGAATTGCTGTGCACCGAAGGTGAGTTTCACGGCCCCATTTTACTGTTTTTAATCATATCAGGGGAGATTAACATGCATGAATTATACAACTGAGATAATTAGACTTTTATATATCACTTGAAGTACTTGTAGCACACTGGTACAACAAAGTCCTTCCTATGGTACCTTTAATATTAATGACGATAGTGGGAAATATATTGAAGTACTACTGGGTTTAACAAACCCCACCCGGGTCAGTCGCGCTGACACGATTGGATATCGAACAAATGTTATATCCGTCCTAAACACAACAAGGCAAACTATAAACAACTGTTAGCTTCAGTGACCATTAACGTGCGAAGTTTCATGTATATAGCCTAGCTAGCTATATGATATATATTAGTGATTATGCTCTTACAACTTGACTGTTCTTGAACAGTCAATCTTAAACTCAACTGACTGTTGTTGAATAGTCAATCTTAAACTCAACTTGATTGTTGTTGAACAATCAATCTTAAACTAAACTTGAACTGTCGATGAGTAGTTGTTTTACACTGAACTTGAACTGTTTATAGACTAATAAACCTGTGAACTCACCAACCTTTGTGTTGACACTTTTTAGCATGTTATTTCTCAGGTTGTGGATGTTCGAGTATCACAAGTACGCATGCATGAGTCTTTGAAACACATTTAGTGTCCTTAGACAAGTTACGTCACCTTGGGTGACTATGTTTTTGCTTAGATTTTTATTTGTATTTATGCTTCCGCATTTGTAAAACTCTGAATTTATATTTTAATGAAATATGAAACGTTTTTATTAATTATTGGTCGTTTGGTGTAATTAATGGACGACGATCCTGGTTTGTCACACTTCTTGCGGTGCGTTACCGCGCGTGGGAATTTTGGGGGTGTGACAGACAAGGAGTCTGCCATTTTTGATTGATCATGAGTGTTGCTAGTTATCTTATTGTATCTATCTTCCTTATCTATAAAAGTTGTATAAAGTTGTTTCCTTATCGTAGCATGTAAAAATTTAGACTTTAGTTTCTGAATGAATATGATTTTGCGAACCAGATGCAATGCTAATTTTATTTGAGAATTTGTTGTTTGAAATTGTTATGCGTTGTTCTTTGGATGTTTGATTATTTATATTATGCTCAAATGATGAATATCGGGTATATTGCTCTTTTTTTGTGTGTTATGAGTGAAATATAATGTCTGGACTAGGTAGAGGCCGCGGAAGCAGTATTCACATGAAAGCGGTCGGGCTGAACACTATCATTGGATAAAGTGTGGCTGCGGCTTAAGTAGCATAAGCTCAAATGAATCCTGCTAGACCAGGAGCGTGTATTGAAAAGAGTTTTATGGACTACAAGCCTCATACTTTTAGTGGGGCTGAAGGGGTAGTTCGGCTACTGAGGTGGATGGAAAAGGCCGTGTCGGTATTTGAAACGTGCAATTGCCCAGCTGACAGCAGAGTTAAGTATGCTGCAAGAACATTCGATGGTGGAATTCACAAGTTCAAACTATGGGTCTGAACCTTGCAAATGCATTGCCTTGGATAGAATTTACAAGATTGTTGGTTGAAGAATATTGCCCAAGAAATGAAATCAAGAAGTTAAAGGTCGAGTTCTCGAATTTAAAAATGAAAGGATATGAAATTGAAACGTACACTACAAAGTCTCATGAATTGGCACTGTTGTGTCCAACTATGGTCGATCCTCCCTATAAAAGGATTGAGAAGTATATTGATGGATTGGTTTCTCAGATTCAAAGCTTGGTGAATTCTTTCAATCCCACGACTATTCGAGAAACTATTCAGATAGTCCATAAGTTAACTGATCAAGAGCTTCAGCAGGGAATTTTGCCACCCAGAAAAGCATTGGCAGGGGTCATCTGACAACAAGAGGAAGTGGGAAGGTTCTAGTGGTAGTGGTGGTGACAAGATTGTGTCAGGACATAATCAAAATCGAGAAGTTGATAACAAGATTGTGTTAGGACATAATCAAAATCGAGAAGTTGATAACAATAAGGGAAGTCAAAGCAGTCAAAGCTCAAGGGGATAACAAGGGAAACTTCCTAAATGCAAGAAGTGTGGCTACCATCATCAAGGGAACTACAGTGGAGTAAAGTGTAAAAAGTGCAGAAAGAATGGTCACATGGCCAAAGACTGCAAAGTTAAGGGTCAGAGCGGCCAAGGAAATCAGAAAAGGCAGGGTAATCAGATGGGGTGCTTTGAATGTGGTCAGATGGGGCACTTTAAGAAGGATAGTCCGAGATTGAAGGGAAGAAAGAAAGGAAACAATGGAGGAGGTGGAAATGGAAATGGTAACAAAAACGGTGACAGTAATGGTGGAAATGGCAAGGGTTGAGCTTTCGTGATTGGATCTGGAGAAGCAAGGAAGATGCTACGTCGTCAACGGTAAGTTTTCTCTTAACGGATATTTCGCTTCATTATTGTTCAATACTGGTGCCGATAGAAACTTTATATCGAATAAGTTTAGTAAGATAATAATGTTGGATAAGGTTTGTCCTGACTTGATTGTTAACGTACTTGACTCGGTGTTGACCCGTAAGAGTTACATTGGGGTCAATGAGAATAAATAAATAAATAATATATACGGATTTAGTAAATATATTTGTTTGTGGTTTTGACGAAAAATACGTAATTTACTAAATTACTGTTTTGATCGTACGACACAAACGTCACCGGTTGACATTTACACGGCTATTGGGTCAAACCTAAGTTGTTGGGCTTGACTTGGCCCAATTGTGATTAAGTTAGGAGTCTTGGGACTAAAAGTTATATAAACCTGCTTTAGGGTTCATTGATCACACAAGTGAAGAAATCACAAACTTGCACCCCCAAGACTCCCTCTCCTCTCTCTCTCAGTTTTGTGATCGCCGATCGGTAACCCCAGCCGGCCACTGCCTTCCTCCGCTGGCTCTATTAACTTGTGCTTCCTGAATCACCGGAACCGAACCCCACCATCGATATGTCATCATACACACCGTTACCGCGTCTCCTCGTCCTCCGACCGCCACCGCCGCTTGCTCCACCGTTGTTGTCCACAACCACCACGACACTGCCGCCGGTGTTATCGCCGCCTCCATCCAGCCCCGATCCGGTCGGAACCACCCAGTGGGCTGATAATGTTTGTCGTGGCCGTTACAAGTACCAAAACTTAAACCTATAGCTAGGGTAAGTGGGGTGTCAATCCAGGGGAGTTAGTGGTTACTAGTGATTTAGATTTTTAACTATCTAATATAATTAACTACCTAAATTCAGATTACTGTCACTAATCTGAATTAACCTAAACTAGAACTAAAACTGAATTAACTTAATTTATGAAGCTTGTCATGAATTTATTTTGATTGAGATTGAATGCAATATTAATAAATAAATGATTTTGATTAGAAAAAAGAATTATGAAAGATTGATTACCCAAAGATCCCCGTTTGCTAACTATCACCATAATTCAATTATCGGACTAAGAATACTACATAGATATAGTCCCCAATTACCTATTCAACCTAATAACCTAACACTTATGTAGGCTGCTTAATTCCTGGAGCAAGGGAATCATGAAATATGACGGTTTACGACATTCACGCTAGACGCCGCCCCCTACCAGGTGCGGGGGAGGGTGTAGGACCGGCTATCCGTATCAGTTCCCGAGGCACCAACTAAAAACAAACACACAAGCATTCAAAACGGACATCCAGTCCTTACAATGAAACTTTAGGCCGACTCTGACTGAGGATGCACAGAGCACCTCTTAGCCGACCTGATAGAATCGATAGCCACCGGATATGACCCAGGACTGAACAAACAAGAGATACATTATTACAAGGGAAACATAGTCATAACAGGTCTTCGGAAACAAACATCATTCGTTTATTATACAGAGCCCTATCCATAGTGAAAACAACCATCATAATATTCCAAGTTCAGATTAGATCCACACCTACGCTTGCTTACCTGCAACATAAGTCAATCACACAAAGTCAACAACATACGTTGTTGGTGAGTTGTAACTACCATCATCACATTAACAGTTTTCAACACATACAGATTATGAATTTATCATGCCGCACCCAAGGTCAACACTCAGATACTCTACGAGCACGTTGCGCGTAGCTATACGCCCTCTATGAGTAGTTTTTAAGTTCAACATATAAGTACACATTCCCCCTAGTAAATTAATACTAGAGGATCCGGGTGAATATGGATCGTTCAACTATATCGGCCGCTATAATCCCTTATATGTCTAGTGGTCTCAACCTTAATGACCAGAAAGTCTCTAATGACCCTTACAGGGCATTCTGACTCACAGTGTTCGACAAGATAAGCATAATAGATATAACAGATACATCAGAGCAACCATGTGATCTCAGATAGTTAACTAATGAAGGAAGTCAGAGGACTCACAGCAATGAAGTCAGAAACAGAGTTCAGTAAAGGTTGCAATCCAAGATTCACTAGAATATCCTATCTTCGGTTTCTAACAACCTATCAGGATTATCGTGTAAATACAAGTCACACATGATGTTAACGTGTTCATAAACCATCTTAGGTTCAAAGTACCATGAATTACAGTCACTAGATCAACCGGTTAAGTTTTTGATTCACCTCAAAATCGACCAAACATTCTGTCATTTTCCTTCATAGGCGTACCGCCTGGAAATTTACATTTCTGGGCGGTATGCTTCAATCTGTAGTCTGATTTCTAGATTTCAGTTTCGGGTGTACCGCTTAGCAGGATCAACTACAGGGCGGTACGCTGTAATCTAAAGGTCCGGTTTCTGTTTTGCATTCCTGGGCGTACCGCTCTGCATGCAGAGATGGTGGGCGGTACGCCCCTGCCTGGCCTGACTATTTTGTCTTTTAGTGCAATTTTCACGTTTAGTCATTTTGGGTCAGAATTGTTTGGGGAATCCATAGTGTACCATATTGGGGTTGATTAACCGTCCGTTTGTGGTTTATAATGCGAATCAAAACATAACCCCAACTTCCCGAGCTTTCCATTTATGGTAAATTTCATTGCTTCGACCCCCGTTTCACCCAAGTATCATTAGGGACAAATTTCTTATGGTTAAGTGACCCATTTTCTCATTAGAAACCCTGATCATTTCTGGATTCATATGATCTTTACTTATAAAGTTTCTAATTATAGAAAAATCAACATGCATGCATAAATGGATTGTACCTTGTGGAGATTTCCTTGTACAATCAAACTTTCTGAATCCCTTGCTCCCTTAGGTCTCCAATTCAACTCCCTAGCACAGAATTGGGGCTGCATGTATGATCCATCATCATAACATGAGTGTATGATCTTGTGAAACTCCAAAATGACATACTTATGCACAAATCAAGAGACTCTTACCTTGATTGCTCTTGAATCCAGTTCTCATACACTTTGATCCTTATAGATTGCACATGCAAAGCTGTATCCACAAGCACTAAGGTTGTGAATATGGTTCTTTCTAAGTAAATGAGCAATTTTGGAGAAAATGATAGGAATAATGGCTTACCATTGAAGAGTTGCTCTCCCCCTATGCTCCCAAGGTTTAGAAGTGGACGAACAGAGGTCTGGAAGTCGCCACAGAGAGCCCTTGGCCGGTTATGAGCAAAGAATCACGAGTGTGTAGCTATAAAGGCCAAATTCCTAGTTTTTAACGAACTGAAATCGAGGCGTACCGCCCCAAAATGTCCCAATTGGGGCGTACCGCCCAGATTTTTAGGTAGCGGGTATGCGAAGATCCGATGGGTGCCGCAACCCGACCCGTTTACCATACGGGTCGCGTACCGCCTAGGATTTCCTAATCCTAGGCGTACCGCCTCAAATCATGATTCAGAGATTTTTGAATATTTCTTGTTTGAAAATTCCAGCTCGGATCGTGTTTTAGGTACAAAGGTTACATTCTCTCCCCCTTAAAGGAATTCCACCCCGGAATTCGTTAGGCACTAATGGAATAGTTGGGGGTATTTTCTCCTCATGTCTACTTCAGATTCCCACGTATATTCGGGACCGCGTCTAGCATCCCACTTGACTTTCACCATTGGAATCCTTTTCTTACGTAGCTTCTTTGTGATCCTTTCCATAATTTCAATGGGCTGTTCTGTGTAGTTCAGCTTTTTATCAATTTTGATTTCTTTTAACGGCACCGCAAGAGCTGCATCTACCATACATTTCCGTAGGTTCGATACGTGAAACACGTCGTGGACTCCGCTAAGCTCTTCAGGTAATTCTAACTGATAAGCCACTTCTCCGACTCTTGATATTATCTTGAAAGGTCCGATATATCGTGGACTCAATTTTCCTCTTTTGCCAAAACAAATTATACCCTTCCAAGGTGATATTTTCAACATCACCATGTCTCCCTCTGCAAATTCAAGTGGTCTCCTACGCCGATTTGCGTAGCTCTTTTGTCGGTCCTGAGCGGTTTTAAGCCTTTTACGGATCTCCCTAATCTTTTCTGTAGTTTCCATGATCAGCTCAGGTCCTGTAAGTTGGCCCTCTCCCACTTCAGACCAGCACACTGGTGTTCGGCATTTCCTACCATATAATGCCTCAAACGGAGCCATTTGAATACTGGTATGGTAGCTATTATTATATGAAAATTCAACCAGTGGGAGATGGTCATCCCAACTACCGCCAAATTCTATAACACAAGATCTTAGCATATCTTCCAGGGTTTGAATCGTTCTCTCACTCTGTCCATCAGTTTGGGGATGATAGGTTGTACTAAATTTCAATTTGGTCCCCATTGCTTCTTGAAAACTTCGCCAAAAGTGAGAGGTGAATCTGCTATCTCTATCCAAGATTATGGACTTTGGCACTCCATGCTTCGATATGATCTCGTTTACAAATAGCTTTGACAGTTGCTTTCCATTATAAGTTTCAGTCATTGGTAAGAAGTGGGCAGATTTTATCAAACGGTCCACGACTACCCAAATGGCATCGTTTCCACTTCTAGTCTTTGGAAGCTTTGTCACGAAATCCATGGTAATTTCTTCCCATTTCCACTCGGGAAGTTCTATTCTCTGAAGACAACCGGCAGGTTTTTGATGTTCAGCCTTCACTTGTAAGAAAGTTGGGCATTTTTCTACATAGGCGGCAATTGCCTTTTTCATTCCTGGCCACCAATAATTAGCCCTCAAATTCTGGTACATTTTGTCACCTCCTGGATGAAGCATGTATTTAGACTTGTGAGCTTCTCGGAGTATTACATCACGTAAACCTCCTTCTTTAGGCACCCATATACGTCTACCTAACCTGAGGATGCCATCCGTCTCTTTTGTCAATTTTCTTACAACAGTCATCATCTCATCCCGTTCGACGTTGGAGTCAGCCATCTGTTTCTTTTGTGCTTCAATGATTTCTCCAATCAAATCCATACTTACATCTAATCTCAGAGCTCGAACTCTCAGTGGCTTAACTCTTTCCTTCCTGCTTAATGCATCTGCCACTACATTGGCCTTGCCTGGATGGTATTTGATCTCGTAATCATAATCACTCAGCACCTCCATCCAGCGTCGTTGTCGCATATTTAACTCTTTTTGACTGAACAAATGCTGTAAACTTTTGTGATCAGTGTATACTACAAATTTGGCTCCATATAGGTAGTGTCTCCAAATTTTAATAGCGAAGACTATTGCTCCTAACTCCAAATCATGAGTGGTGTAAATCTTCTCATGCTTTTTAAGTTGTCTAGATGCGTATGCGGTCACTTTATCTTTCTGCATCAGAACACATCCAAGTCCATTGATAGAGGCATCACAGTATACCACAAAGTCTTCGGTACCTTCTGGTAATGAAAGTATAGGAGCAGAGCTTAATTTATGTTTAAGCAACTCAAAAGCGTTGGTGTGCTTAGGCTTCCAATCAAACTTCACATTCTTCTGAGTAATGGAAGTCAATGGTGTGGCTATCTTTGAGAAATCTTGAATAAATCTTCGATAATAACCAGCTAGTCCTAAGAAACGTCGAATTTCGGTAGGACTCTTTGGTTGCTCCCATTTAGCAATAACTTCCACTTTTGCTGGGTCTACTTGAATTCCGGCTTCGCTGACGATGTGACCCAGAAATTGCACTTCTCTCAGCCAAAAGTCGCACTTAGAAAATTTCGCATAAAGTTTCTCGGATCGTAATAACTCTAATATCTTTCTCAGATGTTCACCATGTTCTTCTCGGGTGCGAGAATAAATCAGAATGTCATCGATAAACACAATCACAAACTTGTCGAGGTATGGTTTGCACACCGGTTCATTAAGTCCATGAATATTGCTGGCGCATTAGTTAATCCAAAAGGCATAACCGTAAATTCATAATGGCCATATCTTGTTCTGAATGCCGTTCTCGGAACGTCTTCTTCGCGAACTCTAACTTGATGATATCCGGATCCCAAATCGATCTTGGAGAATTAACTGGCCCCTTGCAATTGATCAAACAAGTCATCAATTCTAGGCAAAGGGTATTTATTTTTAATGGTTACACGATTGAGATCACGGTAATCGATGCACATTCGCATTGTGCCATCCTTCTTATTCACAAAGAGTACCGGTGCTCCCCATGGTGATGAGCTAGGTCTAATGAAACCTTTATCAAGTAATTCCTGAAGTTGATTCTTTAATTCTTGCATTTCTGAGGGTGCAAGTCGGTAAGGTGCTTTTGCTATCGGAGATGTTCCAAGTGCAAGTTCGATTTGAAATTCCACTTGTCGTTTTGGGGGCAATCTAGGTAGTTCATCAGGGAACACATCCGGATATTCCGAGACTATGGGTACCTCTTCCAATTTCTTTTCTCGGGGTGCCTCAACCAGATTTGCTAGATATGCTTGATCACCTTTGCGAATACACTTTCGCGCTTTCAATCTGGAGATTATCCTCATTGGTTTTGTCTTCCTATCTCCAATGATTGTGTGAATCTTTTCGTCTGCAGACTTCAATTCCAACACCTTTTCGGCACAACGAATCTTTGCCTGATGTCGCGTGAGCCAATCCATTCCGAGCACGATGTCGAATTCACTTAATTCCATGGGAAGAAGTTCTAGATCAAAAGAGGTGTTCTCATGTTCTAAACGGCAATCCCTAATTACTTTGGAGATACTAATCTTTTGGCCATTAGCAGTTTCTACAATGTAGGGTATATCTAACTTATATGTCGTACATTTAAGTCTAGGTACACAGGCAGAGGATATAAAACTTCTATTGGCACCAGAATCAAATAGAATGCTAACAATCATGTTATTAACAGAAAACATACCGGAGATCACGTCGTCATTCACATGTGCCTCTTCGGCTGTCATGATATAGAGTCGGGGTTTACCTTTCGAAGTTCCAGTGCCTTTATTCTTATCATCTTTTCCGTTCTTCCTTTGCGGACATTCTAGGCATCTATGTCCTTTCTCCTTGCAGTAGAAGCAGACAACTGGTGCTCTGCACTGCTGATGCGTGTGCCCCGCCTTTCCATAATTTTTACAATTATCTGTCGGTGGTCTCCTGAAATCCCTATCACCATTTCTTCTTCCTTGGTCATTTCTTCCAAATTTACCTCTCCTATTATCCCGCCCTCTGTCACTGAACTTTCTCTTATTTCCAGAAGTATCCACTTTAATTCCAACAGTTCTGATCCATTCATCGGCCTGACTACCCACCAAGATTATAGCAGATGCCAAGGTACTAGGACGTGCAGATCTCACGTCTGCCCTTATTTCAGGGCTTAATCCCCATACAAACCTCCTGACCTTGGATGTTTCTGATCCTGCCATGTGGGGTACCAGATTCAACAACTCATTAAATTTATTGATGTAAGTCATGTAATCAGTTCCGTTCATTCTTAGATTAATAAATTCATTCTCTAGTCTCTCTGCTTCATTTTCTGGAATGAACTTTTCCATGACCATCGCGCGAAAAGCTTTCCAACTCATGCGATAAGCATTCTTCTTCCCAAGTCGACTTAACTCCACTTTCCACCAATTCAATGCTGCTCCCTTGAAGGATTGGGATGCAAATTTCACCATATCCTTGGTGGCACAATCACTAATATCCAAAGCTTCTTCAGTGTCCTCCAACCAATTAACGGAATCAGTGGCTCCCTTATCTCCTCTGGATATACTGGGTTTACAGGCCATATAGGTCTTGTAGGAACATCCTCTTTTCTCCTCATTCTCTATCTTACGTTCTTTACTCCTAGATCTTTTTCTGTAGCGTTTCGGACGATCTTCATGGTCAGGACTGCGACTCTGACGGTTTCGGCTCCTACTGTGAGCTGAACGAATCAGTTCTAGACTCAGCTGTTTGTGATCGAGACCTTGCAGACCCTTTGGATCCGGGGATGGCAGTTTTGCTTCTTGGTGATTCGCTAGATCTTTCTGAACCCACGTGCGTCTTTCCTTGCCTTTTCTCCTTAGCAACCAACGAAGGCAGCGCCTTTGAAATTCCCTGAGCTATAAGCTCCTGGAGTCTCTCTTCCTGCTCCCTTTGTCTCAGTTGTTTAGACGTGAGAGGTTCTCTCATTTTACTGTGAACGGAGTGATCATCACGATCATCTTCCCCATCGTAATCATCTTGACGGGTTTTGCTCGTTCCTGCTTTCGACATTTTGCTGAAAGCAATACCAGATTGACAGATTAACATACATTTGACTTAGTTGACAGGTATTTGTAATCAGAGTTTATATTCCTTTACACAATCTAGTGTCATAAGGAACGTTATAAACATTGGGTTGTTGCACTCCTTTGGGCTTTCCGGATCACCATCTTGTGGTTACCGACATAGTTTACCATGTTATGACTATGATCAGAGTGAAATCACATACACACAAGTACTTAGGGGTGGTCTATTGAACCAAACCTCCTAAAATCACTATGTATTCTGACTTAACATTACTATAATACCCAAATATTATAGATAACATCAAACAAACATTTATTCCACAATGATCACACAAACGTGTTAGCGGTTCAACCGCTTTACAAAGCAAGGCACACACACAAACCATACTCAAACAAAGTTTCACAACAGAACATACAATACATAACATGCTTATTTATTAGACACGACACACGAGATTTCCATCATCACGGTTCACACTAGTTTCCATACTTTTAATCCTTGCGTCTTCCAAACGACGTCAGATGCTTGATGTGGGATGACACCTTCTTAGCTTCTTCTGCCATTTTCTTTTCCTTCTTCAACTGTTTCTCTAGTCTTTTGGCTAAAGCCTTATTTTCTTATCTGAGAGCGTTGATTACCGGGGAGTTAGGTCCTGAATGATCCGCATATGGGGTTGGGGCAAAAACTGGGCCTGATCCTGAAAAAGATGATCTTGGTAGATCCTGATATGATCCATACGGAGCATATGGGTAGACAGAGGGTGGAAAATGCATGTAGGACTGCTGCATGGGTGGAGAAGTCGAGTACTGATATGGTTGTGGCGGATAAAACGATGGCTGTGGTGGATAATACGGCATACCCGTGGCATAAGGTTCCTGAACAGGAGTTGGATACATGTTAGGCTGCTGATAAATGGATTGCTGCTGAAATCCAGGTGGCTACTGAAATGAAGAACTCTGATGGTAGGCAGGTGGCTGCTGATATGCAGATGGTGGTTGACTGTTAGATCTTAGTAACTGGGGAAAACTGTAACGTTCAGACACGGGTTGGCTGCTCTGGCCCTACATCATTGCAGCTAGATATGGGTCCCTAATGTCGTTTGCCAAAGCTACGATAGGATCCTGTATTGGGACATCCACAAAGTTCCCCATTTGAGGAAAAGTTGCAATGGGATCGTGTTGCATAGGAACCGATTCCTCGGGTCCTTCTTCAACATTTGCTGCATAAGCTGGGGAAGCATACACATGCTGGGAGTGATGCTCTGAGTGATCGCTTACCGTGTGACCTGCTGATACTGCAATTACTACCTGTGGAATGGTCTCGTCAGCATCTTCTTCGGGTTCCTCCTCGGGGTCTTCTTGGTCCGTCTCTACATCGCGAGCATTCCATTCCGATGGTGCAATGTGAATAGTGTGGCTTGGACGCATCGACATCCTTGGTTTGGTACTTCTTTTCTTAGGAGGCTTTGGTACGTCCGTAGTCGATGCCGCCGGTGATGGAGTCTTCTTTCGAGTAGGCGCGGTAAAGTATCCTGAAAGGTCAGGGCTCATCGGTGGTACGGGTTGACTTGGTCCACCTTCATCTTTCTTGTTCCTGCTACTTTTGCTGCTTCCACTGTTCTTGCTGCCGGATTTTGAAGATTTTGTAAAGTTCCACATCTTTCTCGGAGGTACCTGTGAATGTAATTTTAATTTACAATGGAATATATATATATATATATATATATATATATATATATATATATATTTATACAAACATTTCCGTGCACTCCTAAAATTTCTTCAGCTTATTTCATGCTAAATTCCATCCATTGCTTTCACTAGTGTACACATAAAATAACCATCGGTATCCACGTGTCCATTAGACTCGTCATATCATGAGGTACCTGTGGGTAAAAATGACAGCGTGCACTTTCTACAATTATTACTGACCTTACATCATGCTATGAGTAACCTAATATACCAGTTTCAACTTAGGTTAACACTTATTGCGGAAGACCATTAGCATCAATGTGTCTGTTAGGGTTCACCGAGTCTTAGTGCACCTGTGGGTAGGAATGGCAGTTTGCAAGGCTGTAACTTCTACCGACCTTACACTAAACCTCGATTACTCTAACATACAAATTTTCAGCCTAGATCACAAATTGGTTCATGCAATACTTAGAGGTCCAACTAGGTTCAAGCTTAGGGGCTCTAAGAACGCCTAATTTACTGGAACCTTTGGCTCTGATACCAACCTGTCACACCCCCCTCCGCCGCCCCCTGCCATGTGCGGGGGAGGGTGTGGGACCGGCTATCCATATCAGTTCCCGAGGCACCAACTAAAAACAAACGCACAAGCATTCAAAACGGACATCCAGTCCTCACAGTGAAACTTTAGGCCGAATCTGACTGAGGATGCACAGAGCACCTCTTAGCCGACCTGATAGAATCGATAGCCACCGGATATGACCCATGACTGAACAAACAAGAGATACATTATTACAAGGGAAACATAGTCATAACAGTTCTTCGGAAACAAACATCATTCGTTTATTATACAAAGCCCTATCCATAGTGAAAACAACCATCATAATATTCCAAGTTCAGATTAGATCCACACCTACGCTTGCTTACCTGCAACATAAGTCAATCACACAAAGTCAACAACATACGTTGTTGGTGAGTTGTAACTACTATCATCACATTAACAGTTTTCAACACATACAGATTATGAATTTATCATGCCGCACCCAAGGTCAACACTCAGATACTCTACGAGCACGTTGCGCGTAGCTATACACCCTCTATGAGTAGTTTTTAAGTTCAACATATAAGTACACATTCCCCCTAGTAAATTAATACTAGAGGATCCGGGTGAATATGGATCGTTCAACTATATCGGCCGCTATAATCCCTTATATGTCTAGTGGTCTCAACCTTAATGACCAGAAAGTCTCTAATGACCCTTACAGGGCATTCTGACTCACAGTGTTCGACAAGATAAGCATAATAGATATAACAGATACATCAGAGCAACCATGTGATCTCAAATAGTTAACTAATGAAGGAAGTCAGAGGACTCACAACAATGAAGTCAGAAACAGAGTTCAGTAAAGGTTGCAATCCAAGATTCACTAGAATATCCTATCTTCGGTTTCTAACAACCTATCAGGATTATCGTGTAAATACAAGTCACACATGATGTTAACGTGTTCATAAACCATCTTAGGTTCAAAGAACCATGAATTACAGTCACTAGATCAACCGGTTAAGTTTTTGATTCACCTCAAAATCGACCAAACATTCTGTCATTTTCCTTCATAGGCGTACCGCCTGGAAATTTACATTTCTGGGCGGTACGCTTCAATCTGTAGTCTGATTTCTAGATTTCAGTTTCGGGCGTACCGCTTAGCAGGATCAACTACAGGGCGGTATGCTGTAATCTAAAGGTCCGGTTTCTGTTTTGCATTCCTGGGCGTACCGCTCTGCATGCAGAGATGGTGGGCGGTACGCCCCTGCCTGGCCCGACTATTTTGTCTTTTAGTGCAATTTTCACGTTTAGTCATTTTGGGTCAGAATTGTTTGGGGAATCCATAGTGTACCATATTGGGGTTGATTAACCGTCCGTTTGTGGTTTATAATGCGAATCAAAACATAACCCCAACTTCCCGAGCTTTCCATTTATGGTAAATTTCATTGCTTCGACCCCCGTTTCACCCAAGTATCATTAGGGACAAATTTCTTATGGTTAAGTGACCCATTTTCTCATTAGAAACCCTGATCATTTCTGGATTCATATGATCTTTACTTATAAAGTTTCTAATTATAGAAAAATCAACATGCATGCATAAATGGATTGTACCTTGTGGAGATTTCCTTGTACAATCAAACTTTCTGAATCCCTTGCTCCCTTAGGTCTCCAATTCAACTCCCTAGCACAGAATTGGGGCTGCATGTATGATCCATCATCATAACATGAGTGTATGATCTTGTGAAACTCCAAAATGACATACTTATGCACAAATCAAGAGACTCTTACCTTGATTGCTCTTGAATCCAGTTCTCATACACTTTGATCCTTATAGATTGCACATGCAAAGCTGTATCCACAAGCACTAAGGTTGTGAATATGGTTCTTTCTAAGTAAATGAGCAATTTTGGAGAAAATGATAGGAATAATGGCTTACCATTGAAGAGTTGCTCTCCCCCTATGCTCCCAAGGTTTAGAAGTGGACGAACAGAGGTCTGGAAGTCGCCACAGAGAGCCCTTGGCCGGTTATGAGCAAAGAATCACGAGTGTGTAGCTATAAAGGCCAAATTCCTAGTTTTTAACGAACTGAAATCGAGGCGTACCGCCCAGATTTTTAGATAGCAGGTATGCGAAGATCCGATGGGTGCCGCAACCCGACCCGTTTACCATAGGAGTCGCGTACCGCCTAGGATTTCCTAATCCTAGGCGTACCACCTCAAATCGTGATTCAGATATTTTTGAATATTTCTTGTTTGAAAATTCCAGCTCGGATCGTGTTTTAGGTACAAAGGTTACACACCATATCATCCGAGACTGTGTGTTAGAACTTTCGGGTCAAAAGCTAAGTGTTGATCTACTGTCAACTACATTAGGAAGCTTTGACGTGATAACAGAGATAGATTGGTTGTCTGCTAATCATGCGGAGATAGTTTGTCAAGAGAATATCACCCGTGTTCCTCTTCCTAGTGGTGAGATTTTATCTGTACATAGAGAAAAGAGCGGAACCGTTACTGGAATCATATTATTCTTAAAGGTGCAAAAGTGTTTGCGGAAGGGACACACTGCTATTCTTGCTCATGTTATTGAGAAGCCAAGTGAGGAGCCTAGTATTGAAGATATTCCAGTTGTCCAAGATTTTCAGGACGTGTTCCCTGAAGATTAGCTAGGTCTTCCTCTCCACCATCAGGTTGAGTTTCAGATTGATTTGGCACCAAGGGCAGCACCGATTTCCCGAGCACCTTATCTTTTAGCGCTGAATGAACTTCAGGAGTTTTATACTCAACTAAAATATCTGCTGGAAAAGGGATTTATTAGGCCGAGATCATCGCCCTGGGAGCACTAGTTCATTTGATGAAGGAGGAGGATGGGACGTTCCGTACGTTCTTCGACTATCGCGAATTGAACAAAGTTACTGTGAAGAACCATTATCCCCTCCCTCTAGTAGAAGATTTGTTTGATCAACTTCAGGGATTCAGTTTCTACTCCAAAATTGATTTGATGTTTGGGTACCATCAGTTGAGCATCTGGGTAGACGATATATCCAAGACTTGTAGGTGGTTCTGATCGACTAAACCTCTAGTTGAAGCTCACTTGAATCATCGACAGCTATAATCGAGCTATGATGAAATAACGATGATGATAACACAATTGAATGAGTAGAAACTTGAAGAACAAGCATGAAGTCAAGTCTATTCGCTGATTTAATTATCACCAAAAGATTCACCGGAGAGAGATACCTACTTGTATCTCGATCCAGGAGAGTTACAAAGCAAAATACAAATGACCGACTTAACAAAACTCTAAACAGGCACCATATATATACC
Organism: Deinandra increscens subsp. villosa; assembly: GCA_039602395.1. Lineage (NCBI taxonomy): Eukaryota > Viridiplantae > Streptophyta > Magnoliopsida > Asterales > Asteraceae > Deinandra > Deinandra increscens. Next base: position 49,021,234 of record JBCNJP010000007.1, on the reverse strand, counting down.
CATAAGATCTGCGAAAAGTCTACACACTTTTCGCAAATTTTATGATGAACTTTTTGCACAAACATAACTCCATATAACAACCTAAAATTCTGAGCGAACAATCTTCCCCAAGGTTGTTGCATATGGTTGAACTATGGTGTAGCAGCATTTTACATTTTTAAACTTTTGAAAAGTAGAAAGGATCGGAAATCTTTGTTTGTTTCTTTTTGTAGTATTGGACTTGTTTCTTCAAAATATCAATTTCACTTGTTGGCTTATATCCTTCTCTTTCATCTCCTTAATTTCATCATCTTTTTTCCTTAAAAGTTGATGCAGTTCATAAATTTTCTCCTACATGTCATTTATGCTTTCCACTTGAGCACCTTTAAGTTTCTTGCTTTCTTATGCAAACTGAAAAGTCGATCTATCAAACATGTTATCTGTTTGAGATTCATAAAGAGTTCCGGATTTTTGAGTTATACACAGTATTATCATCTTCAGATACTGATAAGGAATAGTTGATAGAATTTGTTGAATCTTTGCTAAGACTCAGATCTTCATTTACACTTTCTTGATCTATATCAGAGGTAGTTTCATCATTTTCATGTTCAGAGATACTTCCAACCTTTTCATCATCTTCATTATTTTGATTTTATGGATTGATCATCCAGTCGAAAAGTGGAATAACTATTTCGTCAAACTTACTTTTAGCTAGAATCGACTTTATTGAGTTGAAGATAGAGTTATCTATTTTAGAAAGTATCAGAAGTTTAGCATCCTTTCTTAAATTGGGAATTTGAGACTTAATGATGATTTTTAAAAAATCTGGGGGTATAGGAGAAATTGCTTCACATTTCTTCCACCGACATGTAGATTGATCATCTTGTCAAAAACCATTTTTGAATGATTATACTTTCTTCTGGTGCACAAAGAGGCGATAGAAGAAGCACTCTTGTGAATAACCCATACTTTCAAAGATATTAAGAACAAAATTCTTCTCTATTTTGGTTGGGAGATGATGTTCATCATTGAAATGAAGAGCACTTCTAACCATTTGCTTAGTAATTCTTGAAGGTTGATCCATGACAGTTGCAGAAACAGTAAACTCATTATTTATTTCACTTAATACAACAGAGCTCCAGAAGTCTATAATAATTTGTTCATATATTTCAATGTTTTCAGAGATAACAAAGCAGATGTCAAAAGATGTGAGAAAATCATTAATTTGATGAAATTCTGGAGCATCCTTTTGAGCTTTATCTAGCAAGGTAACAGTATTATGCTTACGATCAAATTTTAACTCCGTGATAGTTACTAGTGAGTAATAAAAAAATTAACTATAAAAGATTTGAGAAAATTTTTGAGAATTTCTATAATTTTTTCGCAAATCTTACAGATTTTATCAGTGAAACAAATAAACGATTTTTGCAAATTAATGATTTCGCAATTTTCAAACGAATTTTATTCAGAATTTTTATGAATCAACAACTAAAACGCGATGTTTCATTATTCATGAATATCTTCACAAAAAGCCATTGCCTCAACATGTCACAGAAGGATCTTTTGACCTCAGATTCAACAAAGAAACATTGAAGACACGGATAAGAGTAAAAATAGATAAACATTAAAACACAAAACCCATAACTAAAATTGCACAAAAGCAAGATTCAAATTCATATAGATGAGTTTTAAAGAAAGACTCTAATAGATATGCAGACAAATGTTAGAGCATGAAATGGTTCGACGAAATGGTTCGACATGTGATGTATCAAAGTGGGTTGAAAAATGAAGAATACATACCAACGAACTGGATAACGAACTGTGGATTCGTTACTAATGAACAGGACAGTTCGTCATTGTTTAAGTTTGTTATCAGCATGTGTAGTATAAATACTTACATGTTGTGTAACTCTTAGAACTGCTATGATCTTTAGTGTACTAGTGTGTGTTTCTAAGGTGTATTCTCTGAGTGTTCCAGATTGTAATTGTTGTTCTTCTCTGATCAATAAAAATCATTGAAATAGCTAGATTGAGTAGACGATCCACCGCTTAGGCACTTACAAGTGGTATCGGAGCTTTAGATTCATTGTACTGATCATTTCCAACCAATTTTTCGATTTTCAGATCTGTTTCATATCGGTTTTTGGTAAACCGGATTGTTTTAGCTTTCGTTCAATCATTTCTATCGCGTTTCTAGTGTCAATTTTGATCCTAATTCAATTCTTTCAGTTGAATCTTGTCTACTGCTGAAAATCTCCTATTAAAACGTCCAAAATAACGAAAATCAGATACAAAATGTTTCACTTTGTTGAGTTGGTTTGATCTGGTCCAGTTTGTTGACATAACTGCCATGAACTCACAGTTCATTACACAGTTCGTAACTCAGTTCGTTGTCCACTTCGTAACTCAGTTCGTGTCTTAGTTAATTGATCAGTTAGTTGCTTAGTTAGTGATTAAGTTCGTGATTCGGTTTGTTGCTCACTTTGTTATTCAGTTAGCGACTCAATTCGTTGCTCACTTTGTTATTCAGTTAGTAATTCAGTTCATTTCTCACCTCGTTACTCAGTTAGTGACTCACTTCGTTGATCACCTTTTTACTTAGTTCGTATCTCACTTCGTGACTCAGTTTGTTGACAAAATTTCTAATTTTCAAAAATGGTTGATTACTCCGCGATGGCCGCCGTTCAAACATAAATGCAAGCTTTACTTAACTTTGACAAGGAAATCGGAACACGCCAGAAAGTTCCTAAGTTGTTGAAGCTTGAAGATTTCTTCTCATGGCGTAAACGGTTTGAGGCATATGTTGGTACGAATGACGTGGATATCTTGATTCCAATAGAAGAAGGGCATACATATCCATTACAAGTCGATGGTCACCCAAAGCTTCATCGTAGTATTCACCTGATGCAATGGCTAAATACCAAGCAGATCGAAAGGCTTATGTTGTACTAACAATGGCATTACCTAAAGAACTCTTACATCAATTCAGTGATTGTTATTCAGTAAAAGAGTTGTGGGCATTGATTAAACATTGTGAGGGAGATGAGCAATACAAGAAAAGCAAGCAAAAGGTTGTGAAGAAAGAATTTGAAAACTTTCATCATTTTCCAGATGAAAGTGTTATTAATCTGATCTCTCAATTTTCACATCTTATTATAGTGAGCTTGCATTAGTAGTTCTGTTACAAAATATGCTACTGATAAAAAGGAGAAGTTGTTGGAAGCATTACCTAAAAAGTGGGAAAATTTTGTTTTGATTCTCACAAGGGATAAGGATTATCCAAATATGACTTTTAATAGTTTGGTTGAGCAATTACAAGCTCATGATCTTAAAAATTCAGTTCATAAATCTATGATAGCTTCAATTCAAAATCCGGCAATTTATCATGGCAAAAATTCTTCATCCATCAATGCAAAGATATCAAATTTGGTTCCTTCTACTGTTTGTAAACACGATTTGTCCCGATCTAGTGATTTGTACACCGAATTTGGATTGAAAGTTTACCGAAAACTAAGAATACGAAGAACACATAATCAAATAAATAAAACTCGTTGTATAGCTCTGATTGATCAAGATTACAATGATATGAACTCAAGAATGTGTATGTAGTCAAGAAACACGATCAAAAGCTCCTCCTATAAAGATTGAATCTCAGAGAATAACAATGGAGGTTTTGTTGGTATTTTCAGTTCTTTTCAAGTGTGTTCTTGTGTTTTTCTCAGTTGCTAACCAACCAATCCATATATATAGTAATCAATGGTACGCTGGCTTCCTCCTTTGGTCCGTTGATGTCAATTTCTGGTTTGTACCATCCTTCTTCTAATGGGTTTGATGAACAGTAATATGAATCTCAAATGTGAGATTCATATAATATATACATTTGACACAACTAAAACCCTTCAACTATTGAAGATTGACACAAACTACCCTATACAAGATTTAACTATCCTAACTAACCTAACATCACTAACACAAGTAACGGTGATACACACACGTCACACAGAAAATGCTTTAACAGACTCCCCTTGACGTGTGCTGTATCAGATCTTCAAGCTCTTTGAATATGTTGTTAGTTGATGTAGGGTAGGCATGTTAGAAACAAGACTGAGTCGATTGAACCATTTTTGATAGTATCCTTTGTGGCTAAAGTAATAAACTCTTTGACAGCTTTGCAACCATGCTTGATATCCATTCTGAGATGTGTATTCGAGAGACTTTAATCTTTTTAACCTGCAACCTTCAGGAGGCAGAAGTTGCAATTTTTCTTTTTCCAATCATAACTTTAATCTTAGAAAAAAATCTCCTTTGGAGAACGAAGATATTTTGAAATCAATTTTGAAAATTTGATGCATCGCGTGTCGATCAGATCAAAAACAAATAAGAAAGAAAATATTTTTGTATTTTACAAAGTTTATGTCAAAACACACCTAAAATCTTTTTGGATTTTCTGAAACTGGAACATAAATGCAATACAAAATTAAAGTCTATTTTTGATTTCCGTGGGAAAGATTGCGACGTGAGATCATATCAGTCATAACGCATCTAGCACATTTCAATTTCGACTTAGTCAGCATGTAGGCAAAGATGATAGCAGATACAATAATTTCTTATTTATTTCAGCATGCATAAATCAAATTTTATAGCTTTCTGATATATTAGAAGGTATATTTTTCAAGCACTGATAACATGGTCCTCACGCTTTTCAGAGATATCGACAATTCATCATTTTTCAAGCTAAGCCATATTATGCATATATTTTTAATCATACAAATATTTGTGCTTGCTTTATAGAATTCATTTTTCCAGAGATATAACTATCCATTGTGTGTCATGCAAAAAGAAAGCAGAATGTTAAATCGTCTACCTTAAGGTCGATCTTTCGATACGCAGATAAGGCCTCGGATTTAACAAAATAAGAAAAATAAAACAAATTTAAGTTGTATAATTCAACAACAATCAGGTCGGTCTTGTGGACACGCAGAGAAAGTCCGATGAATTATACGAAACACCAAGAAAAATAAAGCAAAACGTCAAACGAACAACGAATAGGTCGATCTTTCGATACATAGAGAAAGTCCGATCGTTTGACAAAATAAAGAAAATCAAACAAGTTTAAATCTTTCAAAAGAACGCATGCATACACAAGGATATCTCTTATTCTATTTTTGCAGATTTATCACCCGATACTCATCAAGATGATAAACCATAGTTATCAGGCAAGCATTATCTTGATATCATACTTGCATATATCAGATTTGTCATGCACATCACACATATCAAGCAATAACCTACAGCCTTTACATCTACTTTATCCATGGCAGATAACGTATATGCTGATGTACCATCATTTCTCACATAGTCGGATCAATTTCTCATTTTTAATTGATTTTTTTTCATTTTTCTATTTTTTTTATTTTTCATTTTCTCCTCCTTACATGAAAAACACGCTATTTTTTGCTTTTTCAAATATTCTCCCCCTAAAATTCAACAAACTCTATTTTTTTTTGAATTTTCTAAAATTTTTCTCCCTCTAAAAATATACGAAAGAAAGTAAAAGGAAAGAAAATAAAATTAATCGACCAACACGGATACCTCGAATTTTTAGATTTTGAAAAATCATTTTTCTCAAAACTTTTGTGAAATTTTAACTCTGTGAAGCGCTAACTTAAGCAAAATACTCCACTATCTGCAACCGCGTAATTGCTAATAGGTCTTCTTGAAGTACGTGCACACAACCTCAAACAATGTTTAGTTAAATACGGGAACCTAAACCGGCTTGGGTTGTCCTGTATCTTCAACATAATCGTTTCCGGCCGAGGTTGCCATTTTCTGTTTCCACGAACGAAATGGTTTTGATGATTTTGCCCGATGCGAATCTGAACCATTGAAAAACTTTGACATGTTGGAAACAATATTCAACAACTCACCAACTAATATTTTCTTAGATTTTAAGATGTTGTCGATGCCCATAATATGAAAACTCATTTGAGTAAGGCATTTCAAAATCATTATTGAAAAATTGTTTTCTTTTTCAAAATTGTTTTGGTTTGGAAAATTGTGGGAAATCATCATCAAAATGTAAAGTTTTACCAACAAACGGCTTCTTGGTAGTTGACTTTCATTGATGATTCTAATGTCGCTTGACTGGTACCTCATTGAGAATCAGTGAATCAGATGATGATGATTGATTTGAACCACGTGAAAATTTTCGTCGAATAGCACAATCACGAATAATATGGCCCGTCCTGTTGCATTAAAAGCAAGCTATTTCATCGACCTTCTTAGGTGACATGGATTTTGTGGACTTTAAAGAAAAATCACTCTCTTGAAGCTCTAACTTAGAATTCTTCTTTGGCATAAATTCAGCATTCCTAGCACTAACTTTCTCATCTTGAACATCATTTAAAATTTCATCCATTTTGCTGACAAACTCCTTTTGCCTTAATGTAATTCTCTCAGAAAGTTTAAGCGATGTATCAGAAGATGAATTTTTAGTCTGATCCACCATTGATTCTTCATGCATTGTGTCATTTTTGTTCTCAAAACCCAAACCTTTCTTTTTATAACCAGGTAGCTTTGAAAGTTTGGCTTGAGAATTCGATTCTCCTTTTATCATCGTAGCAACTCTGGTAAACGAAGCCTTAATTTCCTTTAGATTGTTTGTTTTGAGCAAAGTTTCATCAATTCTCTCCTTAGACGAAATTTTATTAACCTTCTCACCAACTTCCTCATCATACACCTTTTTTTTTTAAAAGAAGTAGAAGCTGAACAAAATGTTGACGTTGTTCCTCCTTCAAGCTTCTGCTTCTCAAACTTTGACTTCTTCTTCTTTTCTGAAACATGATTTGCAAACTTTGAATAATCATGCAATTCATCAAGTTTTCTTTTAAGATTTGAAATCACTGTTTGTCCTCAGCAAATCTTTTGTTAACCATGTCTAACTCAACTCTAAGCTTCTTTACTTCTTCTTCTTTATGCATGAATTTGATATTCAATTCAGACATATCATCTTCAAATGATCTGATTGATGGAGTAGAAGGAAAATTTTGTGGGGAAGGAACGTCAGAATAATCAACTTCTTTATGAGCATTGAACATAAAACTAATTGTGGAAGGCGAATTTCGATAACCATCTAACTTCCTTTGAAGTTCCAAAATCTCAATTTGAGCTTCATCAAACTGCTTTCGACACATAGCTTGTGAATCTGCCAATTTTTTTTTACATTGAATAAGTTCCTCGTACTTACAATCAAGCTTAATCTTTTGATTTCTTATGAACGCATGTTCCTTAGTTAACTCCAATTTTGTATCTGTCCACCTCTTTTTATAAATCTCAACATTTTCCTTCAACAATGTATTCTCATCTATCTACCTAGTCTTTACATCAAGCAATTATGTGTTGTCTTCTTGATGACGAAGTTCTTTATCAGCAAGTTCAACACAAGTCTTTTGAAGTGCATCATATTTTTCTTTCAAAATCACACTTTTAGAATAAAGTGCATCGAAGTCTTCAGTAACTTCTTTCACCGCATGTTTACAAATCTCCAAATTCTCTTTTGTAATTTTGCACTCTTCAATTAACAAACTCTTTTCCTTTCTTAAATTTTCAATTTGTTTCTGACAGATTTGCTCATTGTCAATCTCTTTTCCAGATTCAGTTGTTTCTGCATCACTCACATTTTGCTTTTATTATATTCTCAACATCAGCACATTCCTGAGCAAGAGCATCCCATACCTCTTTTGAAGTTTTATACCGTTTGAATTGCCAAAAGATCTCTTTAGATAATTCCATCATCAAAGCATAATAAGCTATCTTCTCACTATCATAATATTTAACCTCATATTCGGTCATTCTTGATAAGAACTTTGGAGGTGGTACTTTTTTACCCGGATTATTTAGAACAGGAAACTCATATTCATCTTGAATTGATTTCCAGACATATTCACCTAATGTACCCACCACGAAGTCTGCAAATTTATATTTCCAATTGCAATAATCATCCAAAAGAAGAAGCATTGAAACTTCGCTTTCAATCAGCTGAAACTTTCCAAGAGAATAATATGAATAAACACCAGCCATCTTCTCTTAATCACAACAATAAAGCACAACCTTTCACTTTTGAACCGGGATACGTGAATCACCAAAAATTGTCTGATCACCCCGTCAAATATGAAATCTTCGTTTGATTGGAGACAACTTTGAATATCTTCTTAAATGTATAACTTTTGTGTCACAAATTGCTTGATGAATGACCTCTTTAAATAACCTCAATAGTAATCAACCTTTCTTCTTAACACCAAAACACCCTTTTAATCATCGTCTTTAAAATCCCATCAAAGATAAATGTTATGTCACAATTTCTTTAACTAATCAGGAGCAAGTTTATTCCTTTTGAAGCACCAAAATTTAGTTCCTTCTTCTCAAAAGTATATTTTTTTTCTTTTTTTTTAACTTGAGAATGAAATATCACATGAGATTCAGAAGGCTGCGAATGACACTTTTGAGATGACCGAATAAAATTTAAACAGTATGTAAACATTGAGGATCTAAATGAAACTTTTCATTTCATACGTACGTATGAAAGTTAATATGAGTTATAAATTTCAATTGATCACAACTCTTGTAAAACTAATCGAAACACAAAATTGAAGATACGGTTGTGATCGAAATTAAAAAATGGTTCAAACTAGATGCATTGTTGATATGTTTCAGTGAAGATCTGAAAAACTGAAATCGAACACGGTGCGACGGAAATGTGATCTAAGATATGCGATCTGAATTCTTAATCAATTGTGATTCTGACAATACCAGTGAGTTCGCAAAGATGTACCTAATTCAATGAAACCAAATTTCATACAAATTGGCGAAGATTTGAAAATCTTATGAAATAACCAGAAGGTATCGTGAAGATGACGCTGTGAGTTTTTTTTTTCTCTGAATGATAAACACTTCAAATGCAATCAAACCAAGACTGAATGTTCCAACTGAATTAGAAATAGATCACAGAGACATGTAATCAAGATTCCATCAATCTCAACAGTGATGAACATAGTTCTGGCCAACCAGTCTCAGAATATCCGGCGTACCAGTTTTTTAGAAACTCCGACGAACCACCAATTTTAGAAACACCCGGCAAACCAATTTTGAACTAGAAATCGCACTAAAACAATCACCGGTGAACCAGAAAATGGTTACACCGAACCAATCCGCCGGAGAACAGAATTTTCCGGCGAAGTTCGTTTTTCCGGCGAAAACGCAGTTTTTTTCAAACTGCGATAACTCTCTCAATTCTTAACGAAAATTACTTCTGTAAGTTGATATAGATTCGTATGAACAAGACGAACAAAACTAGCACCATTGTTGTACTATTTTGATTTGATTTTCAGGCTTGAAAATAAACTCCGGCGAACTAATGTGAATTCCAAATCTGAAAGTTGATCAAAAGTCGGTGAAAATTGATTATGCTTGTTGCTATAGCTTCCACTGATCAATTAGAACCTGCACAAACCAACATTAAGCAGAAACAACAACGAATTGAGATATTACCATTGAAGATATCGTGAAGAACAATGAAGATGAACACAGTTCTGTGATTGTCGAGTTTTTATCAAATCTCCACCAAAATTGTTTATGAAACAAGCTATAGATTCGTATTGATATGATAAAATGACAGATGTCGATCAAAAACTCAAAAACAATCTAATTAAAGTCTGATTTCAGATTCAAAGATTGAGAAGTTTGACTTGATAAAGTCAAACCAAAACGAATTTGATCAAATTGAAGCCGATATCGATCCAAAAATTGTGTAGAATCACGCCTGGATTGCTCTGATACCAATTGTAAACACGATTTGTCCCGATCCAGTGATTTGTATACCGAATTTGGATCGAAAGTTTACCGAAAAATAAGAATACGAAGAACACATAATCAAGTAAATAAAACTCGTTGTATAGCTCTGATTGATCAAGATTATAATGATATGAACTCAAGAATGTGTATGTAGTCAAGAAACACGATAAAAAACTCCTCCTATAAAGATTGAATCTCAGAGAATAACAATGGAGGTTTTGTTGGTACGTTCGGTTCTTTTCAAGTGTGTTCTTGTGTTTTTCTCATCAGCTAACCAACTAATCCATATATATAGTAATCAATGGTATGTCGGCTCCCTCCTTTGGTCCGTTGATGTCAAATTCTGGTTTGTACCATCCTTCTTCTAATGGGTTTGTTGGACAGTAATATGAATCTCAAATGTGAGATTCGTATAATATATACATTTGACACAACTAAAACCCTTCAACTATTGAAGATTGACACAAACTACCCTATACAAGATTTAACTATCCTAACTAACCTAACATCACTAACACAAGTAACGGTCATACACACACGTCACACAGAAAATGCTCTAACACTGCTCCAACTACTACTTTTGTAGCTGGACTTGATTCTGGATCATCTAGTGGATGTCATGTGCACGTTTCGAGTAGTCCAAGTCAATCGGGTTTATCTGCCAATACACATGATCAATATGTGGCATTGGTTTTTGCCTTAATTACTTCTGGATATGGGCTTTTGACTGGTAGTGTTAGAAATGCCAAGCTGACCAATGAAGAATTTGATCAAATAGATGCTGATAATCTAGAATATATGGATTTATTTGGTAGTCTGCAATGTTGACACGAAGAGTCAAGAACTACATTAGGAAGACATGGCAGAGAAATGGCATTTCGGGCAAAATAAACAAGGTATGGATAAAAGTGGGTGTAATGTTCAAGTGTAAAAGTTATGGACACTTTGCTAGAGAATGCATGAAAGACGGAGACAAGAAGGATGAAAAATCAAAGGAAACTAAGGCATTACTTGCTAATTTGAATGCTTATATGACTTCTCGACCACAACAAGTTCATGAATATATGATAGAATATGATTCTGAATATGATGATTCTACTATTTTCAAGAGTAATTTAGGTTTTACAAATAGTAATCAAGCAATGATTTCAGCTATTTTATCATCAGATTAATCTGCTTCTAATTTTGTAAGAAATTATGCCTAAGCTGTTACAATGTGAAAATTAGTAGATCATGAAACAAGACTTTGAGGGTTATGTATATGATCATTTTAATGATTTTCTATAAGTTTGAGACAAAGACTCTGATGGGCCTACAGATACTCTTGGTACTCCGCTTCAATTCAGGAAATTCTCATCGGATGCCAAAACAAGATTTGAATTAGAAGTAAAGGCATTCAATTTGTTGAAGAGTGCATTGTCACGTCTAATTTACAATCAGATGAGAATGTATACCTCCACACATAGTCTTTGGAAAGCTGTTCAAGAATTGTGTGAAACTGGAAAGTTAACTGATGTCATGGCAAACATACAAAATTGTGGATCCCTCAAGATGTAAACATTGTCTGGCTACTGATACAGTTAATGATCAACTTGTACAAGAGAATGAGGTGTTAGGAAAAAGATGCAGTGATGCTAAAGATAATTTGAAAATTTACAAGGAAAAGTTTGGAAGGTATGAAAAGGAATTGTTGGTCGAATGTGACAAGGTGAGGTTGCGAAAATATGAATATAATATACTTTCTGAGTGGCTTTTTGAAGTTGAAAAGAAATTAGTTGTTGCTTAAACTGAAATTTCAGATAAAGAAGTTGATCTTGCTGCTTTAAAGAGGCAGGTTGAGAACAAAAAATTGTCTGAAGCATTTACAAATTATCTTTACAAGTCTACTTCAAATTCTGAATCTGGATTTCATACCGTTCTTACTCCTACGATTATCACTAATTCCACATCTAGTGATCAATTACCAGAACCGGAGTTTGATTATTCTCAGTTTGTGAAGAAGGAAGTTAACAAGAAACAGAAGAAGTCAAAGGGCAAGAAAATAGTTGAGAAACAGACTGAGAAGATTGATTCTACAAATTTACCAAAGTCTAAGAAACAGGCTAAGGAAGCTCCTAAGCAGGACAAAGCAAAGAAGGGTCAAAAGTCAAAGAAATCTGTGAAGAAGGATATTGTAAATGTTAAAAAGGGTACAAACAAGAAACACTTTCGTTCCAATTCTTCAGATTTGGTGGTTCGAATTCCGGAGGATCTTCATGTGGAACTCACGATTTTCTTCTGGTATTTCTAGGTCATTCATCAAATAGGTTTTATCATCATACTTTATATGATAATTTTGATTATCCGGTACCTTTTGGTCATTCGTATGGATACTATGATTCGCCCAATGTACGACATGTTCATAAACCGACGAGGTTGCGAGATGCACGACCGGTTAATGAAAACACTGTTGATTACAAGAAAAAAACACATATTGTGTTATGTATGCCAAAAATACGGACACTATGTTGCTAAATGTTCATCGACTACAAACAAGAAATCTGATGCTAAACCAATTCTCTGTGAGAAGAATGTCAAATATGTTGATGCTAATGGTAAAAAAATTTAAAAAAGCACAAAAACCAACAAAGTCTGTTGTATCGACTACATAAGTTGATGCGACTTTGGTTTTTAAACCAAAAAATGCTAAATCATTTTCCAAGGTTATCAAAATGATATTTCAAAACAAAATTGTAGACATATAAAGGTTTAGGCCAACGGTGACTACATTGAAGACACCGGCTGTTGACTTGGGGTCGATCCAAAATAGTGTAATTTTTATCCAGTATATGCAGATGATCAAGAAGACCAGTTGGTGATAGTCGATGACTACGTTGAAGACACCGGCTGTTGACTACGTTGAAGACACCGGTTTGTTTGCATGTTTATTTAAACTAATTGATAAATCTTTTGCAAAATGATTTTAAAAGTTGAGCTTGTGTTTACAAGTGATTTTCAATGTCATGTCAAATGTCGATCGGTCAATATTATTTTTTTTTTCTTTTTTTTCTTTGTTTTAGGGGAAGAAAATTTGAAAATTCATAAAATAGTGTTTGTTTGAATTTTAGGTGGAGAATTTAGGATTTTATTCGAAATAATATAAAAATTAAAATTTTCAAAAAGAGAAATTGATCCGACAAATTTTGAGAAATGATAGTACATCAGGATATACGTAGATGTAAAGGAATAGGTTATTGCTACATATGAGAAAATGTATGACAAATCTGATATATGCAAGTATGATATCAAGATACTGCCTGCCTGATAACTCTGGTTTGTCATCTTGATGGGTATTGTGTAACAAATATGCAAAAATAGAATAAGAGATAACCTTGTGTATGTATGTGTTCATTTTAAAAATCTTAAACGTGTTTAATTTTCTTTATTTTCTCAAACGATCAGACATTCTCTGCGTATCGAAAGATCGACCTGAATGTTGTTCGTTTGGGGTTCTGCTTTATCTTCTTTGGTTTTTCGTTCAACCATCGGACTTTCTCTGCGTATACGGAAGTAATGACCTTCTTATTGTTGGTTGAACAAATTCAACTTGTTTTTATTTTCTTATTTTTTTAAATCCGATGCCTTATCTGCGAATCGAAAGATCGACCTTAAGGTAGACGATTTAACATTCTGCCTTCTTTTTGCATGACACACAATGGATGAATACATCTCTGAGAAAAATAAAATTCAAAAATGATGAGTTGCCGATATTTATGAATAGTGTGAGGACCATGTTATCAGTGCTTGATTAATACACAATAAATATATCAGAAAGTTAAAGAATTGAAATGGATATATCTTGATCAATCTGCATACTGATGAAGTTGAAATTGAAGTGTGAATGATACGTTATGTCTGATTTGATCTCACGTCTGGGTCTTTTTCATAAAAATAGAGTTTGTTCTGTTTTGTTGATTTTATTTCATTTCTGAAAATACCAAAAAGATTTTAGATGTGTTTTGATATAAAGTTTAAGAAAGCCAAAAAAACATTATTTCTGCTTTATTTCCGATTTGATCGACACGAGATACAAGATTTAAAAGAAACTAAAAATATTTAGATATCTTGGAGTCGCAAAGAGACGTTTTGCGCCAAGATTATTTATGTCGGATAGGTACTCAAGTGAATGAAGATATCATAGTTTCAAGTCTTCTGAAATTGTTGATAAAGACACAATACGGTCTGCATCGTCAAGTATTCAAGATCAGACTAACTATCAAGCTGAGGGGGAGTTTGATTAGAGATATTGAAGATTGATGTAGTAGTGCTAATACAGGACACGTCGAGGGGGTGTTTGTTAGAGCATGAAATGGTTCGACTAGTGATGTATCAAAGCGTGTAAAAAAATGGAGAATACATACGAACTGGATAACAAACTGTGGGTTCGTTACCAATGAACTAGACAGTTCGTTGGTGTTCCAGTTTGTTACCAGCATGTGTAGTATAAATACTTACATGTTGTGCAACTCTTAGAACTACTGTTGTGATCTTTAGTGAACTAGTGTGTGTTTCTAAAGTGTATTCTCTGAGTGCTCTAGATTGTAATTGTTGTTCATCTGTGATCAATAAAACAATCATTTTAATTACATTCATGTATCAAAATAGCTAGATCGAGTAGACGATCCACTGCTCACGCACTTACAACAAACAATGACAAGTACATATGGTTTTTAAGATAGATTTTTAGAATTTCATTACATAGGGGTTTTAAAACTTCTTTAGCAGAAAATGAAATTTTTCGCAAATAAGGTTTCGCAGAAAATTTCAAGTGAGATTTTTGTTAAATAAAAAAAACATGCCTTATTAAAAATTACACTCAAAAGACACAAATAAATTTTATTCTAATATATAAAACATAACAAAATTTTCTTCTTGAGACAAGAATTAACCCGAGCTCATATTCATATGAATCAAAATCAAGCATCTCCTTTTGAATAGATACAAACATTTAAATGATGATTATCAGTATTGTTGTCCACTTAAACCCATGCAATTTTTTTCAACATATTTCATGTGATATTTGTTTATATTTTGGTTTATTTAGGAATATAATGAGAGCTATACTTAAAAAATATATAACTGTTCTCAACCCATTAACTAGACACACTCAGTAGGTGTTTGTAGCAGAACTTTACATTTTTCAGCTCATAGAATAGTCAACAGAGTTTAAGCTTTTTCGTCAGTCAAAGACTTAGAAAGAACTAATTATATATCATAAAGCCACAAGTGCTTTCCTTTACAAAAACAAGTTGAAATACTAAAACATCCATCTTAAGGTTGATATTTCGATATGCAGATAAGAGATCAGTTTTAGCAAATATAACGAAAAATAAAACAAGTTGAAGATGTTTAAACTTTTATTCTCAGGTCGATATTTTCATATATGTAGAAAGAATCCAAATTTTGGACGAAACACCAAGAAAAATAAGGCAGAATCTCAAATACCTAACACTCAGGTCGATATTCTCATATACGCAGAGAGAGTCAAGGTATTTGAGAAAAATGAAGAAACTCAAACAAGTTTTAATTTTGCAAAAGAAAGCAAAGGAAGCAACAAGTTTTTCTCGGTAGTACGTCCTCGTCTTTGGTCTTTTGACCATAAAGTTACTGATTTTACTTGGAGGACGACTCGGAAGTAATTATTGGTTTGGTTGATACAAATTTCATGACAAAACAAGTGGTTGTATTCAGAGTTTGGTTTAACCCATGTTTCGAAGACTGAAACTTAGATCAACAAGATTCTGCCTGAGTTGGAGCAGAAGCATCAAATGAGCACATTATTCGAAGAAACAGGTTGCTCTTTCTGTTTCTCGTCAGCATGTCTATCATTTGCAAAATATCCAACACAACCACATACATAGCATATAACACCACGTTTAGGTTTACCAGCACAACTAGATGTATCACTACATGAACCAGAATATTCTGATCCAGTATCCTCAACTTTTGTTGATGTGAAAGATTGATTTATCATGTTTTTCTAATTTTTAATTTCAAAATCCTTTTTCTTGTTTTATCAAAAAGATGTGTGATGTGAAATTGGTCTTTAAACTAGCGTACAAGTTTTTGTGTGACTAGCTGAAGATGTGACATGTTTACAACATGTGGTGGAAGTTCCTTAGATAAATCCACATATTCAATAGTCAGTTTATCTGACTTATCAGATGATAAGAAATTTTTCAGACCTATCCAAATTTCTAGCATGCATCACATTGTTCACAGAGGCATTTAAGTTTAAACTACCAGAAAACACAGATTTCACAGAGACAGGGGTCGGGTCTAGAGAGTGTTCTACACTACCTCTCACAAACTTAATGGGTTGGAATGGAAGTGTATTTACAAAAAACTTTGAAGTCCCGCCTCGACATGCTATGGGTAATTTTATGCTAGAATTGAAATTATTGAGCCCAATGCCCGTCCTACTTTCTTCAAAATCTCCAACAAAGTAAATTTGCATCAAAATTATCAACAGAGTTAGTTTAGAAATATGAGCTAAATCATTTTCAGGATGGAAATCTGGCATTCTGACGAAGTTATCTGGTGGTGGAATGCTGCAATATTCTTTCTTGGGCAAGAAACCGATCCACTCCGACACGTCTCATATCTTTGATCATTCAAGCAATTATTCAGCTTGATGAGTGCCATATTCTATTTTCTTAGTTTTGCATCAACGGTAGCCAACTCATGTTTGGTACTTTCAATTTTTGCATTCATCACATCAATAAGAGAATCTTTAATTGCCATAAAATGTTTTAAGTTCTTGTTTTCTAAAAGTGTTAAATCAAGTTTAGTTTAGAAATCAGTTTCATTCTTCTTAAAATAATCTAATAACCTATTTGGATTTTCATTCTTTATGATGAGTGAAGCATTGACGTCCATGCCCCTGAAAAATTTAGCAGCACATAATATTATAAAAGATCCAGAGTTTAATGCATCGGAATACGCCGCAGAGAAGTGCGAGTAACCTCGGCCAACTTCACCAATTTGATCAGCACCGCTTTTCTTTTTACCTACACACTTCTTTTCACTAGCTAACTCAGCTTTCACCTCCTTCTCTTTCCTCATTTTCTTATCTATCACTTTCACAAAAACTTCTTCCCAACTCAACCAACAAAGCTTCCTCAAACTCTCCCCCCCCCATTTCAGCACTCCAGTCATAATCGGTTTCACTAACGAGAGCCTTTGGAGTATTTTCACCATTCTTGTTTTCACCAGAAGACTTTTTGAGACTTATCTCAACAATCTTCGGTTGAGGACCTTCAATACTTTGAACTCCTTTCTTCTTCTTCAAACAATCCCTTGCAAAGTGACCTAATTCTTGACAATTGTAGCATCTAAACTTGGACTTATCAAAACCTAGAGATGAATTTAGCAGTTGCTTTTTCCCAATTCTTTCCATAAACCTTTTTGCTCTAAGGGAGACCATAGCCATCTACCAGCTAAATACATCTCTTCAAGATCATCAGGGTTAATCTGGGTCATGTTTTCATATTGAAAGGTTGCTGGATTCAGCTTTCCGGCCATCAAAGCTTCATAGTTTGATATGAAAGATGTGAACAAACCAACATGTTTACTATTGATTTGATAACCACCAGATTTAAAAATTTTGGCACCAGCAGATTGGGTAAGAGTAGGTTGTGAAGTGACTGGTAGTGCAGGTTGAGCATTCACGGGTTTGCATTGAATTGGTTGTTTAGGAACAAAACCGCTTGAATCATAACTTTCAGGCACATTATCACCATATCCTGAAGCAACATCTTTTGAAGTTATTCCATTATAAAATTCCATTCCCGCATTTGTGGTAGAAGGATTTGGACCAGTAACACCTGAATAAAGTGCAGCACCACTAAGTTTTTATTCATATATTAGAGGTATCAATAGTACTGTCACGGTTCATCACCCTCTTTTTAAGTCTAAATCATAGGATTGGATAGAGGCAACAAATTTAATCAGCGTCGTCTCATCAAGACTATCGGTTCTTTTACCACCATACATGGTGTACTCCATGGAGGTGGTTAGGCATCAAACAGCTTCTTCACTTTTTGTTTTTTAGATACTTCAATCCCCATCTTTCTCATCTTGCTTAACAACAAGTTAAATCTTTTAACTTATGAATCCAGGAATTTACCTTGAGCATAATTGAATACATCAAATTGCCTTTGTAGTTGCTTCTTCTTCGCTTCTTTCAACTCATCATTACATTCAGTTTTTAAGATAATGCCTTCCACATAGAATGTGTAGATTTGTATTCATCAAAGTCATTGCTATGATAAATCTTAGAAGGCATAGCCATAGTACGTGAGCCAAAAGCTTTGTGATCTCTAGCCACCAACAATTTATCTTCATAAATCCAGGTTTTTATATTTGAGTTCACCACCCTTTCATTATCTATTTCTTTTATGGGAATGTGTAGAGGCTAGGATTTTGAGGCTTGCAATATTAAATAGTATTGGGCTAATTAATTAGTGATTTGGGCTAGTTAGTTAGTAAATCAAGTGGGCTAATTTAGTGGGATGTGGGCTTTGGCCCGCATAAGCTTAAGTGTATATGTATATAAACACACTTAAGCCACATAATTAGGGGTTAGCCATTTGGGGAGATTGGAGGATTTTCTGAGCAAGGGTCCAGAGAGAGAGAATTCGGTTTCTAACCAAATTCGAAGTGGACCAGATGGATTGTAAACTGGTTCATGTGCATAAGATTAATCGATAATCATTTTTATTCCTTATCTTGTGCTCTAATTCGATTTCTTCATCTATTTTATTGAATAACTCGTTTACACGGATTCTGCACGTGTATTCGAGATTGATATCGTGTTTGAACTGTGATTCAGATCCTACAATTGGTATCAGAGCCAAGAAACATTATTTCAAGGCTCACATGATATCAATTCAAGAGTTTTAACTAATAATTTTCGTGGTTTTTGAAAGACTTTGTTAGAAACAGGCTGCTGATGCAATTTCTTTGAAGCTTTTGTTGGAAAGAGGGTGTCCTGACTCGACAAAATTAAGGGACCCGACCCGATATTGACCCGTAAAAGTTACACCCAGCTCAACGGACCATAAATCTAATTACTCATTAATTAGTATTAAAACGAACAATTGATTAAATAAATAAATACTTGTTTATTTATTTAATTAAACGACAAAACATTTTCGGCTAAAAAGCTCGTGTTTTAATTAAACGGACTGATTAGTTGTTGCCGAAATAACAGTCTAATCAGATTGGTGATGAGGATAAGATCGCGACTAGGCCCAGTCCGTGAAAGGGCCCTAATGTGCGATTTTTATTAGATAAATAGGGAGGAGAAAAGGGTAAGCAAGCAACCAAAACACAACCCAAATTCTCTCTCTCTCTCTCTCTCCCTTGCGTCGACTTCAACCGACACCACCATCCCCACCGCTGCCGACCACCGTTCGACGCCACCATCACTAATCCTCGCTTGTTCGATGGATTCCAATTTAGCCAGCGTTATCTCACGTTTGGAACAAGAAGCCGTGAGAGCTCAAGCCGCAGCTACAAGCCGAGCCACGGCCCAAGCCAAAGCCGAGGCTAGCAGTGCCGCCGTTGCGGCCTCCTGTCCGCTGTCGTGCGATCGCCAACCGGTGGTCCTTGAGCTGCTGGCGCAGCCGAGACCACCACGCCCCGTCCTCTCTTCTTGGCCCGCGACGTTGTATCCGCGGTCACCACCATGTCGCCGTCACCGCCCTCCACTAGTGACGAGATCGTCGTGGGGACGATTCCTGTTGCGATCCCGGTTGATCATGTTTTGTCGTCACCGCCACCCATGGCAAGTCTGCCACCACCGCCGCTGTTGCCGCCGCCACCCATGGCCGACGCCACCGTAGATGATCTGACCCGCTGGTTCGAGTGAGATGTCTCAGTTCGTATTAGCGACAGTCCGTTGAATCCGGGTGTCTCGAGTGATTGCTCAAATCCCGCCAAAGTATATCTAACTCGCTTAGATATTTATATTATTTATTTATTTTAAATAAATTATTATATCCGTGTTTGTTGCGATCAGTGACGGATCCTATTTATGGTTTGTATTCGCGTCGTTATAAAATCGTTTTCGCTGTTAAAATAATTTCGTTTTAATTTATATAATTAAATCGGTTTTAATCGGATAAAAAAATTAAAATTGGTTACCCGAATACCCACTGTAAAACCCAACAGTGGTATCAGAGCCATTGTCACTGCTCGCAAACCAGAACCGGTCTTTTATTAACCGGTGTTTCGCAATTTCGATAAATATACAAGTTGCGATTTAGAATTAATTTTACTTGTTTAATTTTATTTCTATATATATATATTATATTATATTATGTGTTACGGCCGACCTCTATTTTAATTTCATAATTGTATGTTATGTGGCGTGGTTGTTTTCTCTGGTTGGCCCAATGTCTTTGGCCCATTTGTTATTCGTTTTTGGTTTTGGTGGACCCGTTTAGGGATTCAGATCTGTATAAAATTTAGAGCTAGGATACTACTAGTTTAGTAATTGTAAATTTTGCAAAAACCAATACTCAAAGACTGGACACACGCCAAAGGGATGTCGAAGCTAGTGGGAGTTGAACCGGATCCAAGAACGCACTGGATTGTCTCCTTGGTTGTTCACCATTTATTTTCATTTAATTTTATTTAAATAAGTCCCTAATGATCTCGCTTATATGGCTCAAGCGAGATCAATACCAAAATCTTTTTAACACATAATCTGCCATTCGCGACAACTTACTAATTTAAATTAAGTTAACTTAATTTACTAGTCCCGAATGGTGATAGGATTTATCTTTCATGTCTGAAGAAAATTATATATTAAAAGTAATTAATATCTCTATCTGGCAATTATTACAAACTGATAGTTCGTGCCATCCTATCTCAAGTCGAACTTGGAACGTATTAACCGGAGCATCAGTGTTGGGGTATTTCAACACCGCACTTGGTGCCGAGGGTACCTTCTGAGGTGAGGACATTGGATTATTTCAACACCGTGTCCGTTGCATCGAACATTTAGTATTACTATCGCTTTAGACGTATATGTTCGTAGTGTTGGAGTATTTCAACACCACCCTATGGGTGTGTATTGCTGAAGTGGGCACGGACGACGATAAACGTATCGCATAATACACTTCATTTATATAGCAGCCTCATACCGAGAACTGTGACTTGAGTCTCACAATTGACACCATTGTCAGTTTGTTTACACGGCTTTTCTCATGACGCTCAAATTGGCGGTCTGAAGTAATGTCGCCTAAACGAATCCCCGATTTCTTAAAAATAAACTTTACCAACTTACTTTAAGAAAAATAAAACTTCAAAAATACTAATTCAAATCTAGTTTGCTTATTTCAGAAGGCTAATGAAAACTCACCTCCATTAAGTTCAATGGTACAACTCGACCCCTTCACTAAGACTGGCTTTCTCGCATGGCAAACTACGCTAAGGAACCTTTTAAGGCTCTTCGGGAAACTCAATGGTATTGACCGACCTATCATGAGTATTCCATCTTACTTGTTAAATGAGAACTCGCGAATTGAGATGCAAAAGCACACTGACGATGATAAGGACGTCACTGACCTGATGTTATCTAGCATGACTCAGGATTATCGGTACAATTTCATAGTGATGACTGCTTATGACATCATGCGTAAACTCAAAGATATATTTGAGTTGGGTCAAAGGACTGAGCGAGCTGAGTCACTTTCACAATTGTGAACTGCTCTATGGCGAGCAAGTCCTCACCATACGATCATGCCATGCTGATGAAAGCATATCACGACAGGCTGTCGACCTCGGCTACTCCATCTCTGATAGGGTGGCTCTTGATGTAGTGCTCGGTGCTCTACCGGAACATTATCGCATTCTTGCGATAAATTGTTCGGCTCAGACGATCGAGGAGGTTATTCCGTTGATACCCAACGTGAAGATCAGGACCACGCTGGATGTGCTCAGAGTTGCTAATACTAAAGTTTCCAAGACCAAGAAGGAGAAGGCAAAGGAAAGAAACCACAGGCGCCGCCTCCCGAGGAACGCCTGTGCTATGAGTGCAACAAGACGGGACACTGGCTTCGTAACTGTCCCGTTCATCTTGCAAAGCTGAAGATGACCAAGAACCCCAACAAGGGTTGCTCATCAGGTATGTCAATACACGTTATTGAACTTTTCACTGTTTCCTCCAATTCATGGGTATTTGATACTGGATGTGGTTAACACGTCGTTAATGTTTTGCAGGAACCTGAGAAGTGGAAGAAGACAGATCAAAGCGTCATGGACCTCATTGTTGGTGACGGGAAAAGAGTCCTAATACTTGCTACCGGCACATATTCTTTTTCATGCCAGACTGGCCTTATAGTTACATTAGTTAACTGTTTATATGCACATGGCTTATCTAGAAATATTATATCTGTCTCTTCGTTGTTTGAACAAGGTTTTCGGTATAAATTCAATTGCAATTCAATTAATACTTACCTTAATGATATCTTTTATTTCGAGGCTAAACCTCGACATGGCATATATGAGATAGAAGTTAAAACAAATGATCAGCTCTATCATGTTTCTAAAAGAGGCAAAGTTGATAGTAAAAAGTTCTCGTTATGGCACCATAGACTTGGTCACATAAGCAAGGCTTATATTAAGAAGCTACAAACTGATGAGATTCTCGAGTCCCAAGATGCAGATTCCTTCGATCAATGCGAAGCATGCTTATCTGGTAAATTAACCAAGTCACCCTTCACCCATATGGGAGAACGGGCCCAAGGATTGTTAGGCATTATTCACACCAACGTGTGTGGACCCTTTCGAACCGAGACGAGAAATCGTGAACGGTACTTCGTGACTTTTACCGATGACTACAGCAAATATGCTTACATTTATCTGATGAAACACAAGCATGAACTTTTGACAAGTTCAAGGAGTTTCAAAACGAAGTACAGTATCGCCTGAGTCGAACTATTAAAATACTTCGATCTGATAAAGGTGGCGAATACCTAAGTGCTGAATTCCTCAATCATCTCAAGGAATGTGGAATTGTTTCACAACCTACTCCTCCTATCACACCCCAGTTAAATGGCTTGAGTTAAAGGAGGAATTGAACTCTGCTAAACATGGTTCGATCGATGATATGCAGGACCACCTTGCCACACTCCTTTTGGGGGTATGCCATCTTAACCGTCGCTCGCCTAATAATCTAGTACTGACCAAGAAAGTAGACAAGACCCCATATGAGATATGGCATGGGTCCTCTCTTAAACTATCATACCTCAGGGTATGGGGATGTGGAGCTTATGTTACCAATGAATCTGATAACAAGCTTGATCCCCGAGGCGAAAAGGTGACTTTCGTGGGATACTCTGGTAATACCGGCTATTACTTTTACCATCCTAGTGCAAATACCATTTCCATCAAAAGGAAGGGTACGTTCCTTGAGAAAGAATTCCTTACTCGAGGAACAAATAGTGATCCAGTGGATCTTGAAGAAATTCGATATACACCTAACCCTGAAACGGTCGCTGCATCTGATTGACAAACGGTTTTCGCACCATCAGATCTAAGAACAAGCACTATCGTTCGCAGAAGAGAAAGGACACGCAAAGAGCCTAAAAGATACCTTGGCTATCATGAAGCCTTTAACGTTCTGTTAGTAGCCGATTCTAATGATGAGCCTACTAACTACAAAGGTGCTATGTCAGATCCAGAATCTGACAAATGACTTGAGGCCATGAACGCTGAGATGCAGTCCATGCGTGACAATCATGTCTGGGACTTGATTGAGCTACCCCCCCTAGTTCGCGGGCAGTAGGGAGCAAGTGGATCTTTAAAAGAAAAATGACATGCATGGAAATGTGCAAACCTACAAGGCACGGCTTGTAGCGAAAGGTTTTACTCAAACCCAAGGAATTGACTATGATGAGACCTTCTCACCCGTAGTCATGATCAAATCGATCAGGATCCTCCTTGCCATAGCCGCATACTATGACTATGAGATATGGCATATGGACGTCAAAACCGCTTTCCTGAATGGACAAATCGAAGACGATGTCTACATGGTTCAGCCTGATGGTTTTGTCAATCCTGAGAATCCAAACAAGGTTTGCAAACTAAGCAAGTCCATTTATGGACTTAAGCAAGCATCTCAAAGCTGGAATCTTTGTTTTGACCAGAAAGTCAAAGAAGTTGGCTTTGCTCAAAAATAAAGAAGAGCCTTGTGTTTACAGAAAGGCAAGTGGGAGCGCTATATCTTTTCTCGTCCTGTACGTAGACGATATACTTATAATAGGAAAAAACATAACCATGCTTAACGATGTTAAGAAATGGCTTTCATATTGTTTCGCTATGAAAGATCTTGGAGAAGCCGCTTACATTCTGGGAATCAAAATCCACAGAGATCGGTCTAAGCGCCTTTTAGGTCTTAGTCAAAGCACATACATTGATAACATCATAGCATGGTTCAACATGAGCAACTCCAAGAAAGGAACAGTTCCCATGACTAAGGGAACGATCTTGGACAAATCTCAAGCTCCTAAAACTGAAAAAGAGATAAGCCAAATGGCATCGATCTCATTTTCCTCTACTATTAGATCTACCATGTATGCCATGCTCTGCACATGACCGGATGTCTCGTATGCACTGAGCGTGACTAGTCGATACCAACAGACGCCAGGACTAGCTCACTGGACGGCTGTAAAGAACATACTGAAATACTTGAGAAACACCAGTGATATGTTCCTCATATACGGAGGTTTTGATGAAGAGCTCACTGTACGGTGTTACACTGATGCCAGTTTTCAGACTGACCGAGATGACTCTCGCTCGCAGTCGGGATTCGTTGTCACTCTTAACGGAGGGGCTCTTTTTTGGAGAAGCTCAAAACAGCCAGTAGTAGCAGATTCTACTACTGAATCCGAATACATGGCCGCCTCAGAAGCTGCTAAGGAAGCTGTATGGATGAAGAAATTCATATCCGATCTCAATGCCGTGCTAAGCATTAGGCAGCCAATCGAGATGTTGTCCAATAACACAGGTGTTAATGACTCAAGAGACTCATATACGCCACAAAGAAGCGATATGGATTAGATTAACTAAAGACACACATATCAAAACTTAGCTGATCCCTTCACTAAGCTAATGACTCAAGAGACTCATATACGCCACAGAGAAGCGATATGGATTAGATTAACTAAAGACATGTTTTGATTTAGTATCTGGATGTATGAACATTAACATTTATCTATATTATTCTTATTCCATCTGTTTTATGCAATAATGAATTACATAACTGTGTTCAATATTTATACGTTTAATCCATGAACAACAAGTCATTGTTCTAAAGGTCCGTAGTCGATCAGTTTAGTGGGAGCTATACTAAGGTAAGACTATTGTGACTATTTGAACCCTAAAACCGTTTAACGTTCAAAGTCACAGACCTCATTACTGAATGACGTTGGATGTAACTCGCATCATGCAATGCAATCATGGAGGTCTTGCTTGCTTGATTAGTGCACAGTCTAATGTACCCTTAGACCTGAGACGCATATTCGAACTCACGTCTAATAAAGGCTGTTCTTTGATTGTAGCCTAATGGTGTCGTGTAACTGCCAGCCATAACGGTTACTTTTGGGAATGGCTCTGAAGTTCAGTGGGAGTTGTATGCCTCAACAAGGAATTATGTACTCTTGCATCGGCAATACTTAGGCATAATGGCGCCCTCGTTGATTCCAAGTGATAAGTGTGAGGCTTCACCCAAACGTACTTTGTGTTTGTTGGATCACTTCGAATTGTATCAAGAACGATAATCGATGAATCACATATGAGAGTCCATGTCTCATGATGCATCAATGTCTTTTACAAAAAAGAACATATGACAGTGAATGCATAAGTCATCAATCTGATTGCTTTACAATCAGATATACTTTGGCTGACGACTTAAAGTGTCAATATTGGTTGGTGTAGCCATGCATAGCTAGAGTGCCTTTGACTGCGCTCGTTAAACTGTCGCGTTCAGTTCAAGTGGGAGACTGTTGGAAAAAGGGTGTCCTGACCCGACAAAATTAATGAACCCGACCCGATATTGACCCGTAAGAGTTACACCCGGGTCAACAGACCATAAATCTAATTACTCAATAATTAGTATTAAGACGAACAATTGATTAAATAAATAAATACTTGTTTATTTATTTAATTAAATGACAAAATGTTTTTGGCTAAAGCGCTCGTGTTTTAATCAAACAAACTGATTAGTTGTTATCGGAATAGCTGACTAATCAGACTGGTGACGGGGATAAGATCGCGACTAGGCCCAGTCCGCAAAAGGGCCCTAGTCTGCGATTTTTATTAGAAAAATAGGGAGGAGAAAAGGGTAAGCAAGCAACCAAAACACAACCCTAATTCTCTCTCTCTCTTCCCTTGCGTCGACTTCAACCAGTGCCACCATCCCCGTCGCCACCGACCACCGTTCAACGCCACCATCACCGATCCTTGCTTTTTCGACGGATCCCCATTTAGCCAGCATTATCTCACGTTTGGAACAAGATGTCGTGAGAGCCCGAGCAGCAGCCGCAAGCCGAGCCGCGGCCCAAGCCGAAGCCAAGGCCAGCAGCACCGCCGTCGTGCGATCGCCGGCTGGTTGTCCTTGCGCTGTCGGTGCAGCCGAGGCCACCGCGCCCCGTCCTCTTGTCGTGGCCCATGCCGTTGTATCCGCCGGTCACCACCACCACCGTGTCGCCGTCACCGACCTCCACCCGTTACGAGATCTTCGTGGGGACGACTCCTGTTACAATCCTGGTTGATCATGTTTAGTTGTTACCGCCGCTCATGGCAAGTCTGCCACCACCGCCGTCGTTACCACTTCTGCCACCATAGATGATCTGACCCGCCGGTTCGAGTCAGATGTCTCAGTTCGTACTAGCGATAGTCCGTTGAATCCAGGAGTCTCGAGCGGTTGCTCGAATCCCGCCAAGGTATATCTAACTCGCTTAGATATTTATATTATTTATTTATTTTAAATAAATTATTTTATCTGTGTTTGTTGTGATCGGTGACTGATCCTATTTACGGTTTGTATTCGCGTCGTTATAAATTCGTTTCCGCTGTTAAATTAATCTTGTATTAATTTATATAATTAAATCGGTTTTAATCGGATAAAAAAATCGGTTACACAGATACCCATTGTAAAACCCAACAACTTTTTGGTTGAAGTTCCGGTTTTTTGGTTCAAAAGTTCATGGGTAACAAGATCAGATCGAGATTTGATTTTATTTGATCAGAAAAACACCAGATTCTGTGGATTTTTTTGTCAAAATTACAGGTGTTCAGCTCTAAACTGAAGGTTTTCGGTACGGTTGAATTTCTGGCCAGGTTAAGATTTCGGTCCAGCTGAGGTATCCGATCTGGCTGAGGTATCCGTTCCGGCTGCGGTATCCTGTCCAGCTGAGGTTTCCGGCCCGGCTAAGGTTTCCGGACTGGTTGAGCTTCCCGGTTAGGTCCAAGGATTTGTTCCAAAACCCCCTCCTTGACCTAAGACCCCTTTCCAATCCAAAACCTATTTCTGATCCAAGACCCATTAAAGTTTTCTCTTACTCAAACAAAGAAAATCATGGCCAATATTAAATCTAGTGGTTCTAATGTTGACGCTCAAACTCTGGAATGTTCAAACCCTACTTGATGTCCTTTAATTAAAGAATGGGAAGGAAAATTTACTAACGAAAGTAAAGCACATGAAACCACTAGGAGAGAAGTTAGAGAATATAAAGATCGCGCAAATTTTAAAAGAAAAAGATGAGGCACTAAAAAAGGATCTAACATATGTTGAAGAGAAACTAAGCAATAAAAATGGTCTCCTTAGATTAGCTGAAGGTAAGGTAGATGATATGAATCCGGGAGTTCTAGAACTGAAAACCAAACTTAAAGCTGCTCAAAGTACGTTAGAAAAACATCAGTCAATTCAGAAGAAAATGATGGACTCTCATCATGTTCTGTTCAATTCAGTTGAGCGATTGAAGCAGGTAAAAGACAAATCTGGTCTTGGGAATGGAGACGTTCCTCCCCTGTTACAAAATCAATTTGTCACATTGCCACTGACTATTGAGGAAGTCCGAAAATAATCAACTATTGAAGCAACAACAACATTTGGCAATAAGGGGAGCACCTCTATTCAATCATTAGGGCTTTATCATGATGTTCCTCCCCCACCACCAAGCCAATACATGAAATTGCCCCAAATGCAGATGAATAGTTGAAAGAGTCCCTTTGTTAGAGCAAAATTTGGTTCGTCATGTGAAGTATCAAAACAAGACAAAGATACAAGGAAGGGTGCTCACGAACTAAGAGTTCGTGACCCACAAACTGGCAGTTCGTTGACATCCAGTTCGTGGCCAGTAGTACTTAGTATAAATAGATTTTGTCTTGTATAGTTTAGAGACTTCTTGGCTAGATCATTCATCTGTGTGTGTGTTTCTGTGTATTACTCTTTGAAGTATATCAATACAATATCCATTGTATCTACCATGTTGTTTTCTTGATTCATACTCGAATTACACTATTTTCATCATGATCGAGTAGACGATCCACCGCTCACACACTTTCAAGTCAAATCACAGCATTTGGTTCAATCTACTGATCATCTCATTGCTGTTTTTCGAGTTTCTGATCCATTTTGTGTCGTTTTTGAGAAATCGAGGTGTTTTTTCTTTCATTCAATCATTTCTGTTGTGTTTTTGGTGTCAATTTTGATCCTAAATTAATTCTTTCGATCTGATCTACTGCT
This sequence comes from Deinandra increscens subsp. villosa, assembly GCA_039602395.1. Lineage (NCBI taxonomy): Eukaryota > Viridiplantae > Streptophyta > Magnoliopsida > Asterales > Asteraceae > Deinandra > Deinandra increscens. The sequence goes on along the minus strand of JBCNJP010000007.1, from coordinate 48,992,607 downwards.
GAAAATCTCACTAAAAACGTTCAAAATCGTGAAAATTAGACCAAAAATGCTTTAGTTTGTTTCAGTTCGTGTCTAGATCTCTCTGTTCATTCAAATAACCATCACGAAGTGACAGTTTGCATCAATAACTACTATGAAGTGCCAGTTCGTGTCAGTTTGTAAACCAGTTTGTGAGTGACTTCGTGAGCCAGTTCGTGATCAGTTTGTTTTTGACTTCGTTACTCAGTTTGTTATCCACGAAGTATCACTTTCTAACTCAGTTCGTGACTCAGTTTGTATCTAGTTCGTTGACAGTTTTTTCAACAACTTCAAAGATGAGGGATTTTTGCGGGAAGTGAAAGTGAAAGTATACCCATGTTGTTAAAGCTGGAAGATTATTTTATTTGGGTTAAGCAATTTGAAGATTATGTCGGGAAAAAAAATTGTTTATTTGTGGCAGTTTAATACTAAAGAATACTTATATCCAACTATTCATGGCAAACCTAAAATGCAAAGGTATCTTACATCTAATGAACGTGAAAATTATGAGAAAGAAGAAAATGTTTTTGCGATGCTCACCATGGCTTTACCAAAGGAGTTAGTACATCAATTTACAACGTGTTATAACTCTAAACAGTTATGGGATGTTGTTGCTCACTATTGTGCTAACATTCTAACAGTGAAGATTAATGAATGTTTAACTAACATTGGTTCAGAATCAAGTGATTTTGAATCAGATAATTCAGCATCTAGTGGTTTAGAATCAGGAAGTCATGGATCGTCAGATAAAAGAGATTATATTACTGATGTACCTTAAAATATACATATTTTCTATACAAATATTCCCGCGTGTTGGGTAAAATCTGACTATCATAAGAAAATAGTGTTTTTGTCTTTTTTTGTAGTTTTTCAACTTTAATTGAGCCAAAATTACTAAAGGAACAGAAAATAAAGAAAAACTTATCAAAATAAGAAAATTGGTGATTTCTGGAATTCAACACGCCCCGTGTCCTTCTCTAGCTCAGCCCCGAAATCCTTCTGATAGACACGCCCCCGTGGCTCTGAAGCCTCTCCGGATGACATGGCATGCCTCGTGCCACTGACCCAGAAGATACCAATCTCCGGATGACATGGCATGCCTCGTGCCACTGACTAGCACGCCCCGTGCCAAACTCAAATTCTGCCTATAAAAGGAGCCCTTGGCCTCCATTCCAACTTGCTCAAGAGCATTAGCTCATCTCTTCCATCTAGTTATACAATCTTTTATTTTTGAGCCATTTGTATTAGTGTCTTATGTCTTCTCGTCAAAGATTGTATGAATTTTAACTTTTGGTGATAATGAATAGTTATTTGTCTATGAATCTTTCATTATCTCTTAATAAAATCTTTAGACCAACATTTGTTATCCAAATTCTTACACTCGTTTGGGAATAAACGTGTCTTTGGTGGGTTGGTAAACTGTTTTTGTAAACTTGCTTTAAGGTGAATTAATGACTTTATAAATAACCTTTTCATTGAAAGTTTATTATGGATTTTTTGAACCAAACTTGTTCTATGTATCACAGACCATTTGGGGAATCGAAATCCCAAGGACCGGACTTGTGACACCTGGTCGTGGGACGATGCATGATCCTTCGGGTGACTCGCGCCCCATGCTACATGGTACGTTCGGGGTCCTTATGTCTATGTAAGCAAACCTGACTGTCACGAAAGTGCGGGCTAAAAGTAACTTGTTTGGAATGGGGGTTGGTAATATTTTGTCATTTCATGGAAGCCGAGATGGTACGTGTTTATGAACTTGGCTCTAGTTACGTTGGACGTGCATGCACGAGAGCGGTGCATGAAAGAAACGTACCTTAGTCCCTTAAAAAGTTCATTTTTATAATAAAATAATCTGGCACGCAGGGTTGTTCCCTTGCTGGTTCATGACGGCGTGTCAAGTGCGGTGTTTAGGCCTAAGAGGGGGCCCCGCTACTAAGTGGCATTGGTTTTCACTATATTTGTTTGCCAATAGAACAGCTCCCCGGGGTTCGTACTCCTCGCAAACGATCACCCGGGAGAGTAGTGATATTATATTTGAGGCTGACAGACGGTCTAGTTGCCTATTGTCGAAAAATCTTACGGGAAGGGTATAATTTACGGGTTACCAACATCACCACTGACAAGTCTCCCAAATGATATTCTCTGCAACGGAGTTGACCAAGACACTTTTTATAATATTACATATATATTATTATTATTTTATTTTATTTTTATATACTTACTAACATCTTCACTTGAAGAATGGTCAGGTTAGAAGTCAACAACGATGAAGTATCAAGAGCCCTCCTTTTTCTGTCTTTCTTTGAACGATCCCGATTCAACTTGCCGCTACTATACTGCTCCACCACGGGTGCACTTGCTCGTGAATGTGGTGAAATAGTAGTAGTTTAAGTAAATCGTGTTTAATAAATTTAAAGGCTAAACTGCTAAAAAGGTGTCACAAATAACGCAATATTTTATATAGACCACAACCACGTCAAGCCTTTTGGCGCTGTTACCGGGGACAGAAAACTAGGATTTTGAAGAAAAAAAATCTGATTTGACGGCCTAATCTTTGTAAATATATATACATAAGCACTAAGTAGAGTTCTGATCACACACCACTTAGACTGATTTTCCTTTTTCTGTATTATAATACTCTGGTTACTATTGATTCTTATTTATCTTTCTAATTTCAGGTAGTGTATGAAAATACAACCACAAGACGTATTGGAGCCACTCCCTGAACCAGAGCGATTTCTACACAGCACACTCCGATCCCATTCCAAAACTATTGCTGAAGTCATCAACAAGCCTATCCCAATGGCTAACGAGCGGACTGTTATTGACTACCTAAGGCCCAACGCAGTCAACTTTGGTGCAGCCATTGCCCCCCCTGGTGTCGATGTTAACAGCTTCGAGATTCGCCCCTAGTTGGTGCAGATGCTCCAGAACTCTGCAACTTTTCACGGTTCACCCCACGAAGACCCTCATTCTCACATCACAAACTTCCTCGAATTTTGTGTGACATTCAAGTC
>JBCNJP010000007.1:48944862-48989069 GCA_039602395.1 Deinandra increscens subsp. villosa | reverse complement strand
GTAATTGGAAAGCATGTTTTTAGGCAAATGATCGGTTCAAAACAGGTCAAGGTCAAAATCAAAAATAGGCGAATGGCGGTTATTTTCTAAGTTTGCTTGAGGATAAGAAAAAGTCTAAGTGTGGGGATGTTTGATGTACCTTAAAATCTCCGGGCTGACATGGCATGCCCCGTGCCACTGACTAGCACGCCCCGTGCCAAACTCAAATTCTGCCTATAAAAGGAGGCCTTGGCTTCCATTCCAACTTTCTCAGGAGTATGAGCTCATCTCTTCCATCTAGTTCTAGCATCTTTAATTTTTGAGCCATTTGTTTTAGTGTTCTTGTGTCTTCTCGTCAAAGATTGTAAGAATTTTAACTTTTGGGGATAATGAATAGTTATTTGTCTATAAATCTTTCATTATCTCTTAAGAAAATCTTTAGACCAACATTTGTTAGCCAAATTCTTACACTCGTTTGGGAATAAACGTGTCTTTGGTGGGTTGGTAAACTGTTTTTGTAAACTTGTTTTAAGGTGAATTAATGACTTTATAAAAAAACCTTTTCATTGAAATTTTATTATTGATTTTTTGAACCAAACGTGTTATACGTATCACACACCATTTGGGGAGTCAAAATACCAAGGACTAGACTTGTGACACCCGGTCAGGGGACGATGCATGATCCTTCGAGTGACTCCCATCCTATGATGCATGATATGTTCGGGGTCCTTATGTCTATGTAAGCAAACCCGGCTAGTGGCATTGGTTTCACTATATTTGTTTGCAAATAGCACAGCTCCCCGGGGTTCGTACTCCTCACAAACAATCACTCGGGAGAGTAGTGATATTAGATTTGAGGCTGAGAGACGGTCTAGTTGTTGTCGAATAATCTTACGGGAAGGGTATAATTTACGGGTTACCAACATCACCACTGACAAGTCTCCCAAATGATATTATCTGCGACTGTGTTGACCAAGACACAACTTTTATAATATTATATATATTATTATTATTATTATTATTATTATTATTTTACTTTTATATATTTACTAACATCTTCACTTGAAGAATGGTCGGGTTAGACGTCAACAACGGTGAAGTATCAAGAGCCATCCTTTCCTTTATGTCTTTAAACGATCCCGATTCAACTTGCTGCTACTATACTGCTACACGATGGGTGCACAAGCCCATGAATGTGGTGAAATATTAGTAGTTTAAGTTAATCGTGTTTTATAAATTTAAAGGCTAAACTGCTAAAAAGTATCACATATACACAATATTTTATATACACCATAGCCACGTCAGTTACTGCTTGTAAGAATGAACACATGCATGGTTGTCTGACTGATTCTGAAACAAATTCTTGTGTCATATTTGATAAAGAGTGTGATAGTTACATAGAAGAAGTTCAGAAGGAAGCTTTTTTAATGTGTCCAAAGTGTGCTGAACTTGCTAAGATCAATGAGAATTTGATTAAAGAAAAAGATGATTTGTTTGTTAGATGTGAAAAAGTTAAAGCTGAAGCTAAAGAAGCTGTTGAAGATTTAGAAGCTTTATTTGAAAAGAGTTATCCTGTTTAACAAAAATATGAAAACGCTAATCAGATTGTTGTTGAAGCTGCTGAGAAAGTAATTAGTCTTCAAGAAGAACTTTCAAAACTTCGAGATGAGAATGTTCTTTTCCGAGAAAAGAACGAAATTTTAACAAAAGATGCTGATTATTTCAAGAAGAAATGGGAAAAGGTTACCGAAGAAGAATTGGAAGAGTGTGACTTGAGAAGAAGACATAAGTATGAATATAATGAGTTGTCGGAACAGTTTATTGCTTTTCAGAAAGAGCTATTGAATGCTCAAGTGAAGATTTCTGAACTAAAAATTTAGATATCTGGATTTGCAACGTCAAGTAATGAATTGTAATTTGTCACCAACATTTCTGAATTACATCTACAAACAGGAGAAGAGTGAAGAAAGTGCTAAGAATGATCTACATAAAGTTCCTTCACCAGTTGATTTGTCAATTTTTCATCTGCTTCTGTAAATCCAAATGAAGAAATGTATGATTACTCAAAGTTTTCTACTCCTGCTCCTGCAAAGAAAAGGAAATCTAAGTCTGGGAAGAAGAAATTTGAAGCTGGCAACGCTCTAAAGTTTGATGCGGGTTCATCATTCTTGGAAAATGAGCATATATTTGATAAGAATGTGAAATCTGTTGGTACATCAACTGAAGCTGAATTTGATAAATCTTTGATTCGTAAGAACAAACTGAAGGATATTGAGGCTAAGTTCACTAGAGAAGCCATTACAAGGAATGCTTCTGGTTCTCAATTTGAGTCATCAAAAATTCCTGGCTACAAACATAAAGGTATTGGTTATGTTGTCAAGATCACTCCAGGTCCACAAGCAAAACAGAAGAAAGAGTTTGTTAAGAAGATTCAAAAACAAAATGTTCAATCACAACAGAAGAAGCAAAAGGTTGTTAAACAAGTTCAGAATCTACATGTTCAAGGCTCACAACCGAAGAAACGAAATGTGTTTATATCAAGAAATGGTCATTATTCTGGAGTTTCTTCAAGTGGTTCATACTATTCACAACAGACTTTATCTCCTAGGTATGATTCTTACGATAATTTCTTTGATTCATTTGATTTTGGTCATTCTTCTGGTTACTATGATTCTTCTGCTAAGATTCATAGTTGGAAACCAAAGAACTTTTCTGATAATTTTTCATTTTATAAGCATTCAAAGAATTTTTTAAATTTATCTCAATTTCGTGAAAGAATTTGTTACGCGTGTCGTCAACCTGGACATCTTGCTACAAATTGCAGTACGACTACGTATGTCCACAACAATGCAAATTATATGGATGAAAATGGGAAATTTTTGATGAACCACGGTCATTTAAGTTCAAAACAACTAGTAAGTCGTCTAGGTCAAAGACGCCAGTTGAAACAGTTTCAGGTTCTGATAAAAATATTTCATCATTTTTTATATGGAAACCAAAGGTTGTTTCCAATGCCAACAAATACTATGTGGAAGACACCGAGCGACCCAACACTATTGAATCGGGTTGATCCCAAAGCAACTAACGGTTTATCTGGTTTCAGCAGGTATTTCATGAAGACCTACCTGGTAGTTGAAAGATTGCTGGTGGTGGAATATCTGTTTTTAACTTAAACTGACTTTTCAAATCTTTTTGCCAAAACTTGTGTTTTCAAAATTTTCAAACGCATGTATCTGTGTTGGTTGATCAATTTTCTTTTGTTTTCACTCCATCTCATTTTGAGTGGGAGTTTGTTGGTTTGACAGTAAATTAAAAAATGCAAAAAGTACAAAAACATTGAAAAATAAGAAATTGTATCCGATATAATTGGGAAATGATGGTACATTGGCTGGCGTTGTCTAACTCATGGATAGACTAAGTGAAAAAGCCATAATATCATTATTCGATGTGCTAGGTAGGCTCGGTAAATCAGAAAGCATACAAATGTGATACACACTAAATCTGATGCTTGACCTAGTGGACAACATCTTGATACATATTTCAAGATATTAAGAAAAAGATAGGTGAATAGAAAATGAGAAGTCACTCTGTATATGTATGTTCATTTTGCAAAGATTTAAACTTGGTTAATTTTCTTTATTTCTTAAATGATCGGACTATCTCTACGTATACGGGAGTATCGACCTGGTAGTTGTTCATTTAAGGTTCTGCTTTATTTTTTTTGGTGTTTCTTATAATTCATCGGACTTTCTCTGCGTGTATGGGAGTACCGACCTGATTGTTATTAAATTATACAATTTCAACATGTTTTTGTTTTTTTATTTTGTTAAATCCGATGTCTTATGTGCGTATCGAAAGATCGACCTTAAGGTAGACGATTTAACGTTATTATTTCTTTTTGCGTTGTCATAAATACAATCACTATGTGTTAAATCACAAGTGAAATCACAAAGTGTGATACAAAAGAATATATGAGTATGTCTGATAGTGTGGGGTACACTGGTCAAAGCAAATTAATTAATACTTTAACATATCCAGATGTTATGAGTATGATTCTGCCTGAGTTTAAAGTTTGACAAATTATATCTGCAATCATCATGGCTTATGTGCTACAATAATTGAAATTGAAGTGTAGTTCAACACGTTATGACCTATATAATCCCAAGTCATGATCTTTCTCGTAAAAGACAAAAATAGTGTCTAATTCTGTATTGAATTTACTTTCCATTTCAGAATATACCAAAAAGACTTTAGGTGTGTTTTGATATAAAGTTTTGAAAAATAAGATTATTATGTTGGCCAGGTACAAAAGTAAAGAAAAATATCACAACTTAAAGTCTTCTGAAGTTGTTGATAAGAAAGAAACGCGCATTGTATTGTCAAGTATTCAAGATCAGACTAACCATCAAGTTGAGGGAGAGTTTAATTGAAGATACAACACTATGTGGTGAAACAGATACTACACACTTTGAGGGGGAGTTTGTTAGAGCAAACTCTGGTTGGTCATATGAAGTATTAAAACAAGACAAAGATACAAGGAAGGCTGCTCACGAACTGAGGCACGAACTGAGAGTTCGTGACCCACGAACTGGCAGTTTGTGGACATCCAGTTCATGGCCAATAGTACTTAGTATAAACAGATTTTGTCTTGTATATATTAGAGACTTCTTGGGTAGATCATTCATCTGTGTGTGTGTGTGTTTCTGTGTATTACTCTCTGAAGTATATCAATACAATATCCATAATATTTACCTTGTTGTGTTCTTGATTCATTCTCAAATTACACCATTTTCATCGTGATCGAGTAGATGATCCACTGCTCACGCACTTTCACCCTTAATGAAGCGGCCATGGTATATGGGCCTCAACCTGTGCATACAGATGAAAAGGCAGTCTTAGAAGCAACTTAGTCAAACCATGTCACTACTGAGTGTGCAGGTTCAAGCTCTTGTGAAGTGAAGAGAGCTGATGAGGAAAAGTTGGTACCCTATCCAAAGATTGAGATTGTTTATTCTAAGGTAGTGGATGAGGTAATGCGGGAATGGGTGGTGATGACTACAAGGCCCATGGCAAGATATTCATAACATCAGGGTCTATGTTTGCTCAAATTGAAAGAGATGAGCAGCCTTCTTTCACTTCAAAGTTCAAGGAGCTGGTAGCATCTTCTCAAACTCCATCAAAGCCCATGAAGAATGGCAGGCCTAATGTGAACAAAGTAACCATAACACCTCCAACCTATGTCCCAATCAAGATTGAAAGACCAAAAATCGCAATCAAATCTCCAAACTCATCAGTGGGCTCATGTAGTGGCAATCCAGCTTCAACGTCAAGTTATCTAGTGGGTCCAAAAGCTGAAATCTCTGGCTCAATTCAATTTTCTACCAATTGGAGATCTGGATTTTGCCCAAAGATGCAACCAATTCATCATCTTTCTCCATCAATGCAACACAGCTCGAATGGCTACACGTTTTATTTCTATTCGAAGAAGCAGACTTGTTACAATTGTGGAGTTGCAAGCCACATTGCTCGAAACTGTTTGTATCGCCCTTATGAGCCATATTATCCGCAAATTCATAGGGTTTCATCTCGGGATTCTTATCAGTCTAAGCCTAGAAAAGTGAAACAACCAAAGAGCAAAGAAAGCTTTTAACCCACAATCAAATTTTTCCAAAATATAATAAATTTCATAAACAGGTGACGAAAATAGTTTTGAAAAATGTGGCTAAACAACAAAAGGTTGAGAAGCCTAAAGTTGTCAATCCAAAGGAAACTAAGATCGTTTTGAAAAAAAATGGTTTTAAAAGGAAGCGGGTTGAAATACCTAAGGTCACTACTACAAAAGTGACTAAAACAATTTTGAAATCACCTTCAATTTGGAAACCAATTTCAACAGCAGTTCCACCCCAAGTCCTGATTTCACAAAAGGGGTATTCTTAAAACAAATCTCTTTCACTGACTCTTCAGGTATACCCAGAACAACAATGGCTTCGGTGCTAATGGCTAACTAATCTCTCATAGTGTGCAGGAACAGTCAAGGAGGACTTTTATTAACCTTTTGCTTGTTTGTGATAAGATTGTTCCAGACACGGGATAAGAGGCATCTCTCCACTTCATGACATGTAAATTCTCAATAGTGGGGATGTTTTCCTGGTGAGAGGTAAATCTCACAAAATCAGCAAGGTACTGTTTGAATTGATTGTTTCTCAACTAAATTGATGTGAAGTATGGTAGTGTATGAAACAAACCCATTTCAAAAAAATTCAAATGGATAAACTTTCAAAGTTAACTTGGCCAGCTTTGTTTAGTTATTAGAAGATTAATTGTGTGGCATGTGTTCATTACGGAGCGTTCAATTTAGAAATAAAATATTCTGTTAGTAGTAATTAAAAATCAAAAAGCAAGGGGAAGAAAAGAAATAATAAAAAAGTGGACCTCTCATGAAAAAGTGGACCCCTCATCAAAATTGCGCTTTTTATTTTTAGTTTTGTTTGATTTTTTTGAGAAGGGGGGGGGGGGAAGGGAAATAAATTTTCGTTCTGAAGATGACAAACATGCGTAAGGCTGTTGTGAAAGACATGATCCACCGTGATATGCTCGGTAGGCTCTGTTCGAAAAGGCAAAGGTATGTTTCACAAACTTGAAGATAATGTATGTCATTTAACGGAAAACACACACTTAGGTTAGTTGCATGTTCTATTTGACTGCGAGTTTGTTCCCGATATACACGCCGGACTCAAAGGTTTTGAATCACATAATCTCACAAAACTCGGCGTCCCCTTTGTTTTGCGTCGGCAAAGACCTGGGATGTCTAAGCCGTTAGTCAGTCTCTCACTTGTTTCGCGTGAGCAAAGACCTGGTGTAGACTATATCGACGTGTTGGTCAGACTTTCCTCTGTTTTGCGTGAGCAAAGACCTGGTTAGTCTCTACCAACGTGCTTGCAGATCATTGTATATTATTAACACCTAAAAGATGCCAATGAGCACAACAAAAGAGACCCTCAAGTGTCCAAAACACTTTAGCCCTGACTTTGTGAATAGGCTTATGTGTTTGATGAAAGGTTACCACCTGACTAAAAAACTCCGTTGAGTTGAAATCATACAAGTGATATTATCCCTCTCTTATAATCTGTTCTTGCTCTTCCCAACCAAGTCTCGAGAAAAGGTTCAAATCTTTAGATATGGAATTCTGAAAATATGTGGTGGGGAATGAACATGCTTGATAGAATGCACATATTAATTACCTAGGATTTGTGTCTGACTGTTTTATGTTCATAATCAATGCACCCAGAAGATAAATAAGGGACAAACAGCCTGAAAGATGAGGAACTTAAGTTGAAAGAGGATCAAAATACTGGCAATTACATGGACGTGTTCGAGTAATGGATGCTGAAAAGGGTTCCTCAGTTCAGACAAAAACGGTTTGATCCCAAATAAATCCTTCTCTTTAGTAACTTGTCCATATTTGTTTTAATTTTATTTTTCTTTTGAGTATTCTTTAGTTTTTAATGTTTGTTTTACAACCATGGCCAGGTTAACTTAAAGATTTTAATATATTTTGTGGGTTTTATGCAAGAAATCAAGTACTAAGAGTGCTTGGGTTCAAGGGAAGTATTTTAAAGGAAGCCCATAATCAATGTCAAGATTTGTGTTAAATAATGGTTTTCTCCTACTGATCTAAAAACCAGTTACCAGTGTCTGGTTGGTGTTTGTTTCATATTGAAAGACAACTTTGTTGACCATGTTTGAAGAATCAACCGGTACTGAAGAATCTAATGCCTAGGGGAAGTTTTTTGGTTCATGTGGAGCTTCCAAAGTTATTATATAATGTCAAAGAAAAGAAACTGTACATGTTAGTTCAAGATCTACAATCAAGATTGAAAATATAGAGGTTTTCAAAATTTATCCTCTAAAGTCAAGGACAAGTCAAGACAGTTATCGTTGATTCAGCAAGGACCAAAATTTCATACAAGATAGAAGCAAATTTATGATAATCATCCTCTCATTATTTTGTTCATTATTTGAAGTCCAAGCTGATGTTGATTGAGACAAAGCTGTCTCGAGCTCCCCAATGAAGATCGTTAAGAAAGCATCTTTACTAACACATGTTCAAGTCAAAAGGAAGATTGCAAATCTGAAGACTAAAAGTTGAAGACGTTTAATATCACAAGCCTAGAGGAAGATTGTAGAGGCGAGAATTTTGAGGCTTGCAATATCAAATAGTACTGGGCTAACTAATTAGTGATTTGGGCTAGTTAGATAGTAAATTAAGTGGGCTAGTTTAGTGGGATGTGGGCTTTGGCCCGTGTAAGCTTAAGTGTGTTTGTATATAAACACACTTAAGCCACATAATTAGGGGTTGGCCAGTTGGGGATATTGGATGATTTGTGAGCAAGGATCTAGAGAGAGAATTCGGTTTCTAACCGAATTCAAAGTGTACCGGGCGGATTGTAAACTGATTCATGTGCATAAGGTTAATCGGTAATCCTTTTTATTGCTTATATTGTGTTTTAATTCGATTTCTTCATCTATTTTCTTGAATCACTCATTTACACGGATTCCGCACGTGTATTCAAGATTGATATCGTGTTTGAACCGTGATTCGGATCCTAGAAAATATAAGGACCATGTTCAATAGTTGGATCAAGTTGTAACTAGTGTAGGATAAAAAAGCAAACATTTAGTCCTTCTAATTTGAAAAATCATTCATGTCTTCTAGACGTGGAGGCTTGTTTCCAGTTCCGAGCTCATTGTCATAATTAGTAACTTATGCCATTTTTCTTAAAGATGCAAGTAAATAATTCAAATGATTAGTTGTTAACAAAAATAGATTTTGCTAATACATTTTGCTAAAGAATGTTTCAAATTTTGATAAACATGTAAATTTCACAAAGTGTTTCACCCAAAAAACTGTTATTCGCTAAAAGTTTTCTTTTCGCAAAACTGACTTTTTACAGAATAATTTGCGAAAGAAATTTGAAACACGATGTTTCGTAAAAAAATCGCAGATTCTATAACCGTCTAATGAGTAAAAATAACAGAATTTTGTGAAAAATGAAGTTTTCACAGAAAAACTTGACAACTCGCAAAACAAACTGCTTCAACACAAATCGTTAACAGCTGCAAATTTGACCAATTCGATGCACATACATACGATTTTAAACATAACCGAAGCAATTAGTGATAAAATCTAATCAAAATAAGCACAAAAAGTATGTAAATTCAACTGAAATCATGTAAAATGTCAAAATTCACATAGAAATCATAGTTCGATCGTAAACGACCACAACTTTGATCAGATTGAGCCCTGAAAGCTCTAATACCACTTGTAGGTCCATTCTAATCGTTTAAACCTCTACTGAAACTCACTTGAATCATCAATACTATAATCAAGCTATGATGAGACAACGATGATGATAACACGACTGAAAGAGTAGAAACTAGAAGAGCAAGCATGAATTCAAGTCTAGTCGTTGATTCAATTATCACCAAAAGATTCACCGGAGAGAGATACCTACTTGTATCTCGATCCGCGAGAGTTACAGGGAAAAAAACAAATGACCTACTTAACCAAAATCTAAACAAACACCATATATTTACTCATAAGATCTACAAAAAGTCAACAAACTTTTCGCAGATGTTATAATGGACTTTTCGCACAAACATAACTCCATACAACAACCTAAAATTATGACCCAACAAGACTTCTTTCAGAACTCAGTACGGCCATTATGAGTTTCTGGTTATGCCGTTTGGGTTGACCAACGTACCGAAAATGTTCATGGATCTCATGAATCGTATGTGTAAACCTTACTTGGATCAGTTCGTCATCATTTTTATTAATGATATTTTATCTATTCCAAGGCAAAGGAGGAGAATGGGGAGCATCTTCGTCTAATTCTTGAGCTTCTGAGAAAATCGCAGTTGTATATGAAATTCTCCAAGTGCGATTTCTTGATGCAAGAAGTGCAGTTTTTGGGGTCACATTGTCAACGAGAAAGGAATTCATGTTGATCCATCTAAGGTTGAGGAAATAAAGAATTAGCTTGTACCTAAAATACTGACCAAACTACGCTAATTCCTCAGTTTTTACGGGCTGCTACAGGCGATTCATTGAAGGATTCTCAAGGGTCGCGCAACCTCTTACAGCATTGACATACAAGGGGACTGTCTATAAATGGGAAGCTAAGTAGGAGGCTATTTTCCAGCTATTAAAGTAAAAGCTCTGCAGTGCACATATCCTAACATTTCCTGAAGGAATTGAGGACGCTGTCGTCTACTATGATGCCCCTATACAAGGTCTAGGTTATGTACTCATGCAGCGTGAAAAGTTCATCGCGTATGCTTCTCAAATGAGGGGAAATGAGAATAATTATACATTTAGGATCGTGGTTATTACCAAATTAACCTTAAGAAGATTACTTATAAGTTTAACCACGCGGAAACAGTTAAACTTTACTCAATCACTTACTTAGTTGGTTGTTTGTGTTACTTCTACTAAGCTTGTGTAAACAATTTGATTGCAAATATAGAAGAACACAAGTGAATAAACTCAGTATTATATTGCATTAACTCAAAAACAGATCATAAGATACAAGCTAAGATCGAATACCTTTTTTGTGTATGTAAATTGCTGAGACTAGTAGGCTATATATAGTGCTAAGAAAAATCAAGAAGAACCCTTGATTTCCATAAAGTTATCTAAGACCGTTAAGTACAACAAAATTAATGACTTAAAACTAAGAAACATTCTTCATTGGACGATGTTGTTTCTTGGACAAATTGACTTGTTTTTCTTAGGAGATATCTTGCTTTTAGTGATTCAGACCTGCAGCTGATGACTTTTTGTGTCAGTCAGAAAAAGACAGAACAGTTGGTTTTCCGACTGAACTCTCCTTTCGAATGGAACTCGAGCTCACCCAGGACTATCTTTCTTCTGGTTCATGTATTCTTCTGGGTTAACTACCTCTTCCGCTTGATCAGAAGGCTTCCATTTCATCTTCATTCACCTGGAATAATTTATCTCATCAGCATATTGACTTCCGGTTGAACGTCAGTCGGATCCTGAATACTTAGGCAATTCAACCGAAACTCCCAGTTGATTTTGTCCTTACAGCCTCCCCCCTAAGTTGATGCTGCCAAAATAAGTCTTCTCATCTAATGAATGTTTATGACAAAAACTTTGTACAAAATTCTTCAAATCAGCACTATCGCTCACGTTTGGTCTTCAAACTTGCAGCAGACCGCAAGTATGAGTTAGTCATAATCTTTCAGGCTTGATTAAGCAAATCTTCTCCTAGTCATCATCATCAGGCCATTCACTACGAATACTGATTGACTTGTGACTAGTTCAAAAGCCATCTTCTCTATGCACATAGAATAGCTTATCTGCTTCATCAAAGACATATTTGATTTAGGAACGGCTTCTTATTTCTTCAGCATCAACATCTGCTTCATCCTCTAGTTTCTCTTCATCAAGGATGAATTTGATTATGAAATACAAAAGATTCTCATCAATACTCATGTTATTTTTAATGACAAAATAAAGACATTAGTAAGCTCGTCCTTTGATAGGTTCTCCATAGCTCCTTCCTTGGTATATAAGAGGGTTTCAATCTCATTAGTAATGAACTAGTATTTCTTTATTTTCTCATCATATGTCCATTATGGATCCTCCTTTTCTTCATCAGAGCCCTAAACAAATTTAGCCCCCTTGTGTCTTCTTCTTAGGTGACCTCTTTCTCTTAGAAATGGACTTCTTTCTTCCTGTAATTCTTGAAGGAGTAACAGTTGGCCTTGGTGGCTCTTGAATAGGTGATGATGGTGAAGTTGGAGTGGGTGGTTTACTGTCTTTAGGTTCTGGTTCAGTGGTGGTTGGAGGTGGTATTTAGTGTGGTGGAGAGAGTGGTTTGGTTGTTAAAGGTTTTGGATCAAAAGATATGAAGGGGGTAAAGTTGTCAACTAATAGCTTTGGGTTTAAAGGCTTTGAAGGTTTGAGTTTTTTAGCAGGAGGAGGTTTAGCTCTGGTGGTTTCGGATGGGTTCTTTCTTATTGGTAGTGGAAGGAGGTTGACATAAGGGAATTTATGGAGTGGAGGGAAACAGAGAATCAATGATATTTTGTGGTTTAGGAGGAAGACTATGCATACCTGAGAATGCATTAGCAGGCTTAGGCAATCCAAGCTTCTCGACATCTTGAACTAGCTTCTTCTTGATATCTGTGTATCTGTTTCTCAAAGTGGTATCAGAGAAAAAGTTGACGCTCTTAGGATTCTCATGGAGAGTATGAATAAAGTATCTCTACAAGGCTTTGTGTTCTTCTTCAACAGTTAGAGATACCTTCTTATGTTCTTAGCCATTACTTCCCTCAACTTCATTTGCCTTTCAATATCTGCATTGATCTGATGTTGCACCACCAAGTCACTGTCTTCCTTCAGCATAATCTCCATCTAATCACATAGTTCATGTGATTTCTTCTTGTTAACCTCATCCACTGATCTCCATCCTCTAGCAGCAATGGCATCTTTCTAATCCTTGAGCAAGAAGTAATTAGCATCATTGGCTTTCAGCCTGATGGCCTTCTGCTCAGCAGCTAAGTTCTTCTTAGTGTCCAAACTTAGCTTATCAATCCATTTACCATGTGCTAGGTCAAGCTTTGCCATCTTCTCCTTAATGGATCTCTTCTTAGCTTCAGCTATCATGTTAAGGATGACATCGTTATCACTATATAGCTCAATATCAGCTTCAAGCTCTTTAGCATAGGCCATGTCCTTAGATATTGAGCTTTCTTTACAGCTCTCAGCTTGGCATCTTCCTTAGCATCATCCTCCAACATCTTTCTGATAGCCTCATTATCCATAGAATTTCTTAACTACTGGATGTACTCTTCAAAGATCTAACCCACGGATATCAGTAGCAATCACAGTACTTCTAAATTTCTCCTTCTATACTCAGCCCTCTAAGGTTCATCTACTAACCTCAGCCCTTCAGGATCTTATCCAAATTTATCAATCTTAGGGAGCAAGATATCCTTTGAGTAGGCTTCAACACTCATTGATTCAACATCCCTTTGAGTAAGAGGATACTTCTTAGAAAGTCTCTCATCTTCCAGTTGGTACTCAAGCATTGGACCCTTATCATATCTAGTAGATAGAAGGCAGCCTTCATGACCAATTTGGTAGAACTCATGCTTCCCTGGTCTAAATATATGTTCTTTAATCTTCTTAGGGAGACTTCTTCTCATGATTTGTCCTGGTATAGGCTTAGACTTGGTAAGCATGTCCCATACGCTCTCTACTTCAGCCACAACATGTTTAGGAGTTAGTTCACTTGGCTCCTTGGCTTCAGATAGATAGAGACCATACGGCTTCCAGTAACCTTCCTCTGTCCTTACACCTTCTTCTTTCTTTTTCCTCTCGACCTTCTCCTTCTCAGTCACTTTAGGAGTTTCATTTGAAGTACAGGAGTGGTGGGTATAATAATTGGCTTCTTGATCCAGCTCCAATTGACACTAGTGTTCACCATCCTTACATTGAATAGCCTTTGAAGATTGACGGCCTCCCAATTATCTTCCATTTAAACAAAGCTATTGATTGGCTCAAAAATTTGCTCAGTCAGTTCAGGTAACACAGTCTTCAGAATAGGAGAACCTTCTAGTTGAAAAACACTCAGGGAAAGGTCCGGTTGATCTTCCGGTTAAACTGAAGCATTAGCTTTTCGTTGATCTTCCGGTTGATCTCCCTTCAGCAATAGCAATGCAGGTGCCACATCAACCTCAGTCTCAACTTCAGCCGGATCTTCATCTTCATTCAGATTTCAAGTCAAGGGCCGCTAACACATAAATAATTAACCAACATCCCTATCACTTTCCCATATAAATTTTTCTTCTACAATCACTTTCACCTCTTCAACCTTTTCTAGAGATTGAACCTTTTCTTCAGCAGGTTTCTAATATATATGTATTATCTTCTTAAACATATAGGTGTTACCCACTTCACCTGAATCCTCTTGGGTTTAAAACTCTTTATACGCAGGTTCCACAACCTTTGAGTCTTTAGCTTCAACCACTTCTTCCACTTCTATCTTCTCAGTTACCTCAACTTTTTCTTCATCCTTCTTATGCTCAACCTCTTCAGCAAGTAACAGGATGAAGTGAGAAGATCACTCATTGACTTGAAAGGGTGAATCTTCAATAGTTCAGCTGGAGGCACATCTTCCCATGCCTGTTTAACATTGAATGGATCTACATCAACTAATTTAAAATTTCCAAATCTGATGTGCTTAGGTAGATTGGTATCTTACTTTATACATTTTGGAGTTGATGAGGATTCTTCTTGATAAGTTAATGATTCAGTCTTCTCCCCTTTTTAGCAGCATTAGCTTTAAATGTGCCATGTTCTTGTGGAGGGTTCAAATGACTAACCACTTGATCAGCCCCTTTAAATTTTACATTTTTTTGTTTTTGCAGCAATTGGATGAACTCTCCTTGTGTTTGCACAGTTTAAGTGAGAGTAGAGATCTGATACTGCATTTCCATGTACATTTTCGTCAATTCACTTAGTGATAAATTGTCCTCAACTGGAATTGAACCAGTATCCTTGGAAAGAAATGAACTATCAAGCCTATCTTGAACAGTGTCACTGCCCTTAGCTTCTTGGCATCTAGGATTCTCTTCATCTAGAAGTTTCTCCTTTGGTTCCATTAAAGGTTCCTTAGGGTCAGCCTTAGAGAAGATTGCCTTTGATTTTGTCTTAAGAATGTTACCACTTACTGTTTGATCCAGTGGGGACTCAAACATAGTGGCAGCTTCTTCCACATGAGCGTCTTTAGAACTCCTGAGGTTCACCTCTTTAAATGAGTAGGGTTAGGTGATGATGTACCTAAATCCATCTGATTTTCATTAAATAATGAAGTGAATGAATAGACATCATCACTTGGATCTAGAAATTCAAAACCTTTACTCATAGGTATAGACATGTTTAAATTTGTTCCTATGGATGAGGGTTGTGCATCCTTATCTAATGACTCCCCCTTAACAGAGGGTTTGTCTACAATGTGATGACCCTTTTTGGCTTTCTTCTGTTTAGGCTCTTTCTGAAGCTTGGGTGTGATCAAGTGAAGCAGACTTGGCAACCTTAGTAGTTGGATTTTCTAGAAATGGTAGGTAAGGTGATTTGAGTAGCAGGAGTTGATGATTTGGTGGTGGACTTCTTCCTCTTTCTAGTGTAGGAAATATGTTTGGGGTCAGACGAAGAAGCTTGGACAGGTGTGGGTTCAACACTTGTTGGTTTCATAAGGTTACCACCTTGAGGAGGGTGCTCAATTGCAACTGCACTTTCACTGTGAACCTCCTCTTACTGAGGTTCAACCGGAAACTACCTTGGCGCTGGACAGGATGGTCAATGTCCCTCCCAAGAAAAACAGTCCTGTTTATACAATGATTTAAAAAAAAATTTTATCATTTATATCCGTTTGCATCAATAATTTACCAGAAAACACAATGGTTGGATACTCCCTTTTTAAAATGTAGGATAAAAATCTGGGACATGTATAATGTAACATCCCCAACATTTTCCCTTAAGCCATTAAAGATCATTTTTGAAAAATTGAAGTTTTCACTATGTACTAGGGCATGAAATGCAGAAGCTTGTTCCGCAGCCAGTTCATCATACCCTGATTTCTTGGGTGTCAGGCACGCCAGCAAGGTGTGGGAAAGAAATCGCCATTTTTATGGCAGTTGGTCCTTATTGATTTTTTTCCTTTTATTGGACCGCCATAACCTACATTTCTTAAGGTAGAATGATACACATCGGAATCGACTGTCAAGTAGCCGTTTTCATCCCTTAGTAGCACATGTTTTCTAATTAACTTCTCTGTAATCTTCACCTCTACATCACCAATTTTTTATTCTACGAATTCTCCTTCTTTGTCGGCACTTGCTTCAGCATTCGTCCAAAAGGCATCCATTATTTCTTCATAAATATCCTCAGTCACTGTAAGGGCATGATGTATGTGCGATTCCTTGAGTAAATCATTAAAGGTATCTTTTTTGCTCGGTTTTTCCAGAAAAGCGGGGATATTATGATCCTTTTATAATGGAGTCTCTGGTTCTACTTGTTTCTTTGCTTTGCTTTTAAAAGATTTTGGGCGCCATAAATGTGGTTGTATGTTTGAGAGAGTGTGGATGAATGCTTGGATTTGGGAGAACAGATAATATTTGAGGATTTTTGGAATGACAGGAATTTAGGGTATGGGTAGGTTTGATGATTAAAAACAGAGGAGAGAGAAAGTTCAAACCCGTTTTGAAAAAATGAAAGGGGTGGACCCACGATCAAAATATCTTATTACTGTAGCGACGCTTAAATGGGTAGTACCATACAACACTTTAGCGTTCTCAGCATTAAAGTTACAGAGTTAACCTCGGACAGGTTAACTGTAACATTTAAAATGTCGGATAGTAAATACGTTTGAGATATGTGTCTTCCGGTTGAATTCAATGTGCAGACAAAAGTTAGATCAAGCGGAAAAGTTCACCCGAAATTTTTCTGACGGAACAATTTCCTTTAAAACTGCATCTTCTGGTTGAAAGTTCACCGAGAAGGCGCAATTTCGCTAAGATTTTCTCTCAGTAAAGGGTTAACAAGGGTTTCCGGTTGAAAGTTCACCTGGAAGTTTTGTGAAGTGGGTTTGTCGCATGGTTGAACCGGAAAGTTATGCCGGATACTCAAAAACAAGAATTTAGAAATTTCTAAGGACAATTACCAGAAAAATGAACTATAAAGTTCTAATTATGGCTAAAATTGTTTTTGATTGTCACAAAGAGTTTTTCTTTTATTTTTTTCTTTTTTCTTTTCTATTTCTCTTTCTTTTTCTCTTTCTTTTTGTATCAAGAGATCTCGAAATTAAAGACAAAAGAGATTCATTAAAAATCAGTTTAGTCATTGTTAAAAAGATTTGAGTTGCTCAAAGTTCATCATCCCAATGGTTGTTATGAGATAGAATGCCTTATCAAAAGCTTTTATAAAGAAATCTACCAATTGGTGATCAGTATGAACTTTATGTAATTTAATCAAATTCTTTTCTGTACAATCTCTAATGAAGTGATACCTGATTTCAATGTGCTTTGTCTTTGAGTGCTTGACAGAATTTTTGGTGATGGAGGTGGCACTAGTGTTGTCTATATACATGGAAGTTTCCATGAAGGTGATTCCATAATCTAGCATTTGATTCTCAATCCAAAGGACTTAACCACAACAATTTGAAGCAGCAATATATTCAGCCTCAGCTGTTTATGTTGAAACACATGATTGCTTCTTGCACTGCCAGGATACAAGTCTCTCCCCCAAGAAATTGGCATTCTCCTTATAGTGATTACTTATCCAGATTACAACCTCCATAGTCACTATCAGTGTAGGATTTGAGAGTAAAATTAGAATTCTTTGGATACCCCAAACCCAGTTTTGGTTGTCCGTTCAAATATCTGAAGATTCTCTGTAACAATCGTGAAATTATAGTATCAATAAAAGCCTTGAGTTTAAATTCATTTAAATTTTGTTATTTATTTATTTGAATTTTATATTGCTTATTTACTTATTTAAATTTAACCTTCGATTTTTTTAACTAAATTAGTCACATAAGTTAAACTCTAATAATTACATGTTTAAAACAAATTTATTATCTTCTTAAAGTTATATTTTAAATTTTATATATTGACTTAAATCATTTATTATCTAAATTAAATTCTAGCTATTTATTTGAATTAAGTAACCATTTCATTAAATTGTATCATTAACTCATTCAAATTAATTTACGTTATTTATTTGAAATGTTATGACAAATCATAAACTTTTAAATTTAATAAAACTCGTCATTTTTTAAACATCACGACCCATTTCTTTCGCTAAACAAAATCTCAATGATTTTTCTAAAAAGTTATATGAAAATTTTGTTACCTATTTGATTTTATTTATAATAAAACTCATCTATGTTTTTAGTAAAATATATATAGATTAATAAAACCTTTGATATTTTTAGAAACAAATAACAATGAAAATAAAGAGTTACCTGAATGTTTAAAGGAAAGAATATAACAAGAAAAAGAAAAAAAATGTTGTTCATTCCCAGTCCCGTTTTCCGGCAAACCGCCGCCGGCGGTATCCTCTTCGCCGGATAAACCGTTAAACCCCCGAGAACGACCGAAATTTTATGGTATTTACTCCTAAACGTTCCAAACAATGATATAATTGTCATTATGTGTTCAAATACATCACTTAATTGTGTTTAATCATTCCCTTCGTGAAACAATTCGCACATTTAAAGTCCGAATTAACTCACTTCCATCGCGTATCCGATCCTATAAATGGTTCCTCGACACTACCTAACTGTTTGCGCATCTAAATCGTCGAAAATTCCCTGAAAATCGTCCCTGTCGTGCGATTCTGCCGCTGCCGCCGCCGCGAGCTCTGGTGACCAACCATTGTCGTTCTTCCAGCCACTTTTTTGAGGTAATTTTTACATCATTGGGTTCGGAATTTATCATGGATCAAAAGCCCCGAGTTAATTTTGGCTTTCAAACACGTTTAGACCTTCGATTTGGTGATCTAAGATCTAGGGTTTTCGGGTTAGTTTTTTGGGAAGAAGATGACAAATTGTTAAAGCACTTAAATTTTCCGTTTAGAATAAAACATAAAAGGGTGTGCAGCCAGTTGGTCTGCAGTCATGATCTTGAAGATAAGGTCCCGGGTTCGAACCCTGTAGGACCGTTTTTCCCGATTTTTTGTTATCTCTCCATTTTTGTTATTTTCAACCATAAATTTATCTGAAAACAATATAAGTTTACCAGAAAATTTCAAATACAGTTATAAAATGTTTCTAAACCCCATAAAACGTTTAAACCATAATTTTCATGTTTTTTTTACAAATCTATAAAAACTTTGCAAGCTTTTTGGAACAAACACACACCTAATAAAACCTAATTATTTTTATAAAAACATTCACTTATTTAGTTAACAACATGATTACTTTGCCAAATCATTGGTTCGGTTACATTATACTTTACTTAAATATTTACTCAATTATTTATTAATTCATTAAATTATGTCATTTATTTGGTATTTACTTAGTTACTTATTCATTTATTCAATCATTTATTTACTTATTAATAATCTAGTCATCTATTTATTTAATTAGTAATTCATTTAATTATTTTTATTTAGTCACATGTTTAAGTACCCACATAATATTTCATAAACACAAATATGTACTAATTAATTATATTCGATGTTCAATCTATTTATTTAGTCAAACTTTTTTAGCCAAATTATCTATATAGTTATTTAAATAATTATTTTCAAACCTCATGTTGTCCTTTAAACACAAACGGCTTTATACATCAAAGACTTAATCAAGAAAATAAGGTCATCTTCCCCAAATCACAAAGTCTGCCGAAACCCTAGATGTCTAGAAACCCTATTACTCCTTCTCGTAACTCTAGGTTAACAAATTTTATCATTGCTTAGGAATCCCTCGAACTTGAATCATTCTCATTAAGTCAGGCTAGCAATCATCTACTAAGGTGAGTTCATAGCCCCTTTTTCCTTAAATTTTCCATACCATTTTGGGGTGGAAAACACGCATAAACATTTTCATTTATCATTACTTTATTTTCAAGTAAATCATATTTTTTATCATGCTTATCATCATTAATCATTGCAAAACTTTATTCTTTCAATTGTTCATACTTTCTATGCAAAGTCAAATACTGTTGAATACATTTATTTGTATGTACCTACGTGATATCATGTGAATATATGCTTTGCTATGCTTGATATTGTATGCTATTTGGGAAATTTATTCTTAAGGCTCCAGAGCATCATACGTGAGGTTCTTTGCGAAGAAATGAACATGATGACGTTGAGGTTCTTGCGAAGGACTGAACATGGTCCCAAAGCTGAGATTTTTGAGAGGAACCGAACAGTAATCATAGAGGTTCCTCGAGAGGGGAATTGAACATGTGGACTAACATTCTTACCGATTGTTGGTTTGTGAACCTTCAATCAGGCGTACTGTTTATGTGATGAATATTTGTTATGTGATTAATCCGTGTGTACAATGACTCATGCTTATTTATTTGTTTAACAGTATGACTTTGCAAAAACATAGCAAATCTTTTCTATAACTGTTTACTTGTAAACCTATGACTCGTCAACTATGTAGATAATTGACCTCTTTTTGCGTGTTTTTCAGGTTATGGAAGTCAAGCGAATTTATAGCTAGGAAGTTTGTGGATCTAGTTAGGCTTTAGTATCATTAATGTATTTGGCCTTGTAATAGACGTTTAAGTTTTGAATTATTAATAAAATATGGTGTTCCTTTTATATCCTTGTGCTTCTATACAATTATCGTGACACCTTGATGTTTCCGCCATCGGTCGGGGTGTTACACTCTCTTAACAGCATTTATGTAGGACTCTTTGGTTGCAGCATGATATCGTGCACACAAGCAAACACTGAACATGATATTAGGTCTATGTGAAGTGAGATACATCAGTGATCCTATCATGGCTCACAACTGGTTCACCACTTATATCAGGTGTTACATTGTGGGAAGTTAAGATAGGAGTTTTGACAGTTGAAGTGGACTGCACTTCAAACCTCTTAAGCATATCCTGAATATATTCTGACTGATTCAGGGAGATACGTTCAGAAGTTTGTATAACTTGAAGCCCCAAGAAGAAGTCAACTTCACCCATTGAATTCATTTTAAATTTAGCTTGCATGAGAGCTTCAAACTGCTTGCATAATTTGTTGTTAGAGGACCCAAAGATGATGTCATACACATAAATTTGCACCATCAGCATGTCTTTACCAACAGTGTTTATGAAAAGTGTTTTATCAATGACTCCTCTCTTACACCCATTTTTTAGGAGATAGGCAGAAAGAGTCTCATACCATGTCCTTGGAACCTCTTTGAGATAAAGCTTTGATTAGCTTGCAGACCTTGTAAGGATTGTGTGGGTCTTCAAAATCTGGTGGCTGACAAATATACACTTCTTCACTTAATAACCCATACAAAATGCACTTTTGATGTCCATTTGATACATTGGATAGTTCATGTATGCTGCATAAGTTAGGAATATTCGAATTGCCTCCAGCCTAGCAACAGAAGCAAAAACTTCATCATAATTGATTCCCTCTTCTTGAGCATATCCGTGTACCATACAAGCAGATATTGGCATCGACAGAGTTGCTTCTTGTTATCACAGGTTCTGAAACATCAAAAATCACAATTTCCATAGGGTGATTTTGCTGATTCTGGTGTTTTGGAACATAAGAAATTCGTGACTTTGACCATTTGTGTAACATCCCAAAATTTCATAAAACATTAAATACGTGACTATATATAATTATATATATATATATATATATATATATATACTAGAAAGACATGGTTATACATGTTTAAAAGATCATGTTATACGTGTTTATATGTGAATACATGTGAAAGGAGAGGATCATTTGAGAACCAATTTGATTTGAGAACTAAAAGGAACTAATTTGAGCCACAAGTTTATTTACATGTATCACCCCTCCCATGAATTGTAGTGGTTCCCCCTGAAATTTGTGGTTGAGATTTAGTTCTCAAAAGTTCTCAAAACAAAAAGTTTTCATTTGAACCTAACCCTACATGTGTAACAAATGTGATGATAATCCAAATAGATAAATACGTAAGAATGCGTATCTATAAGATAACACGGTAAAATAATTGATAAAACGTACATATTAGGGCAAAATGCGTGTTTATAATTATCATTATAAGTATCCAAAGGCTTAGAAATTATTAAAACTATATCCTAATATGATCTATAACATGAAATGATAAGTATTATATTGTTTGAGGGGCTAAAACGTAAATTAGAAATAATAAAGAAATATATATATATATATGTATATGTATATGTATATGTAAATGTATATTATCGTATGAATCCCGAGGCTTAGAAACCTTAGAAAACGTTAAAAATATGTCCCACAATATTTTGGTACATAAAATAATAAAAGGGTAAATGTTCAGGGGCTAAATATGCAACAAACCAAACCTGAGGGACCAAAATTATAAATTTTAAATCTGGTCGAAATAGACGGCTCGCGGACCGCGATCCATGTCCATGTGTTTCGTCGCGGTCCACAACTGGTGCAGCGGAAAGAAGCCAGATCTGGTCGCGAATTTAGCCACGTTCACCCTTGCAGCCCAAGTTTGGACCTCCTACGCGTCGTTTTAATATAATTAGACACCAGGGCTACCTGGAGCAACCTCCCACGAATCTAAGGACTATCATCCCTCAAATCTCACTAATTCATCAAATTATCACCTCAAAAACCCCATTCCGAACCAGAAAAGTTCATCAGCCAAATTCGAGCAATCCATGAGGAATCCAGGGCTGAAATTTTGCAGTAAAGATTCCCTAGGTTTGATATAAAATAACCTATCTCATTTTTTGATAATATTGTGTATAAGTATGATTTAAGAAAATGTGTTAAAATTAGGGTTCTTGAGCTTGTTTTGTTAAAATTTGGTAATCGGTTTGGAATTAGGGTCTGAATTTTTATAGGTAACCCTAAAATGATGTATTTTAAGAAATCCATAAGTCTATTTCAGATTTGGAAAAGGTTTGGTGAAGGTTTTGTAAACAGGTCAAAATTAGGGTTTTCATAGCGTTGTTCTGTCCAAATCAAGTAGATGGTGTTGAATTAAGCTTTGATATTTTAAAGGATGTTACAAAATGTTATAATGGATTATATCCTAAGTTAGTTTCAAATAAAAATGAGTTTTGATAATAAAACGAGAAATACGCAAAACATAGGGTTTCTAAATATGATTAATTGTTTCTTATAATTTTTTCCGGGCAATGCCCTTTACCCCAAAAAAAAATATATATATGATTAATTAATATAAAATATTACGGAGGGTATGGGGACTTGATTTTTTGTCTTATAACATGTTTATATATATAATAAGTACATATGAGTTTAAATTTGATAAATACTAAAGTATTAAAAATACCGAGTTAATCGGATATTAGAAGTTCGTGCGGACCGGAAGGGAAAGCGCCTGTACACTGAGTTTCTGGCAAATAGGGGGTGTCGCATAAATTCCAACTGGGACCTGGCATACCTCACTGGACGATCTCGAAGTGATCGTTTACTTATAGGAATGCGCTTCTTCATATTATCAATAAAAAGGTTTTATGCCTATAAGGGCATTTTGGTTATTTTGGCCTTAAAAGAGATAAACCCTAATAAAGTGTTATTAAGATAATAAGATATAAATAAACATAGGTATTATTTATAATAACCTTGCTAATGCAATCCGATACACGATTAGGTTAAATGTGGACCATAACGGAGATTCGGTCTGAATAACCGATTAAAGATATAAGGTGAGTTTCTACAAGCCATATTTTATATTGTGAGTCATATGAGGCCACTACTAAATGTTTTAAATGCTTTTAACGTTTTCGGGCTGGTATACATACAATATTTGTGAAAACAAGATAATTGTGACTTGATATATACGTGTTATATGATGAAGTTGTTGCTAAATTGCTTATCGTGTTATGCAATTATGTTGAGTATAATGTGATGTGTATATACTTTCTTGAAATTAGGCAGCTAAGTGACAAGGGAGTTGTTAGCGAACATTTAGTGAATATATATGATTATATGAGAACAGGTGATACATATGCTTATATTAATATGTGGTGTATACGTCGCTGGTACATCCTATATATATACATAATAGTATAAGTTACCCGGTATATTGGAAGTGTGAAGAATACGCCGCTGGTACATCCTGTATACATACACCTACGGTAAATTGGAGGATGTTCATTTGTTGCGGTATATGAATGCCTTATCGTTGTTTAATAACAAACCTAAAGCATCTGTTTATTTAACTTGGAGTAGGTAGTATACATGATCAGATATTAAGTCATTAAGACGAGAAAATGACCTAATAGAGTTAAAGCATGAGTTGCTACTATGACCTAAGAGAGTTAAAGCATGAGTTGGTACTAGGACCTAATAGAGTTAAAGCATGAGTTGCTATTATGACTTATTAGAGTTGAAGCATGAGTTGCTACTGAAGAAGAAGGGTTGTTGCTTCACCATAGTGGTGGCTTAGGGAACCGTGTACGAACGGAGCTGTAGTTGGTCATCATAACAAATATCTTGTGCCAAGGTGGGATGACAATTGTAGTGGCGGGAAGACCTTTCGAAAGAGATGAAGAATGAAGAGACGCAGCTTCCCCATAATGGTGGTTTAGGTAACCATGTACGGATGGAGCTGCATTGGGTCGTTGTAAATAACTATCTTTCGAGATGGGATGAAGTATGTAGTGCGTACCATAGCTGCATCAGGTCTTTGTTATAACTCTCCCCGAGATGGGACGAAGTGTGCAGTGGCGAGTGAACTCTTCATGGAGAACCAAAATAGTTGGTTAAATATAGTGACCTAAAAGTTAAGCCTAGGGTCATGGTTAAGATAATAGGATATATTATCATAATGATTATGTGATGGGATTTTATATGTGATATATATGTGTTGTGAGAACCAGGTAAACACTTATAACGATTTTTGAACTAAATAGTAGAACTCACCAGCGTAAGCTGACTTTTTAAAAGTATGTATGCTATGTTCTGCAGGGACGTTTAGAAGTAAAAGCATGGATCTTGTGAGGACGGGATAATCGGGAAAGCTATCAAGGAAGAGTTTCTAGCAAGCTGGCCGATTTATAGATTTATTTACTATAATAAGTTATAATTATGTACAATATATCTCTTATTGTAGTACTTGGCTTATATAAAGAAAAGTTTTAAATTTTCCGCTGCTTAATAACTCTGTTGATACCTTGTGCTCATGAATAAATCCGATGCGTGACCCCTCCTGGTGCCAAGTCTGGGAGTGGGCGTCCCAATTTGATCGAATGTTGACGAGAGGAAGTACGAGCTCAAGTTGAATGCCACCAATTTGTGAAGTGGGAACCGGTTGTTGTAACTCATGAGAACTCAAAATTGAATCAGAGATCATATCTTCAGAATTGGGTTTAGGACTAGTTAAACCATCGGGGATGGGACCAATGTGATTATCTGAGCCACTTTCAGTGTATAGTGAACTTGAAATCTCAAATGAACTAGGGTGTTCATTTTCTGGTAAACTTGAACTAGAAATTCAATTTCTGAAGTAAGAGGATCCAGTTGAACTTCATCCTGCTGAATATTTTTAGGATCACTTTTAACCAATGGAACAATATCCAGTTTAACTTCCCTTATTTGATTTGAGTTGTTAACAACAGTTGTCTTCAAAGGCTTCACACTTACTAAAGAAAACAATGAAGGATCTGTACTTGCTACTTTCATATTTGCTCTCTAATGTTTTTCAGCTAAATTGTAAACCTGTTCCTACACTGGAATTCTCAAAGTCTCCTCAACAGTTATGTTAAAAGCATAGGTGAGTGCATCAATACCAAATAACAAATCGGGCTGGGAACTAAACTTGTTTTTGGATTTTTAATTGAAAGACACATTTACTGTTTCCTCAAAAATTTTAGTTCTCATGTTGTATACCCTGTATGCCTTAGACACACCAGAATATCCAACAAAATATCCATCATCTACTTTTTTAGCAAATTTTGGCAATAGCTCATTAGTTATTAAGATTGTAACAGGACATCCAAAAGATTTGAAGAAGTAAAGATTTGGTTTTAATTTTCTCCACAATTCATATGGTGTTTTATCATAACCTTTGACAATTAAAATCTAGTTTTGAACATAGCAGGCTGTGTTCACTTCTTCAACCCAGAAAGTTGCTAGAAATTTTGACTCAGCGAACATAGACCTAGCAGCTTCAATCAATATCATATTTATTCTCTCAACAACACCATTCTGCTGAGGTGTTCTAGGAGCACTATATTGTCTGTTGATTCCCTTATCTTCACAAAATGATTTTATGACACAATTTTTAAACTCATATCCATTGTCACTTGTGATTGTTTTGACCTTGTGTTTTGACTGATTTTCAAGACTGACAATTAATGTTTTTAAGATCTCAGCAATTTCATCCTTGGTTCTAAGGAAGAAAACCTCTGTGTATCTTATAAATCATCAATAATTACAAAACAATAAGACTTCTCCCTAAGCTCATAACCCTGGTTGGTCCAAACAGATCCATATGTAACAATTCCAAGGGTTGAGAAATTAAGCTTTCCACTTTGGGATTAAAAGAAGATTTGTGTTGTTTGCCCTTCAAGTAAGGAATACAATGTTCAGCAAACATGAACTGTTTGTTTGGTAGACCTTTAACCAACCCAAGTTTTACAAGTTTGTTCATCTTTTTATAGTTCACATGGCCTAGTCTTCTATACCACAAATCAGATTCACCAGTTGAAGCTTTAGATATAAAACAGGCAATGCCTCACGTAGAAGATGCAATAGCCATATCTAAAATGTACAAACCATCGTGTCTAGGTGCTTTTAGCAAAATCATTTCATCAGGGATTACTAGACCAGGTTTAAGTACAATAGCTTCATTATCATTGAACAGAACATTTAACTTCTTGTCACACATTTATGAGACACTAAGAAGGTTAAATTTCAACACATCCACAATGTTTACTGTATCAAAACTTACCTTACCATTTGTCACATCGCCCTGAGCTGATATGTGACCTTCAGTGCTTCCAAAAGCAATTGGTCCTCTATCATGCCTTTTTTATTTTCTAATAGGTGTTTATTGCATGTCATGTTACTTGAGCGACCGATATCTATAATCTATTGACTTGCCTGGGATTTATTGCTCTGCTCCTACACATGTTAACACCGATTAATTTGAATAAGGGACCCAAGCCTTAGTGGTCTTGGGTCTTCCATAGGCATCATTGTATTTGTATTCCTTAAGTACCAAGGTGGTTGTGATAGGTTTTTCTTCCAATAAATCATCAGTTTCAAAATTCGCTCTCCTGGGAGATTTTTCAAATTTACCAGATTGAGAAAATGAGTTTTGATCATTAGAACCAAATCTTCTGTTTTGTTTTTCAAGAGCCTTTCTTTGTTTAGACTCTAAATTTTCTTTATTTGTTGGTTTCAGTTTTAGGGACTTCACTTGTTGAAGTATAGTACTGATTGACCACTCTCTGCTTAATAGGTGATTGAGAAAATATTTGAGGCATAGAAGATCTCTGATTGCTTCTTTAAGATAGTTTAGGGAGAACTTGTCTTCCGGTTTAAGCAATAAAGTGAGTCTCTCGCTGAACTCTGGTCTTTGAGTTCTTCACCTTGTGATGTGGAGTATATCTTCAACATGAAGGATTTCTTCTTGTTTGGGCTTTAACAAGTTCATATTCATCAAAGTATTGAGAATTGGGGCGTTGTTTAACAGTAGTTTCTTGTCTTTTTGAAAATTTGCTTTCCGACTGAACTTTGGTTCGACCAAATGTTTGTTATGGCTAAATATGAGTTCGAGCGGAAAAGTTTTCACTCGGAAAATCTCTATGTTTCAATATAGAAAAACCACTATTAAATTCATTTCCAACCAAAATCTTGTGATTCTTTGATTGACCGGATTCAAAATGTTTCACATGGTGATTCTTTACTGGTGAAGATCTTCCTATAGATTTTTTTTTAAATTAGTTTTGACAGTTTTAGTCTCAACCTTTTTAGGTTTTTGTGACAGATTTTGTACAAAAGGGTTAAATAAACATTTTGCAGCAACATAACCATGTTCACCACATATTATACATTCAATAAATCATTTGAGTTCATCCCGATATGCATCTGAATATCTAGGAGAATGGTCAATGGTATTTTGCTTATAAACAAGCCTCCCTTTAGAATTTTTCTTTTGATGCTCAGATTTGGTGTTACTATCAACTGCTGCGTGTTACCCACCCAAAGTAACCTCTTTTGGTTCAATAGACTCTTGTGGTCCATATGCATAAGAAGCTTTCAGATTTTTAATAGTTTCAACATGTTTTGAAGTGCATGCTGCTAAACAATCAGTTTTAACATGTTCAAATAAAGCAATATGATTTCAATAGGCACATTCAATTTAGCAAATTGATCAATTTATTCATTGGAAATGTCCATAAATTTCAATGGTGGGTGCTTCGGGGTTAACAGATAGGATGACATGGCTTTCATTTTGCAAAGTTTCTATTGGTTGTACTATAGGAGTATAGTGGCCTTGTGGCTTCACTACGGTATAACCAATACCTGTTTACCCTGCATAGCACTCTTCCATAATTTTTTGCATTTTTGGTTGCAGCCTGGAACTAATCACAGATGAACTGAACCTCAGTTAACTTATTAACTATATCACCAATTTCAGCATTTGCATGTTTAGTTTCTTGTTTTGATTTTTCAAGTCTAGATAACAGATCATCAATTTGAGCTTCCAAATTTGAGTTTATATGATTTAAAGAATCATTCTCTTCTGTTAAACTAGTTATTTTTGTGTTATAAGAAGATTCATCCTTTTTAAAACATTTTTTAAAGTCAATCAAGTTGCTGACCTTATCAACTAACTCAAGATTATGATTCAGGTGAGCATAAGCATTCAACAACTTCTTCATAAATGGATGTTACCTTAGATGGACATGTTTCAGTGCCTGTAAGAGCATGGTTGATGGGGTTAAATTCATCCATGACATCTTCCCATTCAAACTCTTCAGTCTGATGTGCTACAGCAGCTGTTCCACCAGTGTTGTTTGGAGCTGGCTTTGGAGGAGTTAAAGAGTATGAAGTTTGATTCTGGTTTTGGTTGTGTCCAGAACCTCTTCCAGCATTTTGTTCTCCCTTCTCTGATTCTTACACTACCTAGCAAAATGCCCCAACTGATTACAATTATAGCACTTGACTTTGCTCTTATCTAACCCAATTTAAGCATGTTTAGCTCCCTTATAATTCCTACCAGTTCTTTTATAAAATCTTTGGGCTCTAACAGACACCATAGCTAACTGGGTAAGAATGTCCATCTCTTCTAAGTCATCACCACTAATGTACTCAAGGTATTCCATCATAAAACCACTTTGTGGACCACTTGCAACATGAGCAGAATGGTTATTGTTCTCAAAGTGACGAGGCACAGGGTCATGGCATCTAGGTGCCTCAGGAATAGTAATCATAGGAGATTGACTACTATGTGTGGTTATGACATTTCTACTTGGTTGATACTCAGTGGTAACCAAAGCAGTGGAATTTAAAATTGACCCTTCACTAGTCATTCCTTGTTTCTCACTAATTTCCATCTGATGAGCACTCAATACACCATGAAGCTCACTAAGTTTCATTTTCTATAGAGTTTTACTCTCTAATGCCAACAGTATAGAGAGTCCATAGGTTAGAAAGTGACCTAAGAAACTTTCTATATACCTCACCAGCCTCTAACTTGACATGAACTTTCTGGATTTCATCTAACAGGGACACAAACCTAAGGTACTGATTGGTCATGGTTTCACCCTTTTTGTAAGTAAAGCTCTCATATCTTTTTTTGAGAACATCCGTTTTCTTTTTCTTTACCTCATCAGTCCCTTCATACATTTCATTTAAATTTTTCTAAAGGTCAAAAGCTTTTGTATAACCTTTTAAACCAGCTAAAATAGAGTTAGGTAGTGCAGCTTGTAATCCAGTAAGCTTTTAGATCAATTTCACAATTTTGTGATTAGTATCAATTTATTTGTCAAGAGGTTTGGGTATTTTAAGATTAGGGTCATCAGCTGATGGAACAGTGGGGATAAATGGTCCAATAGTAAGAGATTTCCATAGTATGTAGTCATTGCACCAAACAAACCCTTCCATACAGAGTTTCCATGTATCAATATTCAAGCATCAAAACATCATCTTCAACATGTATCATACAAGATTAATCATCACTGCATAAAGATTCAATATTTGATCACAAAAATCACATTTTTCACCATGTAATCACTAGATCTAATTATAGCAAGCATGTATGGCCTAGATCTAACTTAGATCTAGCATAAAAATCGAATCTTATTGCATGGAAACAAGTAACACAAGGAATGAAGCTTACCAAACCGAAAAGGATGACGATGGATGATGATCTAGGCTTGGATTCACACAAAATGACCATAATTATTCAAGGAATGATGGCGATGGTAATGATGATGGGACAGCAAGAAAACTGGCTAGGGTTTGAAAAGTATGGGAGAAATGTGGATTAGAGGGGTTAAGGATGCTTAAATAGGTGAAAAATAGGGGTTTTGCCTATCAGATACACAATGCAGGCCATGGGAGTACCACAAGAAAGGCTTGAGGCCCGCATGCCCTCCTGGAGCACACCTCCCTTGGTCGTTTCACCGTTTTCGCTCCAGTTTCTTCGTTATTTGGCCTTTTTGAGTCCCGTTTCTACGTTTTTCACCAATTTTCATTACCCATCATATCAACCACATTCAAGCCAATAAATTGAATATAAACATACCATATATTGAATTAAGGTCAAACAATTAAATTACATAACAAGTTTTTGGTCGGTTTTGTCGTACGTATCACTTTTAGGTTAATCACCAACGTTTCATTCCTCGACTTGTGTATGATGACTCATGGTATCATTTGTGATCATTAGACTCATAAACATACGAACTTTGACATAAAATACTCGGAAACGAGCTTTCCCGGTAAATGACGAATCGCATATCGAAATCGCGTAAAAATTGTAGATTGCTTTATTTTTCAATTCGATGAGTCCAATTTGAATCTAAATCTTTTTAATTAAATATTTTATTTTGAAAAACAATTATGAATCATTAAAAACATTATTTGGGATATAAATAGCCGAAAATTCTCACGGGCCTCTAAAATTCATAAATTGGGAAAACGCTAAAATTTTTAAAATGGGTCGGGTTTTATATCCGGATAATGTAGATGTTACATGCGTAATTTTGTGTTTTAACATATATAATATATGGGGTGTTTATATTAATTTTGATTGGCTTGAATGTGGTCATGATGATTAGAAAAAAGAATAAAAAGTGAAACAGTACCATACCGTGGCAAAACAATCGAAAAACGAGAAAAAGACAAAAGGGGTAGCTGGCCAAGGCGCGTCACGGATCACCACAAGCCATGGTCAGACCCGTTACGGTTCGCGATGGACATCTGACGTACCAAATCCTAATTTTTGGCTAATAACCGTCGTTCGAACTTGTAGTTCATGTAGGTTCGTTTATCTTTGGTTCCGTTCGGACACCTAAAGTTTCAGTTTGGTTAAGTTTGGTTATGTTCGGTTAAACGAAGTCCCGGTTCGGACACCTTCGTTCAGTATCAGTTCGTCTGAGTTACGTTTGGCCCAGTTCATTTACACGAAGTTCTGGTTCGTTTAAGTTCGGTTCTGGTTCGTTTAAGTTCGGTTCTAGTTCCTCTTAGTTTGGACATTTTCCAGTTCGGCTAGCTTCGGTTACTAAATTTCTGTTCGGATTCAGTTTGGATTAAGTACTCAGTTCGGACAACATTGAGTTCGGATTGGTTCGTCTAAGTTCAGTTCATTCAGTTTGGGTTCGTTTCAGTTCGGCTACCTGATTTTGAAAGTATTCGAAATGTCGGATTTCCATGCCTTTGCCGTTATGCAACATGCAATGCAAACCCTGATTAACTTTGATAACGACATTGGAACAAGTCAGAAAGTTCCCAAGTTGTTAAAGTTAGAAGATCATCAAAATTGGAAGCAACGGTTTTCTTCTTATATTAGCACGAATGATATCGATTTATGGATTCCAATTCAAATGCTTTACGTGCATCCAACTGATCAAGGGGATGATAAGGAAATCAAAGATTTTGATGCTGCTGAAAGGAAAAGTTATGAGCTTGAACAAAAAAAAATTGGTTATCTTACCACGGATTTACCAACCGAATTGCTACATCAATTCAGCACTTGTAACAAAAGTAAACAATTGTGGGATGCTTCATCGGCAAGATGTGAAGGTAATGATCAATACAAGAAGAGTCGACGAAAGGTGTTGAACAAAGAGTTTGACAACTTCCAGCATTATGAAAATGAAAACTACATGGCTCTTGTATCAAGATTTTCACATCTTATCAATGAATTGAAAATTGTTGGAATTGAGAAAACCGATGAAGAATTAAAAGAAAAGATATTGGAGGCTTTGCCGGAAAAATGGGAAAATTATGTTTTGTTGATCACACATGACAAAGAATTCTCTGAATTATCATTTCACGGGTGAACTTGTAAACTTCTTGCTCGAGAAATGGAGATGCTGAATTCAAACAAGTCCACTGCTAAATTATAAAATCCAGAATTGTATCATGGTCAGAATGATGCAAGCATTAATGCTAAAGCTAAACCAATTAGCATTAATTCTACACCAACTACTGCATTTATTGGAAATGTATCTGGAGTTTCTAATAATACTTGCTCTTCAAGGGGTTGCAGTTTTACAATTCCAAGTTTATCAAATCAGAATACATTTTCTGCTGAGGCAACTGATGAATGTGCTGCTCTAATATATGCTTTAATATCATCTTCTCTTAGCTTTATAATCAACAATGTTGGTGAAGCTAAGATTAGTAGAGAAGATTTCAATGAAATTGATGAAAACAATTTAGATGAAATTGACATGGCATGGCAACTAGCTATGTTGTCACAAAGAGCAAGAAGGTTTTTGAAGAAAACTAGTAGGAGGACTATTACTCAAGATGGGAATTTGCGTATAGACAAATCAAAAGTCAAATGTTATAAATGTTCAAAACTTTATCAATTTCAAAGCGAGTGTCAGCAATCTCCATCAAATACATCTGATTCAAAAACTACCAGTGGTTCTCAAGCTTTCAAGTACAGCAGCATTGGTTGTTCAGAATGATAGAACTTATGCTTGGGGTAAAGTGTTTCTTGATAAGTCAGCATTGATTGTCACACATGAACAAGATGATTATTATTCAGACTCAAGTTCTTATGATTCTGCTAAGAATGAAAATTCTGAGTCTAGATTTAAAGCTTGTTAAAGGAGAATGTTGGATTACTGAAAGAAATAAGTTTGCTTACCGAGGCACTGAAGTTAGTGAAATCAGATTCGGAGGTATCTAAGCAACATTACATGAAATCTAAACAGAAATTTGTCAAATTGTTTGAAAAGAATGCTGAGTTAGTTCAAAAAGTTGAAAAATGGAAAGCTGAAGAAAAAGATGTTGAGAATGATTTCAATGATTTGTTTGAAAAATCAAAGATTAAGCTTGATATGCTCACCAAGACTTCTGATTAACACGTTGCCAAAATTGAGGCATATCAGATTGACATGGAAAAGTTGTTGGATGAAAAGAGGGAGTTAGCAAGGGTGAATAAATTGCTCAATGCGAATCTTTAGATTCATAAAAGAAATAAAGACAAATGGAAGAAAGAGTTGTTTGCTAAGCTTGATAATCTGCGGCTGCAAAATTATGAAATTACAAGGTTGCTAAGAGGTTGATAGCTACAGAAAAGGAATTAGCTGACGCACAACAAAAGATTTCCAATTTGAAGATTCTAGTAATTGATGCAAATCGTCTTTTGAACAATACCACCAATTCACAATCTTTCACAAGTTTCTTAGCAAACGATGAAAATTTTGAAAGAATATTTGACAATACAGTGTCACCCCAAGGTAGTATCAAAGAATCTGTCAATAAGGTGGAGGAAAAGGTAGAAGATTGTGATTACTCTAAGTTTGTTGATTCCAAATCCGATGAGGATAAGATTGTAAAGAAAGAGAAAAAGAAGAATCAAAAGAATAAAAGGAAGGAGGAGAAGAAAAGTGAAAGTTCTAAAGTTCCAACGTTCGTGACTGGTTATTGATGAGACACTTTTCTATGCTAAGAAGGGTGTTGATCAAATGAAAACAAAGTTTTCTTGTCTTGCAAGGAACGGGCATAACTCGTCACTTATAAAGAGAAGCATGCAGGTAAAAGTGTTAGTTTGTGTTTTGAGTACAAAGCGACTAATGTTGGTTCTTCTAATAATCAAAAGACACAGAATTTAAAAAAGGTCAACTTGAAGAAAGTTCAAAAAGAGGTTTTCAAGGCTGAAAAGGTTCAACCTGAAAGGTTTGACAAACTTAAGGGTTCAGAACAAATATTTTCTGATAAATAATTTCCACTTCACTACGTGGATGCTCAGAAAATATCTGAAGTTTTGTGAAGGATGCTGATCAAAAGAATAAGAAGAAGCAACAAGCAAATTTTTCTTCTGGAAGTTCAGGTTATACTCCAAAAAGCCTAACATCCAGATGGGTTCATGATCATCGACATCAGATATATGATTCTTTCTATGATCATTTTGGTGGTAATCATGTTTGTGAAGCCTTGCAGGTTCCAAAACGAAGGAACATAAACAATCATTTGTGTTATAATTGCCGATAAAAAGGGCATACGACACACGTCTGTCCGGTTCTTGCTGCTTCTACTTACAAAAAACAACAGGTTCCAGTTTTTGGTAAACCTGCCAAACCAAAGTTCATTGATGAACAGAGTTTTTGATGAATTTCAACCTACGTTCTTTAAAAAACAAGAACGTTTTATTCCAAAATTTTCAAAAATGCAAAATGTAGGTTGTTCGTCACAGTCACCTTTGATTGATTCATCAGAAACTGAATTACCAAATCAACAACAACAATGAAAACCTAACATGGTTTCAAAGCAAAACCAGGACACTGGTCGACAAGAAGCACTTCGCTTCGGGTCATTTATAAACTGATGAATTTGACCAGTGTGCGGGTACTTCTAGAAAACCTATCGGTGACTAAAATGTTGCTGATGAAGAAGTATTATGCTTATCTTAACTTAAATTCATGATTCATCTTTCTAACTAAAAAGTTTTCTGAGACTTAAACGGTCACGTATCCGTGTCGATTGATCAACTTTCTTTCTTTACATTTCGTTTGTCGTTTAGGGGAAGAAAATAGAAAAATGCCAAAAATAGTGTCTTATTTTTTTTTTAAATGAAAAATCCAAAAATGGAGTTTTTCATTTTAGGGGGAGAAATGTTATGGGAAAAAAATGCTTATGGAGAAGGTGAATACATGCAAAATATATAAAATTTTGAGAAATTGATCATTGGGAAATGATGGTACTTGGGCTTACGTATCTGA
Organism: Deinandra increscens subsp. villosa; assembly: GCA_039602395.1. Taxonomy (NCBI): domain Eukaryota; kingdom Viridiplantae; phylum Streptophyta; class Magnoliopsida; order Asterales; family Asteraceae; genus Deinandra; species Deinandra increscens. The sequence goes on along the minus strand of JBCNJP010000007.1, from coordinate 48,953,948 downwards.
CTCATGGAAAGAGTAGATGGTAGACGAAAAATCCATAAGATCATTGCTTGATATGCTTGGTAGGCTCGGCAAATCAGAAAGTATTCAGATGTGATATACACTAAAATACAATGCTTGACCATGTGGATAACATCTTGAAGCGTATTTCATGACAAAAAGAGAAAAATGTGTGAAAAAACAAAATGAGAAGTCATTGTGTATACATGTGTTCATTTTGCATAGATTTAAACTTGTTCGATTTTCCTTATTTTCTCAAACGATCGGACTTTCTCTGCGTATCGAAAGATCGACCTGTTTGTTGTTCGTTTGAGGTTCTGCTTTACTTTCTTTGGTGTTTCATATAATTCATCGGACTTTCTCTGCATGTCCATAAGACCGACCTGATTGTTGTTGAATTATACAATTTCAACTTGTTTTATTTTCTTATTATGTTAAATACGATGCCTTATCTGCGTATCGAAATATCGACCTTAAGGTAGACGATTTAACGTTCTTATTTCTTTTTGCCTGGAACACAGTTGACGATATCATGAATTCAAATCACTATGTGATAATCACAAGTGTAATCACACGAGAAAAAAAATGTCTGAATATGTCTGATAGTGTGGGGTACACTGGTCAAAGCAAATATAATCAATACCTTAACATATCCAGATGTTATGAGTATGATTCTGCCTGAGTTTAAGATGGACAAATTATGCCAGCAATCAACATGACTTGTGTGCTTCAGTTAGTTGAAATTGAAGTGTAGTTCAGTGCGTTATGTCCAATATGATCCCAGATAGTGATCTTTCTCATACCAAAAATAGAGTTTGATATTGTATTGCAATTTCATTTCAGTTCAGAAAATTCAAAAGGATTTTAGGTGTGTTTTAGCATAAGTTTGAAAAGTCAAAAAGATTTTAGGTTTGTTTTGATATAAACTTTCTAAAAGCCAAAAAGATTTTATTTCTGCTTTGTTTTCAATCTGATCGACACGTGATGCAAATAAATTTTCAAAAACAATATCTTGGAGTCTCAAAGAGATGTTTTGCACCAAGATTATTTATGATTGAATAGGTACTAAGTGAAAGAAGAATATCACAACTTCAAGTCTTCTGAAGTTGTTGATAAAGGCAGAGACACACTATACTTCATCAAGTTTTCAAGATCAAGCTACCATCAAGTTGAGGGGGAGTTTGTTCAAAGATACATTTTAATTGGATGAACAGATACTGCACATGTCGAGGGGGAGTTTGTTGGTACATAATAGGTTCGTCGTGTGAAGTATCTGAGCAAGACGAAGTTACAAGGATGCTGCTACACGAACTGAGTCCGAACTGACACGAACTAGTGTCATCCGGACTCGCAGTTTGGATGGGTTCGGATCAGGCGAACTTGCAGTTCGCCTAAGTTCATACAGTTGAATATAAATAGATGTTTTACATTGTAATTCAGAAACGAGTTGTGAGAGAGTATGTGCTAAGTGTGTGTTTCCAAGGTGTTTTCCTTGTGTATGTTCTAAGTGATTTCCAGATTGTAATTGTTCAAGTTTGGTCAATAAAACAATCTTTTAATTACTCGTTTGTATCCGAAATAGCTAGATCGAGTAGACGATCTGATGCTCACGACTTTACACTTCTTGCTAGGTAACCATTTAATCTTGTTTAACTTGATTGTTAATCATAAAGTTTTGATTTTTATGCTAGATATAGGGTTGATCTATGATGAGCATTATGTATTGTTAGTAGATCTAGGTTGCATGTTAGTTTAAATGTGATTTTTATGCATGATGATGATGTATGATGATCATAATGTTACATCTTCCATGTTAGGTCATAAGGCTTGTATTTTTATGCATGAAGTTGATAAAGGTGTTAACTTTATGCTAGATCTAGTTGCTGAGTGATAAAGTTGTTAATGGGATGATGCTTATGCGATAAAGATCGAAACATTGTAACAGGGCATGCAAATAAATAGATAAAGGTGATCTCTTGATGGTTGATTTGCAATAAAGTTGATGAATATACGTACGATCTTACATGCAAGTTGTTAAATGAAGGATTTTAATTATTATTATGCGATAAAGTTAGGCTCTTTACGTTGAATAATGCATGTAATATAATAAAAGTCGAGTCTTGATAATGATTAGTAGCAAAGCATGTAATTTGATAATTTATAATGCATGCAATTCAATAAATGTGCAACTTTGATGATTAACATGTAATCTTGTACGTGGAAACTTGATCGATTATGTATGGAACCTAAGACCTAACGTGCAACTACCAATGACGCAGGTCATGTCTCATTGAGCATGCCCCATGCCCCTGCAGAAAAGACAAAATATCCTTATGTGTCTCTCTCTATTCAAGACAAGGTGGTAACCCCTAAAATCGACCACACCGCAAAGCACGATAGCTAGAAGAAAATGGTGTGGTCGGAAAATGCTTAAAACTTCACAAAAGCATATCTCGGGCTAGAAAATGAGTTACAAGACCCATAATATATGAGTTATGAGTATCTCAACGAGAGGAAGCTGATTTTGTGGTCGAAATGACTCGTGCCCAACTCGACACAGTTCGTGCCCAACTTGGACACGGCCCGTGTCATGCTCCATCATTCTAGAAGAGTTAACTTTTTGCTCTTGACAAGCACGACCCGTGTTGTCACACCCCCAAAATTCCCACGCGCGGTAACGCGCCGCAAAGAGCATGACAAATCAGGATCACAATCCATTAGTTACATCAAACGACCAATAATTAATAAAAATGTTTCTTATTTCATTAAAATATAAATTTAGAGTTTTACAAATGCGGAAGCAAAAATACAATAAAAGTATTTAAGTAAAAACGGTGTCACCCAAAGTGACATGACTTGTCCAAAGACACTAAAAGTGTTTCAAAGAGTCATGCATGCGTACTCGTGATACTCGAACATCTACAACCTGAGAAATAACATGCTTAAAAGTGTCAATACAAAGGTTGGTGAGTTCACAGATTTATCAGCTCAAAAACAGTTCCAGTTTAATGTAAATCGACTATTTAACAACAGTCCCAGTTCAGTTTAAAACAACTATTTATCGACAGTTCAAGTTTAAGTTCAAGGTTGACTGTTCAACAACAGTTCAAATTCATTTTCAATTTCAGTTTAAAATCCAAATAATATATCAATAGCTAGCTAGGATATTTCAAGAAATCAGTGCACGTTTGACTATATAAACTAGTTATCGAGTTACTGAAGCTCAACAAGATCAATTGTGCCTCGTTAAGACTAAGAAGTTTATTACACCCGTTCGATATCCGATCATGTCAGTGCGACTAACCCGGGTGGGGCTGTCAAATCCAGTAGATCTTCTAAATAAGTTCACAGTGATGCCACATTAATAGTAACTCTAAAGGTAAGGACTTTATAATAAGTGTGCCACTGTGTTTTTAGTTCAAGTGTTTGCATGTTAATCTGCCCCAACAGAATTTAAAACAATAAATTGGGGTCGTGAAACTCACATTAGGGTGCACAGCAAATCTAGATAATCAACAACAACAAATATATACAAACCACCTAACGAGCATAACAATATAAGTGTGTGTGTTCGATTAAAACGACTAAGTCTAACGTAAGCGACTAAAACAAATGATCGTGAAGTCCGGAACAAGTCGAGGATGGCATACACTCGAAAACATGACGATTTCGAAAGTCGACATAAAGCATATTATTAACTAATAATATACGTCCATGAAATCGAATAATAGAATATGTATATAATAAATATATATATACATAACCAAACATATAAATATATCGATAACGAGTACCCAAAATATACTTAATATTTTTATTCATATAAATATATATCTAACGTTTAGAATATTTATATCGCAAAATATGTATAATTTTAATTACTTGCTTACATATTTTTACACGAGCGTAGGGGAAAACGTTCATTTTATATTCCAAATACCAATATTTATATATTTTCTTTTGAAATTTATTGAAGTTTATAGATGATTATTTCAAAATATTGTCATTTCAGAATTTATATTTCTTTTGTATTAGAAATGTGATAAAGTTAACGGTTTTCCCGGCGATAAAACATAAGCAAATTTGCGTGTCAAAACCTTGTTAATCTCTAGATTTAATACCATGATTTATTAGCTCGACAAACATTTCACAAATAATGTAATTTCCATTTATTTAAGAAAATGGTGTACCAAAATTTGTAATATTAATATGTATATAATATATATTTTGTTTAGCTGGGATCATAAAACGACCACGTAACTTGGAAAAGTGAGGTTTCTATCTATTATAACGAAAATATATATCTATATATTTTAATATACATATTGGAGAGAGGTTGTTGAATTTTAAGAGGTACAAGTTTAATAGCATGATGTACAATAGTTTATTGCAAGGCGTTGAAAGTTTTAAAAGGTACAGTTATGTGACAACCGTCACTTCCCAAGTTAACTCCGTTAACTTTTTCCGTTAGTCCTGTTAGTTCCGTTAGCAAACCCGAGACCCGTTACTTGAATGATTTCGTGTTTACTTATGCTTACTTGTTATTTAACTTTAGTAACTTGGTTTGTAAATTCGTTTCGTGTCTTTATGTGCTAAATGTGAAAATTTGCATTATTATGCGAAACCGGGCTTTGTGTGTAAAATTGGATTTCATGTACAAATGATAAATTTATGAAACCCGACCAAATCTTACATGTTAAATGATTTAAAAACACTTGGAAACATTTTTAGAATTTTCTTACTTTATAACTTTTAGCAATTGAAGCACTATGTACAAATTATCAAATCCCTTCAAAATCATCTAGGGTTACTCAAATTTGCTTACCCCTTTAACCTTGCTCCACAAATATACAAATGTAGTCCTAATTCAAAATTCATTTATAATACACAGACTTGGAGGACCTATTTTTAGAAAAGTATCAAGAGATCGTCCTTTTTTAAGAGATATTCTTCCTCTCTTTTTCACGTTGTAGATAATTCATCCCATTTGAAGCATAGAAACTTATCATAAATCAGAGAACCATATCCGATTTGAATTTCAAACCCCCTTTCACTCAAATTAAAATTTGCGAATCGTCTCTCTTGAATCTAGTTTCAATTGGAGGGTTTGGCCATGTGAAGCCCAAAGGTACCCCTCTTTCGTTTCAGTCTCCATCAAATCTGGTTTATTTGTTTGATTTTTAATGTTTAGGGTTTGATTTTCTATGGCGGTTTAGGTGTCAAACCATCGTCGTCTCCATTGAAGTCGTGTCTCATAAACACCATTGCGCGTTCTGACTTGATTCCGATCCAAGGTACCGATTCTGAAATCTGGCTTTCATATCCGATAGTATGTTCGTTAGAGAAATTCTGCTTGCTGTTCAAAACCTTTGAGAAATAAACGATTGAAAGAATTTGAAGAGTGTTCCTTCAATTTGGAGCCACAGTTGACTGAAACTTAAGTTTTAGGGTTGATTTATTTTCTTACCGAACTGGACATATTTCGATCAAAATTCGCGATTTTGGACTAATTTGATTGAGATTAGCAGCAGTAAATCAGAAAAAGTGACAAGGAATGATTTAGGAGTGAAATTCTCACAAGAAACTTGACTGAAATAGTCAAAATCTAGCAAAACACCCCAAATTTTACAAAAATGACACTTTTTGTTTCAAAAAGTCCAAAAATAGTAACCACAGATCTGTAAAATGAACCAGAAAGCTCTGATACCACTTGAAAATCCGTAAGCGTCGGATCGTCTACTCGATATAGCTATTTTGGATAAGATGCAAGTAATTAAAGATTGTTTTATTGATCACAATAGAACAATTACAACCCGAAAATGACTCAGAGAAAACACCTTACAAAACACACACTTAGTACAGACTCACTCTCAATTGCTCTCAACTCGTTAGTGAACTACAAAGCAAAACGAGTATTTATACTACTGTACACAAACTCACCCGAACCCACAGTTCGTTTGCATTCGAACTCAGCCGAAGTGTGACTTCGAATGACAGTTCGTGTCACTTCGGATCCACTTCGTGTAACAGCCTTTGTGCATCTTCATCTTGTTCAGATACTTCACATGACGAACCGATTATGCTCTAACAGGTTTCCATAGTATAGAAATTGGAAAACTTCGTAGAAAGGTGATCAACTTTTAAAAGTGTTCCAATTTAGTCACTCATACTTTTTTTGTTCCAACTAAGTCATTCAACTTTAGGTGGATGTTCTAAAATTAGGTTTTTTACCTTTTTATTAGGTTACCATGCTTATGTGACATTCTTTTTACTTTCTTTTTATAATAGATATTGATGTGGATTAAACTTACTTATTTGGCTTAAAAATAATTAAATATTTATTTTTGATAAAATAATTACATCTAGAATTCTATTAAACTTGCTAAACATTATTTTTTTAAACCACCTATTTTTTTCCTCTTCTTTAAATCACATACCACTTTAACTTTCTTAAACCGTCGTTTTTTTCTTTTTTCTTTTCTTTAGATAACGAAAATCTTTGTTTTTTCTTTTCTTTAGATAACGAAAATCTTTTTTTTTTCAAGAAATAATTTTCTTTAAAGTTTTGTATTTTCTACGTTTGATTCCCTTGTGAAATTTACATTGATTTTCTGATTATAAACATGAAAATGAAGTTCAAATGGGTCGCAAATATGAAATCCAAAACAGTCAAACAAAAACTTAAATATATAAATGGAGACAAAACTTATATATTCAAGTAAACAAACCAACATCGAAAAAATAAACTGTAACTCATATTTTCAGTTGAAAAAATAATTATTGGTAAAAAAGTGAACTTTAAATCAAATACAGAAATGAAATAAAATATAAATACTCGCATTAGAATTTTGAACTTTCATTTGGATTTGATCACTGTATTTTTAGTAAATGATTTATAAAAAAATTAGTGTTAATACGTTTATTTAATGAAAAGAAAATATTTATAGGGAGAAAAAAAGATTTTCGTTATTTAAAGAAAAGAAAAGAAAAGAAAAATATTTTCGTTATCTAAAGAAAAAAAATGTAAGAATATTAAAGTGGTACGTGATTCAAAGAAGAGGAAAAAAATAAGTGCTTTAAAAAAATAATGTTAGGAAGTTTGATAGAATTTTAGGTGTAATTATTTATCAAAAATAAATATTTAATTATTTTTTAAGCCAAATAAGTAAGTTTAATCTATATCATTATTTATTAGAAAAAAGAAAAGTAAAAAAATGTCACATAAGCATGGTAACCTACTAAAAAGGTAAAAAACATAGTTTTAGAACATCCACCCAAAGTTGAATGACCTAATTAAAACAAAAAAATATGAGTGACTAAATTGGAACACTTTTACAACTTGGTTACATGTCTACAAAATTTTTCCTATAGAAGGGGAAATTTATGACTGTGACGATGTTCACACATATGTTAGACTATGGGTTTGATGTATTGCAAGGATTTGAAGCAGAGATTGACCAAGCAAAGTGTTTTGTGGATGCTTAGAATCATTGAGGTAAACCATTAAGGTCTCACTTTACACTGAAAGTTATAGTAGCTAGAGATTAAGTTTCAAGTGAATGTATTCTAATAAAGTCATTGTGCTAATCTACCATTGAAATTGCCTGAGCGTGTGGATCTTCTACTTAATCATAATGAAATCAATGTAAACGAGTAAAACACGAAGAGTAAATACAAATATGCTTTGTATTAACCACAGAGATAACCATAATGTACACAGAGAAGATATGACTCCGAAGCTTTTTTTTTAATTCTACACAAGATAACGAATTTATACTAAGCTAAACCCGCTGGTCCGAACCTGAGGTTCGGCCCAACGTCCGGCCATGTCCGAACTCCAGGTTCGGCCTGAGTTCGGACCTCAGGAATCTTGTGTGATTCGTCTTGTATTCGATACTTCACATGACGATCAGGACCATGTATCAACAAACTCCCCCTCGGCATGTGCAGTATCATCTCCTCCATTAAACTTGTATCTTGTATCTTCAATCAAACTCTTCCTCGATCTTGACGATGAGTTCAATCTTGAATACTTGATATTGCATCGTGTATAATCTCTTTATCAACAATCTTCAGAAGACTTGAAGTTGTGATATTCTCTACCCACTTAGAAACCTGCCAACATAAATAATCTTTGTGCAAAATGTCTCTTCGAGACTTCCAAGATATTTTGATTTTGGGAAATTGATTTTGTATTTCGTGTTGATCAATCAAAAACAAATAAGAAACAAAATCTTTTTGTCTTCTAGAAATTTTATATTAAAACACACCTAAAATCTTTTTGGTATTTTCTGATAAGAAAAGTAAAAGCATTACAGAATCAGACATTATTTTTGTTTTTTGTGAGAAAGATCACAACTTGGGATCATATTGGTCATAACATGCTGAACTACATTTCAATCTCAATTATTGAAGCACATAAGCCATGTCGATTGCAGATATAATTTGTCCAACTTTAAACTCTGGCACAATCATACTCATAACATATGGATATGTTAAGATATTGATTAGGTTTGCATTGACCAGTGTACCCCACACTATCAGACATACTCAGATATGCTTTTGCTTATCGCATTTTGTGATTTCATTTGTGATTTTAATCACATAATGATTGTAACCATGATATAGTCAACTGTGTTCCATGTAAAAAGAAATAAGAACGTTAAATCGTCTACCTTAAGGTCGATCTTTCGATACGCAGATAAGGCCTCGGATTCAACAAAATAAGAAAATAAAACAAGTTGAAGTTGTATAACTCAACAACAATCAGGTTGGTACTCCCGTACACGCAAAGAAAGTCCGATGAGTTATACGAAACACCAAAGAAAATAAAGCAGAACGTCAAACGAACAACGATCAGGTCGATCTTTCGATACGCAGAAAAAGTCCGATCGTTTGACAAAATAAAGAAAATCAAACAAGTTTAAATCTTTGCAAAATAAACACATGTATACACAGTGACTTCTAATTTTATTTTTCACATATCAATGTCTTCATCAACCTGAGTTTCAGAGATCAGTCCATGCTCGAGCACTTTTGGTTCTATGCTCATTCTTAGCAGGAGCTCAGCTCTGGACAAACTCATTATC
>JBCNJP010000007.1:48875634-48944362 GCA_039602395.1 Deinandra increscens subsp. villosa | reverse complement strand
TTCAACATTCTGATCCGTTGTTTCTTCTTGAACACTTTGACTTTGAGAACTGGTACCCTGTCGGGACTGGACCATCAACAGACTTGAGCTAGTCTTTGGAGAACTTGAACCGGACAACTTCCTGGATCTGTCCTCTTTCTGGGAGATGGTTCACAAGAGGGGACAGGCTCTTCAAGCATCTCGATTCCATATTGAAGCTGCAGTATCCGAACTCTTGAGGGATGGAGTCACCACTCAGAAGACGAGTTCCAGGACATCCCTCTGATCTTTTAAGATTGATTGGTTCTCAAGTCCCCATTAGATATCATCATCCACATTCCCTTCACTGCAGTCATCGACAGGTGTCCCGTCCATCACGTTTTCTCTTCATCAGAAGGTATACCTTCTGTTTGATCCAGAACATTTACAGCAATTGGTGCTGTCACATCGTGATCCTCCCCCTGAAGTGGAACATAGTGATTTCCACTTGAACTTTTAGCAAAGACAGTTTCAGATTGGTTAAATTTGTTGTTTCTTGAGAAGTTTTCTCTAGAGGTAACCTTTCCTCTAGAGGGATTTCTTCTTCCTTGAGCTTCAAATTGCTCAAACCCTTCAGCAAAATGTACTTGAGGTCTCTGCTTTGGAGCAGTAGCTGATCTGAGCTGAAACTTGTTTTCCGGTTGAACATGAGTTCGAGCGGAAAAATGTTCCGCTTGAACTTCAACCGGAAAACGATTTTGTTTTAAAACAGTAAAACGTTCATTTCTGTCATTACCAATCAAGACTCTGTTAGAATCAGATCCAAAATGCTTCAATGTGTGGTTTCTCACAGGTGAAGTTCTTCCTGTGAGCTTCTTTTGAAAATCAGCCTTTGGTTTCAAAACAGGTTTTGGTTTTTGAAATGGTTTGACTTTACTCATTGGGTTGAACTGACAAACAGCAGCTAGGTGACCTTGTTCACCACAGCACATACATTCAACAACTTTGGTTTCAAACTTTCTAGGAGACTCAAGTTTAGTTACTTGGTTGAATTTTAGTTGACCAAGCCTTTGAGTTTCACTTCCCTTTGGTTGCTCAGGTTGCTTTCCTCCAACTTTTGAATCCTTAGGTTCATAAACAGTTGGTGGAGGAACAACGATTGATGGTTTTAAAATGTTTGAATGGTCAACTGAAGCAGCTTTCTTAGACTCAACAGTGTTTTCAGAACTTGACTGTGATGAAATGTCATCAACTGTGAGACTAACTTTACATTCAGATTTTAAAGCATCAATGGTTTGATTACAGGTGAGTATTCAATTGGTGGCTCAACACAGTTATACCCAACACCTGCCTTTCCATACATCCCTCCCATCCATAATTTCTCAGCCTTTTTGTTTGCTGCCTGGAATTTATCACATGTGAACAAAGCATCTTTCAGCTTGATCTCAAGAACATCAACCTCAGCCTTAGCATCCTTGGTTTCGTTTCTTGACTTTTCAAGTTTTGAAAGCAGGTCATCAAGCTGAGTTTTAAGAACTGAGTTGGTTTGTTTCAATTATTCATATTCTTTGGTTAAATTTTCAATTTTTGAGATATATGCAGATTCAGTTTTCTTAAAACATTCCTTTAACTCATTTAGGTTTGAAACTTCATCAATCAAGTCAGTGTTGTGATTTCGGTACTTTGACACTTGTTCTATGCAGGCAGGGCTGCATAGATTTTCTAGGACTTTCTCTGGGATAGAGTTTACCTGATCAGGGGTGGAGTCTTGTTTGGCCATCAAAGCATGGTTGACAGGCTTAAACTCAGCAACAAAATCTTCCCATTCAACACATGAGGTTTGATTTGCAACAGCAGCTACCACATTTTGGTGGTTTTGACTTCCGGTTCGTTTTGGTGGGGTGGGTTTGGAACCTGAGTTGTTTCCAGAGTTGTTGTTGTTTGAATTGCTTCCTACATGATTTTTCCCTTGAACATGACTTTGATTCTGTCCTTCTCTTCTTGGTTGAGGGCATTCCCTTGCAAAGTGACCAAGTTGGTGACAGTTATAACACTTCACCTTGCTTTTGTCAAGGCCTATGTGAGCACCTTTTGCTCCCCTGTAGGTTCTACCGGTTCTTTTGTAGAACCTTTGAGTTCTGACAGAAACCATAGCAAGTTGAGTCATAATGTCCATTTCTTTCAAATCATCAGCACCTATGCACTCAAGATCGTCGGGTATGAAGCCTTGGTATGAGTTAGTTGCTACATGAGCATTGTGAGAGTTTTCAAACACATTTGAAAAACTATCTTGACACCTTGGTGTCTCAGGGAAACTGACAATAGGTGATTGATATGATGATGAGTTTGAAGACCTTTGACTGTTAAAATCAGTAGTTACTAGTGCAGATGAAAATAGTTGAGTTGACTCAGAAGATGAGTTTTGTTTAAGATCTAGTTCCATTTCATAGGCATTGAGTATGCCATGAAGTTCACTGAGTCTCTTCTTTTTCAAGTTTTTGCATTCCCTGATGCTTATAGTGTAAACTGTCCACACAGAAGGCAGGGAACGTAAGAACTTTCTGTTAACATCTACCTGGTCTAGTTTTACATCTACCTTTTGGAGTTCATTAAGCAAAGAAACAAATCTTAAGTACTGGTTTGTCATTGTTTCACCAGATTTGAAAGTAAAGTTTTCATACTTCTGTTTTAAGACATCTTTCTTGTTTTCTTTAACTTCACTGGTTCCTTCATACATTTCACTTAAGGCATTCCACAGGTCAAATGCAGTTTTATATCCTTTGAACCCACTTAATATGGAATTAGGAAGTGCAGCCTGTAGAGTCCAATATGCCTTATGGTCAAATTCGAGAGCAGTATAGTCAGATTCAACACATTTATCTAGTGGCTTAGGTATTTTGACTTCTGCATCGTCAGCAGATGAAACCATGGGTGAGTAGGGACCTTCAGTGAAAGATTTCCAAATACGACGGTCCAAAATCCTAACAAAACCTTCCATCCTGAGTTTCCAGGTACCAAAGTCATCAGGAGTGAACATTGGTGGTTTGTTGGAAGAACCATTTGGGAAACTTAAACTGAAATCACTCATTTTGAAAACTTTTAGAAAGAAAAAACAGCAAAGCTTGTAAAGTAAGCAAGTAAAGTATCAACCTTGAAGCACAGAAAGTCTTCAATGTAAGAGCCAAGGCTCTGATACCACTTGTAGGATCGTTAAAAGTTAGAGTTGAACTTAAACAAAGCCCTTTACTTGCAAATATAACCCTGCGGAATTAAAGTTATATTTCACTTTACTTAAGCAATATTGAGTTCTTGTGTATAATGTAAAAGCTTGATTTGCAGAATTATAGTAACAACAAAGTATCAAATACTCGGCACTATTTGCATTAACTCAAAGCTACACTATTACAAGTTGTTCAAGAACTGTGTACTCGTACATGTATGTAAAACTATGAGCTAACTAATGCTATATATAGTGCTAATGAGATCAATGACAACCATTGATCTCATGCGATCTAATCTAGACCGTAAACTAAAAAGTCAAATACAAACTACCAAAAGAATAAACATCGGCAATTGGAATATCTTGCGTGTTTGCAGCATCATACTACTTTAGGAGAGCGGCTTGAATCAGATATAGAAGCATACGAGAAGCTTTTGCAGGATTGGACTTGCTGAAAAGACATCTCAGGAAAAGTCCGGTTGAACTCATTATCTGGTGGATAATCGAGTTCACCCGGAATATTCGCTAAAGAACAAAACTGCTTCTTTCCGCTTGAACTGCCAGTTCCGCTTGAAGTGAGAATTCTTCTTCAATTTCAACTTCAGCCGGAACGTAGTAAAATTGACATTCAGCCGGAAATCTTCCAAGCGCAATATTCCTTACATCTTTTCCTTGATATATCATGAAATGCATCAAGATGTTGTCCACTAGGTCAAGCATCAGATTTAGTGTATATCACATTTGTATACTTTCTGATTTGCCGAGCCTACCTTGCACATCGATCAAATGGTCTTATGGCTTTTTCACTTACTTTATCCATGAGTCAGACAATGTCAGCCAATGTACCATCATTTCCCAATCATGTCGGATACACTTTCGTATTTTCAATGGTTTTGGATTTTTGCATTTTTCAATGTTTTTGTTTATTTTTCAAATTTCTCCCCCTAAAAATGACAACTCTATGTTATAGATTTTCATTTTTACGATTTGAAAAACAACACACTATTTTTGTATTTTTGCAAAAACAAACGCCCCCCCTCAAATTGAAATGGAGTGACAACACAACTGAAAAATTGATCAACCAACACAAATACCTCTGTTTAGCATTGGAAAAACAATATTTGATTTTGAAATTCACTTTTATAAGAACAGATATTTCACAATCAGTAATTCAGCAATCACCGAAAGGTCTTCTTGAGATACCTGCTTGACACCAAATAAAGCAATAGTCGCTCGGGGATCGACCCGAATCAACAGCGTCGGGTCGCCCGGTGTCTTCCACATAGTCATCGTTGGCCTCGGAAACAACTTTCGGTTTCCAAATTTGTAAAAGTTTTAATTTTTGATCAGAATCTGTATCAGATTCAACCGACGTACTTGATTTAGACCAAGACGATTTACAAGTTGATTTAATCTTTGGGGATCAAGGTTCAACAAAAATTTGACCTTTGTTATCCACATATTTTGCAGTTTTGTGGATATATGCAGTTGTCGGACAATCAGCAGCTAGATGTCCCGGTTGACGACATACATAACAAAGTCTTTCTCTAAAATTGTTTGAAAATTGTTTTTTCTTTGAAAAACCAGAGGAATACTCAAAATCAAAATTATCAAAGAAGCCATCAGAAGAATCATACCTAGGAGATATACTCCTTGAATATGACGATCTTCCAAAAGAATAAGAAAATTCGTTCTGAGATAGTAATTTCTTTGTAACCTTTGCTTTAGGAACCTTCTCAGCCTTCACTGGTTTCTTAGCTTGAACAGGTTCTTCCTTCACTTTATAACCCAAACCTTTGTGTTTAGATCCTTGAGCCTTTGAAGAATTGAAAGAGAAACTTGAAACTTCTCGTGACTTAGCGTCACTAGTGAATTTAGCTTTGATATCTTTTAGCTTATTCTTCTCAATCAACCCTTTTTCTTCTTCGGTTGCAGATGAAGAACTTGACACAACTTTATCAAAAACTTTTTCATTTTCTAGAAGCATAGACTTGGACACAAATTTTGGAGCTTCACCCAAAGAATTCTCCTTCTTCTTAGATTTAGACTTGTTCTTCTTGGGTGGAAAGGAAAATTTTGAGTAATCATGCCCTTCAGCCTTAGGATCAAGCAAAGCAGAAGTAACTTCAATTAAATCTACTGGTTGAGGAACCGAGTGAACATCCTCTTTTTGAAAACTTTCTGAACTCTGATCTTGTTTGTATAAGAAATTTAGCAATGTCGGAGACAAATTGCAATTCTTCACTTGTCTTTTTAGCTCTAAGACTTCCAATTTCAAATCATTGATCTTTTGTTGAGCCTCAAATACCTCCTTTTGTGACTTGATGAACTTTGCATTGAGATCATCATATTCATAAGTTTGTAACTTCTTGATCTCACATTCTGCAAATAATTCTTGAAGAACACTTTCTCTCTTCTGCTTATAGATCTCAACATCCTTAGTTAATACTTCATTCTTGTCTCTGTACAGAACATTCTCATCTTGAAGCATAGAGATCTTATTTTGAAGCTTTTCAACGATAACAGCAGTTGTAGCAATAAGAGCAGTAGCTTCCTCATACTTTCGCTGAACTGGATAACTCTTCTCAAACAAGTTTTCAAAATCTTGAGCTGCGTCTAAAGCTTCAGCTTTGGCCTTCGCACATTCTTCAGTTAATTGAGTCTTTTCTTTCAAGACATCTTCATGAACATGAACTAACTCATAATACTTCTTTTGAAAATCTTCTAACTCCTTCTTAAGCACCACAATCTCTTCAGTTGATAGTTGACAATGTTGTTCAAAACTGGCAACTGTCTGGAGCAATTTCTTACATTTAAGACATTCAAACTCGTCCACTTTTGAACTATTAGAAACTTTAGGCAAATAATCTTGAACCAAGGATGCACTTGAATACAAATCAGAATTTGTCAGAAAGCTGTCATCATCAGCATGACGAACAGTCAGAGCAACAATAATTGGAACATGATCCTTTTTAACTTCTGTATCTGCATTCCATGCAAATTCATGTGAATGCACAAATGTATTAGTCCAATCATGAACAAGAGTAGGAGATTTCTTCTCAACCTTTTCGGCTTCATTTGATGGATGAAAAACTAAATGTGCATGTTGACCAGTCTTCAATTTACTTTCCGCAGAACTTGGACATTCTCGAGCAAAATGACCATAACTGAACACTTATAACATTTCACCTTAGACTTGTCCAAACCAAACTTCCCTTCCTGATTCAGTCTCTTCTTACCAGTTCTATTGAAGAATTTCTTTATTCTCCTAACCAACATAGCATACTGCCAATTTAGATCCATTTCCTCTAAATGATCATAATCAATCTGACCGTAATCTTCATTTGCTAACTCAGCATTACTCATAGCACCAGTGATAACACCAAAGTATGAATATACTAATGCAGACATCAACGCATTATAATCATCGACCGTTTGAACAGACAATGCACTTTGAGTCGAAGAACTTGGAATTGACACAGTACAACCAGCAGAGGAATAACTTGGAATTTCAGATTTACCTGCCAGAAATACTGTACGAGGAGCAGAATTAAGAATATTAGACTTCCCAGCATTCATTGTAGAATCATTTTCACCATGATACACCGCAGGATTCTGAATTTGTGTAGGAAGTGATTTGTTCACCATTAACTCCATATCTCGAGCCTGAATTCTTTGAACCAAATCATTGAAAGACAATCCTGAAAAATCCTTGTCGTGAGTAATCATCATCACATAATTCTCCCATTTTTCAGGCAAAGCTTCCAAGATCTTTTCTTTCATATCAGCTTCTTCTTTAGTAAGATTCACCAAACGCATTTCACTCATCAGATGAGCGAATCTTGCAATCAGATTGGGAATCGTTTCATTTTGATAATGCTTAAAACTATCAAACTCTTTCTTCAAAACCTTTTGTCGACTTTTCTTGTATTGGTCATTGCGTTCACATCGTTTTTCCAACGCATCCCATAGATATTTTGATGTGTAGTTACCAGCAGATTGATGAAGTAACTCTTTAGGCAATGCCATCGTTAAAGTACCATACGCCTTTTTCTCAGCTTGATAAGCTTTCTTTTGTTTAGATGGCATTTTTCTTTGAAGAATAGGTTCACCAGTTTCATCTTTAGGGTAAACATATTGCTCAGTGAAAGATAACCACATATCAATGTCATTGGTATCGACATACGCTTCAAACCGTTTAACCCAACTATGATAATCTTCCAATTTTAGCAATTTGGGAACTTTCTGAGTTGTTCCGATTTCATTATTATAATTCATCATCGTTTGCATTGTAGCTTGAACCGAATTTTGAATAGCCGCGAACGCTTGAAAATCGGACATTTTCGAAAAACTGGTTACTGTTCACTCCGATCCTTGTCCGAACTTTCTCCAAACATTGTCCGAACTTAAGCTACACCGAATGTACACCGAACCTGACCTTCGGAAGAACAAAACAAAAGTAAGTCCGAACTTGCTCTGAATGACCACCGAACTCTCTCCGAACCTAGACCGATCTCTCACTGAACCTAGATAATGACCAATCTCCGCCTGAACCTCAAGTTCGGAGCGGTTATGGCAAACTTGTCCGAACCTCAGACGAGACAGATTTCTCTCGACGTCATTTTCTCGATTTTCAGTGTTTTTGACTGGAATTTTTGACAGGAATTCAAGCAAACTTGATAGAAACAACTCAGGAATGAATTTTTGATGAAAAGCACATTCAAAACAATCAAACGAACTAAAAAATAATTGACATTTTCTCAAAAACGTGAAATTGAACTCAAAACACCGAGAAACACTGATTTCCGACTAGTAGAGCAAACCAAATGCTATGATACCACTTGAAATTGCCTGAGCGTGTGGATCTTCTACTTAATCGTAATGAAATCAATGTAAACGAGTAAAACACGAAGAGTAAATACAAATATGCTTTGTATTAACCACAGAGACAACCACAAAGTACACAGAGAAGATATGACTCCGAAGATTTTTTTAATTCTACACAAGATAACGAATTTATACTAAGCTAAACCCGCGGGTCCGAACCTGAGGTTCGGCCCAACGTTCGGCCATGTCTGAACTCCAGGTTCGGCCTGAGTTTGGACCTCAGCAATCTTGTGTGATTCGTCTTGTATTCGATACTTCACATGACGATCAGGACCATGTATCAACAACCATGTAGTTTTTTTCGTGCATTATCATATTGACTTGCATCAATGGCTATGGTTTTCATAAACAAAACAGTTGCCATGGAGTATGCATATGAAATTACCCTCCTAACCTTACAGGTAATACTAGGTACATTAATCTTTATAATTTTTGTTACATCCTTCGCGTTACCTGTTGTTTACGAGTATTTATTTTTGGAACTTTTTTAGAAAATGGCGTTACATATACATTTTGCCGCTACGAGATTTGCTAATCTTCTAGATTTGTGGGGATTAAGAGGTCTATTTTCTGAGAGATATGATGATTATCTTTGTCACACCCCTAAAAATCCACGCGTTGAATACCACCACAAGGAGCGTGATAAACCAACATCGTCGTCCGTTAGTTACACAAAACGACCAATAATTAATAAAAACGTTTCATATTTCATTAAATATAAATTCAAAGTTTACAAATGCGGAAATGTAAATACAATAAAAGTATCTAAATAAAAAAAATGGTCACCCAAGGTGATGTGACTCGTCCAAAGACGCTAAAAGTTTTTCAAAAACTCATGCATGCTTAGTCGTGATACTCGGTAATCTGCAACCTGAGAAATAACATGCTAAAAAGTATCAACACAAAGGTTTGTGAGTTCAAAAACAGTTCAAGGTTGACTGTTCTACAACAGTTCAAGTTCATGTTCAAGTTCGAGTGTTCAACAACAGTTCAAGTTCATGTTCCAGTTTAGTTCAAAAAAAATTCCAGATGATATGTCAATAGCTAGCTAGGCTATTTTCAAGAAATCAGTGCACGTTTGACTAGATAAACTAGCTGTCTAGTTACTGAAGCTCAACAAGATCAATTGTGCCTCGTTAAGACTAAGAAGTATATTACACCCGTTCGATATCCGATCATGTCAGCGTGACTGACTCGGGTGGGGCTGTCAAATCTGGTAGATCTACTAAATAGGTTCCCGCTAATGCCACATTAACAGCAACTCTAAAAGTGAGGACTTTATAAAATATATGCAACTATCATTCAGGTGATATAATTATCTAACAGTTCAGGTGTTTGCATGTTAATCTCCCCCATGGGATCAAACTAGGTAAAAGGGGCTGTGAAACTCACCTTAGGGTGCACAGCTGATCGTGATAATCAACAACAACAAAATAGAAAATAGCATCTTGTTCTACCAAACACCTAACGAGCATGATAATATAAGTGTGTGTTCAATCAAAAGTGACTAAGTCTTGATCAATAGTGAAATAAAATAATGTCAAACCATGACATGACGGAGGTTCAATAAATCCAAAACGAGTTAAAACTTGGCATATTGCCCAAATCATGATGATTACGAGAATTGATAGAAAGTATATTATTAAACAATAATATTCTTTCATGAAATAAAAATAAATAAACTATGTATGTATATATATAAATATATATACACATAACCGAATATATAATTATATTAATAACAAGTTTATAAAACATACGGCGTATATTTGTAGTTTATACGGAAAGTTTAAGAGTTCTAAAAACACTATTTGACATAATTCAATCAAACGTATTAGTATACTGATCAAAATGTATAATATATGAACATGTGTACATCCAAGATAAATAAATCAAGTACATTTATATTTCCGCAAAATAAATAATATTTTACACATACGTAAATCCACACTAAATAGTTAAATACATTTACATATTTGCTCAAAACTTTATTTTAGCAAAATAATGAGAAAACCCAAATAGGGGTTGAGAAAACGTCAAAGAACACTTTCAGCACAAGTATTTAGGTGATCTAATGTTCAAAGCAACAAAAAGAAAATAAGGAAAACGAAATTATAGAGGTCACCGGGTTCGAACCCATGACCTCTAGGTCACGACAGAAGCGCCCTAGACACTCGGCCAACGGCCTGTTTGTGTTCAACTTCTGTCTAGAAATCATATGAATACAACAATAGGCAGGAATCAAGTTCTTTTTAAAAATATTAGGAAAAGAATGGGGCGGCTGGGATTCGAACAAGCGACCTGCTGTTCTAAACCAAAGGGTCGACCAACTAGGGCAGTCACGCTTTTGTTAACTTAAGTCAAAGCGAAAACTATATAAATAATGCCCAGCCCGAGTCATATTCTTCCTTTTAAACTCCGGTAATCAGAGTTTTATTCCGGTCACCGAAAAAATGTGAAACATGAATAAGATGCATAGAAAAGATGCGACTAACATAGAAGATTGTTTACCTCGAATAGGAAACAAGATCTTGACGTGGTTGATGAAGAAAATCGAACCAAACCCAAACTCAAACGGGACATCCACCTTGATCCCGGAACCCGCTAACGGCTTAGAACCCTTGGCTGCTTCAAACAGTGACTGATGATGACGAAAGGTCAAGTGTTACAATTGTTCACTTTATGGCCATTTTGCTTGTGAATGTCCAACATCTATTGACAATAAGCTGAACTCTGGTCAACATGCTCATTTGATTAAGGCTTCAACAAGTAAAGATCAGAAAGCTTTTGTGTCTATGGATGACAGATTGGCAGAAATATTTTGGCATCCAACTGAGTTTGCATGGAATGCTAATTCTGAGTGTAAAAGGAATGCATATCAGAATATTGATATCAATGCAATACATGATACTGATAATGAAGCTATTGCTTTGACGGCTCGTCATTTAAGTGATAGTATTTTGACTGATTCTGAAATGAGTTCAAAAGCAACAACTGTCACACCCCAAAAATCCACGCGCGGAATACCACTTCAAGGAGCGTGACAAACGAGGATCGTCGTCCATTAGTTACACCAAACAACCAATAATTAATAAAAAGGTTTTATATTTCATTAAAATATAATTACAGAGTTTTACAAATGTGGAAGCGTAAACACAATTAAAGTATTATGTAAAACATCATCACCCAATGTGACGTGGCTTGTTCAAAGACACTAAAAGTGTTTCAAAGTCTCATGCATGCGTACTCGTGATACTCTAACATCCGCGACCTGAGAAATAACATGCTAAAAAGTGTCAACACAAAGGTTGGTGAGTTCAGAGGTTTACTCAGTTTATAAACAATTCCAGCTTAATGTAAATCGACTGTTCAACAACAGTCCCAGTTCAGTGTAAAACAACTGTTCATCGACAGTTCAAGTTTAAGTTCAAGGCTGACTGTTCAACAACAGTATATGTTCATGTTCATGTTCAAGTTCAGTTTAAATAAAATCCAGATAATATATCAATAGCTAGCTAGGCTATTTTCAAGAAATCAGTGCACGTTTGACTAGATAAACTAGCTATCCCGTTACTGAAGCTGGACAAGTTCAATTGTGCCTCGTTAAGACTAAGAAGTTTATAACACCCGTTCGATATCCAATCGAGTCAACGCGACTGACCCGGGTGGGGTTGTCAAACCCAGTAGATCTACCAAATAAGTTCCCGCTGATGTCACATTGACAGTAACTCTAAAAGTGAGGACTTTATCATAAGTGTGCCACTATCATTCAGGTGATATAATTATCTAACAGTTCAAGTGTTTGCATGTTAATCTCCCCCAACAGGATTAAAATAGTAAAATGGGGCTATGAAACTCACCTTAGGTTGCACAGCAAAGTTCCAGATAAACAGTTAAGCAAGTAGCAAGAATGGGTCTTGCGAAAGCAATCAATCACCTAACGAGCATACGAGTATAAGTATGTGTTCAATCAAAACTGCTAAGTCTAACATAATCGACAAAACGAATGATCGTGAGGTCCGAAACTAGTCGGTGATGGCACGGGTGCGAGATCCGAGCGATTATCGAAATAACGCGAGGAAATACAATATATATTAATAATATATATTTTCTAAGTTCAAGGATTTCAAAAATTAATATATATATATATATATATATATATATATATTTATATTTAAACCAAGCGTGCAAATGGCGTTGATAACGAGTTTGCAAAAACAAGAAGTGTATATTAAAAGTTCACGTAAAATATCAATTGTTTCAATAAATTAACAATACTTTTATAGTAGTCTTTGCAATATATATATATATATATATATTGTCATTTTTAGTAAAACCCCAAGCATTAGATCGGTATATTTTAATTTAAAATAGCAAACTAAACACAATTTACAACTCAAAATGTGATTTACGGGGTTTAATGGCCCTAAATATATATTTTACGGGTTTAAGATATGACAAGGGACAACTTTGGTACAAAATCTAGTGATCAAATGCTCAAAAGAACACAAAAACAATAAAAACAAAAACTATAGAGGTCACTGGGTTCGAACCCGTGACCCCTCCAGGTCCAACATAAACATTTTAGCCACCCGGCCAGCGGTCCAGTTTTGTTATAATCTCAGTCGGAATTATTTTTACAACAGGCAGTGACCAGGAATCAAATCCAGAGAAAATAGAGAGTTAAAAAAAATGATGGGGTCGGGACTCGAACCCGCGCCTCTAACAAACATGACCAGCGGCCGAACCATTGAACCAGGCACGCAACTGAATCGTAAACAGAAAACTTGATATATATGGATAACGGGTCGGGTGTCATCTTCTTCACCCGGACCCTAATCTTGCCGGAGTTTATTCCGGTCATCGGGAAACTTAAAAAAAAACATAAAACAAGCCAGAAAATGTGCGACTAATAAGAAAGAGTGATTACCTCAGTCTGAAGATGAGTGACTGATGAGTTTTGATGCTGGAACCGAACCGAAACGAACTCAAACGCGAAACCGAAACTTGAACCCCTCTGCTACTGTGATGCTCCGAGGCTGCTGTTGCGATGACGATCACCGAGAGGTGACAAGTGAGGGTCTATGGTGGTGTTGCAGAGGCTGTAACGGTGGTGGTTCTTGGTGGGTTTGAGTCGCCGGAAAACGAAAAGAGAGATACGAGCAGAGAGTTTGAGATACGGAAGTGTGAGAATGTTTGTTATGGATACATGATAGGGTTTATCATAAGATTTGAGGACTGAATCACAATCAATCGAAAACGGTCGAGAATGATGATGATCGATCCGTAAGTCCGTAACTGATCACCATCTTTAATCCAAAACGTGGGGTTTAAATTTCGACTTTCGCACTGTGGCATAATTGGTCCCTCATAGATTTACAATGATGAAAGCAAGTTTTGGTAATTACAGAACCAGCCCTTATAGTTTTGTTAGACACAAGAAGGTTTAGGAAATGGCAATTATGATCCCTTCAAGTTTACAACAAAGTTTAACACCACTAACAGAAATTACGGAACCAACTTTGGATGATGACAAACCGAATATAAATCGCTACAGGATTAACACTTGACGTTTATAAGGATGTAAACCCTAAATAACCCCATAAAATGAATAATAATAATTCCAAACTATTTATTTTTGTTTCACATAAAATCATAGATTAACTCACCTAAAATCAAGAAACGATACGTATAATTTTACAACACGACGTCATATAAAATCATATAATAAATTGTGTGAATTAATATATAAATATATAGAAATCATAAATGGTGAAACCACATAATATTAATCGTTTAAACTTCCGTGCATGCTCGTAGTGATGATCACACAAAACCCTAATTGCTAATGTCAACAAAATTAATCACATAAATGTTCACACACATTTAATACGGTTTAAGTCCAGTAGTTGTCAGAAAATGACCTGAAAATGCGGATTGTCACAGTATCCCCTTGTTGAAAGAATTTTTTTCCTCGAAAATTGCGTAACGTGGTTAACGTTAACGAGTTGGATACAAGAATAGGTAAAAATAATTTCTCAGTCGTCACATCATCCCCTTGTTGAAAGAATTTTCGTCCTAGAAAATTGCGTAATGCGGTTAAAGTTAAAGGGCTAGACAGAAGGAAAAAGAGAAAAAAAAATAATCTCAGTCGTCACATCATCCCTTTGTTGAAAGAATTTCTTTCCAAAATTTAAATCAGTGAAAATTGCTATAAGAGTCAAGTTGACAGTAACGTATCGGAAGAATTTAGGTTTCCTACTCCAAATGGAGTGATTAATGTTTTAGTCAAGAATGTGAACCAGATGTTGAGAAGATGTCAAACGTTTAGAGATTTCAAAGGAAATTCGAATCATAAGTATAGGTAATGATTTTCTTATTAGGCGTTCTCTTACGAGAAGAGTTGTACAAATGTAATACAAGAATCGTGTCATGTGACCAGACCGAACAGAGTGACACTATAACAGAAGTATCTGGAATCAAAATTTCAATACGAGGATGAATCATGATACGTCCGAGTAGTTTCCAGGTATTGTACCCAATGTTGGGAGTGAGGTTCCCACGTCGTGTCTCGTTTTTAGTTAAGGAATTCGCATCACCAATAACCCAGGTGAGTCAAAGAAAAAGAAATTTGAGTATGAGAAGATTGTGTGTGCATCAGGTCAATCGGTGTTTATTTAATAGACCCATCGTGTAACGAAAAATGTAAACGTCTGGATTTTGCCTGTCAACTAGCAAATAGCATAGAATTACACATGACTGAACAAGTTAACATTAGGAACCATTGGTTGATGTAGTGCTTTATGGAGTTATGACCAATTAAGTTCACAAGATTCGTAATAACGTTCAAAATCACTTTTCATGCAATAATTGTTAGAATGTCATTTGAGTCTCTATGAAGGCTCTCTTTAATGATTGATATGGTCAACACATAATGATTGATATGGTCAACACATACTAGCATGTAATCTATCATGAAGGTTTTACCATACAACGCATACAATCGTCTTAACACCTTATATACTACCATACAACCCTAGCATGGCATATCTCTTAGCATATAAGTTAATAAATTTAACCAACAAAACCCATACGGTGCAAAGTTGACGGGGCAACTTCATACAGTCTTGTCATTCCCACCGAAGTAGGAGACTTAGGACCTTGTATGGTGTATGGTTTCCATACTTAATCAAGTTAATACTTTCAAAACATGTCATTTTCTGGTTCCTAACACGTTTCATATACATAACTAACCATGTAGTTCTTATGCAACTTATGTTTAAACCAACACTTCAATAATTAATCAGTTTCTATTCCCTAAAAATAGGATTAGATTCTTAAATTTTAGCATGCATAAACACGTATATTTTATAAACATTTCTCATGAGAATATCATAAGCAAACAAACTATTTATCAGGGTTACATGGTTCAACAGTTGCTAACATGCTAAAATATAACTGGTAACACACTAATATTGCGACAAAAGGATAGAGGTGTAAAAAGAAATCCAATCAAGATTCCACTATCATTTTAAAGGTAACACGTAGCAGCTTGTTTTAGAAACGAATTACTCAATTTTGTTAAGAATTATTCAAGAGATAACATAGACAACTAGGTTCAAATTCAAGTTGGAGTTCAGTATCATACAACATATCATCATGCACATTACCTTGTTAAGTAATCCAAAAATTTAGAGTGGAAGATCCAACAAAATAAAAGTGTAACTATGAGGTACCGAGTATCGAAAAAGTGATCTACGCATGGCATCAAGCATGAGAATAGCAAATAGAGGGAAAACGCCAATGGCTTAGTTTGTGAATTCGAGTAAGCGATGGGATAACAAGCTTGTGATAGTCGCAACTACACCTTCCGAGAATGACATGTGAGTTTAAATTAGCACTAGTGAAGCTACCAGCAAGGAGGATACAAATAACGTAATGGATACTATAAAATTTAGAGAGAAATATAAAGCGTGCTTGACAGGATTTGGCAAGGAATTCGCGTAAATGGTTATCGAAATGAGCGTGTCAATGGTTATACAATCCAATAGAGTAAACGTCTCGTTAGGGAAATCTTCATTGTTTAAGCTCACCGGCATGCTCAGTCTCCTTGATGTCCTTGCGCTTCATGCGTCATGATTCCTTCCTTGTCAAAACATCGATTCAAATGGTCTTCAAAAGTAAGATATGGTACAAAAGTGTTTTAAAAGGGTGTCTTCGAAACACAAAAGTAAAATCAGGATATCCCAAAAGTGGTTTTGGCTTTCAATGGTTGTACATATGGGTTATGGTTAGGTATTAGAGCATGTGTACTGCAGATCGAAATGTCGTATCGGGTGTTGAATAAAGATGGATCGGGGAAGGTATCACTTCCGTGAATGCCAGAAAGTTTATCAAAATTCCGTCAACTGAAAATTAGTTTCCATTCAACGAAAGTCGATCTACTCCTTAACACATACTTCTAAAAGTTGGAGTAGTTCATTCGATCATGCGGTTTTTTTTTCATTCATAAGAGGAAAAAAAATCTTAGGTTTTTAAAATGTTGATGTATATTTGAGTCAAAACTCACGTATGAGAGTTTTTAGATAGCATGGTGTTTGATTATTTCGGGCACGTCTCCTGTAGTATAAATATGTAAGGGATATAAGTATTCTCGGAGAAAGTAGCATTAAGCATTTTTGTCGAGGACCTAGTCCCGTTAGATGGAGTTTCTCATGATGAGGCTCTTGTGTATGACTCTAAAGTCAATCCTTGGAATGGTATTGGTCCCACATTCAACGTGCCACCAATGTTTATATATAGGGTGTACCGCAGCTAACCCACCACACTACCAGCACCTTGAAGGCGTACCAGCTACCCACCATTACTAGTCATTAGTTGAACCATGTTGCACATTTTTATCGATAACAGATTACGTCGAGTTTCTCCCAAATGTTGGAATGCAAGGGGGTGAGAGATTAAAACCTCTATACGATGCACAAGAAAGGGTGTATGTATTTCCATTCACAAGACCAGTAGGATGCGTTGAGTTTTTCATTCTAGTCAAAATCGTCGAATGTTTGGCACGCGCAGTGCGAATATCATGAAGCTTCAGATTTCAAGTCGATCAAGATTTAAACAGGCCACAAGGTTTAAGTTCAAGCTGGGGGTTCATCAATGAAATTTATTAAAAAGGACGATGAGGATTCGCGTAGCAGAAATTTATCGATAATTGCTATGACAGGAGCGTTAGTAATTATATAAAATATATGGATAACTTAGTGTACTCGATGCGTAAGAAGGGAAAATGCAGGTCGAGGGTACAATTAGCTACAGGTAACAAGGAGTTCATGCTCGAATGGGCGTAAATAGATTTTCCACAAAGACTTGGTATTATTACTGCGATTGAAGCACAAGGTAATCTCATCATTAACGGTTTTAACTAGTTAAGAAGCTAACCAAAAGTGTAACACTTTCTGGTTCAAAGCTTGAAAGCTCATCCCAGACACAAAGGATTCCAAAAGCGCGGGAATCAGAAATCATTGGTTGTTAAATCGCAAAAGGTTCGAATCATGCACAGAAATCAATCGCACGGGTTCAAGAGGTCAGTCGGAATAGTCATTACGTTAAAATTGGAAGTCATCAGTTTGAAACTAGGAAGACTCTTCACTATCATTACTTCCATTTGAGAGAAATATGCTTGCAGTGAGATAGGCGGTTTGTACAATGGTGACGTTGTTGTTGGCAACAAGTTTTGGTTCGCACAAGAAAATCAGGACATATTAATGTTCAGAGGCAAAATTCATAAGAGTTTTTAGCCAAGAAATATGCTCCAATGCTCACGGTATACGCTTGACCTAGTTCGTTTATCCAATGTTGTCTGGGTATTCATCCGGTGAATGTATATACAAGTTGTCTCACAATCATAAAGTTTCAGGGATTGACATGGTAGGTAAAGTTGCAAAGGTAGCATTATAATTCAAGATAAGTTCAAACCAGTCGAAGGTTTCGTCGAGAGTTTTCGCAGTTACGGAGGACTTGTCATTTAAATACACGAGTTAAACGGTGCCCCTTCCGGACATACATTCGTAATAGGTGTCAAAGGGTTCACGAATGGAGTAGAATCCATATATATAAGAGATGATATCATGCGCGATAGCGTTTACAAGATAGGTGACTTCGATCATCCAGTTGAATTTCAACAGGCTCAACGTTCAGCCCCATGAGAAATGTTTTTTTTTATAGAAATTTGCTCCCAATTACGACCATTAGCTTGCCTAGTAGGATTCTCTAGGATTTCCATACACCGCAAATTACGTTTACGTGTGCACCCGTAACTGTAATTTACCTTATATGGTCACCCTAGTTCCTCTTACTTCGGCTATCAGATATGGCTGAGTACAGACGACATATCCTCGGAGTGTGTATGAAGAATGTGGTTACTGAACCAAGGTTATCTTGACCAGAATTTGTTAAAAGACAAGTTTCAAAAATAGAATGCTCACTCATATTGGAATGACTCACCCGAAGCGAGTCAGCCATAAATTTAGCTCAATAGGATCTAAGTAGGGTTTATCACAATGACCCTAGCTTAGCTCGAAGTTGGAGAATAATTATCACACATACTGGCGTGATCGCAATTTGATACACAAAGGGGGAATTTCAGTCGACCCACACCAAGTTTCATTGGGGTTATAAGAATTGTACTTAAGTTGTATTATTTCAACGCACAACGCGATAAAATCGAGAAGGGGAAGATCTTAAGAGATCACAGCAAATGTGAAGACGATCAGAATAACAAAAGTTAATATAAGTTCCCCATAGGCAGCCACTTGAATTCATACCCTGCTAACTCTAGTGCAGCTAATTAATCGCGCTACTAGTACATCGAGATAACATTTCCTGAACGGATAAGTTTAGAGATATACGTAAGGGGGATATAACAAGAACCTCCTAAGCTAAGATAGAGGTTTAAGGGCAAGAAGAGGTATTACACCACCTTCCCTATGCAGCATACATCCATAATATGGGCACTACGCCCAGTTTTTCAATCCGGAATAATCCCGAGTAGCTATCAGCTCGTCAAAAGTATACACGTGATCCTTAGATCTGATTCGACGTCTCGTCATACATGAATGTAATCCAAGAGGTATACAACTTAGAGAAGTTAATAAAAATGACTCGAGACTAACCGGCTCCTCGCCCTGAGTATAAGGGAATTGGATGATGTAAACGACTTATTGTAAACCAGGTGCGTGCAGGAGTGAGTATCACGATGCATGAGAAAAATGTTTAAGTGCAACTAATGAAAAATAGTTACAGTCGAAGACGAATCTTAGTTCGCTGTAACCAATGGCTCTGATACCAATCTGTCACACCCCCAAAAATCCACGCGCGGAATACCACTTCAAGGAGAGTGACAAACCAGGATCGCCGTCCATTAGTTACACCAAACGACCAATAATTAATGTAAATCGACTATTCAACAACAGTCCCAGTTCAGTGTAAAACAACTGTTCATCAACAGTTCAAGTTTAAGTTCAAGGCTGACTGTTCAACAACAGTATATGTTCATGTTCAAGTTCAGTTTAAATAAAATCCAGATAATATATCAATAGCTAGCTAGGCTATTTTCAAGAAATCGGTGCACGTTTGACTAGATAAACTAGCTATCCAGTTACTGAAGCTCGACAAGTTCAATTGTGCCTCGTTAAGACTAAGAAGTTTATAACACCCGTTCGATATCCAATCGAGTAAGCGCGACTGACCCGGATGGGGCTGTCTGTCACACCCCCAATTAACCAATAACGGAGTTTATACCGTTAAGGGGTGCGAGCAAACCAGGACCACAACTATTAGTTACAAATACTAAACGAATCAGAGTAAAGTCCAAACATTCATAATAAAACAGTTTAAAAGTTCGCAACGGAAATAAAACATGAGTATCTTAGCACTAACCACGTGCTTTAATTACAAAACATAAATTGTTATTCAATTCCCAAATTTAAGTTCGATTAACATAAGCAACTTCAGTGCCATGCCAACCTCCAGATGATACTCCTCAGCGATCTGCAAAAAGTGAAAACCACACAAGTGTCAACCTAACGGTTGGTGAGTTCACAGTGGGCATGTCATGCAGCGGCCCGGTCTCATAAGCGTATGTATTAACGTATAAATAAGTAATAGTTTTGCAAAACAATTTCCAAGTGTTGAATTTTCGAATATGCACTAGTTAAGTAAAGATTAAAGCGGTCAACCGATATCGCGGGTAGCTAATCCGGTTTCCATGCACTAAGGAAGTTCGTACCAAAGCTGACGTAACAGAGTTCGGCATTTTCCGATGGTTTGTGCCTCCATTTGTGTTCCTCATGGGACCCACAACTAAAATAGGCTGATATTGTACTCCGTTCGGCCTCCAACCGGTTGGCTACACATTTGTGTACCGCGGAGCAGGGTTGTCAACCCTCAGTAGATCTACCCAACATCCCCTCGCTTCACAAATTAATGGTACTAAATTGTTGAGGACTTTTAAGTTTCAAGGCATCCTTAGAAATCATGTGATATCATTTGGTTTAGACTTTAACCTACACTAGTCATATTAAAATCGTTTATCCTGGATTTCCTTTGAAATCCCAAAAAGAGTTTAAGTGTCAAAATGGTTGGTTGCGGATTTCATTTGAAATCCCAAGGATGGGCAGTTGCAAGTGCTTCCCATAAAACACTCCAACTTCCATAACAGATATCCCATTTGGCGATACCTCAAAATGTCAGCGTTGTTTTTCGTTTAGTAATTTCGTTGTGACCCAAACGGGCTCACAATAAAAGGGTTAGTGAAAGTCACCTTAGGTTGCTCAGCTACACTTGTTAAATAACCCAAGTATTTGTTTGCTTAATGAAGACCTAGAAACACGTTTAGGTCTTAAGTATTAGTTTTGTGTCTAATCTTTAACTTAACGTCACTATGGCCCATAACATAGCATGTTGGAACTATGACACGACATACCGACACTCGACACCGATGGTTGATCATAAACAAGGGTTCCCATAAATCAGAAATCAAAGCGTGTTTCATTATTGCAAAATCATGTAAGTTATAGCATATCATTCAAACAAGTTGTACAAGTTTGGGTTTTGGTCTGGTCTCAGTTTCGCTAACAGTTTCGCTATAGTTTCGCTATGCAGTTTCGCTGCACAGTTTCGCTGTGTGCACGGGCAGCATTTTCGCTGGGTAATACCCGATGACACAGTTTCGCTAGCTAGTTTCGCTCGAAACTGATGACACAGTTTCGCTAGCATAGCTTCGCTCGAAACTGGTTTGAACTTTCGTTCAGGTTGGTTCGCTCGGTAGTTTCGTTCGAGCAGGTCTACTTAGTTTCGCGGGCGACACTACAGTTTCGCTACATAGTATCGCTGGATGAATATATATACAGTTTCGCTGTATACTTTCGCCCAGAGAACAGCTCAGTTTTGCTGGTCGCGAAAAACACATAAATCAGCCTAAAAATCAATCTAACAGCTTCCATATTCCATGTGATTCAATATTTAGCATGCATAAACATTTACCAACATCAAACAACAAGATTTAACACCTTAAACATGGGTTTTCACATTCAAATCTCCAAAAACACATTTTAGACCTAAAATGACCTAACTAGCATGAATCTTCATTATGGTTTGATTTCAAACGTAAAGTTACAGACTTTATGATAGATCTAGCCTTCCTAAGCATCATATCAGAAGATCAAGTGATCACATGAAGATCTAAGCATGCTTTTTAAGAAAACACATAGAAAATGCATAAAGGATGGTTTTGGGACTCACGATTTGATCTAGGGTCGATGGATGGTCTCTACCAACAGAGATGATAGCAGCAAATGGTGATTTCTCAGCTGGTCCAGAAGTTTCAGGTTTAATCAATTTATAAACAACATCCGCAAACAAAAAGGTTGGTGAGTTCACAGGTTTAATCAATTTATAAACAATTCCAGTTTAATGTAAATCGACTATTCAACAACAGTCCCAGTTCAGTGTAAAACAACTGTTCATCAACAGTTCAAGTTTAAGTTCAAGGCTGACTGTTCAACAACAGTATATGTTCATGTTCAAGTTCAGTTTAAATAAAAATCCAGATAATATATCAATAGCTAGCTAGGTTATTTTCAAGAAATCGGTGCACGTTTGACTAGATAAACTAGCTATCCAGTTACTGAAGCTCGACAAGTTCAATTGTGCCTCGTTAAGACTAAGAAGTTTATAACACCCGTTCGATATCCAATCGAGTAAGCGCGACTGACCCGGATGGGGCTGTCTGTCACACCCCCAATTAACCACTAACGGAGTTTATACCGTTAAGGGGTGCGAGCAAACCAGGACCACAACCATTAGTTACAAATACTAAACGAATCAGAGTAAAGTCCAAACATTCATAATAAAACAGTTTAAAAGTTCGCAGCGGAAATAAAACATGAGTATCTTAGCACTAACCACGTGCTTTAATTACAAAACATAAATTGTTATTCAATTCCCAAATTTAAGTTCGATTAACATAAGCAACTTCAGTGCCTGCCAACCTCCAGATGATACTCCTCAGCGATCTGCAAAAAGTGAAAACCACACAAGTGTCAACCTAACGGTTGGTGAGTTCACAGTGGGCATGTCATGCAGCGGCCCGGTCTCATAAGCGTATGTATTAACGTATAAATAAGTAATAGTTTTGCAAAACAATTTCCAAGTGTTGAATTTTCGAATATGCACTAGTTAAGTAAAGATTAAAGCGGTCAACCGATATCGCGGGTAGCTAATCCGGTTTCCATGCACTAAGGAAGTTCGTACCAAAGCTGACGTAACAGAGTTCGGCATTTGCCGATGGTTTGTGCCTCCAGTTGTGTTCCTCATGGGACCCACAACTAAAATAGGCTGATATTGTACTTCGTTCGGCCTCCAACCGGTTGGCTACACATTTGTGTACCGCGGAGCAGGGTTGTCAACCCTCAGTAGATCTACCCAACATCCCCTCGCTTCACAAATTAATGGTACTAAATTGTTGAGGACTTTTAAGTTGCAAGGCATCCTTAGAAATCATGTGATATCATTTGGTTTAGACTTTAACCTACACTAGTCATATTAAAATCGTTTATCCTGGATTTCCTTTGAAATCCCAAAAAGAGTTTAAGTGTCAAAATGGTTGGTTGCGGATTTCATTTGAAATCCCAAGGATGGGCAGTTGCAAGTGCTTCCCATAAAACACTCCAACTTCCATAACAGATATCCCATTTGGCGATACCTCAAAATGTCAGCGTTGTTTTTCGTTTAGTAATTTCGTTGTGACCCAAACGGGCTCACAATAAAAGGGTTAGTGAAAGTCACCTTAGGTTGCTCAGCTACACTTGTTAAATAACCCAAGTATTTGTTTGCTTAATGAAGACCTAGAAACACGTTTAGGTCTTAAGTATTAGTTTTGTGTCTAATCTTTAACTTAACGTCACTATGGCCCATAACATAGCACGTTGGAACTATGACACGACATACCGACACACGACACCGATGGTTGATCATAAACAAGGGTTCCCATAAATCAGAAATCAAAGCGTGTTTCATTATTGCAAAATCATGTAAGTTATAGCATATCATTCAAACAAGTTGTACAAGTTTGGGTTTTGGTCTGGTCTCAGTTTCGCTAACAGTTTCGCTATAGTTTCGCTATGCAGTTTCGCTGCACAGTTTCGCTGTGTGCACGGGCAGCATTTTCGCTGGGTAATACCCGATGACACAGTTTCGCTAGCTAGTTTCGCTCGAAACTGATGACACAGTTTCGCTAGCATAGCTTCGCTCGAAACTGGTTTGAACTTTCGTTCAGGTTGGTTCGCTCGGTAGTTTCGTTCGAGCAGGTCTACTTAGTTTCGCGGGCGACACTACAGTTTCGCTACATAGTATCGCTGGATGAATATATATACAGTTTCGCTGTATACTTTCGCCCAGAGAACAGCTCAGTTTCGCTGGTCGCGAAAAACACATAAATCAGCCTAAAAATCAATCTAACAGCTTCCATATTCCATGTGATTCAATATTTAGCATGCATAAACATTTACCAACATCAAACAACAAGATTTAACACCTTAAACATGGGTTTTCACATTCAAATCTCCAAAAACACATTTTAGACCTAAAATGACCTAACTAGCATGAATCTTCATTATGGTTTGATTTCAAACGTAAAGTTACAGACTTTATGATAGATCTAGCCTTCCTAAGCATCATATCAGAAGATCAAGTGATCACATGAAGATCTAAGCATGCTTTTTAAGAAAACACATAGAAAATGCATAAAGGATGGTTTTGGGACTCACGATTTGATCTAGGGTCGATGGATGGTCTCTACCAACAGAGATGATAGCAGCAAATGGTGATTTCTCAGCTGGTCCAGAAGTTTCAGGAGAGTGTGTGTGTTTAGTGTGGAGATGATGCAAATGGGATGTAACTAGGGTTTTATAAAATATATATATCAGGGGCTAGTTTCGCTGGCAGTTTCGCTAGCCAAGCGAAACTGGCTCTGAGCACATGTGAGTCAAACAGTTCAGCCGGCTACCGAGCGAACCTACAGTTTCGCCCGGTAGTTTCGCTGGAAACCAAAAGTGGCCAATTTACATTCTATTATTAATACTAAATCATGCGTTTAAATCACATTGCACAAAATGACAATAAATAAATAAACACATAACACATATGGACGGGTTCGGTGATCAACCAAAGGTCGTGGACGTATTCGGCCTAGTTAAGCATTAGTTACTAAGTTAACACTTATAACGTCCCATGATTTCTACTGGTTGCTCGATAAATCTCAAATGTTCGTCAATTTCCAATTCCTCCAAAGGAATTATTTCAGTGTCTTCAGCCAGACATTTCTTCAGATTCGAGACGTGAAACACGTTGTGAACTCCATCGAGTTCAGCAGGGAGTTGTAATCGGTAGGCCACCGGGCCTACTTCCCTAATGATTTCGAATGGACCGATATAGCGAGGATTCAGCTTTCCACGCTTTCCGAAGCGTATCACACCTTTCCAGGGAGATACCTTCAATAGTACCTTGTTGCCAACCTCGAACTTCAAAGGTTTACGGCGTTTGTCGGCATAGCTCTTTTGTCTGTCACGTGCTGCGGCTATCCGTTTTCTGATTTGAATAATTCGTTCAGATGTATCATGAATGATTTCTGGTCCGGTGAGTCCCTTCTCACCCGTTTCGGCCCAACACACGGGCGATCTACATTTTCTGCCATAAAGAGCTTCAAAAGGTGCTGCACCAATGCTCGTATGATAACTGCTGTTGTAGGAGAACTCCACCAACGGAAGGTGAGCCTCCCAGTCTTTACCGAAGTCGAGAACGCAAGCTCGAAGCATGTCTTCCAAAGTCTGAATAGTTCGTTCCGTCTGACCATCGGTCTGCGGGTGATAAGCTGTACTCATATCCAGTCTGGTTCCCAGTGCTTCTTGCATAGAATGCCACAGTCGGGAAGTAAATCGAGGATCTCTGTCGGAGATAATGGTCTTAGGCACTCCATGATGTGCCACAATTCGGTCAATGTACAGCTTTGTTAACTTATCCATATTGTCATTTTCCCTCATTGGAATAAAGTGTGCAGATTTGGTTAGTCGATCAATGATAACCCAAATCGCATCTGGTCGGTTCGATCGATGAGGTAATCCTGTTATGAAATCCATGGAGATATCCTCCCATTTCCATTCTGGGATCTTTGGTTGTTGCAATAATCAAGAAGGCTTTTGATACTCGATCTTGACTCTTGAGCACGTTAAACACTTAGCCACATATCGCGCAATGTCAGCTTTCATATTCGGCCACCAATACAAGTTCTTCAAATGTTGGTACATTTTGTCCGATCCAGGGTGCACCGAATACCTTGATTTGTGAGCCTCGTCCATCACGAGTTCACGGAGATTTCCAAGTAAAGGAACCCAAATTCTGTCATTGTAATACCTGAGTCCATCGGACTTAATTTCGGAGTTTCCATCCACCCCTCGCAGTGCTTCAGCTGCGAAATTTTCTTCTTTCAAAGCTTCTCGTTGGGCATCGCGGATCCGATCCGGTAATCCCGTGTGAATGGTAAGTTGGAGCGCTCGTACTCGTCGAGGCTTTTCGTACTCTTTTCGGCTTAAGGCATCAGCCACAACATTGGCTTTTCCCGGGTGATACTTAATTGCTAAGTCATAATCGTTTAGTAGCTCGACCCACCTTCGTTGTCGCATGTTGAGGTCCTTTTGTTCAAAGATGTGCTGTAAGCTTTTGTGGTCGGTAAATATTGTGCACTTTGTTCCGTAGAGGTAATGTCTCCAAATCTTGAGTGCAAATACAACGGCTCCTAATTCCAAATCATGTGTTGTATAATTCTTCTCAGTATCCTTCAGTTGCCTGGACCCGTAGGCAATCACTTTGTCTCGTTGCATCAACACGCAACCGAGTCCTTGAATGGATGCATCGCAATAAACCACGAAGTCGTCAACCCCTTCGGGTAACGAGAGAATCGGAGCTGAACATAACATGTCCTTAAGAGTTTGAAACGCGCGTTCTTCTTTTTCACCCCATCTATATTGCACTCCTTTGTGCGTTAAAGCCGTTAAGGGTTGAGCCAATTGCGAGAAACCCTTGATGAATCTTCGGTAATATCCGGCAAGTCCCAAAAATTATCGGATTTCGGTCGGCGCTCTTGGAGTAGACCAATTCTTGATAGCTTCCACTTTAGCTGGGTCGACATGAATTCCATCCTGATCAACAATGTGTCCAAGAAACTGGACTTCGCGAATCCAAAAATCGCATTTTGAAAACTTGGCGTAAAGCTGTTTCTTGCGGAGCAATTCCAAGATAAGTCGTAGGTGTCTCTCGTGTTCTTCCTTTGTCTTGGAGTAGATCAAAATATCGTCAATGAAAACTATCACAAGCTGATCGAGATACGGTTTGCACACTCGATTCATCAGATCCATAAATACAGCGGGTGCATTGGTTAGCCCAAACGGCATAACTAAAACTCGTAGTGACCATACCGAGTTCTGAAAGCAGTCTTGGGGACATCCTCATCACGAACACGAAGTTGGTGATATCCAGACAGTAGATCAATCTTTGAAAAGTAGCTCGAGCCTTGCAGTTGGTCGAAAAGATCGTCGATTCGAGGAAGTGGATACCGATTCTTAATCGTAACCTTGTTAAGCTCTCGGTAGTCAATACACATTCGGAACGTTCCATCTTTCTTCTTAACAAATAATACCGGTGCTCCCCATGGAGAGGAACTTGGACAAATAAACCCTTTGTCGAGTAACTCTTGTAGTTGCGTGGAGAGTTCGTTGAGTTCGCTTACCGCCAAACGGTAAGGTGCGCGTGCAATCGGAGCGGCTCCAGGAGCTAAGTCGATTCCAAACTCGACTTGTCGAAATGGAGGTAAACCAGGCAGATCATCAGGAAATACATCTTGGAAGTCGCGGGCGACACTACAGTTTCGCTACATAGTATCGCTGGATGAATATATATACAGTTTCGCTGTATAGTTTCGCCCAGAGAACAGCTCAGTTTCGCTGGTCGCGAAAAACACATAAATCAGCCTAAAAATCAATCTAACAGCTTCCATATTCCATGTGATTCAATATTTAGCATGCATAAACATTTACCAACATCAAACAACAAGATTTAACACCTTAAACATGGGTTTTCACATTCAAATCTCCAAAAACACATTTTAGACCTAAAATGACCTAACTAGCATGAATCTTCATTATGGTTTGATTTCAAACGTAAAGTTACAGACTTTATGATAGATCTAGCCTTCCTAAGCATCATATCAGAAGATCAAGTGATCACATGAAGATCTAAGCATGCTTTTTAAGAAAACACATAGAAAATGCATAAAGGATGGTTTTGGGACTCACGATTTGATCTAGGGTCGATGGATGGTCTCTACCAACAGAGATGATAGCAGCAAATGGTGATTTCTCAGCTGGTCCAGAAGTTTCAGGTGAGTGTGTGTGTTTAGTGTGGAGATGATGCAAATGGGATGTAACTAGGGTTTTATAAAATATATATATCAGGGGCTAGTTTCGCTGGCAGTTTCGCTAGCCAAGCGAAACTGTCTCTGAGCACATGTGAGTCAAACAGTTCAGCCGGCTACCGAGCGAACCTACAGTTTCGCCCGGTAGTTTCGCTGGAAACCAAAAGTGGCCAATTTACATTCTATTATTAATACTAAATCATGCGTTTAAATCACATTGCACAAAATGACAATAAATAAATAAACACATAACACATATGGACGGGTTCGGTGATCAACCAAAGGTCGTGGACGTATTCGGCCTAGTTAAGCATTAGTTACTAAGTTAACACTTATAACGTAACTAACGGGAGTTGTCTAAAGGAAGTTAACCTTGGAATTCTCGGATGTCACACTGTCAAACCCAGTATATCTACCAAATAAGTTCCCGCTGATGTCACATTGACAATATCTCTAAAAGTGAGGACTTTATCATAAGTGTGCCATATCATTCAGGTGATATAATTATCTAACAGTTCAAGTGTTTGCATGTTAATCTCCCCCAACAGGATTAAAACAGTAAAATGGGGCCGTGAAACTCACCTTAGGTTGCACAGCAAAGTTCTAGATAAACAGTTAAGCAAGTAGCAAGAATGGGTCTTGCGAAAGCAATCAATCACCTAACGAGCATACGAGTATAAGTATGTGTTCAATCAAAAACATAACCGACAAAACGAATGATCGTGAGGTCCGAAACTAGTCGGTGATGGCACGGGTGCGAGATCCGAGCGATTATCGAAATAACGCGAGGAAATACAATATATATCAATAATATATATTTTCTAAGTTCAAGGATTTCAAAAATTAATATTTATATAATATATTTAGATTTTAACCAAGCGTGCAAATGGCGTTGATAACGAGTTTGCAAAAACAAGAAGTGTATATTAAAAGTTCACGTAAAATATCAATTGTTTCAATAAATTAACAATACTTTTATAGTAGTCTTTGCAATATATATATATATATATATATATATATATATATATATATATATATATATATATTGTCATTTTTGGTAAAACCCCAAGCATTAGATCAATATATATATACATATATATATATATATATATAATATATATATATATATGTGTGTGTGTGTGTGCGTGTGTGTGTGTGTTAGAACTATATTTTAATTTAAAATAGCAAGCTAAACACAATTTACAACTCAAAATGTGATTTACGGGGTTTAATGACCCTAAATATATATTTTACGGGTTTAAGATATGACAAGGGACAACTTTGGTACAAAATCTAGTGATCAAATGCTCAAAAGAACACAAAAACAATAAAAACAAAAACTATGGAGGTCACTGGGTTCGAACCCGTGACCTCCAGGTCCAACATAAACATTTCAGCCATCCGGCCAGCGGTCCAGTTTTGTTATAATCTCAGTCGGAATTATTTTTACAACAGGCAGTGACCAGGAATCAAATCCAGAGAAAATAGAGAGTTAAAAAAAATGATGGGGCCGGGACTCGAACCCGCGCCTCTAACAAACATGACCAGCGGCCGAACCATTGAACCAGGCACGCAACTGAATCGTAAACAGAAAACTTGATATATATGGATAACGGGTCGGGTGTCATCTTCTTCACCCGAACCCTAATCTTACCGGAGTTTATTCCGGTCGTCGGAAAACTTAAAAAAAAACATAAAACAAGCCAGAAAATGTGCGACTAATAAGAAAGAGTGATTACCTCAGTCTGAAGATGAGTGACTGATGAGTTTTGATGTTGGAACCGAACCGAAACGAACTCAAACGCGAAACCGAAACTTGAACCCCTCTGCTACTGTGATGCTCTGAGGCTGCTGTTGCGATGACGATCACCGAGAGGTGACAAGTGAGGGTCTATGGTGGTGTTGCAGAGGCTGTAACGGTGGTGGTTCTTTGTGGTTTTGAGTCGCCGAAAAACGAAAAGAGAGATACGAGCAGAGAGTTTGAGATACGGAAGTGTGAGAATGTTTGTTATGGATACATGATAGGGTTTATCATAAGATTTGAGGACTGAATCGCAATCAATCGAAAACGGTCGAGAATGATGATGATCGATCCGTAAGTCCGTAACCGATCACCATCTTTAATCCAAAACGTGGGGTTTAAATTTCGACTTTTGCACTGTGGCATAACTGGTCCCTCATAGATTTACAATGATGAAAGCAAGTTTTGGTAATTACAGAACCAGCCCTTACAGTTTTGTTAGACACAAGAAGGTTTAGGAAATGGCAATCATGATCCCTTCAAGTTTACAACAAAGTTTAACACCACTAACAGAAATAATGGAACTAACTTTGGATGATGACAAACCGAATATAAATCGCTACAGGATTAACACTTGACGTTTATAAGGATGTAAACCCTAAATAACCCCATAAAATGAATAATAATAATTCCAAACTATTTAATTTTGTTTCACATAAAATCATAGATTAACTCACCTAAAATCATGAAACGATACATATAATTTTACAACACGACGTCATATAAAATCATATAATAAAACGTGTGAATTAATATATAAATATATCACATGAAATCATAAATGGTGAAACCACAGAATATTAATCGTTTAAACTTCCGTGCATGCTCGTAGTGATGATCACACAAAACCCTAATTGCTAATGTCAACACAATCAATCACATAAATGTTCACACACATTTAATACGGTTTAAGTCCAGTAATTGTCAGAAAATGACTTGAAAATGCGGATTGTCACAACAACATTTAAATAAAATCAAGCAAATTTCGCCGAACAATCAAAAGAAGAAGATTTCAAGTGTTATAAGTGTGCTGGTCTGAACTACAAGAATTCTATTTTGGAAAAAGATCTCAAGTTGTTGACTGGAGAGTTTGTTGTGCTGAAGCAAGACTTGGAATGTTTTCAAGAAAAATATTATTCTTTGAATTCTAGTCATGAGAAGTTGATGAAAGAAAAAGCTGCATTATATGAAGAATGTCAGAAAGCCAAAGTTGAAGCTACAGAAGCTGCTGAAGACTTTGAGGTTTTATTTGAGAAAACTTATCCACTTCATTAGAAATATGAAAGATTTAATGATATTGCGGTTGAAGCTACTAATAAAGTCATTATTCTTCTAAATGAAGTTGAAAAGTTAAGAGTTGATAATGTTAATATTCATGACAGGAATGAAGTCCTGACAAAAGACATTGATATCTTTCAAAAAGAAATGGGAAAATGTTCGAGAAGAGCTTTTTGCAGAATGTGAAATCAGGAAACGCCAAACGTATGAGTACAATGATTTAAATGATTAACTCATTAAGTCACAAAAAGATTTGTTTGATGCTCAACAAAAGACTGCTGAATTCAAACTGGATATTCTAGATTTACAAAGGCAAATCAAGAATTGCAATCTATCACCAATGTTGCTGAATTTTATGTATAACAAGAATAGAAGTGTTGATAGTGTTAAGGAAGATGATATTCACAAGGTTCTTGCGCCAGTGGATTTATCTTAATTTTCTTCTGCTTCTCCTGATCCCAAGGCTGAATTACAAGATTATTCTAAGTTTGCTACTCATGCAAAGAAGAAGAAATCCAAGTTAGAAAAGAAGAAAGAAAAGATTGGTGAAGCTCTAAAGTTCACATATGATTCATCATTACAAGAAAATGAATTTGTTTTTTATAAGAGTGTGGCCGGTACTTCTACTGCTACTTATTTGAAGTTGAAATTGCAAAGATTTTGGTCAAAGAGAACAAAATACCAGAGATCAAGGTCACATTTACTCAACGCGCACATCAAACTAGTACTGCTGGTACTTCTCAAGCTACATCGTCCAAATCTTCTGGTTCTAAGCATAAAGAACAAGGATTTGTTTATCAAGAAAAGCCTGTTCAACTTCAAGAGTCAAAGAAGAAAGAAAATGTTTTGAAAGTTCATAATCAAAAGAAATCTCAACCTCCGAAGAAGCAACCTGTTGCCTTTTATTCCAAGAATTCTTATTATTTTGGGGATTCATCATCGAATTACAATGTTTCCTCGTGAAGTAAATCTCTGAGGTATGATTCTTCTAATGATTTCTTTGATACTTTTGGCTCTGATAATTTATCGTTTCCAAAAATCCAAAGAATTTTTCCAATGAGTCCAAACTGCGTGGAAGAGTTTGTTATGCATGTCGTCGACCTGGACATAGGGCTGTAAATTGTCCAACGACTGCATATATCCACAACAATGCAAAATATATGGATAATCATGGTCAAATTTTTTATGAACCTTGGTCTCCAAAGGTCAAATCAACTAGTAAGCCGTTTTGGTCCTGACCAAAGATGCCAGTCGATTCTATTTCAGGTTCTGTTTCAAAATTGTCATCTACCATGATATGGAAACCGAAAGTAGTTTCCAAGGCCAACAAGGACTCTGTGGAAGACACCAGACGACCCGACGTTGTTGAATCGGGTCGATCCCAGAGTAACTAATATTTTAATTGGTGTCAACAGATATTTCAGGAAGACCTACTGGTAATTGAAGAATTGCTAATGGTGGAATATCTGTTTTAACTTAAAATGAATTTCCAAATCATTTTCCAAAACTAAGATCATTGTTGAATCGGGTCGATCCCAGAGTAACTAATATTTTAATTGGTGTCAACAGATATTTCAGGAAGACCTACTGGTAATTGAAGAATTGCTAATGGTGGAATATCTATTTTAACTTAAAATGAATTTCCAAATCATTTTCCAAAACCTGTGTTTTCAAAATGCTTACATGATAGTATTCATGTTGTTTGATCAATATTTCTTATTTTTCACTCGGTCTCATTTTGAGGGGAGTTTGTTTCTTTGAAAAATACAAAAATATTGTGTTGTTTTTCAAATAGTAAAACTGAAAATCTAAAAATCGAGTTTGTCATTTTTAGGGGGAGAAAATTTGAAAAGACAAAAACATTGAAAAATGAGAAATTGTATCCAACATAATTAGGAAATGATGGTACATTGGCTGACGTTGTCTGACTCGTGAATAAACTATATGAAAAAGCCATAAGATCATTGATCGATGTGCTAGGTAGGCTTAGCAGATCGTATACAAATGTGATATACATTAAATCTAATACTTAACCTAGTGGACAACATCTTGATATGTATCTCATGATATATCAAGAAAAGATTTGTGAAAAGAAAATAAGAAGTCAATGTTTAAACATGTTATCATTTTGCGAAGATTTAAACTTGTTTGATTTTCTTTATTTTCTCAAACGATCGGATTTTCTTTACGTATCGAAAGATCGACCTGATTGTTGTTCGTTTGAGGTTCTGCTTTATTTGCTTTGGTGTTTCATATAATTCATCGGACTTACTCAGGGTGTCCACAAGACCAACCTGATTGTTGTTGAATTATACAATTTCATCTTGTTTTTTATTTTCTTGTTTTGTTAAATCTAAGGCCTTATCTACGTATCGAAAGACCGACCTTAAGGTAGACGATTTAATGTTCTTATTTCTTTTTGCATGGAACACAGTTGACTATATCATGAATTTATTCACTATGTGTTAAGTCATAAGTGAAATCACAAAGTGTGAGAAGCAAAGCTTATCTGAGTATGTCTGATAATGTGAGGTACACTGGTCAATGCAAATCTAATCAATACCTTAACATATCCAGATGTTATGAGTATGGTTATGCCTGAGTTTAAAGATGGACAAATTATATCTTCAATCGACATGGCTTATGTGCTACAATAATTGAAATTGAAATGTTGTTTAGCATGTTATGTCCAACATGATCCCAAGTCGTGATATTTCTCACAAAAGACAAAAATAGTGTCTGATTTTGTATCGTATTTACTTTTCATATCAGAAAGTACCAAAAAGATATTAGGTGTCTTTTGATATAAAGTTTCTAAAAGATCAAAAAAATGTTATTTCTAATTTCTTTTCGATTGATCAACACGGAATACAAATCAAATTTTCAAAATCAATTTATCTTTGAGTCTCGAAGAGATGTTTTGCGCCAAGATTATTTATGTTGACAGGTTCTAAGTGGAAAAAGAACATTACAACTTCAAGTCTTCTGAAGCTGTTGATAAAGAGATTATATGCGCTACAATGTCAAGTATTCGAGATCAGATTAACCGTCAACATTGAGGGAGAGTTTGATTGAAGATACGAGTTTATGTGAAGAATTGTTATGGCACAGATACTGCATAGATATTGCACACGTCGAGGGGGAGTTTGTTAGAGCATTATATGTTTGTCATGTGAAGTATCAAAACATGTGTGTGAAGTATCAAGTACAAGACAAAAGTTACAAGAATTCATGTGTCGAGAGTGACCCGAACTGCCAGTTCGGGTGCACACGAACTGACCCGGAGTGGCGGTTCTGGTGACAGCGTGTTCGGGCACTTATGTTCAACTATAAATAGTTCGTTCTTGTATAGGATTAGTACGGCTGGGTTAATTCTTCTGTGTGTTTTCTTGTGTGTATTCTCTCAGTGGTTATAATACAAATCTAGTTTGTATTTACTCTTCGTGTCTCATTTCTATAACTCGAACTACACGTTTTGATCATTGACCGAGTAGACGATCCAGCTCACAAACTTACAAGGGTGCTCGATCGGTGGTGTAGTTGTGGTGTTTGGTCGAAATTCTTGGCTCCGTGAGGGGTTTTCTTGAGGTCGGCTAGAGAGGAAACGAGAAGGAAGAGAGACGATGATTGAGGACGATGGAGGTGAGACTCGACTGTTATCACCTCTAATTGTCATTTGTTGATTGAAATTGAAACAGTGGTCGGTTACGGGAGGAGAAGAAACGAACCGCACCTTTGTCGGTTTTTCTTGTGCTATATGCTACAGTTACTCAAATCGAGTTTATGTTATTGGCAAGAATGGCCCCTCTCCAACTCTCATAATGGAAATCAAATTTGGTTATATACAGGAATGGTCCCCCCAGGTTTAGGTAGTAAATAAAGAAGCTTATAACATGACAAAACTGGTCCCTCAAGGTTTAGAAGAGGTTAACAAGCTCTAACGAAGCTAACAGAGATAATCTTGTCGAT
This sequence comes from Deinandra increscens subsp. villosa, assembly GCA_039602395.1. Taxonomy (NCBI): domain Eukaryota; kingdom Viridiplantae; phylum Streptophyta; class Magnoliopsida; order Asterales; family Asteraceae; genus Deinandra; species Deinandra increscens. Next base: position 48,909,226 of record JBCNJP010000007.1, on the reverse strand, counting down.
GAATATACGAGTGTATTTCAACACATGTTTTACACGTGACGTTTATAAAACGTAAACCTAATATAATCACATAGAATCATATATAATCAATAATTATTTATTTTAAGTTCACATAAAATCATATATTCACATCTATTCTTTTATGTTTAAACTCACATAAAATCATAAAATACTACATATAGTTACATGACATTTTGTCACATAAAATCATAGGAGAAATCATGTGAATTTATATATAAGTATCTCTCATTAAATCAAAACTCAATAGTCACATAAGATGACCTAACGTTCACATGAAATCATAATGTATGATTTACATAAAATCATAGAATATCAACCGTCTAGACTCAAGTGCATGCTCGTATAGTGACGGTTACACAAACCCTAGTTGCTATGGTCAACACAAGTTAAATCACATAAAAGTTCACACAACATTTATAGTAGTTTAAGTTCAGGTTAAGTTGGGAAAAGACCTGAAAAGGCGGATTGTCACAATCTTGAGGTTTAAAACATGGTATTATTACAGGCTATGCAATATGCATCTCTGGAGGTTAGCTGGAACTTGTTATTTGGGATCAGCAACCCACCCTTTGGACATAGTGAATGTTTGAATCATTGGTGAGAGTTATATGGATTGTTTTAGAAATTTGGGAATTATTATTTCATATTAATGGTTGATGGCTTTTTCTGGTTATGCGAGAGATTTGATAAGTTTAGTCTTAAAGTATTTTAAATAATTTAGTTGACTATAATTTGGATTATGAAAGTAAAAAAAATGGTGTTTACTTAATGTTATAATGTTTTGAAATAAAGTTCGCTCATTTGGTTATCGTTCTTTATTTTGTGTTTTATAATCATGTTTGTGTTTTTTTATGATCTTTCATTTATATCTCCTATATTTCAGATTTGCTCTTTTATTTTTGGTGATTGCAGCCTCTAAATTTCATCAAATAATCTGCCGTTTGCTGAAAGGCATTACAAGATTCTCAAGTTTATGTTTAAACATTGTGATGTATGTACCTTTGTTCATGTTTCATTCATATAGAGTTGTAACTCTATTCATAATATTCTCTGGAAGAGTTGGAAAGTTTCCTGGAGACACCACCTCGCTCCTCAAAGCCTGGTGTCAATCCCATTCCAAATGGCCTTACTCTCTACTAAGCTAGCTTCATATCAATATTCTTCTAATCATCTGCTTATGGTTGACTATAAAAGGAAAGCTTATTAAATTATTGACTTTATCAGGAGGAAGAAAAAGCAAGACTGGTACAAAAAAACAGGATTACAACTAAAGCAGATTATCAACTGGTTCATCAACCAAAGAAAAAGGAACTGGCATAATAACCTTTCATCCTCAACCGTTGTCAAGAGTAAATGTAAGAGTTGAGAAACTAACTTGATACTACTATCGGGGTGGCTTAATTAAAATTCTAACAATGTTTGTAAGTATAGCAAACCACATGGTCTAACTTGGTACTACTACCGTGTGGGCCGACATATTTAATTAAAATGATAATTTGTTATCATTTTTTAATAAAATCTAGATATATTTAGAAAATCTTATATATTCCTTCAAATAGCTCTTAAAAATTAACATTATACTGAACAAATAGTTCTCTTAACAATTAACATCATACTGGAGAAGGACCATGTTTGTTAAACTTTATTAAAAAAACTTCTCATGAATTTTCTTTTATGTAGTGATTGAAAAAAAAATGACTGCTTTTGTAATGAATTTAAAATTTTATATGTGTAAAGTTTTTTTTTAAAGCTTTTGTTAGTTTTTTTTTTATGATTATAATAGATAAGTTGATTTTTTATCTTTGTCATGGATCTTAACCCAATGAAGAGGTCAACAAGCGGAAAGTCATCCAAAGTGTAATTATTATATACCTAAAATTTCATTGAACATCGAACAAAATTAGTTATCTAATTATTATTTTTAAAGGAAACGAAACGTGTTTATGGGGTCGTTCCAACATAAGGCATGTTTTTATTTGAACCAAATTGTATATGAAAGATCAACAGGTTTCCGTCTGTCACATAACAGGTTGTTTGGTGGGGAAGATCTGTGTATGTCAATATACATAAATTTATCGAGTTCCAGCTTACTATGAATGTGGCTGCACTTGTAACTAACGTTATGGTGGCGATTTCCTCCGGTGATGACATCTAAATGTAGTGCATGTATCTCTCTTGTTCTACTAATTTATGAAAAAGTGTATAGTCTCAGATTTGTTATGTGTGTGTATAAATATATATATATATATATATATATATATATATATATATATATAGGGAGAGGATCATTTGAGAACCAATTTGGTTTGAGAACTTTTGAGAACCATTCTAAGCCACTAGTTTATTCTTAAATTTTATATGTTTAATTTCTGTGTAGCTCACTTGGGTGAACCTAATCATGGATACTCTTGTGCACTGGCCATTGTACCACCCACTGATCACCTCATGGACTGCCATCAGGGAGTCACTTATGTCCAATATTTTATGGAGGAATTTGTTGATACATGTATGATTTTTTAACTAAATTTCATTTTAAAAAGTGTACTGCTAATGATATATTTCTTGAAATGAATTTATATGATCTTTAACAAGTGGTGGTTCTTCCTGTACTCAATTTTAGAGGTAGAGATATCCTACATTCATAGCACGACCCCGATGAACATGCTACTAAAGAGGAAAAATACTCTTATATTCAATGTGTTTGTCTCATGTAATTATTTTACATTATTCCAGATTTCATGTTGCAATGCCATACATTGGCATGGAAAGACCACTATGAAATCAAAAAACTAGAACATCTCTAAGTATTTTATGCCCCATGTCAACAATTATTTGTTTCAGGATTTGCTTTCAAGGTTTTCTATCATGGTGTGTACTTAACACATTTGATCTGTAATGAAGGAATAGGTTTTGGTTTGGGTTTGAAATGTTAGATGTCATACAAAAGAGTGTAAATTTTCACACGGGTCGAGGTTAAAGATACTTTTATGTGTTCTGAATAGAAAATAATCAAACAGTGAGGTTTTGACATCTCCAAGAACCCATATATTCAATTTACCTCAGGTTCATAATTGCTTGCTATAAACTAAAGCTGATTTTCATCTTCTTATTTTCGATACAACAATAATTTAGTTTGAGGTCTTTATGATTGCTTGATCAAACTATTCATGTGATAATTGTTAGTGAAATTATCTTTTTTTAAGAAACAATAATATCATGCTTTGGAGCCTTTCGCATACATTATATGCTTTTTTTTAATATATTTTTTTTCTTTTCTTGAAGATTTTAATCACATTTGTTGTTATATAAACTTCTAAGGAGTCGACATCATAGTTGGTGAGCGTGGAACACAACTATCTGGTGGACAAAAGCAAAGGATTTCTATTTCCAGATCAGTTTTGAAAGATCCGAGAATCGTTCTTTTAGATGAAGCAACAAGTGCACTTGATGCATAATCTGATTGCATTGTGCAGGAGGCTAGGAGAATAATGAATAGACCAATTGTCATTGTTGCACATCAATTAAGCACAATCAGAAATGCCGACATGATTGCACTTATTCATCAGGGAAAGATGGTTGAGAAAGGTAGTTTTATGCTTATTTTGTTACAAACTCCATGTTTAAAAGTGCTTATTTGCTTTTGTCACTAAATTTTCTATGGAAAACTGCTTATATATAAACACGGTAATTAGATGGACCAACCTTTAAGTTTGTATATTATATTTTGGTATAGTTGGTTCTTTCTTCATTTTAAACTGGGTGGAAGGGGTGTTATGCAAGTTCAAAATGATGATATGTACAGTCTTATGAAGTTAGGGTTTTATGTGGATGGGTTTGTATAGGATGGGGCAGGGCGGTTACGATGTGGTTGTGGTGTTAGTGTAATGGGAAAACTAATAGGGGCTTTTGTAGCTGAAGGTTAAAGGGCGGATCTTATTGGATGTGGCTGGTGGATGTGAAGGTTTTAGAGCTAAAGACTTGAATATATGTTTTTTCATTGATAGATTCTTATATAGGCTCAAGGGGATTTTGTTTGTTTTCATGCTGGTTTATTTGGTTTTGTATAGGTCTTGATGACGTGTGTCCGGGTAGGGCCACACCATAAACATATTATGATACACACCCTACCTCAGCACACTAACTACTAAACATTGGATGACCACTGCATAGCAGGCCACCAGGCCGACCGCTACATAGCAGGCCACCAGGCCGACCAGCAACAAGGCCCTCGGCCGACCAACCCACACCAGGGCGACCGACAGGCCACCAACCAAATGACCGGTCGACCATGTCCTGGTTGACCGACCGCTTGCGAAGCTGTGAACCTGATTGGTAAGATATCTAATGAGTAGCCGACCGCTACCTATCTACCATCAAGCAAACCAATAACTTTCAATACTAACCTATATCCCAACTAGCCGTCTGATCCTAGTTAGGTCGAAAGATATATGTACAGACCAACGCTCAAAACATTAGGCTGGCACTCCTGGGCCGACACCTTCCCCAAGACCATTGCCCGAAATGGTTACTAGGTAAGTTGTGCACAGGTCGAATGCCAGACCTGCAGCTCCCTACTTTGGGACACTATGCATTAATGGCAGTACAAGACAAGGGTTGTGGCCTATAAATACTCCACAACCACCGGGTAAGTTCTCATTCAATGCGCACCCTCTCGTCTGATTACACTTAATCTCTCGAAACGCATACTGATTCTCACGCCCGAGCTTGGTCGCAGGACACCCTGTCCTGCCCCCCAAGAACAACGGTGTTTTCTGTTTTGCAGGTCTTAGTTGTATCAAGAGGAAGCCGAGCCGACTGCTAGCCGGGAGGCATCCGACTGCTAGCTAGGAGACTTGGATCCGACCACCTGTAGTCCGACTGCCTAGGTGACTCGTCCTAGGCTAAGCCCTATCTAGTCATCTTTGGTAGCCCGATTCTACATTGGCGCCATCCACACGGTACTTTCAACAACAACAATGACTGATGACTCAGCCATTCTTCCAAGAGAAACTACTGATGATTTCTCAACCCCTAATGACAAGCAACCTCTGGAAAACTCCTCAGAAGAAACCGACACGGGAGTACTCAATATCACTCCAGAGATGGTGAGTAGAAACTTCCTACCTATCCGACAAGCCATGAGAGACTTTGTAGCAGCAGAGAAACTAAAGGGAGTATGCCTCCAGTTGTCATATGAAGATGAGGGCCCCCGCCTAGGTCCAATACCACCGCTGGGAGACTTACAAACGAGCAAAGGGCCAACAGCAGTACAGACTGACAGTACCATACCAACAATTGACACTACCTTCCCATCGTTAGGAGACACTCCAGGGCCAACTCAGGTAAATTCAGGGCCCTCCAGCACGGCACCTTCAGAGAACACAACCAGTGTTAGCCAACCTCGGCCAAGCTTTCCAAGCTATCAAGTGCCACCATTCTACCCACCACCATACATGAGCCCATATGGGCAGAAAGGCTATCAAATGCCATTCTACCCACCGTATGGTATGCCACCACCAAACTTCTTCTCACAAACGCCACCTGGATCAGCAGGAACAAATGCAACTCCAGCCACACCACCCCAGGCGATACCAGTTTTCGAAATCAAAGATTCAGAAGCCGATGACATGTCGCTACCATACATACCGGAAGAGGAAAGTAAATTCATCGCCCGAATCGAAAATTTTGAATGCCCACCAAAGACAAAGCTCCCTTCCCCTGTTAAAACATATGATGGAAGCTCTGATCCAGAAGACCACTTGCATGCATTCAAGTCGGCCGCCCGAATTGAACAATGGCCACTCGCAGTATGGTATAAAATGTTTGTCCAAACGCTATTTAGACCTGCTCGGCTATGGTTCAACGCTCTACCCGAAAAGTCCATAGACAACTATGTCCAACTCAAACAACTATTCTCTCAACACTTTGGCCAACAACGAAAATGCACAAAAGACCCGATTGAGTTGCATAACATCCGACAGGGTGAGCAGGAATCTCTAAGAGCCTTCATGAAGAGATACAAAAAGGAGTTGCTGACCATCGGTCACGCAGATGAAAGACAAAAGATATCCGGCTTTATCCATGGTATGCGTACACGACAGCTGATATAAGAAATGAGTGCCCGCGTACCCATTACAATGCAAGAAGCCTTTGACCGAGCTGAAGCGTTCATCAGAGGAGAAGAGGCGGCACAACTCCGGGACAAGTCGTCCTCCGGTCAGAACAGGCCACACGGCCGACCGCCTCACCAAAAAGATAACCGCCGACCTTGGCAGTCCGGCCCGGAGAGGGGAGGCCGAGATGACCGCAAGCAGTCGGGCTTCGCCCCATATGACCGCTCAAATTCCTCAAGTCACAAAGAAAGGAAGTACGACTTCCCAAGTCTCATAAAGACTCCAAAAGAAATATTACAAACAGAATATGCCAGCCGGCAATTCAACAAACCCCGGACAATGGGAAATAACACAGCTAATAGGAATATGGGAAAATATTGCGATTTCCACCTTGATCGGGGCCACGATACGGATGAATGCCATCAACTCAAGAAAGAAATCGCCAATGCAGTAAAGACTGGTCAGCTGGCTCACCTAGTGAAAGAGATAAAGGAGCAGAAAGAGAGAAAAAAAAAGAAGGGTGACCACCAAGTCATCCTAATGACATAGAGCTCCAAACATAAGAAACCAAGGCTGAGAAAGGAAACATGGGCCAACCAACCCATCTCTTTCCCATCCCTTGATACAGCAACTTCAACTCTCAGCCCAATGGTAATTACCACAGAGGTAACAGGTATACAAATTCATAGAACATATGTTGATGGAGGCAGTGCCTCAGATATTATGTATGGATCTTGTTTCTCACAATTACCATGCAGCATAAAAGAAAGCATCCGGCCATCAAAAACCACATTGGTTGGCTTCAGTGGAGAAATGGTCTTACCCAAGGGCGAGATTACACTACCGATGACACTGTCCGATGGGTTGCACACAAGAACTGAGCGAATCACATTCCTCGTGGTCGACAGACCATCTAGGTATAACATCCTTTTTGGCCGACCAGCAATCCATCGGTTCATATGTGTCGTGTCCACGGCGCACGGTATGATGAAGTTCCCAACGGAAACAGGGGTAGCTACCATTCGGTCAGTACAGGCCGAATGCTACCTCACAGCCGACGTCACCGAAGAAGCAAAGCAAAGCAAGTGGAAGGTAAACGATGACTACCCCGACCAACTAATAACGATCGGCTCGGACTTGACTTGACTAACCAAGTCAAAGAAAAGCTATACAATCTGATCCGGAACAGCCCGGATGTCTTTGCATGGACACCGGCTGATAATCTGATATGACAGGAGTTCCAAGGGAGATTGCCGAACACCACCTAAAGGTCGACCCCAACTATCCACCTGTTGTCCAAGGAAAACGGGGAATGGGAAGGATAAAAGCAAAGCTGTCTGTGAAGAAGTAACAAAGTTGGTTAAAGCGGGTATACTCAGAGAGCAAAAATGGCATACATGGGTAGCCAACCCTGTGACGGTCCAGAAATCTGATGGGTCGTGGAGAATGTGCGTTGATTTCACAAGCTTAAACAAGGCATGCCCGAAAGATTGCTACCCCTTACCAGCCATTGATGCCAAGGTAGACGCCCTATCAGGATACACTTATAAGTGCTTCCTTGATGCATACAAGGGTTACCACCAAATCAAGATGGCTAAGGCCGACGAAGAAAAGACGGCTTTCCATACAGACAAGGGTAGTTTTTGTTACAGGAAAATGCCCTTCGGCTTAAAAAATGTTGGGTCAACCTACCAGCGCCTAATTGACCAGGCATTTGACAGCCAGATTGGGAGAAACATGGAAGCCTATGTAGATGACCTGGTCATAAAAAGCGAAACTGAAGAGCGAATGATAGCAGACATAGAAGAAACCTTTGGTCGGCTGAGAGCTGTTAACATGAAGCTGAATCCGGCCAAATGCTCATTTGGAATGAAAGAAGGCAAATTCTTGGGCCACATCATTACTGACAAAAACATTATGGCCAATCCCGAAAAAATCAGAGTTATCACCCAGATGAAGCCACCGCAAAGTTTGAAAGAGCTATAATGCCTCAATGGCCGACTGGCAGCCCTCCATAGGTTCATTTCAAAGTCAGCGGAGAAGTCCATGCCCTTCTTCAGAACCCTGAAACAGTGCACAGACACTAAGCAGTTCCTATGGACAGAGGAAGCTGACATAGCTTTCACTGAACTGACAGAACAGCTAAAAAACTTGGTTGTAGTTACAGCACCAGAAGTAGGAGAAGAGGTCATCTTGTACCTCTCAGTCGGTGAAGAAGCAATCAGCTCGGTCCTCTGCACCGAACGGGGAGAAACACAGATCCCGGTCTACTTTGTGAGTAGAGCAATGAAAGACCCGGAGACTAGGTACTCAAAGCTTGAAAAGTTGCTGCTAGCTCTAATCCATACCGCTCGGCGACTACGCAGGTACTTCCAGGCCTACAGAATTACAATACTGACCAACTACCCACTCAGGGAAATTGTCCAACGGCCAGAGACCTCGGGCAGATTTGTAAAATGGGCAATTAAGTTGGGAGAGCATGAGCTTCAATTCAAGCCGAGGACAGCGATCAAGGGGCAAGTGCTGGCAGACTTTCTGACAGAGCTAAGGGCCGACCCAAGCACCCCCATGTCGACCTCGGCCGAATATACCCTACCTCCACCAATCACAAGTAATGATGCATGGACCTTATATACTAATGGGGCAAAGAACAGTGAAAGATCAGGAGCAGGGCTCGTACTAATCGACCCAAATGGAGTGGAAGTCACATACGCCATACGGCTTGATTTCCCCAGGACCAACAATGAAGCAGAGTATGAGGCCCTACTTGCCGGCCTAAGACTTGCCAGAAAAATTAATGTTAAAAAGCTATCGGTGAGAGTCGACTCACTCTTGGTCACGAACCAAGTAAACGGCGAGTTCGAGATACGTGGTGAGGCAATGCAGAAATATGCCAGCAAAGTCAAGGAGATAGCTTCCCAGTTTGAGGAGTTCCAAATAACTCAGATACCGAGAGGTCAAAATAAGAAAGCGGACGCATTAAGCAAGCTAGCCTCCCTTGCCTATGCACACTTTACAAAGCAAGTGCCAGTGGAGATAATCCACAGCCGGAAAAATGAAATACAAGAAACCTTCAGCACTGATGAAGGGAATTACATCATGAGAGAATTGCACGAAGGTATATGTGGAACACATTCCGGCCCCCGGTCCATAGTCACCCGAATGATGACGTTAGGGTATTACTGGCCGACCATGTACACTGACACTGAGAAAGAAATACGAAAGTGTCAGGGTTGCCAGATGCATGCAAGTGTCCAGAGGGTACCAAAACACAACATGATCCCAGTAACATCCCCCTGGCCTTTCTACAAATGGGGGATAGACATCGTTGGACCCTTCCCTGAAGCACCAGGACGCATCAAGTTTCCCATTGTGGCAGTAGACTACTTTACCAAGTGGCCAGAGGTCAAAGCAGTAGCTACAATCACAGGTAAGCAAGTTGTCAACTTCGTGTGGGAGCAAATTGTCTGCCGCTACGGCCTCCCAGGAAAAATTGTTTCAGACAATGGAAAGCAATTTGCAGATAACCCATTCAGATCATGGTGCCGAGAGCTACAGATCACCCAGATCTTCACTTCAGTAGCTCATCCACAAGCAAACGGCCAAGTGGAAAGAACTAACAGGTCAATTGTCTCTGGGATTAAGGCAAGGCTAGGCAAGGAAGGAAAAGGATGGTTGAACGAGATCCCAAGCGTCATCTGGGCAATCAGAACAACCGAGAGGACCAGTCATGGGCACACCCCATACAGTCTCACTTTTGGCTCAGAAGCTGTCATCCCAGCAGAGAGCGGTATACATACCTTCCGAATTGAAAACGTCTCGGAGCCAACCTGTCTCAAGTAAATCAATGTTAGGAAACTCATGGAACTAATGTAAAATCCATACATGACTTTTTAAAACGGCAAAAAATCAGATTTAGATGTGTTATATCCTACTGGTATCCACTTTTGTGTCTCTATCTTGATCACCTTGATCACCATTACATAACAATCTAGGAGGCTACAAGTCTTAAAAAGATTTTGACATGTTTCTCTTTTTAATCTAGTTGTTTTAACCAGTTAGGAGTAAAATCATAATCCAAATTAACTCATATAAATCAATGTATATTTTATTCACAAAGATGACAGACAAACAAGATTGTTATAACATTTTTTTTACTAAATTTAAGTTTTCTTTAAGAAATTATATATATAATTTTGTTGTACATATACCCGATAATCGGTTACCAAGCCTTCAGCAAAAGGTGACCATGCTGATCGATTCAAAGTTAAGACTTTATAAATTTAAAAGTTTTAAATTAAAGTGAAATTTTTGGATAATAGTTTTAAATATTCATTTACGATGCATCTCGTTTTTAAACAATTTCAGGGGCAATAAATCAATTTATTAATATATAAACTAGAGATCGACCGCGCGTTGCTGTGGTATTTGAGGTTAAATATAATTTTAATTTTATGAGTTTTGTATATTAAAATATAATAGAGATCAATCGTGCGTTGCTACGGTCGTACGAATTTTCTATATAAATTGGAAATAAAAATGAGTAAACCGAGGTATATAACTTATCGACATTCTCTTTTTAGAATCAATGTATATTAACAAAGTATGGAATATAACAGCTACTCCTAAATATCTAGTTATTTTGAGTAATGTTTTAGTACATACATATATATAATAGAGATTAACCGTGCGTTGCAGCGGTCATAAAGATTTAATTTAGAAACTGGTAATAGAAGAAAAAAGGTTAAAATGAGGTTGATTGGATGTACCTGTATTAGTAAAACTCTTAAAGGGAAAATAATTGTTGCTTCTATATTCAAATGAGAAATAATACATGCTTACATGAAAATTAAAACACATGCTTCTATTCCAAAATGATGAACGTTAAAACTAAATTAGAAATCAAAGTTTTCAATTTATGATGCAAGACAATATGCTCTTAACAATTTGAAAGTGGCAAAAAACAATGATTTCTCATTCAATTTTTTAATTTCAGCCCTTCATTATGTCAATATGACAACCGCGCGTTGCACCGGGTATCCGGACAAACATATATTTTATGTGTATATATAGAAATACAAAAAAAGGGGGAACTCGTCACGCACCATTTTCTCTGGCTACTTCTCAGCTTCACCTCCTTCCTCCTTTGCTTTCCTTCACCGCTTCTCAGATTTCACTCGCACAACTTTTGTCTCCAAGTGAAGCTCTGTTTCAGCGATTTAAGAAAAGATATTTATATTAAGATGTAAAAAAAATTACTGTATTAATGAGAAAATTTTCTTCATATGTAAAATTCTGGTAAGGGTTAAAACAAAATATTTTGTGCATATGTGCTAGTAAAGTGAACATATTTGGATAACAAACCAACATAACATAGAGACTAAAGACTTAAGTTATATAATTGATACAATTGTAATCAACACAACGTAGAACTTGTGTTCAAGTTAAATGTACTAGAATACCTAAACCTACAGAATAGTAGTACCTCAAAAATCTTAGAACTTTTAACAAAACCCAGGAACACATTTTAAAGAAAAATTAAAAAAAAAAACCCCACATAACATAGAAGCTAAAGACTTCCGTTAAACAATTGATACAATTCTAAACTACCCAATACAGAACTTTTGTTTAAGCTGATGATAGCCGGTCAAAGTAATCAACAAAATATCAGATGTGATAAAATGATGACCAGATTATAGGAAAACCACATAGTGTACCTAGTGCAAGAAAAACATCAAAAAGCTCGAAGCTGCAAACATTAACATTATAGGTAGATCATGCATCCTCATTGGTTATGTTGGCTTATGTGTATTTTTGTTCTTTTAAATGGCTAATACATATATATCAATTAACATACTCATAACATTTACAGAAATATTAGCTTTAGTAAATATTTATTACGAATTTCCTGTTCAATTTTGAAACAGGTGTGTAAGAATGCGCAGGACAACAACTAAATTACTCTTCACCGGTATGTGCATACCCAATCTCAATAGTTTATAAAATGTTTTGTTGTCAGTTAATTATATTAAAAAAACAAATATAATGCTTATTCAAAAGCAGTAAGAGTAGTGTGAATGAGTAATGAAAGTCCATACATGTACATCCCTTTAATAAGGTAGATTTAGCGAAATAGAAAGACTGAAAGAGTCAAATTGTTTTCTCCAGTTCCCTTTTTTATACTTAGGTTGCATATATCGTTTTCTTACTTCAAGTTTAAGTTCGTATATTTTTGGCGTTCACATTTTAACATCCCCTAATTAAATTTGGTTTGCTTTAAAGGTTGGTCTCTTAAGGCACATGTCGCATCTCTGTTCAAATGGTTGATGTTTGTTTGATTTCTTTTTTGCCTTTTTAATGATATAGTCAAACTTTCTGATATAATAGGAGCTAAACCTCTTTCTCGGCGACCGTGGGTGTCGAACCCAGATCATACCGTACAAATATCAAAGATTTAACCGTCCGACCAAATCATTGATTGTTAATCCTTTCATAAAGATGGTATATATATAAAACCAGTATTTATTAGAAAAAGGCACGCAACCATAGGCAACTTGTCTATTGTATATATACAAGTTGGCCGACCCGCGCTTCGCGGCGGAGTCGGACCATTTAAAAAAGTCGATTAACTAAACCATTATAGATTTGATACCTGTAGACCCACAACAAACGAAAAATAAATGACAATAGAACTATAAATTTAAATACACATAGAACTTTCAGGATAAAAAGATATGAAACTACACAAATCTTTGAAACTATGTAATACTTATCCCTAACCTCTTTACCGAAGCCTATAAAAGGAAAATTAGATCACACTTGTCAATGGCTCATCCTTATGATGTTATGCATAAAAAAGATTCAAGTGACTTGCATAATTAATTCAAATTTTACCTTTCAAGGTACTGGGTTCAACCTGTTACTCTACTAAGTTGTTTCATTTGTCTCAATCACTATGAAATCGAGTAAAAAATAAAGCAATAAGCATGTGCCTATTTAAGAGTGTAAATGAAAAAAATCCATACACCTTAAATTCCTCTTAAATACCTATAGCTTACCCTTAAATCAACCGCGAAATTGAAGCGCAAGAAAATGGTTAGCCGGGACTTTATACAGCATGAGTGCATAGGTTTCTACAATCAACATAAGCATCATGTAAACCAATTAACCTCATGGGTGAATCAAAAAAAATTATAAACCAATTAACCTCATGGGTGAATCAAATAAATTAACAGCCTGAAGCATGATGCAAGTTCTGCACCTAGGCTTCTTAAATTAAGAGCCTTCTTAACTCAACTTTTATTTGTAATTCAAATATTTCCTAATAAGTTTGATAAACTTATTATATTAATTTCATTTTGAACAGCTAGAACTTTTATATAACAGCACAAATGGCTGGATGGAAACCAACCACCCAACATCAATACATATTTACACATCAATTCATGCTCCAAAAACTAATCTGCTGCCACCAAACAATCACGATATGAGTTGAAAACTAAATATGAGTTAAATATACAAAATTTTGATTGAACATTTTCTGGTGGTCAATGAAAATATGCCCAATGCCGACAGTAACAAAAGGAAGGAAAACCCTAAAGCAAAGAAATAAATTTACCTGTGGAAAGACGTCGATCAGATATATGCAACGGAGATGCGTCACTGAAATCGTCGCCGTCTGCCGCCTTCTCGATCCACAAACACCGTCGCCGTTCCTCACCAACTATCGTCGCCGCCGTTTATTATGGATATGAAGAACCGACTGTCGGCTTCTTCCGCCTTCTCAAGCCACAAACACCGCCGTTTTCAGGAGCTCCACTGGATCTGAGAGCGAACATTAGATCGGAGAGGAAGGAACATTGAGGAAGAACGGTGAGGGGCGGAGAGGAAATTTAGGGATTTAGATCTATACCATTAGCTGAGCTACACTCATATAGTTTGTTGAATGAAAATTATAATAAAAAATTATCTGAGTTCTCTTAGGTCAATGACAAATGAAATTGGGGTTTTAGGGCTCAGTAGAAGAAAGGGTTTGAAAGTGAGGGCGGCGATTGGGGTGGAGTGGTAGGAGGAGGCACTTTGATGGATGGTTCGTCAGTTAGAAACGAAATGAAGACAGGAAAGAAGGGGCATCAAATGTACAACTGATAAGTTGCTAACAACACTTGTTCCATGTGCATCAGAGTTGTACAAAAAGCTTTAAGAGATGTACAATGAGGTTGTAAAATGTATATATAGTATAATACAATTCCTAATTTTTCATGTGGTCTATGTATTTGACTATGATTTTATTTGGACCCTTAATTTTAGAGAGAAAGGAGTACTTTTCTTATCAATAAATTGGTGTAATTTGTTTTTAAATATTTTTTATTTCAATAATGTAATATACTTTTCAATTCTTTTTCTTTTAACGCTTTTAAATTGACTTTGTAATTATGTGTTTATGCACAATTACAAATTATGAACTTGATTCGTCTGTACATCCAGAAGAAAAAAAAGATTAATTATCATGAGAGCGTTGATAAACTAACAGAAAACAAGTACCACGTTGTTTGATTGTCGCCGCCGTCGCATCGCGTGGGTTTCCCCCTAGTATACATATATATAAATCTACACATCGTTCAAGTGTCCTAAAATGGTTTATATTCAACAAAAGCATATTGAGTGTTAAAAAGACTGAAACTGATCTTAGATAAAAATAATTCTGGGAAAGGGATCAGACCCTCGACCAGTGTATTACAAGGCAAGAGTCCTAACCACTAGGACAACTTCTACTTTTGTGAAGAACCCAGTTTTAAATTTTTTTAACAAATACACGGCCAGTGTCATCTTCCTTATTCAGAACCCTAGTCGTGATCCACCATTAATATCTAACAAGAGCTACTACTTGCATTATACTAAAATCTCATACGAAACCGAGTTTCAAATGGTACCTCGTGTAGGAACGAAAATAGGGTTCGAAGAATGAAGACGTGACGTTTTGCGTTCGCCGGATCCACTCGAAGCTCGTGCTCACTGACTATTCTTCGACGGTGACATACTTTAGTGGCTTTGAACATCGAACATGGGCCTCTAGGTGGTCGGGTGCGGTGTAACAGATTGCTCATAGTGTGATCGCTGGTGATGAAATGCGAGACCGGAGACGGGTGTTCATCGGAGGTGTTCTTGTCAGTTTCTCCAGAGAGTTTGAGGGTGGAAATGACCGATCATTGTGAAGGTTATGAGGGTGATGGTTGATCGGATTCAATGATTGAAATAACGGTTGAGCGATTGGTTATGGTGTAATATTGATGGCCAAACGATACGATGTGAAACCGATTACGGATGAGTGATCATTATTTAATATGCAGCGACTGTTTGGTAATACGTCTTCAGTTCCTTCAAATCAAGTTTGGATTAATCCCCATTTAAACCCTAAGCGGTTTGATAAACCGTGCGGTGCGGCAACAATATCACGAATACAAAAACACAATAATTTTAAGAAAATCCAACATATTTTGATTTAAAACCCCAATTATATATCTATATTTAACATAAGTATAATCTAAAAACATATAAAATATTAATCTAAACAAATTTAAAATATTAATAAAAAAAATATGAATAAAATTCACATCACACAGAAATTTCATTAGAGTTTTAATGACATTTAAAAAAAATAGACTAATGGTATGAATTTTAGGAACCCGACAATTGAAATAAAGCACAAAATAAAAAAGAAATCTGGACTATAGGGTTTGCATTTTAGTAACCCGACAGTCGAAATAAATCATAAAATAAAGTTAAAAGTAAAAGAAAAAATAATTAAAATTTTGAACGTCTCCAAGATTAAACCAACACCTATCATATGATAGGGTGAGTTGTAAAATAAGTGCACTAGACCACATTAGCTTAAAATATAGTAACGAAAAATATTTAACAAAAAATGTGTAACACTTTTCTTAGGGTATCCCCAATACATCCACCACACTATTTCAACCACACACTTGTTTTGCCACATCATCACCCCCACACTTTCACACTTTACATCCCCAATACCCACACCACACTTTACCACACTTTTTTTTAATAATAGAAAAATAAAAAAAAAAGTATGAGATAGAAGAGATAAGTAGGAGAGAGATAGATAGAAGAGGGAAGAAGAAGAATTTTATGCTTGGGGGCGCACTTTCTTGATTTTGTGTGGTGCCACACCAAGCCTAGTGGTGTGTCACTTCCCCATGTTTTCAATGATATTTAGAGACATAAAGTTTGTTATTGAACTGATTTGTTTGATGTATTATACTGAGTACTATTACAAACTACAAATAGTGAAACAATAGAATAATCATGGAAATGGAAGGCTAGACTCATGGCAGTTAATTAACCGTCATTAACCTAAGTATGGAAGTTGTAACACTAGCCCGTTAATTCCTCAATCCATTTTCTTTTTTTTTCTAACACCCCTCCCCCTTTTCAAGTTGAATAGTTAGGTCTCTAATATTCAACTTGGCTAGGCAGTTTCCGAAGACTCTGTTGTTAACAACTTTGGTTAGTATGTCGGCAAGCTGATCTTCTGATCGGACGAATGGAAGCTCAACAATTCCGGCTTCTAGTTTTTCTTTGATAAAGTGCCGACCAACTTCTACATGTTTGGTGCGATCATGTTGAATAGGGTTCTCTGAGATTTGGATTGATGTTTCATTGTCACACATAATCCTGCATGTTTGTTTTGGGGCAAGGCCTATTTCAGTTAGAAGTTTTCGTATCCACAGAACTTCACAGAACTTCTGCAAGTCCCCGTGCTATTCCTCTAAATTCTGCTTCGGCACTAGACAAGGCAACAACCTTTTGTTTTATGCTTCTCCAAGTAACAAAATTTCCTCCTACAAGAATGAAGTACCCTGATGTTGATATTCGATTACCTTTGTCTCCTGCCTAGTCTGCGTCAATTTAGGCTTCGATTTCTAGATGTTGGTTTCGTTTGAAAAGGACCCCATGACCAGTATTTCCTTTGAGGTACCTAATTGTTCTCCAAACTGCCTCCATATGTGTTACTTGTGGTTGATGCATGAATCGACTGACAACCCCGACTGCATAGGCTATATCGGGCCTAGTATGTGAAAGATATATTAGTTTCCCCACCAACTTTTTGTATCTTTCTCGGTCAGCTACCTCTACTCCCTCTATCATGTGGAGTTTATGATTCATCATCATTGGAGTTTCTGCAAGTTTGCAGTCGAGCATCCCCGTTTTTGCTAGAAGATCCAATACATACTTCTTTTGACATATGAAGATCCGTTTTTTTGACCTTAGGACTTCAATGCCAAGGAAGTACTTAAGTCTCCCCAAGTCTTTCATTTCAAAATCCGAGAACAAACTCTCCCTTAGCTTTGTTATTTCTTCAACATCATCTCCTATGATAATCATATCATCAACATATATGATTAGACAACAGCTTGCCTCTTCGTTTGAGAAAGAGGGTGTGATCTGAGTTGCTTTGTCGGAATCCATATTTCTTCATTGCTATGGTGAATCTCCCAAACCATGCTCGAGGGGATTGTTTAAGACCATAAAGGGATTTCTTTAACTTGCAAACTTCCTTTGTCTTGAATTCCTTTGTAAATCCAGGTGGTGCTTCCATGTATACTTCTTCCTTTAACTCCCCATGTAGAAAGGCATTCGTTACATCGAATTGGTGAAGTGGCCAGTCTTTATTAGCATCTATTGAAAAAAGAACTCTAATTGTGTCGATTTTGAAAAATGGAGAGAGAGTCTCTGAATAGTCAATCCCAAATGTCTGGGTGTATCCTTTCGTAACAAGTCGCGCTTTATACCTTTCGATGGTTCCGTCTGGTTTGTGTTTAATTGAGAAGACCCAACGACATCTTACAGGTTTCTTTCCTGGTGGGTGAGTACATTTTCCCCACATATCATTCTTTATTAGTGCACTCATCTCAAAGTTCATTGCATTTCTCCAGTTCGGTGATTTTAAGGCTTGTTCGACACTATTAGAGATTTGTTCTGCATATAATGCTGACTCAAATGCTTTGGCATCTCTAGTTAAGTTTCTTTTAGCTAGATTAGCCATAGGGAACTTGGAGCCTCTGGATTGGTGCTTTGGTGTATATCTTTTTGGAGGTATGCCCTGATTGGCTCTTAGAGGAAGGGTATATCTTTCAGCAGTGTCTTCATCTGTCAGATCCTCTTGTGCTCCAATCGATTCTATTTTTATCTCATTAACAAGTTCATGAGTTTCATTAGTTTGATTATACTCATGGGAAGGAGAAGTACTTACCTCGGACACTTCGGAGACCAGATTAGGAGGAGTTGGTTCAGTGGTACTGATTGATACATGTTGTTGTTGACTTAGTGACTCATTCGGGATACCGTGAACAATCTCTTCTCCTGATGGTATGCTTTTGAGCCAACTCAGTGTGTCATGTATCTCATTCTCCCCCTCACCACTGTGTTGAGATTTGTAAAAGAACTTTGTCTCAAGGAATTCACAATTCATGGTGGTGTATGTGTGACGCTTCCAAGGACTATAACATCGGTACCCCTTTTGATTAATCCCATACCCTACAAACACACACTTTTCTGCACACATATCAAGTTTGGTTCTATCGGTCTTTGGGTATGTGGACAAAAACAGAACACCCACAGATTCGTGGCTGGAGGGTAAGGGGCAGTGGAATTTTGGTAAATTCATATAGGGTTTGTAGTGGGGTCTTTAGATTGAGGGCCTTGGTTAGTAATCTCTTTAGAAGATAGGTAACAGTGGCAAGGGCTTCGGGCCAGAAGAACTTAGGGGCCTGAGACTCTATTTAGAGAGCACGATTTATTTCTAGAAGGATACGATTCTTTCGTTCTATTGTGCCATTCTGTTTAGGTGTGTGAGGGCACGAGGTTTGGTGGAGTATGCCCTTTGTTTGATAAAATTGTTTTATTTGAGTACTCACAAACTCGCCCCCATTGTCAGACCATAAGGTTTGAATACTAGTTTGGAATTGTGTTTGGATCATTGCGTAAAACAAAATAAACTTATCAATAACTTCATATTTGTGTTTTAAGAAGTAGATCTATTTCATATGGGTATAATCATCAACAAATAATAGGAAGAAACGAAAGTTTTGCCCCTTGACAACCTCTGCGGGTCCCCAAACATCCGAATGAATTACTGAAAAAGGTGCATTAACTCTAGTGTTATTTGGTTTAAAAGAATGTATGTGGCTCTTGGCTAACACACACACTTCACAATCCAACACTTTATTTGAAGGAAAGAGTTTTGGAAATAATAAATGTAGATACCCGATAGATGGGTGCCCTGGTCGTCTATGCCAAAGCCAAGCTTCTCTATCTGCAGTTCCACGAGCTAGCATTGTAGTACCTTCCTGAGTTACTTCGTTCACATAATTCAAGCCTTCATGTTCAGTGTCACATCCTATGATCACTCCCTTCCTGATATCTTGTAAAATACAAAAGGTAGGATGCATTAAGACACTGCAATTTAATTCCTTTGTTACATGACTGATAGATAATAGTTTATGTGATAACGAAAGAACATAAATAATTTGAGAGTTTTAGTGTTGGTGTTATCTCAATACTTCCTCCACCTTTCACTACTATATCCCTCCATTTGTCGTTTGAATCTGTTTTCTACATGGTGTAGATACTGAGGCAATATCTGATGGATCAAACGTCATGGTACCTGTTTCCCCGTAATCGAGTATCCAAGATTTTTCTTGTTTTTTTATCTTGATATTTTACTACATTTGCAACTCCACTCTTTAAGTAACAAGAATCATCTTTAGGGGCTATTTTGATATTTTCAGATATATGGGGTCCTTAGGAGATTATTGGAGAGTTTCAATGTTAAATAAATAAGAAGGATTCGTAGCCACATATTCAAACCTGTTACATTTACCCTTTTTAAGCATTATCGATGTCTCCTCCGCAAAAAAGACCGTCATTGGAGTAACATCCATGAAACTGTCATGTGTCGTCGCTACTTCGTCAAACCCATCACTGAAAAGATCATAAATGTTACCTGGTGTCGCTTCTGATTTGGGTGTTGCCACTAAGCCATCGAATCCTCCATTGTTTTTGGGTTTGTGGTGCTCGCCGCCGCTAGCGATAACCTCTGAGCTGCCCACGGTGGAGGTTCCAGCCTTTCTCTTTTTATGACTGTCATTCCACTACTCAGGATATCCAACTATTTTGAAAAATTGTTCTTTGGTATGTTTTCTTGTACCGCAACAGTTACACTTAAGTTTTGATTTACCAATTCGAAATGATGTCCCTTCCGGGTCTAACCATTGTCCTCTCGCTACGAGCCCTAGACCATTTGATTCAGTCAATTCAGTGACAATGGGTCGAGTATTTGACAATTTGGGGTTTTGAGATAGGTAATTCAAACTAAACACGTTTGAAAGCTAGGTTGATAGGTTAGAACTTTCGATGCCGTCTCCGGACATGGTGACCAAAATTCAGGCTAAAAAGGATGGTCAATATGGGTAGATGATGAGCAATATCGGTCCTAGAACCAAGGACGCTGCTCTGATACCATGTTTTCAATGATATTCAGAGACACAAAGTTTGTTATTGAACTGATTTGTTTGATGTATTTTACTAAGTACTATTACAAACTATAAATAGTGAAACAATAGACTAATCATGGAAATGAAAGGCTGGACTCATGGCAGTTAATTAGCTGTCATTAACCCAAGTATGAAAGTTGTAACACTGGCCCGTTAATTCGTGAATCCATTTTGTTTTCTTTTCTAACATCCCACACTCCATGTCATCACACCGCATGGTGCAGTGTATGTATAAGGACATCCCTAATACATACCCTTCACCCCGCAATGTGATGACATTGAGTGTGGGGAAGTGAGGGAACACCATCGAGGTGGTCATTAACCCAAGTATGAAAGTTGTAACACTGGCCCGTTAATTCGTCAATCCATTTTGTTTTCTTTTCTAACATCCCACACTCCATGTCATCACACCGCATGGTGTAGTGTATGTATAAGGGCATCCCTAATACATACCCTTCACCCCGCAATGTGATGACATTGAGTGTGGGGAAGTGAGGGAACACCATCGAGGTTAGTGAGGGGATACACAATATTGATGAAATGCGGTTACCGCACACCGCAACCACTCTCTTTCCCCCCTTTACCTATTCTCTCTATCTCTCTCTACTTTTCATCTCTCTCTCTCTCTCTCTTCTTATATATATATATATATATATATATATATATATATATTAATAATAATAAAGAAAAATGAAATGTGATGTGGTTTGGTATTGGAGAGGTAAGTGTGAAAGTGTTGGGTGATGTTGTGGCAAAAAAATATGGGATTGAAATAGTGTGGTAAAGGTATTAGGGACACCCTAAGAATACCCTTAATTTTTTAAGTTAATTACGATTTGCGTCCCTGAGGAGTTCAAAAGTTTAAAATTTTGCATTTCGCACTCTGACGTTTGTATTTCTTACTATTTGAGTTCTTTTAACTAACTAGGTTAAAATTTCTATTAATTCAAGGGGCATTTCAGTTATTTTATACATAAGGGGCTAGTAATGTAAATGTATTTGTTATTTGAAACTTAAAAATAGAACGACTATTTACGTAATTACATAAAACTAATTAATATTATAAAACCATCCTAGACCCATACCTCTCTCTCTCTACGTGCCGGTTTTCCGGCAATGGCGGCCTTGCAACGATAAAAATGTGGGGGAGAGACCTTTTGCCTTGAATCTTCATCTTTTTCTCTGTGGCAACTAATGGTGATGTTAGTTGATGGAGAAGAGGGCGGCTGACGGTGGTTTTATGCCGCAACAGCCGTAACCAGCTCGGTTCCGGTGGAAACGGCGCGATGACACCTAGTGTGAACATACCGACGACGAAAACAACATCAAAGACTCAAAAATTTGTTCGGTCTCATCTTTTCTCTGTTGCATATCCCCATTTTGTTCCTTTAAGTAGATATGAAAGTTGGATAACGATTTTAGAAGTGTGAGGCAATGGTAAAGATGTTTGAAGGTGGTTAATGGCGACACATCCAATTTTTGACCACCCAGTGGCCACAATAGGTGTCGACGCTTGTGGATTCGAGGTATTGCGATGGTGGTGAAAGAGCTAAAAAAGACAAACTTTGTTTTTTTTTTTGTTTTGTCGGTGATGGGCGGTGGTGGTGGCAGGTAGGTGTAAAATGTAATTTGCTTTTAATTTTATAAATTTATATAAATAGCCCCTAATATGTAAACTGTCTGAAATGCCATTGAGTTAACAAAAAAATTTAACTCCGTTAGTTAGAAGGACTCAAATAGCTAAGAAATATAACGTTAGAGTGCGAAATGCAAATTTTTAAACTTTTCAACTCAAGTGGCAAAATCCACCAAACCTCAAGTACGCAAATCATAATTATCTCTAATTTTTTAAAAGGCCAACAAACGGAAACTACTTAGGTATTCGTACGGAGTGACCTAATAGCAAAAGGCCACCGCTAGCTAGCCCAACCCAACCGTACAGAGCCCGTAAGCACTCATTGTTACACCAACTCTGGGAAAACCTGCTAACCCTTCTGCCTGTAGGCACGACGACGAATTAATGGTAAAACCCGGTTGCCATAAGGATCGAACTTGGGTTTTCCTAAAATCTCCTATCACTAGTCAACATGTCTCTGATCAGTTATGTGACGCCCGCTCCCAGACTTGGCGCTAGGAGGGGTCACGAATCGGATTTACTCATGAACACAAGGTATCAACAGAGATATTAAGCAGCGGAAATTTAAAACTTTTATTTATATAAGCCAAGTACTACAGTAAGAGAGATATTGTACATAATTATAACTAATTATGAATACGAAATCTATAACTAAGCCAGCTTGCCAGAAATCCTTCCTTGATAGCTTTCCCGATTATCCCTTCCTCACAAGATCCGTGCCTTTACTTCTAAACATCTCTACAGAACCTAGCATACATACTTTTAAAAAGTCAGCTTACGCTGGTGAGTTCTACCGTTTAGTTCAAAACCGTTAAAGTGTTTACCTGGTTTTACAACACACATTTATAAATCACATATAAATTCTAACACGTATGTACTATGATAATATATCTTATTATCTTAATCATGACCCTAGGCTAAACTTCTAGGTCACTATATTCAACCAACTAATTTGGTTCTCCATGAAGACTCCGCCCGCCACTGCACACTCCGTCCCATCTCGAAGGATAGTTATTACAACGGCCCAATGCAGCTCCGTCCGTACACGGTTCCCTAAGCCACCACTATGGGGAAGCAGCGTCTCCTCATTCTTCATCTCCTTCGAAAGGTTCGCCCGCCACTGCAATCGTCATCCTACCTTTTTCGTAAGATAGCTTTTGCGATGTCCGACTGCCGCTCCGTCCGTACACGGTTCCCTAAGCCACCACTATGGGGAAGCAGCGACCCTTCGTCTTCAGTAGCAACCCATGCTCTAACTCTAATAAGTCATATTAGCAACTCATGCTTCAACTCTATTAGGTTCTAGTAGCAACTCATGCTTTATCTCTATTAGGTCATTTTCTCATCTTAATGACTCATTATCCGATCGTATATATTACCTACTCCTAGTTAAATAACCAGATGCTTTAGGTTTGTTATTAAACAGTGATAAGGCATTCATATACTGCAACAAATGGACATCCCCCAATTTACTGTTAGTGTATGTATACAGGATGTACCAGCGGCGTATCCTCCACACTTCCAATATGCCGGGTAACTTATACTACTATGTATATATATATAGGATGTACCAGCGGCGTATCCACCACATATTAATATAAGCAAATGCATCACTTGTTCTCATATAATCATACATATTCACTAAATGTTTACTAACAACTCCCTAGTCACTTGGCTACTTAATTTCAAAGCAAGTATATACACATCACATTATAATCAACATAATTGCATAACACGTATAAGCAATTTAATAACAATTTCATCATATAACACGTATATATCAAGTCACAATTATCTTGAATATATGTTCACAAGTATTGTATGTATACTAGCCCGAAAACATTTAAAATATTTAAAACATTTAAAAGTGGGCTCATAGAACTCACCTGATATCTTTAATCAGTTATTCAGACAGAACCTCCGTTATGGTCCACAATTAACCTAATCGCGTATCGGATTGCATTAATGCAAAGTTATTATAAATAATACCTACGTTTATTTATATCTTATTATCCTAATAATACTTTATTAGGGTTTATCTCTTTTAAGGTCAAAATAACCAAAATGCCCTTATAGGCATAATAACCTTTTTATTGATAATATGAAGACGCGCATTCCTATAAGTAGACACTCACTCCGGGATCGCCCAGTGTTAGGATGCCATTGCCCAGATGGGATGGCGACACCCCCGCTATTGCCAGAAACCCCAGTGTACAGGTGCCTACCCTTCCGGTCCGCGCGAACCTCTAATATCCGATTAACTCGGTATCTTTAATACTTTATTATTTATCCATTTTAACTTCATATATACTTATTATATATAAAAACATGTTATAAGATCAAAAATCAAGTACCCATACCCTCCGGATTATTTTATAATAATTATCTTTATTTAGAAACCCTAATTTCATGAATT
This sequence comes from Deinandra increscens subsp. villosa, assembly GCA_039602395.1. Lineage (NCBI taxonomy): Eukaryota > Viridiplantae > Streptophyta > Magnoliopsida > Asterales > Asteraceae > Deinandra > Deinandra increscens. Next base: position 48,884,461 of record JBCNJP010000007.1, on the reverse strand, counting down.
TCTCGTTTTATTATCAAAACTCATTTTTAATTCAAACCAACTTAGGGTGTTGTTCATTATAACATTTTATAATATCCTTTAAAAGATCTAAGCTTAGTTCAATATCGTTTAGTCAATTTGGGCAGAGTAACGTTATGAAAACCCTAATTTTGACCCGTTAATAAAACCTTTACCAAACCTTTTCCAATTGTGAAATAAACTTAGGGTTTTCTTAAAATACATCATTTTATGATTACCTACAAAAATTCAGAGCCTAATTCCCACCCGATTACCCGATTTTAGCAAAACAAGCTCAAGAACCCTAATTTTAACACATTTTTAGAAACCATACTTAGAGGTCGAATTAGCCAAAACTGAAAGAGGTTATTTTAGACCTTACCTAATAGTGATTGACTGCAGAAGATGGAATCTTAACTCCTCGTCGTTTGCTCGCAATCGTTGGATGAAGATTCTGAGGTTTTTAGGGTTTTTGGAGGAAGAAATCAGTGAATTGGCGAGTTGTTTGGACGAATTGAGGCTGGTATTTATAGCCTTTTGATGCGTCTCAAGTCCCTAACACGTCTCATGGCGACTCAGCTTCAAATTCGACGCGTAATACGGCCAAACTTGGCCTGCAAGTCCGCAGACGTGGCTAAAAACGCGACCAGGAGATTTCTGCTGCTGCTGGTGTTACTAGCGTATCGCGCAAGAGGGAGGGGAGTGGCTCGTGATACGCGAGCCACTGGTTTTTCGGCCAGATTTTGGATTTTGGCATATTTAGCCCCTAGACTTCTATAAAATGCAATTTAACCCCTCGAACTTCTATAGTTTTATTATTTTATGCCTCAAAACATTAGGGAACATATTTCTAACATTTTCTAGGGTTTCTAAGGCTCGGGATTCGTACGATAACATATATATAATTATATATATTTTCTTTATTATTTGCTAAATTACGTTCTAGCCCCTCAAACTTTACAACACTTATGATTTTATGTTATAAATCATATTAGTATATATTTTTACTAATTTCTAAGTCTCAAAATACTTATAATGAATATAAACACGTATAATACTTGTATATGTTTATATCTTTACAATAATTACGCTTTTAGCCCTTTTACGTTTCGTTAGCTATTAGCACACGTATTTACACACATATATCCATCAAATGATTCATGTATCATTATGCTATTCATATAAACACATTATTCATCTTATATTTTACTTTCTCTCATGTTTAACACATTCGTTTATGCGCAATTCATCACATTGGCTATTAAATGCATATTTCTAACACATGCAACCTATCCAATATATAGTCTTACCATATTTATCAATCAGGCTTACGTATTTATAATATAAACACGTATTTAATATATATATCATGTATCTATGAATTTTGGGATGTTACAACTCTACCCCCCTTAAATAGGTTTCGTCCTCGAAACCTGTTTAACCCGCAATCAACTCAAGGTAGAAATCTCTCACCTCGCCTTTTTCCTTCCTATGTAAATACGAAACTTACCTGCGTACCTATTGAGTTCTAGACGTATGAACTATCTTATTCCGAGCTTCCTTCTTATTCCGACTCGTCTACTCGTGGGATTTCTTTGAAACTTTTATGATTCTTCGGGAAGATGCGTCTCCGTGAGACTTCTCATGCTTCGCTTCACCTTTGCGTACGTCAAACGTCCGGCTCCATACTGCACGTCCTAATATCTATTACTTTTCTAATAAACCAGTTAGACCTCTGTTGCATAATCTGGTATAACCAATGCCTCCGTCTTCTGAGTGTAAACGTTATTGCTGAAATTTCGAATCGTCAGGCTTATGCGCGTGTCATCATTTGTCTTGGGATCATCTAGCTTGTCGATTTGCAATTGTCCTAAGGAAGACGTAAGTCTAAGTTATCCAAGGTAGCTTGATTACGGTGATTCCTTGACAATGCTTCTCCTATTTTTTGCTCATGTAGCTCGTCTGGTCATCATATGGATTCTTCCCGCAATTTGTTGAAGTATAACACCTTCTAGGTTGTAAGTTCTTCTTGGCCTATACCTAGAGTAGTCGGTCGTTCCCGTCCTTGCATTCTTGAATTGATTCTCCTTGCACTCGTGCTTCCTAAGCTCGCCGTTGATTCTTGATCCATCTTATGGTAGCCTCCGCCATTCTTCTTGAACTATTCCTAGCTTCAACTGCTTCCGGCCTATTGCCTATAGTGAATTCCTATGGTCTACCGAAGATAGCAACGTAGCTTGGAACGTTGTTTCCACAACTCTTGCCATAGCAACTTTTACCGTGATTTCGTCTTTCTTCATCGTGTCTTCGGGTGCCTTGCTTAAGGTGACATTTCAGAACTTGTGTGATATAGAGTCTCCAAATTTTGAATTCATGATAATTATACGTGCACTTATAATTATGATGCGTTCAAAACCCAGTTACTTTTCACCGCACTTATCCTTAGTGTCCACACTTACTTCTTCGTTCTCGTCGATGTTCTAAGTTAAAATCTCCTTCGGCTCTTCTTCGCGTTACTAACCAGATATTTCGTTATTATCTAACCTACCCCGCATTTGGCCACATAATAGTTAGTACTTGGAATTTGTTTATATGGCGAATACCCGATTGCAGTAGCTAATTGCAATCGTGTATTTTCTATATCCAAATATCATAAGTCCTACCTATTATGTTCCTTATGCGTTTATCCTTACTGGCACAAGCTATCCTGGCTGGCATCTATATTTCCTATCTCAACTTACTTTACCCAGAGTCCTAGTTTAAGTCTAGGTACCGCGCTTGTACCTAAATCTCTTAAACCAAGGCTCTGATACCAACTTGTGACGCCCGCTCCCAGACTTGGCGCTAGGAGGGGTCACGAATCGGATTTACTCATGAACACAAGGTATCAACAGAGATATTAAGCAGCGGAAATTTAAAACTTTTATTTATATAAGCCAAGTACTACAGTAAGAGAGATATTGTACATAATTATAACTAATTATGAATACGAAATCTATAACTAAGCCAGCTTGCCAGAAATCCTTCCTTGATAGCTTTCCTGATTATCCCTTCCTCACAAGATCCGTGCCTTTACTTCTAAACATCTCTGCAGAACCTAGCATACATACTTTTAAAAAGTCAGCTTACGCTGGTGAGTTCTACCGTTTAGTTCAAAACCGTTAAAGTGTTTACCTGGTTTTACAACACACATTTATAAATCACATATAAATTCTAACACGTATGTACTATGATAATATATCTTATTATCTTAATCATGACCCTAGGCTAAACTTCTAGGTCACTATATTCAACCAACTAATTTGGTTCTCCATGAAGAGTCCGCCCGCCACTGCACACTCCGTCCCATCTCGAAGGATAGTTATTACAACGGCCCAATGCAGCTCCGTCCGTACACGGTTCCCTAAGCCACCACTATGGGGAAGCAGCGTCTCCTCATTCTTCATCTCCTTCGAAAGGTTCGCCCGCCACTGCAATCCTCATCCTACCTTTTTAGTAAGATAGCTTTTGCGATGTCCGACTGCTGCTCCGTCCGTACACGGTTCCCTAAGCCACCACTATGGGGAAGCAGCGACCCTTCGTCTTCAGTAGCAACACATGCTCTAACTCTAATAAGTCATATTAGCAACTCATGCTTCAACTCTATTAGGTTCTAGTAGCAACTCATGCTTTATCTCTATTAGGTCATTTTCTCATCTTAATGACTCATTATCCGATCGTATATATTACCTACTCCTAGTTAAATAACCAGATGCTTTAGGTTTGTTATTAAACAGTGATAAGGCATTCATATACTGCAACAAATGGACATCCCCCAATTTACTGTTAGTGTATGTATACAGGATGTACCAGCGGCGTATCCTCCACACTTCCAATATACCGGGTAACTTATACTACTATGTATATATATATATAGGATGTACCAGCGGCGTATCCACCACATATTAATATAAGCAAATGCATCACTTGTTCTCATATAATCATACATATTCACTAAATGTTTACTAACAACTCCCTAGTCACTTGGCTACTTAATTTCAAAGCAAGTATATACACATCACATTATAATCAACATAATTGCATAACACGTATAAGCAATTTAATAACAATTTCATCATATAACACGTATATATCAAGTCACAATTATCTTGAATATATGTTCACAAGTATTGTATGTATACAAGCCCGAAAACATTTAAAATATTTAAAACATTTAAAAGTGGGCTCATAGAACTCACCTGATATCTTTAATCAGTTATTCAGACAGAACCTCCGTTATGGTCCACAATTAACCTAATCGCGTATCGGATTGCATTAATGCAAAGTTATTATAAATAATACCTACGTTTATTTATATCTTATTATCCTAATAATACTTTATTAGGGTTTATCTCTTTTAAGGTCAAAATAACCAAAATGCCCTTATAGGCATAATAACCTTTTTATTGATAATATGAAGACGCGCATTCCTATAAGTAGACACTCACTCCGGGATCGCCCAGTGTTGGGATGCCATTGCCCAGATGGGATGGCGACACCCCCGCTATTGCCAGAAACCCCAGTGTACAGGTGCCTACCCTTCCGGTCCGCGCGAACCTCTAATATCCGATTAACTCGGTATCTTTAATACTTTATTATTTATCCATTTTAACTTCATATATACTTATTATATATAAAAACATGTTATAAGATCAAAAATCAAGTACCCATACCCTCCGGATTATTTTATAATAATTATCTTTATTTAGAAACCCTAATTTCATGAATTTCTCGTTTTATTATCAAAACTCATTTTTAATTCAAACCAACTTAGGGTGTTGTTCATTATAACATTTTATAATATCCTTTAAAAGATCTAAGCTTAGTTCAATATCGTTTAGTCAATTTGGGCAGAGTAACGTTATGAAAACCCTAATTTTGACCCGTTAATAAAACCTTTACCAAACCTTTTCCAATTGTGAAATAAACTTAGGGTTTTCTTAAAATACATCATTTTATGATTACCAACAAAAATTCAGAGCCTAATTCCCACCCGATTACCCGATTTTAGCAAATCAAGCTCAAGAACCCTAATTTTAACACATTTTTAGAAACCATACTTAGAGGTCGAATTAGCCAAAACTGAAAGAGGCTATTTTAGACCTTACCTAATAGTGATTGACTGCAGAAGATGGCATCTTAACTCCTCGTCGTTTGCTCGCAATCGTTGGATGAAGATTCTGAGGTTTTTAGGGTTTTTGGAGGAAGAAATCAGTGAATTGGCGAGTTGTTTGGACGAATTGAGGCTGGTATTTATAGCCTTTTGATGCGTCTCAAGTCCCTAACACGTCTCATGGCGACTCAGCTTCAAATTCGACGCGTAATACGGCCAAACTTGGCCTGCAAGTCCGCAGACGTGGCTAAAAACGCGACCAGGAGATTTCTGCTACTGCTGGTGTTACTAGCGTATCGCGCAAGAGGGAGGGGAGTGGCTCGCGATACGCGAGCCACTGGTTTTTCGGCCAGATTTTGGATTTTGGCATATTTAGCCCCTAGACTTCTATAAAATGCAATTTAACCCCTCGAACTTCTATAGTTTTATTATTTTATGCCTCAAAACATTAGGGAACATATTTCTAACATTTTCTAGGGTTTCTAAGGCTCGGGATTCGTACGATAACATATATATAATTATATATATTTTCTTTATTATTTGCTAAATTACGTTCTAGCCCCTCAAACTTTACAACACTTATGATTTTATGTTATAAATCATATTAGTATATATTTTTACTAATTTCTAAGTCTCAAAATACTTATAATGAATATAAACACGTATAATACTTGTATATGTTTATATCTTTACAATAATTACGCTTTTAGCCCTTTTACGTTTTCGTTAGCTATTAGCACACGTATTTACACACATATATCCATCAAATGATTCATGTATCATTATGCTATTCATATAAACACATTATTCATCTTATATTTTACTTTCTCTCATGTTTAACACATTCGTTTATGCGCAATTCATCACATTGGCTATTAAATGCATATTTCTAACACATGCAACCTATCCAATATATAGTCTTACCATATTTATCAATTAGGCTTACGTATTTATAATATAAACACGTATTTAATATATATATATCATGTATCTATGAATTTTGGGATGTTACAAGTTAAGCTTCGTTAGCTAAAAAAAATACCTTTAATTAGACTTTTTTCCCAGATTGGTGTTCTTACAAAAAGTATTTTACCAGTTTGGTGATGGTGATAAAATATTTACCAAACTAGTGTAGATTTACGTAAAATGACACTTTTACCCTTGTTATTAAAAAATAATTAAAATTGGTCAGTGGTGAAAACTTCAAAACCATTCTCTATCTTCATAAAGAGAGAGCTATGTCGGAGACTGTAAAACCGAGGATGAATTTCTCAAAAATAGTAGAAACAATGGCAATTAGAAGTAACTGGAAGGAGTAGCAAGCTTAATCGTTGTGGGTGAGAAAGAGAACAAAAGACACTGAGAAGGTTATCGCTTTCATTAAAAGGAACGTCGAAGTTTGCTAATCGTCGATGCCGTAAATTCCGTCCAGTCTCTTCCTATATTCTCGGTGTTAATCCGATGCGCAACTTGAATTATTATCGATCCCATTTTTGTATCACAAAAATCAGTAACCCTCAATTTATTTCTTGATTTTGAATCAAAACTTGTCCAAATGCCAAATGTAAATTAGTAACCCTCAATTTATTTCTTGATTTTGAATCAAAACTTGTCCAAATGCCAAATATAATTCAGTAAGTTAATAATGAATGACGGGTAACCCTCCGATTCAAAACACGAATCGGGAGTTAGTATGAAATCTACTCACATAATAATTTCTAAGGAATGAATTTTAGATGGGGATGAAAATCTAATTCCAACATGGAGGTAAACTTCAATTTCCGTGCTAGGATTTGATCCAAGTTAGAGAAAATTATTCATATCTTAGGCTATGTGTAATGGTCATGCCCTTTCAAGCCCCACCCAAGGGCATGATCCGACATGTGGACAGTGACGTGACAAGTGGGCTTGAAAGGAAAATGGTAGTAATGGTCAAGCCCCTTTCAAGCCCCTTGCAATAATTACCCAATTATTATTTTTTTCAATTTAAATAAAATGAAATCTAATAAAATAAATAAAAAGTTCATTAATATTACTAAAAAAACAAACGACATTTAAAAAAAAATACGACATTAAAAAAAAAAGATCACGGCATTAAAAAAAACAACTAAAGCCCATAGTCCGTCTTGATTCGTTCCCTTAACTTGAGCGCCAAAGCTCGTGCGATTTCGTCATCTTCGGGTATCGGTTGTCTGAGTGAATCCAAATCCTTTTGCATTTGCCGACGGGTGGCCGCTTTGTCGTGCTCTTTCCTCAAAATTACCAACTCCTTCAGACTCTCGGCAACCTCATCGTCTCTTTCTTTGGTCGCCGTTTCGTAGGTTTGGCGACTTGACGATGACGCCGCTCGTTTCCCCTTTGCGCGGTCCCGACCCATCGGCTTTAAGGTCTCGACATAAACATCGTCCTCTTCATCGGTGTCGTTTAAGTTGATGTCAAAAGTCCGACCGTCCGACCCTAGAGACCCCCCAGCCGCGGATGACGATGTTTTCGATTTTTTAGCGCGCCTTGTTCTTTGCGTCAAGTCGGGTTGATTCCTCCACTTGTCACTATCCCGAAGGATCAACCAACACTTCATGTATTGAAAAACACCTCTTTCCGCTTGGTATTCGACTAGTGCACTAGATTGAATGACCTCGTCATTCTCACCGCTCTTCCAACCCGCACGAATACGGTTGTAAACCGCGCTAAAAAACCAACAACGCTTGTTGATTTCTGTTCACTTTCCGGAAATGGAGTCCGGAGTTCGATATTCGTCCTTCTTGAGCAACTTGTAGAAGTTTTTGCGAATGTTCGACCAAAACATCGTCTTGTCTTGGTGGTTAGCTAGTATTTAAAAAAAAAAACTAGATTAGTACATAATCACAAAAGTAGAAAAAATAAATAAATAACTTTTATGAAAATAAACTAAAAAAAACGTAAATAAAATAAATAAAAAATCGAAATAAGAAAAAAATAAATACAAACCAATGACGGGATCCTCCGATGCCTCGATCCAACATCGACATAGCGCCACCTCATCCTCCTCGGTCCATGCGTTGATAACTCTCTTCTCACTCGGTTCGTTGACAACCTTCTTCTTATGAGACCGTTTCCTCGGTTTTTTTTGACCCACCCGCTTGTTGCGTTTCGGGTACCACCTCGCAATCATCTTCTTGTGACGGTGTTTGAGATGGTGGTGTTTGAGCTTGTGGTGTTTGAGCTTGCGGTGGAGGTTGAAAATGCCCTTGAAACGGTTGTTGAAACGGGAGTTGAAACGGTGGTTGAAACGGCCCTTGAAACATCGAACGTGGTTGAAGATTTTGGAATGGGTGTTGTTGCGTGTAACCGGAGAATCCTTGAGGAGGTTGAAGGTTTGTCATCATACTCCACAACTCTTCGTTGGTCGGTGTTTGTTCATTGTCACCGGACCGTGGTGTCGGAGAACGACCGAAAGGTTGCATTTTTTTGTGAATATATGTGAGATTGGTAGAAGAGTAGTGATTTTTTTTTAAAAAAGTTTGATTTATATATATAGGGGGTTAGTTTGTAGTGGTTTAAAATGAAAAAAAAAACAAAAAAAAAATATTTAATGTTCAACGGTCAAAAAATGACCCGTTGAATGGTCATTTTTGACCACTTTTCCCCCCAATTTGGCGTGAAAGATCCCACGCCCAAGACCAGATTTCCCTCTTTCGC
>JBCNJP010000007.1:48853374-48875134 GCA_039602395.1 Deinandra increscens subsp. villosa | reverse complement strand
TATATAGGGGGATGATCATTTGAGAACCAATTTGGTTTGAGAACTTTTGAGAACCATTCTAAGCCACTAGTTTATATATATGGAAACCCCCCCCCCCCATGAATTTGAATGCTTCCCCCCTGAAAATTAGTGGCTCAGAATGGTTCTCAAAAGTTTTCAAAAGAAAAAGTTCTCATTTGAACCTAACCCTATATATATATATATATATATATATATATATAGGGTGAGGTTCATTGTAGACACCCCTATAAGTGTAGACAGGTAGACACCCTATTTCACATGTGAAATTACTTTATTTCACATGTGAAATTTTCTAAACAATGAGAAAAAGGAAAAAAAAAGAAAAAAGAAATTAATCATAATCATTAGATCAAGAGATCTAATGGTGAAAAAAAGTATCTACCTGTCTACACTTATGGAGGTGTCTATAATGAACTTTTCACTATATATATATATATATATATATATATATATATATATATATATATATATATATATTAACAACACATATCATTTCCCCACCCTCACTTACTACCATTCCTTCCATATTTAAAAAAAATGGGTTCTCGAGAATCATCATCATCTTCTATTTTTTATGATTTCGACGAGGAGTTCGAAGACGAGATAGTTTCATATGTGATGAACATGGAACCACCTCCCGTTCCTCGTCCGGTTATCCGAAGAACCCAAATTAAGCGCGATTGTGAGGCGGCAAATAATCGTTTGATGAGTGACTATTTTGCCGCCATTCCAACATATCGAAATCCCAAAACATTTTGTACTCGTTTCCGGATAAGTAAACGTATGTTCCTACGTATAGTACATGATCTTGAAGAAAAATATCCGTATTTTTAACAACGAAGTGACGCACGCGGGAAGCTCGGATTTACCGCTATTCAGAAGTGTACATCGGCATTACGTATCTTGGTATACGGGAACACGACGGATATCAACGATGAATATTTAAAAATGGCGGAGAAGACAACAAGAGATACGTTGGAGCATTTTGCTAAAGGTATATATATATCTTTTTAAATTGTTATAGTTTTTTTTTTTTGTTTTAAATTGTTTTATATATATATTTTTAATTGGTATAACTTTTATATCTTTTTAATTGTTATAGTTTTTTTAAAATTGTTTTATATATATATTTTTTTAAAGGGATATGGGAATTGTATGGCTCACGGTATTTACGTAAGCCGTCGTGGAATGATCTTCAACTCTTATATGAGCGACACGATGAGCGGTATTGTTTACCGGATATGATTGGTAGCATAGATTGCAAGCATTGGCAATGGGATAATTGTCCCACCGCATGGAAAGACCAATTCACACGGGGAGATCAAAAGGGCCCGACTGTGATTCTTCAAGCTGTAGTCTCGTGCGATCAATGGATTTGGCACGCACACTTCGGGGTAGCCGGTTCGAACAACGACATCAACGTGTTGCAGGGATCCCCTATCATAGAGGATTATGTATCCGGTAAAGATGCCAAGGCTTGTTTTTTATGTAAATGGTAACTATTATTCACATGATTATCTATTGGGTGATGGGGGTTACCACTGCAATTAGCCTTAAGAAGAGAAAATAGTGAAGTGAGTAAAAGCGAATATTGAAAAATTTGTTCAAACAATAGGTAAGCCGTATAAAAAGTCGGTATTTGTTAAGAAAGATACCCGGCTACACAAGCTCTTGGGCCCCTCCTCCGGAGTGAATTTTCCGTTACTGTACCTGCAACTGAAAACATACTTCTTCTTCGCACTGCTCACATGTCAACCACTTCATCTTCTTCCTCTCATGACGGAGGAGGAGACTTTCAACAACCGTCGCATTCTCGTCGCCGGTTCAACTCCGCCGCCTGGCCGGAGCCTTTCCTTGAAGCTCTCGCCACTCAAATCGCCATCGACGCCGCTCTCTCCTTCGGCCGCCTCGCTGCCGCTCCCGCTCTCTCCAACATCTTCCAGGTAAAATCACTTCGATCGATCGTTTACAAGTTTTCATTTGCGATAATTCAATCGTAGTGTAGAATCACATTGCAGTTTTCTGAAAATCATTACGTTATGTGCGATTGCTTGCGTTAAGTAATTACAATGTGATTGTGCGTTTAATTTAGGGCTCATGCAACATTTTCATTGTTTACAGTTCTGAATCTGAAGGATTATTATACAGTTCAAATTCGATGTATATCTGTCTGATTCAACGTGAAATTACGCTAGGGAATAGTTGTCTAAAATCAATTTAATTGCATTGTCCATCAAATCATTAGTATGTGACTCGATCTACACCAAAATTGTGTCTAGATCTTACCTTTTTCTAGTGAAGATTTTCTAGGATAATTTGTTATCATGTACTTGTAGAGAACCTTAAGGACCAGATTGTCCATTTGTATCGGTCGGTGAGATAAAATGAGTGAATAGGGGTAGTTGGTTACAGACCCAAGGAGGCTGATATGAAAACACTATAGATGAATGAATATTAATTATTTACTCGAAATATATGTTTTTTTTTTTAGTTTTATTCTAGTTTTATTTGGTTGTACATAAAATGCTGGGATCACCTCCTGCCTAGCTCATCTTGATGGCGGAAGCGGATAAACAACCTTGATTTATGTCAAGGAATGAAAACCTAGCCCCAAAACCCGGGTGCTAGAAACCCTATAAGCCAAATACCACCTCTAGAAACACTTGGATAAACCTTCAAAGTAAGTACCTTTTATTTAACTTTAACCAAGTTCTAAAGGAAACACATAAAGTCTTTAAATATGAATAAAACATTTGCAGAACAAGAAACAAAACATAATTAAAAATAACCCTAATAAGCCGATTGGGTGGAGGCATCCCAAAACCGGTATGGGCCCGAGTCTAGGTCGTCTTTGAGCAGCCATCACATCTTTTAAAACGTAACCAAGATTATAATTTTCGCAAAAACCATTAATGTTCTTTATATAATATTTGGTTCCCTACGTTTTGATATGTGTGATATTTGACCCATGTGCGTTGTAAAAATGGTATGGTTTTAAATCACTGTAAACATAAGTTAATAGATGGTGTTGAAAGAGACAGAAAAAGTTTAAAAATGTTAATACGTTTTCTATACCTCTTTTACATTTTTTTAATGTTTTTCTATTTCTATTTCTAAACTAAAGCTTATATTTATATATTTATATCGGACGAGATTTAATCAAAGCAACTCTTCAAATAGTGCCCCCAAAAAATAAACATGATCACTATCTTCAATATTTTTACATAAGATGGGTATTTAAAATGAGCTAGAATCAGAGGGTTAATTAATGGCAAGTTGACAGAAGACAGGAGGGTGCAGGTTCGTCTCATCTCCCAACGGGGGACATTACTTTCTTTTAGGGGCTTGTGACCACCACTTTCTTGGAAATGAAAGAATTAAAATTTGTCTTTTTGACAATATAGTTTTTGGCCATTTCTGTTGAGAATCATAACCCAAGAGCCTGTTTGCTGTTAGATTTTTTAATAATGATTATAAACATTGTTACAACTTTTTAATTTTTTAATACGTTTCACATTATCTAACTCTACTTATATATTTTATTCATTCTTATATTTAAATTTAGATCCTTAACCACTTAAGACTTGAGACTATACGATACTGACACCATCCCGTAGCTCCATGCTAAGTTGGCAACTGACACCATGCCTCTCTTCTCCTACCGTTGAATTCTGTTGTTTTTGTGCTTGAAACGGTTATACATTTTTGCTTCGGGAGTGATACATCGAAACATATATATATATGTGACGCTGACCCAAGTGAAAGAGAGGGATGCTAGAGAGGAGTTTTCAAGGGTGAATGTAGCAGTTTCTCTGTTCCACGTCACTGTCACCCCGGCCCGGCACCTTTCCTCCTTCCTTTTTCTTTTTCTTCTTCTTCTTCTTCTTTCTGCCGTGGTCTACCCCTGCCTGTTCAGCCTTCAACCCCACCACACCACCATCACGTCGTTGAGCATGGAGCTCCTAGCATGCGTGGCTCAAGTACTACACATAACCTAACATAACATATAATGGATAGCATAAAAGCCAATACATTACATTGTGTATATTTTCATTTTTTAAACGACAATTGTTTTATTCGCGAGAGAGTTTGAAATCCTTACAATTTAGAAAGAGAAAGCCTTATTTACACCAAGGCTATGCGGTATACCAGGTAAACCACAGCGAGATGGCCTATCACGCCACTTTCACGGTGACATACACCGTACCCTTTGTGCGTGAACCTCCTGCGCCAATGTCTACGCGAAAAACACCACACACCAAATTCCTCCGTAAATTTCTTGAGAGATTGAGTTTAGCCAATCAACCTTTGACACATCACAATTCTTTTTATTATATTAAATCTAAACATTTATTTAGGCTAGAATTTGGTTTTTCTTAGATAATATTTTATGCTAACTTTAAAAAAAAACTTCTAAGTGATCTTTATTTTTATTTTCTAAATAGACAATCATAAGTTTAAACAAAAACGGACTAGTTTTTTTAAAAGTACTTTTTATTGTCTCGTGAGTACTTTTTGACATGTTTTTAATTTTATTGAAGATAATTGAGTTTTTTTTAACACCTCTAACCTTAGTGGAGACGAGCGAGAATATGAGATCGAGATATCAATAACTAACATATTTATGTGTGATGTATTTTTTATTTTCTTAATTTACTATTTTTAGTATTCTAATGTTTTATTTAAGTTAAATAAAAAAAATTATCTATGAATTTAAATTTTAAAAAAGTTAAAAAAAATAATAACTAAATATTAGGATCACACACAATTATTACATAGGATATACCCCTTGTATATAATAATATTATATTATATAATTCAATCATTACCTACGTGGTAGAAATCACACAAAACATCATATAAAGTATAACTTGCAAGTCCGTTCCCCATCCCTATCCGTATAATTTAAACTTTAATCATTACTTTTTCTCTCTTTTCCACTACAACCATAATTAAATAATAATCTTTATACCCTTATTATTACTTTTTATCTCTCTTTCAATTACAATAAAATCCCAAATTTTAGAAAATCACAATTTTTCCCTCATATATAAGGATGAACGCTAACTTTTTGTCTCTTCTCCACTCACAACTACTCAAAATCACACCCTAAATTTTAGAAACTATACACACTATCACACATAATTTTAAAGAGTGTGCTCTGTGAATGCTCTAATATGTCATAAAATTAGTTTAATGACCATTTGTTAGGCCCACAAATTCTGGTTGAAGAATTATGATAATAAAAAAATTCGAAGAAAAAGGATCAGAACTTTTAGAAAGCCGTGTCTCTATCGAGAGTTGACCAGTTGAAGTCAAAATTTTGTTGTTTTGGGGATACACATTTAAATGTTAACTAATAATAAAGGGTATATGAAAGCTACCGTTCTATATATATCGTATCCTTCGGTTGTACTTCATCTGTGCACCTTATTTGAAATAGAAATATACTCCTGCTGCTCCTGGATATAAATATTGAGAATTCAGATATGCCAATTCTTTTTATGTAATATTTAATTCAATATAATACATGCTTTCCAACATGTATATGTCACACAATTTCTACGTTTATTACATTTTTAATTATAAAAATACCTATAAATACTAGCATATAATATAGCAAATAATAAAGACATTTTAGGTCATGGGCAATTGAGAGCTAATGTGATGGTGGTAAAACCTTGGTCATGCATAATATTTTTTGAATTGCGAATATCAAAATATATATTAACTTACTCTAAGGCAATGCGGTATGCTGACGTGAGTTAAGGTGTGTGAGTTAGTTCAAGCCATGACTTGCCCGTGAGTTTGAATCTGGAACAAAAATCATCCAATCACAATGTGCCATATATGAATTATGGTTTTTCTTAAAGGAAACTTAAATAAAAAAACTAAATTCGTATTCTTCTTAATTTATATATATTTTTTTCTGAACACCCATGATAAATTTGAAAGAAAATGAACTTGCTTTAAAAAAAATAATTTTTTTGGTTTAGTTAGCTGTTTTTGATATGATTTTAGTCTCGTAAGAGGTTTATTATATTTTATTCATGTAGATTTTTTTGTATGTTTTCATGTTTATTAAAAATGTTGTGTTTTAATTTTTAAATAAAAGTAATTGAGAAAATATAATAAAAACACCAACTCATAGCTCTCAAATTACAATTACCATACCCCTACATTTTGAGTTTAGTTGTAATGACAGTCGCCCCTGCATGACAGAAATTGAAACCACCTTACCCCTGCCGTAAGTGACCGAATATGATTGAGTTATTTTAAGGGAGATTAGTGTCAAATGAGACTTGGTTGACTGTTTTTAGGACCTTTTGAGTTTTGAGGACCATATTCTCTTTAACTTTTTATTAAAGATCAAAAGTTATCATTAAAGCTAAACCATCAGATGATAACAACCCAATACTTTTATTTCATAACTGTTCATTTCTATGTAGTGAAACTAAAGTCACTTTTTATATGCCCAATTAGCGCCACATCAACACCTCACATTCCTCTCACTTTTTTTTAAACGGCGGGTATATTAAAACGGACACGACCCTAGCAAGAAGCTAGAGAAGACCAAATACAAGACATTACAAAGAGAAGGAAATCCAATCGGTCCACGAAAACGAGAAGTAAACCAAACAAAACTCCAATATTTAAGATCTGACAAAACCCTATGAGGAGACGGGGGCCCGATTGTCAAAAACCACCTTGTTCCTTTCTCGCCACAAGCACTAGCACGCGGTCATAAAAATGGTATTAATCGCCACGGCTTTCCACTTCAGAATAGAACTAATCTCGTGAGCCGACATCACATCTTTCATGGAGAAAAACACCACCGGAGGGATGCGACACCGATGAGCCACCGTAGATCAAACCCAATTAGAGAAAGAACACCCGGTGAAAATATGATCCGCAGACTCCGCGCCATCACCACAAAGCATGCACTCCTGCCCTTGCACTGGGATATTGCGGAGAGCCAAACCGTCCCTCGTTGGAAGCCTCCCCAAAAAAGCACGCCGAAACAGGAGATTGACTTTCGTCGGAACTAACTTGTACCAAGAAAAGGACTTAACAGAAAACGAACCATCTGAAGATCCAGTCCATTTCCATGAGTCACCAATTTTAATAATTAAATTGTTGAGGTTTATCCCAAGAAGGCCAAAGGAATCAGTGGCTTTCACGACGGCTTTCCAAATGCCACTAGCAGATTGACGGACCGGAATGAGCGAGGCATCGTTGGGACGAGCGTGAAGGCAAAAGATGGTACGCCGCCATAGACGGTTAGGCTCCGTAGTAAATCTCCTTGCCTGAATACCCTTGTAACAATCGAACTCCTCGGTGGGGACTCGTTAACGAGCACCGAAGATCTCAAAGCTTTTAAAACACCACAAATCCATTTTCTCTAAAGCTTCGGAAATTCATTTGATAAAGAATGGTGTCAATAAAATCGCACTCAAGCGAGTCATAGACATTGTTAAAATCAATTTTGAAAAATAAGGCATGAACCGACCGTTTTAACCAAGATAACACTTCGTTAATGATAAGAGGACCATCGACGATATTACGATTCTCCACAAACGCCATTTGAGTTTTGGAGATTACGGAATTCATAACCCCTTTAATGCGATTAGCGAGCACTTTTAAAATCACCTTCGAGATACAACCTTGAAGAGTGATGAGTCTAAACCCCTCACTTTAAATCACAATACCTTCCTTTCACTTTTTCAACAGTTCACTTTTCGTTATATTTTATTCAATTTAAAATATAAAGAAAAACCATTTAAATAAAATAACCTACATTTCATAAAAATAAAAACATTACATTTCTATAAAAAAAAGGTTACATTTCCTACAAAGAACCCGGGTTGAGACGAGGGTTGAGATGAGGGTTGCGATGAGCGTCGATAGTCGGTACGTAGATAGGATGGTTATGAGTTGTCTTGGCTCCAACCATCAAGTTGTGGAGTCGCGAACATCGGAGACGCCACAAGCGGAACGTATCCGCTAGTTTGGAAAATATTTCTTTGGAAAGTAGGAGTTGAAGGAGGTTTTCATTTTGATTGAGAAGAAGTGAGGATTTATTTTTGTAAATTGTAGAGAGTGATAGAGAGAGTTGTAGAGGGAATGATGTAAAAATTTGTGTGGTGTGTGGGTTTAAATAAATGTTGAAAGTAAAAGACAAAAAACAAATTTTTTTTTACAACGGTCATATATCCGTTGGGTTGGGTGGGGGGATTCGCCCACCATCACCGAGATTCATACCACGGCGCAAGGTTCCCGTGGTTTTCTCCACCGCACCAAGTGTAATGGTTGGCTTTCGGTCCACCGCAACCAAGTCACCACCCCCACACACCGCAGGGGAACCATTGCGAACCATTGATACTAATCTTTCTCCTGAACACCCAAAAAGCGGTTTTCAATTAGAAGTTTCCTACTAAAAAGAAGAATACGTTAGTGAAGAAAATAAATATAAACAAAAGTAAAAAAAACAATACTTAAAAAAATAAATATAACACATGTAAAAAAATAAATATAACACATGTAAAAAAATAAATATAACAATAGTGAATTTTTTTTACCAACAAGCAAAGTCCTCCGAAACGTCCACATAAAGCCTTAACCAAGATAAGTGTCCTCATACAAATGAGAACACCCTACTATAGATGGTGTTATAAAAAAAGGATTAGGGTTTTGATTTTAAAATGAAAATCAAGATTTTAAGAAGATAACTTGATAATAAAATAGTAATTCTTTAACCAAAAGTTATGAATTTAAATTCTACAAAACAAAGGTACACAAACCGTTTACGGTTTGCTTAACATAAAGCCAAAAACCGATATTAGGTAGAAATATGTCAAACATATACGAATTGATTCACACCAGTTTTGTAACAAGTTTGTTAAAACCTTTTAAATTGGTTATGGAGCTCAGACTATCCGTAATGAGCTTGAAAACCCACTTTTCGCGCCTCTTCACGCCTCACGCATCACTATTTGGGGGCGTTAAAATCGAAAAAAGGGTCCAAGGCGTGGTAGTTCTCACACTTGAAGGGGGGAGACATGTGTGGGTTGTGTAATGATGTTGGGGCTTCAAAGGTACTTTATCCCACTACACCACATTAATTTTCAAGCCTTTGATACATAGGATGTCACATGGTGAAAAACGCCCAAAAAAAGGGCTTAACCACTACAGATAGCATCAGAATGTGAAACGTGTTAAGGTAACAACGGTTTGTTTTTTTCCAAACCACTTGTTGATTTTTGTACTGGTTTTTCTCTAACAGTACAAAATATAGATGTGATTGATGACTTTACTTATTAAATAAAGTAATAAACGATAACTATAGTAGTTACATTTTTATAAAATTGATCACATTATTTTTAGGCGACAAAATAGTTGTTCATGCATGCATAATCCTGTCACAAGACCTCTACATCAATCAAAGTATGTGAGAGTTATTAAGTGCAGTACTGAGTTGTTTGGTGGTAGTTTAGGGGAGGGGGTATGGTTGCCACAAGGCTTCAAGAAGCCATGCCCACCAACCAATAGGAGGATGCCAACTCAAATTGCCACATTTTGGAGCCATTTGAAGCCACACCACATGGTATGGTTGTGGTGTGGCTTCTTGAAGCCATGCTAATTTTTTTTTTAATTAAAACACTTTTAATAAATAATCAATAATAATAAAAGTAAACAATATTCATTAAAACAAAAATAAAATTACAACTTTAACAACATTCACTAAAAAAAAAATTACAACTTTTATTAAAAAAAAATTACAAATCTAGGGTTGAGGATTTGCGTTCACCTCCTCCTCGGTTAAAAACACTTCCATTTTGTTTTGGATGTGCTCGGTGATATCGAATCTGAGTTTAAAATGAGTCTCACTATCTCGCAATTCGAAAATAACATTCGGGTCTATTTTTTTTCTTTCATTTAGCTTGTCCCACATTGGTGTGGGAACTAAAACATTGCTAGCTTATATATGAAAACTTACATGACATGTTAACTTCTTATGTTGTGTTTTACTCGAGTATCTACCCGCGCGCAGGGGGGGTGCAAATTTGGCAAAATTTGCTTTCCCGTACGTACGACCTGCGGGCACGAATGCAGCTCCAAACATCGGGGTCGAGCACAAAACTAGTTTTTGTTTCGGTAGTTATTTTTTTTATGTTTAAAAGTTAGTTTTTTTTAAAAAAAAAAAAAAAAAAGAGGTTTTAACCCGGCTCAGACGGGCTTCTGGGTGCCATGGAGAACCGCGGAAGAAGGAGCCGGCGGAAGAACCGGATGGGACGGTATGGTTGCCGGGTGGAGCCGGCCGGCTCCCCTTAGAACCGGGCGCGGTAACCCCCTCCATACCGCCTCCCCTTATAATAAAAAGACAAGTCGAAACCCTACTAAAGTTTTCCTTTTTTTTTTAAAGAAAAAGAAAAAGACAAAGAAAAAGGCTAGTTTTAGTAGCTGTAGGTGTAGGTAAAAGTGTAGTGCAGGGGTAGCCTCAGGTGATCTACAAATGCAATAAAAGCTGTGTTTTCTTATTATCCCAGTAATGATTATGACACGTTTCAAGTACATTGGGGGCATATCGGGTCACCGATTTTTTGAAAAACAAATTAGGTTTGTTTACTAAACCATTTTTCGTGTTCATTGACAAGCCATTCCTGTAATAGTTCTGAGGGTAAACCTTAAAATTTAAAGTGTAGTTTTGAGTGGTTGTGAGTCAGGGGCGGATCCAAAGCAAAAATTCAGGGGTAGCGTTAAAAATAAAAAATTGTCGGGACTAACGGGGGTTCAGGGGCAGTGCCCCCAAATTATTTTTTTAGGTAATTAACGGGCTTTTAATCACATTTTCAAGTCAAAATTTATATAAAAACCATAAAATTTCTTCGAGGGGTAGCGTAAAATATATTCAGGGGTAGCGAAAAATTCGTTTAAGGGGTAGCGAAATACCGAAAACCAAAAAAATTACACATCACGGTAAAAGTTCAGGGGTACCGGGCGCTACCCGTGGGCTGTGGGTAGGTCCGCCCCTGTTGTGAGTAGAGGAGAGAAATATTTAAGGAAAATCTGGTAAATCTTTAAAATTTAAGGTTTAAAGAGAAAGAAAAGGTAATGATAAAGGTATAAAAAATATTATTTAATTGTGGTTGTGAGTGAAAGAGAAAAAAAGTAATGATAAACATATAAATTATAGGGATAAAAATAGAAAATTGGCTGTGAATGTTCTAAAACCTGTTAAATGAACCTAAAATCTATACACTATTAAATAGGTTGGATTAAAATCCAAACTAGTTAACCGATAAAAATTGTCAAAGTTTGGTTGATAAAATATATACTATTAACTGGCCTTTGAGTCTCTTGTGTTACTCGAGAATGTCGATGAAATTTTTTTTATGAGAGGAATGATTTGACATAACATAAGCCATATTCGAAAAATTTGTAAAATTAAACAAATCTTTAACAACCTAAGATACCTAATATAGGCGAAGATCATATACAAAGGTCACCAACTCGAGAACTTTTTGCAGTGCATCTTTTTATAAATTAAAATGTAAAAACAAATATCGAATGGAAGTCAACATTACCAATCTTGTATCTTGTAATACTCCTATATATATATATTTTTTTTAACAGCAATTTCCATTAACTCAAACAGCCCATAGCAAGAAGCACAGGGCTACAAAACAAATACAGAAAGAAGCTTACATGTTGAACAGAACCAGTCATCCCACTTAAGATTACCCCACTTCCCTCTATGCTTAACTCACATAAAACTTATACATTTAATTTCGCTAAAGAGACCAGGGATGAAGACCTTCTTCCTGTCAAACACCAAAGCATTCCTACTCTTCCAAATCACCCAAATGGTTGCCATAATAATCGTGTAGAAAATAGTCTTGATCTTTCTGTCAAAACGAGACTCCTCCACCATCAAAACGAGATCCTTTATGTCGAAAGCAAAAATAGGCGGAACTTTGCACCAACACGACACCAAATGCCAAAGCTTCGAGGCAACCCTGCATCCAACGAGCAGATGCAGCGCTGATTCCACCTGCTCATCGCACATCAGACACTCAACCGAATCCAGGATAACGTTCCTTTTAGCAAGCTCCGACTTGGTAGCAATTCTCTCCCGGAGAGCCCTCAAGAACAGAATGTTAACCTTCTTAGGGGCCACCCTATTCCATGGCATAATAAACTCCGACACGGGATCGAATTTCTCCTTGGTAGCAATTATCTTGTAATACTCCTATATATAATAAACAAATAGCTTATATTTTTTTTTAATATATATTATTAATTTTATAAATTATGAAATATTAACTCAATAAATTATATTTTTTTAATACTACACACGTGTAATACTAATGATAATGTTAAACATATGTAGTATAAATTATAGTTATACGGGATATGTGTATGTGAGATCCTAGAGAGAATATATCGTATAGCCTAGGTGCGTTCTGATGTGCTTGGGATGTGATGGGTACATTGCAGTTCTCCTTATTTATAAACATCCTTGATGCATGCTAAATATGCTTAGCTAAAGATTATATTCAAAGTTGTAAGAAATCATTACAATTACACCTAAACAACATTTAATCATGCTCAATATTTATTGTAATCATTAAAATCTGATTACGCTACATATGTATAGTATAATTAATTGTTATAACGAACATGTGTAGTATTTAAAAAAATTATAAAATGCTATATATTCAAGAGTGTTATTTTTTTAAGAACAACCTATTTCTTAAAAAAGTCAAATTAATTAAGGTGCGCTTTTCTTTCATACTTCTCATGCCCAGCTCTTTTGAGCATGACTTTTTTTAAGTTGTGTTTGACGCACTAGCTGAAAAGCTAGCTTCTAGGTTCTAGCTGATAAACTTGCTTCTAGCTAATAAACTATAAACTATCTGATAAAAAATAACATTTGGCAAAAACTAGCTAATAAAGTAGCTGAAAAATATTAAATGACATAAAAGTACTTGTTATAAATGTAAATAAAAGTATTTATTTATAAGTTAGTTAAGGGTAAAACTGAAAATATTATATAAACTAGTTGAAACGCTACTCCAACTAGTTTTTCAAAAGCTAACTTATAAGCTAGCTCTTTTAAAAAAAAACTCCGTTTGGTACACGTCAAAAAGCTCAACACAACCTTAGTATCCTTGTTTTTATATTAGATTTAATAGATATTTTTCTAAAAATAATATAACGTTGTCATTTTTATAAAGATTATACCATAAAATCAAACGGTTTATTATTTAGAGTTGTTACACACACATCCAAACTTGATACTTACACACTTTGCATATGGCCTCATTATACAATATGACTCGTGTCATACCTATTAGCTTAGCCTAGTGGTAAATGTCTATGACCCCTTATCAAAAGGTTTGGGGTTCAAGTCCCACTTGTAACAAAAGAATGAAAATGAGGTTTACAAGTTGGGTCAGGGGGTTTTCTCACCAGTGGTGAGTTTCCTCCTGATTGGGATTGGAGATGATCGGGTGGGTGGTGTAATATCCCCGTCAGTGATTCAAATTTGCCGTTCAAAAAAACAATATGACTCGTGATGAATCGTACTGTATAATATAGCCCGTATGTAAAAATGGGTTGTATTGTATCATATGGGCACATGACTCGTATCTGTTTAAAAAGTTTGAATTTTTTATATTCTTTTGAAATTATTTGACACGATATACCATTACTCGAATATCTATCTGTGTCAATTTGACGTGATACAATATTTTCTTAAAACTTTCTATAAATCGTTAAATGTTGTTCATTTCTATGTCTTTGATGCGTTCTTGTTCCATTGAGTAAAAAGAATTTTGGAAGGTTTCACAGAGTAAAATTGAAATATCGAAATGTCTTTCTCACAAAGTAAAAATTAAGATGTGTAAATTTCTTTTTGAGTTAGGTTCTATACTTGTGAAATAAATAAATATATAACGATTTATATAAAAAGTTTGAAGAAATAATACGCAACATCCAATAATTGACATGAATAAGAAATAATAATAAGGCTATGTGTAGTCATAATGCCCCATCATGAGGCATTATGTGACATGTGGCGCTGACGTGACAAAGAGAGGTTATGTGACATGGGTGTGTAGTCATAAAGCCCCTACAATCATTACACTTGTATAAAATTTTGGTTTGAAAAAAAAAACTTGAATGCTCAACGGTAGCGTAACGGCTATTTTTTGAAAATGGTCAAAGTGAGAAAGGCGCTATGCCCCTAACGCCTCTCGGCCAAAATCAGCAACATGACGCCCCGGGGGTGCCCAGGGGCGTTATATGGGGCGATATGATGGGGGTTAGAGTGCTATCACGCCCGATTACACATGGCGTAATACATAGCGTGAAATAATTCAAAAACAGAAAAAAATCAAATTGGTACAAGTTTGGTTGTGTATTCATAGCCTTGTTACTTTTTAAAAATAATCTTGTGGTAGTGTTGATTGGTGTGTTGCAGGTTTGTAGAACATGGCGAAGGGTATCACACTCAGACCTCCTTTGGCAAACCCTAACCCGACGCATTTGGCAGCGGCACCACCTCCTGCACCCCTCTTGGCACGATGAATATATTTACCGTCACCGTACCTCTAGAAACTTCCGCTCCCGGAGATACATCTACACCACCCTGAATTTCCCTCCTCCAAAT
This sequence comes from Deinandra increscens subsp. villosa, assembly GCA_039602395.1. Taxonomy (NCBI): domain Eukaryota; kingdom Viridiplantae; phylum Streptophyta; class Magnoliopsida; order Asterales; family Asteraceae; genus Deinandra; species Deinandra increscens. Next base: position 48,860,439 of record JBCNJP010000007.1, on the reverse strand, counting down.
GATAATAATAATAACAATAACAATGAAACCCTCTCTTGCCGCCGGCTTGCACTATCCGATTACCACCTTGCTGCCGGTTTTTCTGACGGTTCAGTCCGGCTATTCCATCTTCCGACAAGGCTCCACGTCTCCACCTTCCACCCACATCAACGTAATCATTTTGGGCCCTTCTCTCGTGCCGTCTCCGGGATCTTTTTTACCGATAGTCGCCTTGTGTTTTCCTCACTTGATGGTGATATTCATGTTGTGTCGGTTCACGCTCCCGGAGCTCCGCGTAGGGCCCACTTGGGCGATGTGGTCACTGACGGCGTCCTCGTCGATTTTACCGGTTCTAACCGCTGGTGGATTGGTCTTTACGCAGGTACTTTTCTTTTAAACAACAATTTCTAGAAAAATTCTATACCACATCTACAGCACATTGTAGGATTTAAACATCTAACTTTTATTTTGGTTGGGAGGGAGGCTACACCTTAACCACCAAGTTGTCCTATCGAGGAATTTAATATATATTTAGAGAGGGCTGATTTAAGAAGCATAAATTTTATCTCTGAGAACAAGTGGTGAATTTTAGGGTGTATCTAAGTCAAGTTGTACGTGATGAGTTACTTGAGATTTTTTTGCTAACAACTCAAATCGTGCAAATATTAGAGCATTTATGGCAGGTTTCTTAAAAAATATATAAGTGTAGACCTTATAATTTGAATTTTGGTTCTGAATAGATAAGAAAAAAAAGTTTAGCAAATCTGCATATTTGATAAAAAAAACTTGTAATTTGCTAAAATTTGAGGATTGAAAGAGAGAGAAAAAGTAATGATAAAAGTATAAAAAATATTAATTAATTATGGGTGTGAGTGAAATAGAAAAAAAAGTAATAATAAAAGTATAAATTATAAAGATGATGACCAAGAACCTGCCGTGAATACTCTAAAGTTGCTCGTCCTTCTATTTAATAAACAAGCTCAGCTCAAGTTTATATCAAAATTCATTTAAAATACTTGTTCAATCCTTAAGCTTACATATTTAATTTAACAATGCTCTTCAGCGCTTAAATGAGTTTATTATTTTTGTAATTTTAATTTAATATATTAACATAACAATTATTATTATTATATACAAAATTATGAAAAGAGTAATTAACCCATATATATTAGGGTTATTGAATTTTAATAATCCAAGTTATGCCTGATTGGCCGATAATAATCCCAATTACGAATATTCCCTATAATAATCCTATTTTTAAGGGTGTTGGAAATTATTGGACCGTCGTTAAATTTCGCTAACATCGTTAGTTCTTTGCTGAGTTGGCAGTTGAGGGACTATATTGTTATTTCTCTTATGACGAGGGACTGGTATAAAAAAACAAACCTTCTAGATATCCCTCAAGTCTTGCCTTTTCTCGCTCATATGAAATCTTTTCATCCAACCTTTCAAAATATTTTTCCAAATATGCATCCCCTATCTCGGTTATAGATTCCATACCATTTTCTCTGTCAACCATTGACTCTTTCTTAATCATCCTTTCAATGTAGCACTTGTCACCATCGAAAATAACATCTAATCCTTGTAGGGTTATTTGATCCAAACTTGGTGAATTTTTGGTATGTTTAGGAACATAGTAGACACAATGGATCGTTCTGATAGAATTTTCAACCAGAAGTTTTATTTCACCCACCCCGTGGATGAAAGTAAAATCAAATTCCCCTTCACCTTCTTCAACACCAAAATGCCCGTTTGAAGCGAGTAACGCTTCTCTATTACCCGTCATGTGGTGTTTTAACTTTGAATCAACATACCAATATATTGTTCCATGAACCACCCTCGGTTCATGGACTAAGAATTCATTGTTCTTGTTTGGTTTAGGGTAATCTAAATATTTACTTGGGCACATCACTGCGTAGTGACCAATCTGATCCCAGTTGTAACACGTTGCCTTCTCTCTCTGAAGTCTCCATTTCTCCTTCACGTGTTGATTCCTGTTTCTGGTTTTTTTTTGCCCGCTTCACAGCCTCTTTCGCCATTCTTTTCTTCATTAATACCGATTTCAAACTTCGTCTGACTTCGTTTCCCAATCCCAACTTCCCTAGACCCCTCATGATTCTTCTTTCCCCTCCGGCGGTACTCATCACGCGGTCACTGTCACTTCCATTGAGATTCAAACATGGGTTCCGTTCAAATTTGTCACTTAGGTGGCGTTTGGTTCACGGAATGTAATGTAATTGGAATTATAAAGTTTTCCTTTTAAAGTTGTGCTTAAGTTGGGTAAGAAAGGGGTTTGAAATACAATGAATTTATTTAATCAATAGAATTTGAGGTCATGTAACTTTCCTTCGAATCGGAATACGAGATCTCCAATTTGTAGATGCATCTGCACGTCCCTTCTCCTTCGATTTTACTTTCCAACAATTTTGTGTTCTTCATAATCGAGTAATTAACACACAAATATATATGATTGAATGTAGATGAGAGAAAATAAATAACCAGGGCAGACTTGAATTTTATAAACAAGAATGATCGACAACTTGTTTTGGACTCCATACACCGATATGTGTATACTAACCTGATTGAACGACGCGTCCAATCCCTTGGTTACCAGCGTCGACAGTTGCCGTTGATAACCACTCGAACTTGAACAAACAAGGCCCATTCGAATATAGCATCCAGTTTTTATTGACCCACTAGACTTAGACACAATGTCACACAATACCAATTACACAAGATGTTCAAAGACTAATAACTAGATTTATAATCTAATAGAGCCAAGCTCGAACTTTAGACTAGCTCAAGCTGTATGATTATGTAGATGTTTATATTATATAAATTCATCTATAAATATGCATATAACAATTAAGTAATGTATGGGTTAGATTGATTTACTAAGTTATAACATATTATATGAATGAATGTTCAGGTGTTCCAAACCGTGCCTTCCATGTACGAAACAGCAACACCGAAGAACTTGTATTTGTTGGCGGCACATTAACCGACGCGGACGCAGTATTGGGTTGGCACTTACTCATAGACCTGAGTGAACATGTTGGTCGAATCCGAATAACAAACGATGAGATGGCGGTGGGGTTCACAAGAAGCAGACTTATCGTATTTGATGTAAGAAGCCAAATAATATTAGGAGAGGAAGAGTTTACGAGGCCAATAAACGTGGGTACAACGGATGCGTATGATAAGGCTCTAATGTTTGTAAACACTAGGGGTGTAGCTAACTTGTGGCAGGTAGATAGTTTGCAGGAAATATGCCGTTTCATGGCTCGTGGTGGTCTGTTGGGTTGCATCAACGGTGGTTACTCTTTTGTTTTCACGGGTGGTGGGGTTCGGGGTTGGGAGTTGGATCATGGGGAGTATTTGTATATTTTGAGGGAACGGATTCGGGATGCGACTGCTATGGTTGCTGATGAACGTTATGCCGCAGTTTCTACGAGTGACAACAACATTCACTTGTGGGACTTTGGACATCAGTTGTAGTAGCTATGGCTTTTGACTCGTTCTGACTTTGACTTAGCGGTCGATTTACCCAAGCCCGCGGGTTTAAGAAGAAGACACGGGGTGGTTTAGAGAAGCCAGTGATTGATGAGATGGTTAGTTAGCCAGATAGCTCCCGTTAGTCAGTCGATGCATTGGTTTCACAATTTGAATAGTGTTAGGTTTCGTTATGATTGACTACTGTTGACTTTTTAATTTTGACTTCTGTTGTAGCAAATTATCTGATGTCTGATTTTATTTGGGTATAGTGAATGATGTAGAGTTTTACATTTTGGTTGTGAAATATTCTCCTAATTATTGTTCTTGAAGTTGAACTTTTTTTTTTCAAAATAGGAGGTTGGGTTTAGGTCTTTCTGTATATCTAGGATGATTGTGGATATAGTGCGTGATCTTATCCTACGTGGCTTCATACTTGCGGGCTCAGTCTTTTTTTTAATGTTCAGAGTGGGAGCACATAGGATAATATCACGGACTGGGTCTGCGATCATCCTAGAAACACAAACAGAGCTAAAAAACTCCTCGAAACCACTTATCTTAAGTCCAACCTCCTACTTTGATTTTTTTTATTTTTTGCTTGAAGTAGACTGTTAAGGGTTTTTTCTCTCCTTTCTAAGAAAACTCTTGAAAGGCTCTGTAAACAGAATCTAGTTAGTATATTTTTCAGGCAAATTGTATTTTAATAATACAAACGATTAATCATTAGCCGATAATGATCCGTACTAACAATATGACGAGTGATAATCCTAACTTTTATTTTCGTCGCAAATAACAATCTCATTCTAACAAAAAAGGTGACTTTGTCTGTTTTTAATGAGTTGGCAACTATCAAATATCATTTCCACATCACAATCGTCAATCACGTCAATGACTAGTCATCATAAACATTTAAAACATTTGACTATTTTTTTTCTCTTGGAGCGAGATTGCTTTTGTCCAAAAAGTGAAAGTTTTGACTGTCGCTTGTCAACTTGTTAGTACTGTTTTATTAACCATTGGTCCATGGTTAGAATTATTATAATCCAATTTAACTATTTTAATTATTATAATCCAATTTAACTATTTTAAATATATAATAAGTATTTATGATTATCCCAGTATCATTTAAATTAACATGCTAACAATTTAAAATAGATGATTTGAACTATCAATATCAAACTTTTAAAATGATTTTAGATCGATTCGAGATGATAAATCTCTCGATACTTTTAGCCTTTTGTAGTAGACTCCCAAGAACATAAAGAGAAGAAAGACTAAAATAAACTTTTCATTCAATTTTGTTCACTAATTCAGTATGCTAATCGTTCACTTTAAATAGCAAACAGAAAGGAAAATAACTAACACGCAATGATGAAGAGGTGGTGACTAAATAAAAGGGACATAGGGGGAAATGTGGCTTCATGTTCACGTAATTTAGTTGTTGCATAGGATTCAAATGATTGACCGCGTTAAAGCGGTTAATCCGTATCACGTGAGTTGCAAATGGTTGGGTTGTATCATACAACAAGATGTTTGAACGACCCATCCAACCCAATTGATATGTTCTCTTGTTTATTAAAAGTTATGGTCATGTTTTGGTCCAGAAGGGCTAATAATGTTTGGTGTCTATCATGTCGAGTTGGTTGATTAATGGTTTGCAAGATTGAATCGTTCAACCTGAATACGACTCGTATTATTATTTGTTTGAGAAACACAACCCTAACTTTTTTTTAATCGCGTTTGAAACTACCCCATAATCTCAAATACCCAAGTGACTCTTCCTAAGACGAGATTGCAACCGTCCATACTGAATCCGTCCTGGTTGATACACGTTGTATACCAAACAACGCGGAAGAAAATGTAGACAACTTAGATACCTAATTTTCACTAAAATTTAAAACTTTAAGAATTCATACATTGGGTAAAAAAGGCTTAATACATTATTGGTTCCAGTTCTAAACGTTTAACTAGTCTAACTACTTGTCAGCTAGCTAACACGTTTGTCTATGTCTTAGACCTTCTTAGTTTCCTTACATCTTAAGCCCTTGTAACCTACAGCTATGGCTGTTAATCGGGTCAACCCGATCGGGTTTCGGGTTATTAGGGTCGGGTTAGTTGGGTTTTTTACAAAAATAATTCACCCGCAACCTGACCCTATTAAAGTTTGGGTTAATAGGGTTCAGGTTAGTCGGGTTTCGGCTTATTGGTGTCGGGCTAGTCGGGTTAATTGGGTTTTAATAAAACTATATTTTATGTCAATCTTATATTTAAAGTTTTAAATCAAGCAAACCATTTAACATCAAATAATCTAAACCATGTCAAATATTAAAGTTTGGGTTAATAGGGTTCAGGTTAGTCGGGTTTCGGCTTAGTGGTGTCGGGCTAGTCGGGTTAATTGGGTTTTAATAAAACTATATTTTATGTCAATCTTATATTTAAAGTTTTAAATCAAGCAAACCATTTAACATCAAATAATCTAAACCATGTCAAATATTAAGCCTACACTTCCAATCATTTAAGTGGATATCCTAATTAATTAATTACTCAAGGCTAATTTCAAAATTTTGATTAAAATCGTAGAAGATCTAATTAAAACTATAGATGTTGTATTATTGTTAAATGATTAACAACTTCAACAAAACAATTTCATTCCAAAACAATTTAATTTCGTACTCATGAGTCATGATGCAGTATTTAAAAAAACATAAATTGAAAATTTTCTTTAAACAAAACGACTAATGCAACAACTTGTAATATATAATTGTACATTTTGGTATATTCATTATTCAGGTTAACCCGAGACCTAATATTTAAAAAAAAATCAACCCGCAACCTGACCCTAATTACACTTTGGGTTTGTCGGGTTAACCCGGTGAACCTGATTGATACTTTTAGACCCTATGAGACCCGACCCTAATTATCTTATTCGGGTTCGGGTTGGGTCGGGTTAATCGGGTTCAGGTATTTTCGACACCCCTACTTACAGCACGAGCTAAAAATGTCATCGTGACCTTTGACTCAAAATATACAGTTTTATGTATGTGTGTTAGTATCCACGTTCAGCCAGTCAAATCTCATCCTTTGGCGCCACGCCATGACCGTGGTCACTCACGATACATATGCTATCATATGTATCATACAAACATGTATCATAACATTGCTATCTATAAATGAGACTATGTTATTTAGCAAGATCTGAACTAAATATATATGTGCCCCAAGCCCGCCCATCCTTAACGGATCTTAATGACTTGCTAACACACCCCTCAGTGTGCCATACAACAAGAACATGCAATCTAACACATCATTACACACATTTTATTAAAACATTTAACAGCTCCTTTGTAGCCCCAAAAATGTATAAAAAGGGGAGGGCGACAGACTCACCTTAACAAGCAAGGTAGTAATAAAATAAGTGGGAATCATCTAAATAGATATCCAAGAGACCCTCTCGGAGCACAATCAGGTACCTAAACACATAAGGAATCCTAATATCACATACATGACTAACTAACCTATGCTAGTCTAACCTAGGCATCCATACCTGTTAATTCGACAGTTACCCGACACTTGGTCCTGTTGTAAATGTTGGGA
>JBCNJP010000007.1:48802619-48852874 GCA_039602395.1 Deinandra increscens subsp. villosa | reverse complement strand
TAATAAAAAGACAAGTCGAAACCCTACTAAAGTTTTCCTTTTTTTTTTTAAAGAAAAAGAAAAAGACAAAGAAAAAGGCTAGTTATAGTAGCTGTAGGTGTAGGTAAAAGTGTAGTGCAGGGGTAGCCTCAGGTGATCTACAAATGCAATAAAAGCTGTGTTTTCTTATTCTCCCAGTAATGATTATGACACGTTTCAAGTACATTGGGGGCATATCGGGTCACCGATTTTTTGAAAAACAAATTAGGTTTGTTTACAAAACCATTTTTCGTGTTCATTGACAAGCCATTCCCTGTAATGGTTGTGAGGGTAAACCTTAAAATTTAAAGTGTAGTTTTGAGTGGTTATGAGTAGAGGAGAGAAAAATATTTAAGGAAAAATCTGGTAAATCTTTGAAATTTAAGGTATGAAGAGAAAAAAAAGGTAATGATAAAGGTATAAAAAATATTATTTAATTATGGTTGTGAGTGAAAGAGAAAAAAAAATAATGATAAATATATAAATTATAGGGATAAAGATAGAAAATTAGCTGTAAATGTTCTAAAACCTGTTAAATGAACCTAAAATCTATACACTATTAAATAGGTTGGATTAAAATCCAAACTAGTTAACCGATAAAAATTGTCAAAGTTTGGTTGATAAAATATATACTATTAACTGGCCTTTGAGTCTCTTGTGTTACTCGAGAATGTCGATGAAATTTTTTTTATGAGAGGAATGATTTGACATAACATAAGCCATATTCGAAAAATTCGTAAAATTAAACAAATCTTTAACAACCTAAGATACCTAATATAGGCGAAGATCATATACAAAGGTCACCAACTCGAGAACTTTTTGCAGTGCATCTTTTTATAAGTTAAAATGTAAAAACAAATATCGAATGGAAGTCAACATTACCAATCTTGTATCTTGTAATACTCCTATATATATATATATATATATATATATATATTTTTAACAGCAATTTCCATTAACTCAAACAGCCCATAGCAAGAAGCACAGGGCTACAAAACAAATACAGAAAGAAGCTTACATGTTGAACAGAACCAGTCATCCCACTTGAGATTACCCCACTTCCCTCTATGGTTAACTCACATAAAACTTATGTTGGAAAATGTGTGTGAATGAGATGTTTATCTCAAAAGAAATTTTGTTCAAGTTTGGAAAATGTGATGTGAGCTATCCCACATTGGTGTGGGAACAAAAGGTGAATTGGTTTATAAGGATAAACTTCAAAGCCTTTGATATATCTTGTGTCATGTTTTACTCTGGCTCATATCCTCGCGCAGGGGGGGGGGGTGCGAAAAATGGTGATTCGGGTTGAAATTCTGAACTCGTGCCCGCGCGACCTGCGGACACGAATGCAGCTCCGAAACGGGGGTCATGTGATGACCAGTTTTTGCTATTTTTCGAGACCTTTCTAGAACAGATTTTTGGTTCAATGAACCAACCTTTTGCATTCCAAACCTGATCATTCATTACTGGTTAATGAACATAATAATTTGATCATTCACTACTAGTTAATGATGATCCTTTCGTATGCTCCATTTGCGTGTATAAATACACGAGTGTGGGGGCAGAAATAGACACACGCAAATACACACATTTGGTCCTGCTGTTGCTGCTGCTCTGATCTCTACCGCTCCTCCGTTCCGGTCTCGTTTCAGGCAAGTATCATGTCCGGCTGTACACACAGTTTTGAACCGGTGTACCCTGGGAACAGACGTCGAATCTGTTTAAGGGAATTGTGTTAAACACAAGCCCGGTTCCTCTCGTTTTCTTTGTCTGTGTTTTTCTGTTTTGCAGGAACATAGATTGCTGCAGTTCGCGATCATATTTTCTGTGGTGTTTTCGTTTACTACTCTATCTCCTTGTATTTGTTCATTATTGTTTCTGTATTGTAATTCAATTGATCGAACGAGTGTTCAGAATCGTTACTGATATTTCCAACAAACTTAAACAGATTGGTGTACACTCTGTGTACGAATTTTTCTGACTGTTCTCTTGTGGGTCTCGTTTCAGAATGGACTCATCTCAGCCTTTACCGACTTCTGGTGTACCGACCTCTGGTGTCTCTGCTGTGTTCACCTCTTCCGTTGCTGTTACCACAGTGATGGTCGAACCGTTGCCTAACGCGGTTGCAAGCCACGCTGAGAAACCCGAAAAGTTCAACGGTCTTAACTTCAAACGTTGGCAGCAGAAGATGCTGTTTTATTTGACAACGTTGAACCTTGCGAGGTTCTTGACTGAAACCGCTCCCCAAGTGTCTGAAGGGGAAATGGATGCTCAATCTGTGAGCGCGGTTCAAGCTTGGAAGCATTCTGAGTTCTTGTGTAGGAACTATGTGCTCAATGGTTTGGCGGACTCACTTTACAATGTGTATTGTAAAGTAAACACGGCCAAGGAACTATGGGAATCTTTGGAACGGAAATACAAAACCGAAGATGCAGGCACAAAGAAATTTGTGGTGGCCAAGTTCTTGGATTTTAAAATGATTGACTCTAAAACTGTTATGAGTCAAATCCAAGAGTTGCAAATCATTCTTCATGATATCCATGCGGAGGGAATGTCACTCAGCGAGACGTTCCAAGTTGCTGCCATGATCGAGAAATTGCCACCAAGCTGGGTTGATTTTAAGAACTATCTCAAACACAAGAGAAAGGAAATGACCGTTGAAGATCTTGTGGTTCGTCTTCGTATTGAAGAAGACAACAAACTTGCTCAAAAGAAGAGTGATGTCCCCGAGCAAGCAAAGGCCAATATTGTTGAATATGGCCAATCCTCCAAAGGTAACAAAAGTAGAGGACGGGCTGAGAAGAAGAACAAGGGGAAAGGGTTTAATCTTAAACCCAAAGGTGGGGTTGGAAAGAAGAAATTTGAAGGCAAATGTTACAACTGTGACAAGCCAGGTCATCGGGCAAATGAATGTAGACAACCAAAGAAAGATGTCTCTCGTCAAGCCAATATGGTTGATGATTATGAGAATCTTGTTGCCATGATCTCTGACCTCACAATGATGATCTCTGAGGTTAACTTGGTTGGTTCGAATACCAAGGAATGGTGGGTTGACACCGGCGCCACCCGCCATGTTTGTGCTGACAAGAACTTGTTCAACACCTTCAAAGAAGTTACTAATGGAGAAAAACTCTTCATGGGTAACTCTGCCACTGCTGAAGTCAAAGGTGAAGGAAATGTGATCCTGAAAATGACATCAGGAAAGGAGCTTACCTTGACTAATGTGTTGTATGTCCCTGAGATTCGTAAGAATCTTGTGTCTGGGTGGTTGTTGAATAAGTTTGGTTTCAAAATGGTGTTTGAGTCAGATAAGGTCGTGTTGACCAAGAATAGTGTGTATGTTGGAAAGGGTTATGCCCTTAATGGTATGTTCAAACTAAATGTAATGGTCGTTAACAATGCTATGAATAAGACTGGTACCAGTTCTGCTTATTTGCTTGAGTCTTCTAATGTGTGGCATGGTAGACTTGGTCATGTTAACTTTAATTCCATTCGTCGTTTGATTAAATTGAATTGCATACCAACTTTTGATATTGACTCAAACTATAAATGTGAAACATGTGTTGAAGCAAAATTAACTAGATCATCATTCAAACCGGTTGAACGAAACACTGAACCTCTGGGTATGATCCACACAGATGTGTGTGATTTGAAATCCATTCCAACTAGAAATGGATTTAAATACTTCATCACGTTTATCGATGATTGCACGAAGTATTGTTATGTTTACTTACTCAAAAGTAAAGACGAGGCAATTGAAGCTTTCATTGCATATAAAACTGAAGTTGAGAATCAACTTGAAAGGAAGATCAAGGTTGTACGAAGTGATAGAGGTGGTGAGTATGTCTCACCATTTGCTGAATTCTGTTTGCAAAACGGAATCAGACATGAGTTCACTGCACCATATTCACCCCAATCAAATGGGATTGCTGAACGGAAAAATCGAACCTTGAAAGAAATGGTGAGTGCCATGCTAGTGAGTTCTGGTGTAAACCAAAACTTGTGGGGGGATGCTATCCTTTCGGCAAACTATCTTTTGAATAGGATACCCCATAAGAAAAGAGATGAAACCCCATACGAGTTATGGTGGAAAAGAAAACCGTCCTACGAATACCTCAAAGTGTGGGGGTGCCTAGCCAAGGTGGTTGCTCCACTACCTAAGGCTCAAAAGATAGGACCCAAAACTGTTGACTGTATATTCATTGGATATCCAGATCACAGTAGCGCGTATCGCTTCCTTGTGCATGAATCCAAGATTCCCGATATTCGCAAAGGAACGATAATGGAATCAAAGAATGCCTCATTCTTTGAAAATATATTTCCATGCATTACAAAAGAATATGGAAATACGTCTGGGGCAGATGATGAACGTATTCATGATAAGCTAGTTCCGGAACAACTAGAACGAGTTCCGGAACAACTAGAACGAGTTCCGGAAGAACCGGAACGTGTTCCGGAAGAACAAGAGAAATCTGAGGAAGAAGAGGTTGAGCCTAGGCGAAGCAAGAGGGCTAGAACTGAAAAGTCTTTTGGTCCTGATTTCTACACGTACATGGTAGAAAGTGAACCCAAAACGTACCATGAAGCGGTAACTTCCTCAGAAGGACCTCAATGGAGAGAGGCAATCAAAAGTGAAATAGATTCTATTTTACAAAATCATACATGGGAACTAGTGGATCTTCCTCCGGGATGCAAACCACTAGGTCATCGTTGGATCTTCAAGAGGAAGATGAAGCCTGATGGCTCCATAGACAAGTACAAGGCAAGACTGGTGGTCAAAGGATACAAACAAAAGGAAGGTCTAGATTACTTTGACACATATTCACCAGTAACTCGAATAACCTCCATAAGGTTGGTACTTGCCATTGCAGCCATTAGAAATTTGGAAGTTCACCAAATGGATGTGAAAACCGCTTTCTTAAATGGAAATCTAGAGGAAGAGATTTACATGGAACAACCAGAGGGCTTTAGAGCCTCTGGACAAGAAAAGAAAGTGTGTAAACTGGTCAAATCCTTGTATGGACTAAAGCAAGCACCAAAACAATGGCATGAAAAGTTTGATCATGCCATGCGTGATTCTGGTTTCAAGATCAATGAATGTGATAAGTGTGTATATGTGAAAGACACACCAGATGGTTATGTCATCTTGTGTCTATACGTTGATGACATGCTCATTGCTGGAAGTAATGACAAAATGATAAAATCAACAAAGAACATCTTGAAAGCAAGATTTGATATGAAAGACATGGGTTTAGCAGATGTGATTTTGGGAGTTAAAATCACACGAACCCAAAGTGGACTTGCTTTAGGACAAACCCACTATGTGGATAAAATTCTTGAAAAGTTCAATGCAAATGACTCTAATGTAGCTAGAACTCCCATTGACACATGTCAACATCTAGCTAAGAACAGAGGACAACCTGTTAACCAATTAGAGTATTCAAGAATTATTGGCAGTTTGATGTATTTGATGAGTTGTACCAGACCAGACTTAGCATATGCTGTAAGCAAGCTAAGTAGGTACACGAGTAATCCAAGTTCAACTCATTGGAGATGTGTGACTAGGTTACTTAGGTACCTAAGGTACACAAGGGATTACGCGCTGCACTACACCAGATATCCTGCAGTGATTGAAGGACACTGTGATGCAAACTGGATATCGGGTACGAAGGATTCCAGAGCAACGAGTGGATATGTATTTACACTTGGAGGTGCAGCCATATCGTGGAAATCGTCGAAACAAACGGTTATTGCTAGATCCACGATGGAAGCAGAATTCATCGCTTTAGATAAAGCTGGTGAAGAGGGAGAATGGCTACGTCAGTTTATGGAGGATATACCAAGATGGCCTAAGCCGGCAACGGCCATATGTATACATTGTGATAGCCAATCGGCAATTGGCAGAGCTCATAGCACAATGTATAATGGTAAGAACATACATATAAGACGTAGACATAATACGATACGACAACTAATCTCTACTGGAATTATCACTGTTGACTATGTGAAGTCAAAGGATAATATTGCGGATCCGCTGACAAAAGGCCTAAGTAGAGAGGTAGTTCAGAAGTCGTCCATGGGAATGGGACTGAAGCCCTTGAAAGATTAAAGTTCATATGAAGGAAAACCTAACTCAGTTGACTGGAGATCCCAAGATCTGAGTTCAATAGGACAACCTAGCTAATTGTATGAACTAGTGAGGTCACTGTGGGGGGAAGAATTGATAACTCCACGCACTTTAAGAAGGGGATGCATAATTGGAATCGATACATCTCCTAGTCCATTCCTAAAAGTGACAAGTACGAGGTTAAGCCTATGGCTTTTAATGATTCAGCTGAGGCAGCCACACGTGGTGAATCACCTATGTGAGAGAGAAGTGGGGGTCGCTTCGAAGGGTATTGAGAGGGGGCACAATACCTAAGAGCTCTCGCAGAACCAGGCTAATGTTCATGACCATAACGAACATAACTATGAGGACTTGATGTTGTCAAGGAGAGTCTTGTGTGAAGCACATTGTCGCCTACACAAACGGCAGACGAGTTCAAAGGCATCACCGCCTACTCAGAGCCAGTAGACTAAGTGTGTTTCATGAGCGAAGGTTCAAAGGGTAACACCTACCTATCGTATGCAAGATTCAACTGTTGAAATTCGATCGGGATTAAGTAGCTTCTGAGATCAACCTCCATTCATGTGGGGGATTGTTGGAAAATGTGTGTGAATGAGATGTTTATCTCAAAAGAAATTTTGTTCAAGTTTGGAAAATGTGATGTGAGCTATCCCACATTGGTGTGGGAACAAAAGGTGAATTGGTTTATAAGGATAAACTTCAAAGCCTTTGATATATCTTGTGTCATGTTTTACTCTGGCTCATATCCTCGCGCAGGGGGGGGGGGGTGCGAAAAATGGTGATTCGGGTTGAAATTCTGAACTCGTGCCCGCGCGACCTGCGGACACGAATGCAGCTCCGAAATGGGGGTCATGTGATGACCAGTTTTTGCTATTTTTCGAGACCTTTCTAGAACAGATTTTTGGTTCAATGAACCAACCTTTTGCATTCCAAACCTGATCATTCATTACTGGTTAATGAACATAATAATTTGATCATTCACTACTAGTTAATGATGATCCTTTCGTATGCTCCATTTGCTTGTATAAATACACGAGTGTGGGGGCAGAAATAGACACACGCAAATACACACATTTGGTCCTGTTGTTGCTGCTGCTCTGATCTCTACCGCTCCTCCGTTCCGGTCTCGTTTCAGGCAAGTATCCTGTCCGGCTGTACACACAGTTTTGAACCGGTGTACCCTGGGAACAGACGTCGAATCTGTTTAAGGAAAAAGTGTTAAACACAAGCCCGGTTCCTCTCGTTTTCTTTGTCTGTGTTTTTCTGTTTTGCAGGAACATAGATTGCTGCAGTTCGCGATCATATTTTCTGTGGTGTTTTCGTTTACTACTCTATCTCCTTGTATTTGTTCATTATTGTTTCTGTATTGTAATTAATTGATCGAACAAGTGTTCGAATCGTTACTGAATTTCCAACAACTTATACATTTAATTTCGCTAAAGAGACCAGGGATGAAGACCTTCTTCCTGTCAAACACCAAAGCATTCCTACTCTTCTAAATCACCCAAATGGTTGCCATAATAATCGTGTAGAAAATAGTCTTGATCTTTCTGTCAAAACGAGACTCCTCCACCATCAAAACGAGATCCTTTATGTCGAAAGCAAAAATAGGCGGAACCTTGCACCAACACGACACCAAATGCCAAAGCTTCGAGGCAACCCTGCATCCAACGAGCAGATGCAGCGCTGATTCCACCTGCTCATCGCACATCAGACACTCAACCGAATCCAGGATAACGTTCCTTTTAGCAAGCTCCGACTTGGTAGCAATTCTCTCCAGAAGAGCCCTCAAGAACAGAATGTTAACCTTCTTAGGGGCCACCCTATTCCATGGCATAATAAACTCCGACACGGGATCGAATTTCTCCTTGGTAGCAATTATCTTGTAATACTCCTATATATAATAAACAAATAGCTTATATTTTTTTTAATATATATTATTAATTTTATAAATTATGAAATATTAACTCAATAAATTATATTTTTTTAATACTACACACGTGTAATACTAATGATAATGTTAAACATATGTAGTATAAATTATAGTTATACGGGATATGTGTATGTGAAAACCTAGAGAGAATATATCGTATAGCCTAGGTGCGTTCTGATGTGCTTGGGATGTGATGAGTACGTTGCAGTTCTCCTTATTTATAAACATCCTTGATGCATGCTAAATATGCTTAGCTAAAGATTATATTCAAAGTTGTAAGAAATCATTACAATTACACCTAAACAACATTTAATCATGCTCAATATTTATTGTAATCATTAAAATCTGATTACGCTATATATGTATAGTATAATTAATTGTTATAACGAACATGTGTAGTATTAAAAAAAATTATAAAATGCTATATATTCAAGAGTGTTATTTTTTTAAGAACAACCTATTTCTTTAAAAAGTCAAATTAATTAAGGTGCGCTTTTCTTTCATACTTCTCATGCCCAGCTCTTTTGAGCATGACTTTTTTTAAGTTGTGTTTGACGCACTATCTGAAAAGCTAGCTTCTAGGTTCTAGCTGATAAACTTGCTTCTAGCTAATAAACTATAAGCTATCTGATAAAAAATAACATTTGGCAAAAACTAGCTAATAAAGTAGCTGAAAAATATTAAATGACATAAAAGTACTTGTTATAAATGTAAATAAAAGTATTTATTTATAAGTTAGTGAAGGGTAAAACTGGAAATATTATATAAACTAGTTGAAACGCTACTCCAACTAGTTTTTTAAAAGCTAACTTATAAGCTAGCTCTTTTAAAAAAAAGCTCCGTTTGGTACACGTCAAAAAGCTCAACACAACCTTAGTATCCTTGTTTTTATATTAGATTTAATAGATATTTTTCTAAAAATAATATAACGTTGTCATTTTTATAAAGATTATACCATAAAATCAAACGGTTTATTATTTAGAGTTGTTACACACACATCCAAACTTGATACTTACACACTTTGCATATGGCCTCATTATACAATATGACTCGTGTCATACCTATTAGCTTAGCCTAGTGGTAAATGTGTATGACCCCTTATCAAAAGGTTTGGGGTTCAAGTCCCACTTGTAACAAAAGAATGAAAATGAGGTTTACAAGTTGGGTCAGGGGGTTTTCTCACCAGTGGTGAGTTTCCTCCTGATGGGGATTGGAGATGATCGGGTGGGTGGTGTAATATCCCCGTCAGTGATTCAAATTTGCCGTTAAAAAAAAACAATATGACTCGTGATGAATCGTACTGTATAATATAGCCCGTATGTAAAAATGGGTTGTATTGTATCATATGGGCACATGACTCGTATCTCTTTAAAAAGTTTGAATTTTTTATATTCTTTTGAAATTATTTGACACGATATACCATTACTCGAATATCTATCTGTGTCAATTTGACGTGATACAATATTTTCTTAAAACTTTCTATAAATCGTTAAATGTTGTTCATTTCTATGTCTTTGATGCATTCTTGTTCCATTGAGTAAAAAGAATTTTGGAAGGTTTCACAGAGTAAAATTGAAATATCGAAATGTCTTTCTCACAAAGTAAAAATTAAGATGTGTAAATTTCTTTTTGAGTTAGGTTCTATACTTGTGAAATAAATAAACATATAACGATTTATATAAAAAGTTTGAAGAAATAATACGCAACATCCAATAATTGACATGAATAAGAAATAATAATAAGGCTATGTGTAGTCATAATGCCCCATCATGGGGCATTATGTGACATGTGGCGCTGACGTGACAAAGAGAGATTATGTGACATGGGTGTGTAGTCATAAAGCCCCTACAATCATTACACTTGTATAAAATTTTGGTTTAAAAAAAAAAACTTGAATGCTCAACGGTAGCGTAACGGCTATTTTTTGAAAATGGTCAAAGTGAGAAAGGCGCTATGCCCCTAACGCCTCTCGGCCAAAATCAGCAACATGACGCCCCGGGGGTGCCCAGGGGCGTTATATGGGGCGATATGGTGGGGGTTAGAGTGCTATCACGCCCGATTACACATGGCGTAATACATAGCGTGAAATAATTCAAAAAAAGAAAAAAATCAAATTGGTACAAGTTTGGTTGTGTATTCATAGCCTTGTTACTTTTTAAAAATAATCTTGTGGTAGTGTTGATTGGTGTGTTGCAGGTTTGTAGAACATGGCGAAGGGTATCACACTCAGACCTCCTTTGGCAAACCCTAACCCGACGCATTTGGCAGCGGCACCACCTCCTGCACCCCTCTTGGCACGATGAATATATTTACCGTCACCGTACCTCTAGAAACTTCCGCTCCCGGAGATACATCTACACCACCCTGAATTTCCCTCCTCCAAATGATAATAATAATAACAATAACAATGAAACCCTCTCTTGCCGCCGGCTTGCACTATCCGATTACCACCTTGCTGCCGGTTTTTCTGACGGTTCAGTCCGGCTATTCCATCTTCCGACAAGGCTCCACGTCTCCACCTTCCACCCACATCAACGTAATCATTTTGGGCCCTTCTCTCGTGCCGTCTCCGGGATCTTTTTTACCGATAGTCGCCTTGTGTTTTCCTCACTTGATGGTGATATTCATGTTGTGTCGGTTCACGCTCCCGGAGCTCCGCGTAGGGCCCACTTGGGCGATGTGGTCACTGACGGCGTCCTCGTCGATTTTACCGGTTCTAACCGCTGGTGGATTGGTCTTTACGCAGGTACTTTTCTTTTAAACAACAATTTCTAGAAAAATTCTATACCACATCTACAGCACATTGTAGGATTTAAACATCTAACTTTTATTTTGGTTGGGAGGGAGGCTACACCTTAACCACCAAGTTGTCCTATCGAGGAATTTAATATATATTTAGAGAGGGCTGATTTAAGAAGCATAAATTTTATCTCTGAGAACAAGTGGTGAATTTTAGGGTTTATCTAAGTCAAGTTGTACGTGATGAGTTACTTGAGATTTTCTTGCTAACAACTCAAATCGTGTAAATGTAAGAGCATTTATGGCAGGTTTTTTAAAATATATGTTTGTGTAGACCTTAAAATTTGAATTTTTGGTTCTGAATAGATAAGAAAGAAAAAGTTAAACTTTAGCAAACCTGCATATTTGATAAAAAAAACTTGTAATTTGCTAAAATTTGAGGATTGAAAAAGAGAGAAAAAATAATGATAAAAGTGTAAAAAGTATTAATTAATTATGGGTGTGAGCGAAATAGAAAAAAAAGTAATAATAAAAGTATAAATTATAAAGATGATAACCAAAAACTTGCCGTGAATACTTTTAAGTTGCTCGTCCTTTTATTGAATCTATTCAATAAACAAGCTCAGCTCAAGTTTATATCAAAAATCATTTAAAATACTTGTTCAATCCTTAAGCTTACATATTTAATTTAACAATGCTCTTCAGCGCTTAAATGAGTTTATTATTTTTGTAATTTTAATTTAATATATTAACATAACAATTATTATTATTATATACAAAATTATGAAAAAAGTAATTAACCCATATATATTAGGGTTATTGGATTTTAATAATCCAAATTATGCCTGATTGGCCGATAATAATCCCAATTACGAATATTCCCTATAATAATCCTATTTTTAAGGGTGTTGGAAATTTTTGAACCGTCGTTAAATTTTCGCTAACATCGTTAGTTCTTTGCTGAGTTGGCAGTTGAGGACTATATTGTTATTTCTCTTATGACGAGGGACTGGTATAAAAAAACAAACCTTCTAGATATCCCTCAAGTCTTGCCTTTTCTCGCTCATATGAAATCTTTTTATCCAACCTTTCAAAATATTTCTCCAAATATGCGTCCCCTATCTCGGTTATAGATTCCATACCATTTTCTCTGTCAACCATTGACTCTTTCTTAATCATCCTTTCAATGTAGCACTTGTCACCATCGAAAATAACATCTAATCCTTGTAGGGTTATTTGATCCAAACTTGGTGAATTTTTGGTATGTTTAGGAACATAGTAGACACAATGGATCGTTCTGATAGAATTTTCAACCAGAAGTTTTATTTCACCCACCCCGTGGATGAAAGTATAATCAAATTCCCCTTCACCCTCTTCAACACCAAAATGCCCGTTTGAAGCGAGTAACGCTTCTCTATTACCCGTCATCTGGTGTTTTAACTTTGAATCAACATACCAATATATTGTTCCATGAACCACCCTCGGTTCATGGACTAAGAATTCATTGTTCTTGTTTGGTTTAGGGTAATCTAAATATTTACTTGGGCACATCACTGCGTAGTGACCAATCTGATCCTAGTTGTAACACGTTGCCTTCTCTCTCTGAAGTCTCCATTTCTCCTTCACGTGTTGATTCCTGTTTCTGGTTTTTTTTTTGCCCGCTTCACAGCCTCTTTCGCCATTCTTTTCTTCATTAATACCGATTTCAAACTTCGTCTGACTTCGTTTCCCAATCCCAACTTCCCTAGACCCTTCATGATTCTTCTTTCCCCTCCGGCGGTGCTCATCACGCGGTCACTGTCCCTTCCATTGAGATTCAAACATGGGTTCCGTTCAAATTTGTCACTTAGGTGGCGTTTGGTTCACAGAATGTAATGTAATTGGAATTATAAAGTTTTCCTTTTAAAGTTGTGCTTAAGTTGGGTAAGAAAGGGGTTTGAAATACAATGAATTTATTTAATCAGTGGAATTTGAGGTCATGTAACTTTCCTTCGAATCGGAATACGAGATCTCCAATTTGTAGATGCATCTGCACGTCCCTTCTCCTTCGATTTTACTTTCCAACAATTTTTTGTTCTTCATAATCGAGTAATCAACACACAAATATATATGATTGAATGTAGATGAGAGAAAATAAATAACCAGGACAGACTTGTATTTTATAAACAAGAATGATCGACAACTTGTTTTAGACTCCATACACCGATATGTGTATACTAACCTGATTGAACGACGCGTCCAATCCCTTGGTTACGAGCGTCGACAGTTGCCGTTGATAACCACTCGAACTTGGACAAACAAGGCCCATTCGAATATAGCATCCAGTTTTTATTGACCCACTAGACTTAGACACAATGTCACACAATACCAATTACACAAGATGTTCAAAGACTAATAACTAGATTTATAATCTAATAGAGCCAAGCTCGAACTTTAGACTAGCTCAAGCTGTATGATTATGTAGATGTTTATATTATATAAATTCATCTATAAATATGCATATAACAATTAAGTAATGTATGGGTTAGATTGATTTACTAAGTTATAACATATTATATGAATGAATGTTCAGGTGTTCCAAACCGTGCCTTCCATGTACGAAACAGCAACACCGAAGAACTTGTATTTGTTGGCGGCACATTAACCGACGCGGACGCAGTATTGGGTTGGCACTTACTCATAGACCTGAGTGAACATGTTGGTCGAATCCGAATAACAAACGATGAGATAGCAGTGGGGTTCACAAGAAGCAGACTTATCGTATTTGATGTAAGAAGCCAAATAATATTAGGAGAGGAAGAGTTTACGAGGCCAATAAACGTGGGTACAACGGATGCGTATGATAAGGCTCTAATGTTTGTAAACACTAGGGGTGTAGCTAACTTGTGGCAGGTAGATAGTTTGCAGGAAATATGTCGTTTCATGGCTCGTGGTGGTCTGTTGGGTTGCATCAACGGTGGTTACTCTTTTGTTTTCACGGGTGGTGGGGTTCGGGGTTGGGAGTTGGATCATGGGGAGTATTTGTATATTTTGAGGGAACGGATTCGGGATGCGACTGCTATGGTTGCTGATGAACGTTATGCCGCAGTTTCTACGAGTGACAACAACATTCACTTGTGGGACTTTGGACATCAGTTGTAGTAGCTATGGCTTTTGACTCGTTCTGACTTTGACTTAGCGGTCGATTTACCCAAGCCCGCGGGTTTAAGAAGAAGACACAGGGTGGTTTAGAGAAGCCAGTGATTGATGAGATGGTTAGTTAGCCAGATAGCTCCCGTTAGTCAGTCGATGCATTGGTTTCACAGTTTGAATAGTGTTAGGTTTCGTTATGATTGACTACTGTTGACTTTTTAATTTTGACTTCTGTTGTAGCAAATTATCTGATGTCTGATTTTATTTGGGTATAGTGAATGATGTAGAGTTTTACATTTTGGTTGTGAAATATTCTCTTAATTATTGTGCTTGAAGTTGAACTTTTTTTTTTCAAAATAGGAGGTTGGGTTTAGGTCTTTCTGTATATCTAGGATGATTGTGGATATAGTGCGTGATCTTATCCTACGCGGCTTCATACTTGCGGTCTCAGTCTTTTTTTTTATGTTCAGAGTGGGAGCACATAGGATAATATCACGGACTGGGTCTGCGATCATCCTAGAAACACAAACAGAGCTAAAAAACTCCTCGAAACCACTTATCTTAAGTCCAACCTCCTATTTTGAATTTTTTTTTTGCTTGAAGTAGACTGTTAAGGGTTTTTTCCCCTTTCTAAGAAAACTCTTGAAAGGCTCTGTAAACAGAATCTAGTTAGTATATTTTTCAGGCAAATTGTATTTTAATAATACAAACGATTAATCATTAGCCGATAATAATCCGTACTAACAATATGACGAGTGATAATCTTAACTTTTATTTTCGTCGCAAATAACAATCTCATTCTAACAAAAAAGGTGACTTTGTCTGTTTTTAATGAGTTGGCAACTATCAAATATCATTTCCACATCACAATCGTCAATCACGTCAATGACTAGTCATCATAAATATTTAAAACATTTGACTATTTTTTTTCTCTTGGAGTGAGATTGCTTTTGTCCAAAAAGTGAAAGTTTTGACTGTCGCTTGTCAACTTGTTAGTACTGTTTTATTAACCATTGGTCCATGGTTAGAATTATTATAATCCAATTTAACTATTTTAATTATTATAATCTAATTTAACTATTTTAAATATATAATAAGTATTTATGATTATCCCAGTATCATTTAAATTAACATGCTAACAATTTAAAATAGATGATTTGAACTATCAATATCGAACTTTTAAAATGATTTTAGATCGATTCGAGATGATAAATCTCTCGATACTTTTAGCCTTTTGTAGTAGGCAAACACTCCCAAGAACATAATGTGACACCCGGCGAATTCAGGTGATTTTCTAGACGAACACGAACAATTTTTTTTATCAAACAAACATACATTCATACATCTAATAGGAACTTTAGATGGGTCATCGAGTCCACGAACAATCATACACAAATTGAGTCGACCCTAGTCGTTGGTGACTAAATCATTAAAATACTATTGACGAATACAATGTGCATAACTTATAACTCCATGATTTTATGTGTACATGTGTGCTATTTGATGTTACATGTTTAGGATTTCATGTGGAACTATGTGTGACTAGCAGTACACGAACCGAACATGTATATATACGTCGAACTTGATTAAACCGTGCGTGCATACCAAATGTGGGTTGAGAGGATAAAGGGACCTTAACAAAAAAAAAAAATAATAGTATGCGTGTACTTGAGAGATGGTACGAGATATCTCAATCCAAATTTGGATTGAGATAAATCTTCAACAACAAACTCCCCAAAATTGTAGCCAACTCCCCTTTTATCCCAATAACCAGCAGATTTTTCCTTCCTCACAGCCCCTTTAATCGATCTCGAAGCCTCCTTATTACTCTCAAAACTTTACGCACTTTTCTCTCCCTCTCTATATCCCGACGCATAAATCCTCTCCCCCTCCCTTTTGGCTTTCGAAATCAGTCTCATCTCAGATCCCTCACTCGACTTCTGGAGTTACCAAGGCTGTACTACAGCCCCAGTATCATCGCAGCAGTCAAGAAGGCCGTCACGGACAAGCAACTCGAAGGTAACCATCTTTCGGTTTGGTACTGTTATGTTCGATAACCTACGAGATGAAATCTGTTGTTTGTGTGTGTTATAGCAGTACGTAGGTGCCTGAATTACTAGTTCGTATGAGAAACTTGGTGTTACTTGCAATACTCGATTTATTACGCCTCGAATCCGCATGTATAAACTATGAACTTGTGCTTAATTTTCTTGTTATAATTGTTGGTAGTAAACAAATAATGTTAGCAAAACTGAATGGCGGTGGGGAAGGGATTTAAGAAACGATGAGAAGTCTCTGGTAGTAAAGGTGGGTACTGGTTCGTAAATAGGGTTTGGTAGGGAGAAGATGACACATAATTTATGTGATTAATTATGTGTGGAACTGATTTTGAATAACAAATCAGGCCATAGCCTAGCCGGTACTTAATTCGTATTCCAACCAGAGGGTCGCGGGTTCAAACCCAGCGACTAACATTTTCCGTGTCTTTTTGTTCTTTTCTAAATCATGTAGTTAATTTAATGTTAACGGAACTGGATAAATAACTTGCAATCAGATTTTAAAAACAAAACAGAAGCTGGCTGGGCGGTTAGGGTATAAGCGTGAAGATTAGAAGGTCACGGGTTCTAATCTTATACCCGGCGGCTATCCTTGTTTCATTTTCTTTTTGTGTTGCAGTTAATTTGAGATGAGTGGAACTGATTTAAACCATTCGAATCTAACAAATTAACAAATTGGGGACTGACCTGGTTGGTAAAACGCGTATATGGGAACTGGTGGGTCGCAGGTTCAAACCATGCGCCCAACCGTTTTGTTTCTTTTTGTCCCTTATTTAGTTAATCCTTTAAATCCTCCCCATAAGTGATATAAAGCTTGAATTTCATGGTATTAGTGATAAATAAGTTGAATGCTTCATGAGAGGGTTATTCTTAAGGAAAAATTTATGACACACAATTTATTTATACAATTAAAGTTCTAGAAAAATTTTACTTAATGATCTAATGACACCGCAAAGTATCTCGTATGTTAAAAAGGTTGTGTGATTGTGTGATATATAGGAACTTTATTAGTCGAGGTATATCATGGAAGATTCCGTAGGTGGTTAACATAAATATTTAAACGTGAAAACATTATGTGCTTCTTATTACTGTTTGAGATCATTGGAATGCATGCTAGAAATGGTTGACATGTTCTTACCTGTTGTAATTGGAAATGATTAACCAAACAAACAAACCCAATTGTTAACGAGTCACCAACATGTCGTCAGGGTCGATTGAGTCAACCTCGTTGTCCATTCACTGTAGTCTTACACGTTCACAAACATATAGGTGATTCGTAGGAATTCATCAACACTTGCATTAAACTTTCTTGCCGAGCTCCCAAAGGTGAGTTCTCGAACATTTTCTCTAAGTATTTCAGTTAGAGAAAGGAACATGCTTCAAACAGTTTTTGGTAATATAATTGTACAGCTGATCATGTATGTGCGAACATATAACACGAATCACAAGTCCTTACATTTCGAACCGTTAGTTTATTGGAAAGCGAGGTAATCTTTGGTAGTACTACTGGGTTTGACAAACCCCGCCCGCGTTAGTAGCTCTAACTCGACTGGATGTCGAACGGGTGTAAAATTAGCCTAGACAGTATCATCATCGTCCGTGTTAGGCGATGGTGGAAGGCATTACAAACACAAACAGTCACGCTTCGGTTGCGAACCACATAGTGATAGCATTATTGGCCTTGCTAGCTACGATTACTATTATGATTACCATGGCACGAACATTTTACAAACATCTTTACAAACAATTTTTTTTTTCTTGCATTGCCATTATGAACTCACCAGCCTTGCGCTGACCCACATAGCATGTTTTTCGCAGGTCTTTGAGGTACGAGCACGCTAGGACGCATATTGCATGAAAGTTGAACATTTTGATTTGCATTCCACTTTTACGTTGAGTTTATTTTTGTGTTTGGTTTGAGGGCGCGTGTTTTGCGCAACACTTTTTACTTACATGTTACGCTTCCGCATTTCTGAAATTGTTTTGGTGTGTTTGCATGGTTTGGTATGACTAATGACTCGGATCCTGGTTTGTCACACGCCTCGCGGTATAAACCCCGCAGGTGGATTTTTGAGGGTGTGACAGATTGGTATCAGAGCCATTGGTTATAGTGAACCCGGTCTTGCATTTAGGCCAACTATAGCCTTAGAGTTGCATTAGTCATACACGAGAGCACACACTTGATTTAGTTATATACTGATGTTTCATCCATTACAAGCATTTTAATATACATAAATAATATATATATATATATATACAGACATGGCTGGTTCATCATCCGCTCCTTCCTCTACCCCTTCGACAAGCAACAATGGATCCGCACCTGATAACTGGGCCTGGTATCCTTTCGCGGTGGACCTGATGATTCGCAATGAAGGAGTGCCTCCACTTCCCCAGGAGCCAAACGCACACATGTGGCCATGGACCCTACCTCAAATACTCTATCCCTCGGAACGAGTCGTTGCATCCCTCGTGTCTAAATGGGGGAAAACAACTCAGCAGTGTCAGGAAATGGCTGCCTCAATCGAAGAGCTAAAAAGGGAGAACAAGGAAATGCGTGGGAGATTACGCGTTCAAGATGAGAGGTTGCTGAAACAAGAGCGTCGTAGTAAGAAACTAAAGGAGGATGTGAGGTTGAATGACGAGGGGCGTGGAAGGTTGTTGGTACAACTTGAAGAACTACGAAAAGACCTTCGAGACCTTAGACACGAGTTTCATACTGAAAGAGATGAATCCAAGTTCAGAGAGGAAGATTTAGAACAACTCAGGGGCAGAATAGAAAATTTGGAATTAATGTTGTTGGCCCAACAGGGTGATATAGCACCTGCACAAGCAGAGCCTGCAGAAGAACTTGAGCCCGAAGAGGAACTCGAGCCTGAAGAAGAACTTGAGCCCGAAGAAGAAATTGAGCCCGAAGAGGAGATAGAACCTCTGGAGGAAGAGGAACCTGCAGACGACGACCATTCAGATATCTCCTCTGTTGATACTGATGTTTAATCATGGACCTAGATGGGTTTGGGTTGTTCCCATCAACTAGTACTTTGAATATTAATTTCTGAAATTTTTGGATATTTTTGTGAACTAGTTGCAAATTTATTTGAATTGAAATTATCATTTAATTTATTATGTTGTGTTCAGACGTTGTTAAATTCGTTGTGTTGTGTGTATGTATCTGGGTGATATATTACATTAGATTCTTTGTCTCATTTTGGATATTTGTGATTGAAAGGATAATGTCGGGACGTAGAAGCGGAAACCCTGCTAACTTGACGGCGGCTCAAATCAACACACTGGTGAACAACAGGGTCAATGCTGCACTGGCAGCCTATCAACAACAGCACCCGCCACAAAACCAAGGTAAGATTTTACCCTCATACTAACATGCCAACTCATCGAGGACATGACGTAACCGGTACGTCTATCTCCATGAATTGCAGGTGCAGGCACCAGCGCCCATAAGCAATTTATGGATGGGAAGCCACCCACATTTACCGGAGAGACTGGCGCAGTGGGGATGCTGCGTTGGGTTGAAAAGACCGAGTCTGTGTTTGCTGTATGCAACTGCCTTCAAGCAAACAAGGTGAAGTTCGCTGCTAGTACATTGGAGGGCCCGGCTCTCACATGGTGGAACCTACAGGTACAAATGTTGGGAATGGCTGAAGCTAACGCCATGTCTTGGGATGATTTCAAAGCAGCATTAACTGAGGAATACTGCCCAAGAGATGAACTTCAGAAGCTTGAACGAGAACTCCAGGATTTGAAGATGCAGGGGTCAGAAATTGAAGCCTACACTCGGCGCCATAATGAACTAGCAAACTTGTGCCCGAACTTGGTACAACCAGCATACAAGCGAATCGAGATTTATCTTGGTGGGTTAGCCCCACAAATCCAGGGAATGGCCGTCTCCAGTAACTCTACTACTATACAACAGGCCATCCGTATGGCCCATAAGCTGACTGAAACAGCCGTGAATCAGGGAATTCTGCCAAAAAGAGGTGCCTCTGCTAATGCATCAGAAAACAAAAGGAAATGGGAAAACAGTGACTTGAAGTCTTCATCATCTCAGCAACAACCGCACAAGCAGGGAAGGCATGATCACAACAATCGAAGTAACAATCAAGGTGGTTCAAGCAATCAAGGCAAGTACAATGGGAAGTACCCCAAATGTAACAAGTGTGGGTACCATCACTATGGTCAGTGCGAGAAGTTTCAATGCCGACGGTGCGGGAAAATAGGCCATGCCGCCAAAGATTGTCGCGGAGAAATTCAGACAAATCAACAGCAAAAGGGGTGCTATCACTGTGGAAAGGAAGGCCACATCAAACGAGACTGCCCACAATTGAAGCAGAATAACAACAATGGTGGTGGTGGTGGCGCTAGGGGCAGAGCATTCACTATTGGCAAGGGAGATGCTAAGAACGACAACAATGTGGTGACTGGTAAGTTCCCTCTAAATAACCGCTTTGCTAATGTTCTTTTTGATTCGGGTGCCGATAAAAGTTTCATATCAAAAGACTTTAGTAAACTGCTAGGGATCGAACCAGTAGAATTAGAAACTGCTTATTCCATAGAATTAGCTGACGGAAAAATTGTGAGGGTAACACACATTTACAAGCAATGTAGGATAGAACTATCTGGCCATAGTTTTCATATCGACCTTATGCTCACACCTCTCGGAAGTTTTGATGTCATCATTGGCATGGATTGGTTGTCTGACCACAACGCTGAGATCGTATGCAACAACAAAGTCGTCCGTATTCCACTTCCTAACGGGGAAGCCATTTCTGTTCAAGGCGAAAGAAGCGGTACTGTCAAAGGAATTATTTCCTTCATGAAGGCGCAGAAATGTCTGAGAAAGAAAAACTGCACGGCATTCTTGGCTCTAGTAACTGACAATGCTCGGGAAGAGAGGAAGGTAGAAGACATTCCTGTAGTACGCGATTTCCCTGATGTTTTTCCGGAGGACTTGCCTGGTCTTCCGCCTCATCGTCAAGTCGAGTTTGAAATCTCACTCGCCACCGGTGCAGCGCCAATTGCTCGTGCTCCCTACAGATTAGCCCCACCTGAGCTGAAAGAATTATCTACGCAATTGCAGGAACTGTTAGATAAGGGCTTCATTCGACCTAGCACGTCTCCATGGGGAGCCCCTGTCCTTTTTGTGAAGAAGAAAGATGGGACTTTCCGCATGTGTATAGATTATCGAGAACTAAACAAGGTCACTATCAAAGAATCGTTACCCCCTGCCTCGCATAGATGACCTGTTCGACCAACTCCAAGGATCGAGCTATTACTCAAAGATCGACTTAAGGTCCGGCTACCATCAACTACGTGTAAAGGAGGAAGACATTTCCAAGACGGCATTTCGCACAAGATACGGTCACTTTGAATTTCTGGTCATGCCATTTGGGCTAACTAACGCACCCGCCGTATTTATGGATCTCATGAATCGGGTGTGTAAGCCGTACCTGGACAAGTTTGTCATCGTTTTTATTGATGACATTCTCATTTACTCGAAGAGCAAGGAAGAACACGAGGAACACTTACGGTTGGTTTTGCAATTGCTGCGGCAGGAGGAATTATACGCAAAGTTCTCCAAATGTGATTTTTGGATTCGAGAGGTGCAATTCCTTGGCCACGTGGTTAATGAAAATGGAATCCATGTTGATCCGGCAAAAATCGAGGCGATCAAAAACTGGGAAGCACCCAGGACTCCTACTGAGATTCGACAATTCTTGGGTTTAGCTGGTTATTACAGGCGCTTCATAGAGGGCTTTTCGAAGATTGCTCAGCCCCTTACAGCGTTAACACAGAAGGGCGTCGTTTTTAAGTGGAGTGACAAGCATCAGCAGGCATTTCAATTGCTTAAGCAAAAGCTAAGCAGTGCACCTATCTTATCCCTGCCAGAGGGAACAGAAGACTTCGTGGTGTACTGTGACGCGTCCAACCAGGGTCTCGGTTGCGTATTGATGCAACGCGAGAAAGTTATTGCTTACGCTTCTCGGCAGTTGAAGGTACACGAGAAAAATTACACCACTCACGATCTAGAGTTGGGAGCTGTGGTCTTCGCACTAAAGATTTGGAGACACTATTTATATGGTACAAAGTGCACAATTTATACGGATCACAAGAGCTTGCAGCACATCTTTGACCAGAAAGAACTTAACATGAGGCAGCGTCGGTGGGTCGAGCTGTTAAATGATTATGAATGTGCGATAAAGTACCATCCGGGGAAGGCTAACGTGGTAGCCGATGCCCTCAGCAGAAAAGAAAATGCCAAACCGAAACGGGTTCGTGCTTTGCAATTCACAATACACGCAGGGCTACCTGACCAAGTCCGCAACGCTCAGATCGAAGCTTTAAAGGATGAAAACCGAGCAGCTGAATCGCTTCGTGGGATGGACAAACAGTTAGAAACAAAGGCTAACGGAACAAGATATTTCCAAAATCGGCTATGGGTTCCTTCCTTTGGGAATCTACGTGAGCTCGTGATGGACGAATCTCATAAATCTCGATACTCAATCCATCCTGGTGCAGATAAGATGTATCATGATCTGAAGGTAGCTTACTGGTGGCCAAACATGAAAGCAGACATTGCTACATATGTGAACAAGTGCTTGACGTGTTCCAAGGTTAAGGCAGAATATCAGAAACCATCGGGGTTACTTCAACAACCAATAATTCCCGAGTGGAAGTGGGAACACATATCAATGGACTTTATTACAAAGTTACCAAAGACCTCTAGTGGTTGTGACACTATTTGGGTGATCGTTGATCGACTAACCAAATCCGCGCATTTTCTGGCTATCAAGGAAGAATACAAGACTGAGAAGCTCGCTAAAATTTATATAAAGGAAATAGTTTCTAGGCACGGGGTGCCAATCTCCATTATCTCGGATCGGGATGCTCGATTTACCTCCCACCTTTGGAGATCACTGCATAAAAGGTTGGGTTCGCGACTTGATATGAGCTCGGCATACCACCCTCAAACAGATGGCCAAAGCGAGCGAACTATTCAAACACTTGAGGACATGCTGAGAGCATGTGTTATAGACTTCGGAAGCAGTTGGGAGACTCACTTACCGCTAGTGGAGTTCTCTTACAACAACAGCTACCACACGAGCATTCAAGCAGCACCATTTGAGGCACTGTACGGGAGAAAGTGCCGATCACCTATCTGCTGGACGGAAGTTGGGGATAGCCAACTCACCGGTCCAGAACTGATACTCGAGACGTCAGAAAGGATTGTTCAGATCAGAAACCGGATGAAGGCGGCTAGAGACCGTCAAAAGAGTTACGCAGACAAAAGGCGAAAACCACTTAAGTTTGAAGTTGGTGACAAAGTTCTTTTAAAAGTGTCACCTTGGAAGGGTGTCATTCGCTTTGGCAAACGTGGCAAACTGAATCCACGCTACATTGGACCATTTGAAATTGTCAGCGAAGTTGGCCCGGTAGCGTACGAACTAAACTTACCAGAGAAATTGCGTGGTGTGCACAACGTCTTCCATGTGTCAAACCTGAAGAAGTGTCTATCAGATGAAAGTCTAGTAGTACCACTAGACGAGATCCAAGTCGATGAACAATTGCGCTTTATCGAGGAACCGGTTGAAATCATGGATCGTGAGGTCAAGACGCTCAAACGAAGTAAGATCCCGATAGTTCGAGTTCGTTGGAACTCGAAACGTGGACCAGAGTTCACGTGGGAACGTGAAGATCAAATGCGAAAGAAATACCCACAACTCTTCGACAAACAAGCAACGACGAGTAGAGGTACGAACTAAATTTCGGGTCGAAATTTTCTTCAACAAGGGGATGATGTGACAACTGAAAATTTTATTTTCTTTGTGTCTAGCGAACAAGCAACGGTCTTGATTTTCGGGACGAAAATTCTTTCAACAAGGGGATGATGTGACACCCGGCGAATTCAGGTGATTTTCTAGACGAACACGAACAATTTTTTTTATCAAACATACATACATTCATACATCTAATAGGAACTTTAGATGGGTCATCGAGTCCACGAACAATCACACACAAATTGAGTCGACCCTAGTCGTTGGTGACTAAATCATTAAAATACTATTGACGAATACAATGTGCATAACTTATAACTCCATGATTTTATGTGTACATGTGTGCTATTTGATGTTAGATGTTTAGGATTTCATGTGGAACTATGTGTGACTAGCAGTACACGAACCGAACATGTATATATACGTCGAACTTGATTAAACCGTGCGTGCATACCAAATGTGGGTTGAGAGAATAAAGGGACCTTAACAAAAAAAAAATAATAGTATGTGTGTACTTGAGAGATGGTACGAGATATCTCAATCCAAATTTGGATTGAGATAAATCTTCAACAACAAACTCCCCAAAATTGTTGCCAACTCCCCTTTTATCCCAATAACCAGCAGATTTTTCCTTCCTCACAGCCCCTTTAATCGATCTCGAAGCCTCCTTATTACTCTCAAAACTTTACGCACTTTTCTCTCCCTCTCTATATCCCGACGCATAAATCCTCTCCCCCTCCCTTTTGGCTTTCGAAATCAGTCTCATCTCAGATCCCTCACTCGACTTCTGGAGTTACCAAGGCTGTACTACAGCCCCAGTATCATCGCAGCAGTCAAGAAGGCCGTCACGGACAAGCAACTCGAAGGTAACCATCTTTCGGTTTGGTACTGTTATGTTCGATAACCTACGAGATGAAATCTGTTGTTTGTGTGTGTTATAGCAGTACGTAGGTGCCTGAATTACTAGTTCGTATGAGAAACTTGGTGTTACTTGCAATACTCGATTTATTACGCCTCGAATCCGCATGTATAAACTATGAACTTGTGCTTAATTTTCTTGTTATAATTGTTGGTAGTAAACAAATAATGTTAGCAAAACTGAATGGCGGTGGGGAAGGGCTTTACGAAACGATGAGAAGTCTCTGGTAGTAAAGGTGGGTACTGGTTCGTAAATAGGGTTTGGTAGGGAGAAGATGACACAGAATTTATGTGATTAATTATGTGTGGAACTGATTTTGAATAACAAATCAGGCCATAGCCTAGCCGGTACTTAATTCGTATTCCAACCAGAGGGTCGCGGGTTCAAACCCAGCGACTAACATTTTCCGTGTCTTTTTGTTCTTTTCTAAATCATGTAGTTAATTTAATGTTAACGGAACTGGATAAATAACTTGCAATCAGATTTTAAAAACAAAACAGAAGCTGGCTGGGCGGTTAGGGTATAAGCGTGGAGATTAGAAGGTCACGGGTTCTAATCTTATACCCGACGGCTATCCTTGTTTCATTTTCTTTTTGTGTTGCAGTTAATTTGAGATGAGTGGAACTGATTTAAACCATTCGAATCTAACTAATTAACAAATTGGGGACTGACCTGGTTGGTAAAACGCGTATATGGGAACTGGTGGGTCGCAGGTTCAAACCATGCGCCCAACAGTTTTGTTTCTTTTTGTCCCTTATTTAGTTAATCCTTTAAATCCTCCCCATAAGTGATATAAAGCTTGAATTTCATGGTATTAGTGATAAATAAGTTGAATGCTTCATGAGAGGGTTATTCTTAAGGAAAAATTTATGACACACAATTTATTTATACAATTAAAGTTCTAGAAAAATTTTACTTAATGATCTAATGACACCGCAAAGTATCTCGTATGTTAAAAAGGTTGTGTGATTGTGTGATATATAGGAACTTTATTAGTCGAGGTATATCATGGAAGATTCCGTAGGTGGTTAACATAAATATTTAAACGTGAAAACATTATGTGCTTCTTGTTACTGTTTGAGATCATTGGAATGCATGCTAGAAATGGTTGACATGTTCTTACCTGTTGTAATTGGAAATGATTAACCAAACAAACAAACCCAATTGTTAACGAGTCACCAACATGTCGTCAGGGTCGATTGAGTCAGCCTCGTTGTCCATTCACTGTAGTCTTACACGTTCACAAACATATAGGTGATTCGTAGGAATTCATCAACACTTGCATTAAACTTTCTTGCCGAGCTCCCAAAGGTGAGTTCTCGAACATTTTCTCTAAGTATTTCAGTTTGAGAAAGGAACATGCTTCAAACAGTTTTTGGTAATATAACTGTACAGCTGATCATGTATGTGCGAACATATAACACGAATCCCAAGTCCTTACATTTCGAACCGTTAGTTTATTGGAAAGCGAGGTAATCTTTGGTAGTACTACTGGGTTTGACAAACCCCGCCCGCGTTAGTAGCTCTAACTCGACTGGATGTCGAACGGGTGTAAAATTAGCCTAGACAGTATCATCATC
Source organism: Deinandra increscens subsp. villosa (assembly GCA_039602395.1). Taxonomy (NCBI): domain Eukaryota; kingdom Viridiplantae; phylum Streptophyta; class Magnoliopsida; order Asterales; family Asteraceae; genus Deinandra; species Deinandra increscens. Next base: position 48,826,579 of record JBCNJP010000007.1, on the reverse strand, counting down.
GTCCGTGTTAGGCGATGGTGGAAGGCATTACAAACACAAACAGTCACGCTTCGGTTGCGAACCACATAGTGATAGCATTATTGGCCTTGCTAGCTACGATTACTATTATGATTACCATGGCACGAACATTTTACAAACATCTTGACAAACAATTTTTTTTTCTTGCATTGCCATTCTGAACTCACCAGCCTTGCGCTGACCCACATAGCATGTTTTTCGCAGGTCTTTGAGGTACGAGCACGCTAGGACGCATATTGCATGAAAGTTGAACATTTTGATTTGCATTCCACTTTTACGTTGAGTTTATTTTTGTGTTTGGTTTGAGGGCGCGTGTTTTGCGCAACACTTTTTACTTACATGTTATGCTTCCGCATTTCTTAAATTGTTTTGGTGTGTTTGCATGGTTTGGTATGACTAATGACTCGGATCCTGGTTTGTCACACGCCTCGCGGTATAAACCCCGCAGGTGGATTTTTGAGGGTGTGACACATAAAGAGAAGAAAGACTAAAATAAACTTTTCATTCAATTTTTTTCACTAATTCAGTATGCTAATCGTTCACTTTAAATAGCAAACGGAAAGGAAAATAACTAACACGCAATGATGAAGAGGTGGTGACTAAATAAAAGGGACATAGGGGAAAATGTGGCTTCATGTTCACGTAATTTAGTTGTTGCATATGATTCAAATGATTGACTGCGTTAAAGCGGTTAATCCGTATCACGTGAGTTGCAAATGGTTGGGTTGTATCATACAACAAGATGTTTGAACGACCCATCCGACCCGATTGATATGTTCTCTTGTTTATTAAAAGTTATGGTCATGTTTTGGTCCAGAAGGGCTAATAATGTTTGGTGTCTATCATGTCGAGTTGGTTGATTGATGGTTTGCAAGATTGAATCGTTCAACCTGAATACGACTCGTATTATTATTTGTTTGAGAAACACAACCCTAACTTTTTTTAATCGCGTTTGAAAGTACCCCCTAATCTCAAATACCCAAGTGACTCTTCCTAAGACGAGATTACAACCGTCCATACTGGATCCGTCCTGGTTGATACACGTTGTATACCAAACAACGCGGAAGAAAATGTAGACAACTTAGATACCTAATTTTCACTAAAATTTAAAACTTTAAGAATTCATACATTGGGTACAAAAGGCTTAATACATTATTGGTTCGGGTTAGTCGGGTTTTTTACAAAAATAATTCACCCGCAACCTGACCCTATTAATGTTTGGGTTAATAGGGTTCGGGTTAGTCGGGTTTCGGCTTATTAGTGTCGGGCTAGTCGGGTTAATTGGGTTTTAATAAAACTATATTTTATGTCAATCTTATATTTAAAGTTTTAAAACAAGCAAACCATTTAACATCAAATAATCTAAACCATGTCAAATATTAAGCCTACACTTCCAATCATTTAAGTGGATATCCTAATTAATTGATTACTCAAGGCTAATTTCAAAAGTTTGATTAAAATCGTAGAAGATCTAATTAAAACTATAGATGTTGTATTATTGTTAAATGATTAACAACTTCAACAAAACAATTTCATTCCTAAACAATTTAATTTCATACTCATGAGTCATGATGCAGTATTTAAAAAAACATAAATTGAAAATTTTCTTTAAACAAAACGACTAATGCAGCAACTTGTAATATATAATTGTACATTTTGGTATATTCATTATTCAGGTTAACCCGAGACCTAATATTTAAAAAAAATCAACCCGCAACCTGACCCTAATTACACTTCGGGTTTGTCGGGTTAACCCGATGAACCTGATTGATACTTTTAGACACTATGAGACCCGACCCTAATTATCTTATTCGGGTTCGGGTTGGGTCGGGTTAATCGGGTTCAAGTATTTTCGACACCCCTACTTACAGCACGAGCTAAAAATGCCATCGTGACCTTTGACTCAAAATATACAGTTTTATGTATGCGTGTTAGTATCCACGTTCAGCCAGTCAAATCTCATTCTTGGACGCCACGCCATGACCGTGGTCACTCACGATACATATGCTATCATATGTATCATACAAACATGTATCATAACATTGCTATCTATAAATGAGACTATGTTATTTAGCAAGATCTGAACTAAATATATATGTGCCCCAAGCCCGCCCATCCTTAACGGATCTTAATGACTTGCTAACACACCCCTCAGTATGCCATACAACAAGAACATGCAATCTAACACATCATTACACACATTTCATTAAAACATTTAACAGCTCCGTTGTAGCCCCAAAAATGTATAAAAAGGGGAGGGCGACAGACTCACCTTAACAAGCAAGGTAGTAATAAAATAAGTGGGAATCATCTAAATAGATATCTAAGAAACCCTCTCGGAGCACAATCAGGTACCTAAACACATAAGGAATCCTAATATCACATACATGACTAACAAATCTATGCTAGTCTAACCTAGGCATCCATACCTGTTAATTTGACAGTTACCCGACACTTGGTCCTGTTGTAAAATCTTAAGGGGAGTTGATATGAGTCAAATTATACATATTTTTATAGAAAATATTCCTCACAAATCGGATTAAATCAAACAAACTACTAACGAATTAACCACATATTACTTTTTTTTTGGTCTAATCTAGATGTAAATCACAAAAGGAGCTAAAACAATGGAAAATATGAAGAAAAATACAAACTCTGTGATTTTTGGCCCTAGGCACGGCCTGTGCCGCCTCTCAGTGAAGCCTTGAAAGAGTTAACTTTTTCTTCTGAAGACATACGGCCCGTGCCTCTATTGACTATTGCACACGACCCATGTCTCTGCCTAGAATATTGGATTAAAGATCGTCTTCCAGGCATGACGCGTGCCTGGTCCCGTTTTTTCCTGTAAAAGCCAACATTTTCCTCCATTTACATTTGCTCAATTCTTCTCTTCTTCTCCTTACTCTAGATTAATTTTTACTTTCGAGTCACATAGAGTTTTCTTGTCTTTAATATTTAAAGTCTGTAAGAACATCAACTTAATAAGAATTTGTTTAAAGTTTGTCTATGAGCTACTCATCTTCTATTAAGCAAATCACTAAAGTCATGCTTATGCTTGGCTAAACTCACTTGGAGATAAACGAACCTTTGGTTGGTTAGTAAAATGGATTCACGTATTTACCTTAAGGTGAGTATGAATGACTTTATGAAATCTTTTTTAAATTGAATGTCTATTGTTAACCTTTTTAAACAAACGTGCCTTGCGTATGTAGACCATTCGAGGAGCCGAAATCTCATCAGTCGGACTTGTGACACCCGCCTGCCTGATGATGCATGATCCTATATGGTGACTCGCATCCCATGCCAAGCAATACGTTCGTGAGTTTTATTCCTATGTAAACAAATACGGCTTTCACGCTAACTACGGCTAAGGTATTGGTTGGGATTGAGGCTAGTAATATTTTGTCACTTCACGAAAGTCGGTGAGATACGGTGTCACACCCCCAATTTCCACTAACGGAGTTTTACCGTGTGGGGTGTGAACCAGACCAGGACCCGAGTCATTAGTTACATTAAACATAAGTTAAGGGTTCAAAATGTAAATATATTTCCAAATGGGAAATATTAAAACCAGAGTTAAAGTTTAGCGGAAGCTCATAAAAGTTATGTTGCGCAAAACAAGCGTCCGATAAGTAAATACCAGTTCAAGTTGAAAAGGTTTGAAAACAAATTCCCAAAATAACAGGTTTTAGCCAACGTACGTGCCCAAAAATCCGATACTCCTAGCGTCCTGCAAAGCATGCATAAGAGCAAATGTCAACTAATGTTGGTGAGTTCACATAAGCACATAAGTATATCTAGTATAATTATGCAATACGAATACAACCGTCTTTATTCGTATGTAAGTATGTATATTACAAGTACAATCCATATCGTAGGTAGCGAGCCTAAGTTCATGTCACTGAAACGTTCGCAACCGAAGCTGACCAATTAGTTGTAGGAATAATTCCTTACGTGTTTTGCCTTCCTCGTGTCTTCTCGATCACGGTAAGTTAGGCTAACATTGTCCTCAGTCCGACCGCCAGTCGGGTGGTGCATCTCGTGCCCGCTGAGTGGGGTTTGTCAGACTCCAGTAGTACTACCCAATATTCCCTCGCTATTTGCTATTAACGTTTCGATAAGTAAGGACTTTCAAAGATAAAGCATTTTACGTGAACATGTGATATATACTGGATTTCTACTTTAATCATACATAAAAGTTGTTGTGTTACCACCCTAACCCGGGTGTAACGTGTTTGCGTGTGTTATCGTCCAAAACCGGACGTAACGTAATGGTTGTGAAACTCACCTTAGGGTGCGCTGCTACAATTTGGTAAAACTTCGAGTCTTGCGTAGTTTACTGAGCACCTATCGAATTTATATACGTAAGTGTGTGTTCGATCATGCGTAACATAGCCTAGACGACGGTTCAACAACGAGTAATTCCAAATATGACGTGGATGACAATTTCAAAATATGACAAAAAAAATCGTTTGTTCTAAAGTAGTCAAAATGACGCTTAATCGAGGACACAGAGATTTACGAAAATCAATTTGCGTAGGTTATTCAAAATAATAAATGTAAACATAAATATCAAGGCGTAGTCGAAAGTGAGAAATAAAACGTCCTAAATATCTATTTATATGCCGTCCCAAAAATTCAAGAGTATAAAGAAGATCTTTAAAGCGTCCGCATGACAATAAATCGAATATATATATTTTTCTATGTTTTAAAACTAATTTATATTAGTAATAACGAGACCATTAAGTTTTGATTTCATTTAAATTATAACATTTTTCATACAATAAGAACTTTACAAGAACCTATGGTTCTAAGATAACGTAGGGGAAACGATCGGTGGAAGGCTTTCAGTCAAACAATCAATAGAACAAGAGAATAGAGTAATAAAAAAAATACAAAATAACCGGAGGTCACCAGGTTCGAACCTGGGACCTCTAGTTTGCATGTGAGCGACTCAACTACTGGGCTGGACCCGCGATCGTTAACTGTATTGAACAGAATTGATTTTGTATGCTCGATGACAGATGAACCGGACAGCGAAACAAATCAGAAAAAAAGAATCGAGGTCGCCGAGATTCGAACGGACGACCTCCCAGACAATAGCGCATACACTAGCCAACTGTGCTACCGAGCATTGGTGATGATTCTCGATAACACTAATATAAAACTAGTTCCAATCCGTCATCATCATCTTCTCCACAACTCCGGTGGCCGGAGTTTTATTCCGGTCACCGGAAAATCGCGAAACTGGAAACAACATGAATATAAACGTGCGATTAACATAGAAAAGTCATTACCTCAAATCGGTGATTAGTTTTGACGTGTTTTTGAAACTGAAACGAGACCGAAACTCAAACCCGCTTCGAACTCAAACTCAATACCGGGAGAAACGGTGATGCTCCACCGGTTTCTGCTGTACTCGCGATCACAGTGGACGTTGAATGGTTGAGAAACGATGCTTGGTTGGCCGGAATTTTTGTGTTCGCCGGAGACTTAAAAAAAAAGAAACGAGAGGGAGAACTCGATGGTTGGACAAGGATGATTCTATTTGGGATTACCTTCCCCCTAATGATTGTAGAGCACGACTGATCAACTGGAAACAAAGATGTAACCGATGGAAGCATTGAAGTCGAGATTTTAATGTGGGATAGTTACCAGAGGGGTGTTCGGTCGAAGGGTTTTTATTTATTTATTTTTTTTTCTCTAATCCTTTTTCAATCAACTATTGTCATATGACAATATTAGTCCCTGCATAAGTTACGTAATAAAAGAAAAAAGGTATTGATAATTGCAAGATAAGCCCCTCAATGTTTAATAATATTAACGAACACTCTAACGGGTTTAACGGAGGTAACTTGACGGTGAATACCCGATTGTTTGCCAAAGCATACTTAACGAACATAATTTTATGAAAATATAACCTATATACCTTTCTCATAGAATCATAGTTATAACCAATAACTATATGTTTTTAGATTTCTATAAAATAATAGAAATGTCTCGTACAATTACGCGACACACCGTCACATAAAATCATAAAACTACTTGCGTACATATTTATATATATACATATATACCACACAATAATAAATACGATTGCCACATAAAATGACAAAACGTTTTCGTGAAATCATAAATTATGATTTACATAAAATCATAAAATATAATTATTCAAGTAAGTTAACCGACGTCTAGACTCATGTGCAATGTTCGTGTAACGATTCTAGTTAACTGATATAACAGACGTTTACTAAAGATAACACAAGTTATTAACGGGGTTAACCTGGGAAATTGCCGGTTGTCACATACGGGATAGTGAATTTAGCTCTGGTTACGATCGTCCATGTTTGCATGAAAGCGGTTAATGGAGGAAACAAACCTTAGTCCCTTTTAAAGATGTTTTTCATAATAAATTAATCCGATGCGTGGGTTGTTCCCCCACTGGTTTATGACAACGTATACGAGTATAATGGCACCGATGATTCATCGGGCCCTATAACTATACTGCATTCACGCTCACTTCGTTTGTTTCTTCTAGAACGGTCCCCTAAGATCTTTACAGGGAGACGAGAGGAGCGTGAGATAGGGTTCCAGGCTAAAAAGCAGCCCTCCTCGCCTGACAATTAACAATCTTAAGGCGAGTGCTCAAATCCATTTTACCAAGCCAACCACTAGTAAATTCCCCAAGAAAACTATTTTATATACTTGCTTTCATCATTATTTAATCTAACCAACCCATCCTTTTATTATATACTTAGACCTGTTAAATTGTTAATAAGGATTTATTATCAAAAGCCTCCTTTTCCTTATGTCCTTGAATGACCCTCGATCAACTTACCACTACTATATTACTCCACGATGGGTATACTTGTCCAGGTTATGTGGTGAAATAGTAGTTGTAGTTAATCAAGGTTTTATTAATTAAAAGCTTATGCACCAAAGGTATCACTAAAACTGCCATATTTTTATATACACCACACGCACACCAAGCTTTTTGGCGCCGTTGCCGGGGACACAAATGAGGATTTTTGAGAAAAATCGGAGTTAACGGTTCATTGTTTTTAATTTCTTTTACTTTTTCCTTTTCTTTGCTTTGTTTTATTTTTATTTTTCTTCTTTAGATCTATTTTAACTTTCTCTGAGAAATATTTCAAAGATGGATCCATATCCTGAGAGATATTTCGGTTATAAAAATGAAAGACCCAAGCCTGCAGGGTGTCAAATCTGTGGCGGACTTCATCCCTATTGGGAGCGCCACATACTCCTTCAAACGCCCACATTTTTAAAAACATATAATGACCCACTAGAGGAAAGGAACTTTCAACTCCTTGCCAACATGGCTATTTCTTTTTTTGTATGTGGTGCACTAAATATGACGATGAAGAAGCGAGCATAAATGAATAGACACCACAAACAAACAACATTTCTTATAACCAACTGAAACACACCTCGATGAAGAAACAATGAAAATTATAGAACACTTAAATGTCCTCGAGGAATATTTTTCACAGTTGAGTTATGATGAAGAAGAAATAATATCAAGGAAGTACCACCAGATGATAAGCCACAAAAGACTCCCAATTGCTCTTGTTTTTTTTATTCAAAGGAGTTGGATGCAGCACCTTTGACTCAAGATACACCTCCCCAAAATGATGAATTAGACAAAAATACACTGGAAATGAAGCTACCAGAAGAGACTCTCACCCTTGTTCTCGAAGGTAATGAGGAGAAACTCTTGCCAACCTAGGTACGCATTTCTAGACCATCTCTGGAAAATCTTTCTAATGTTCCATACACTGCAAGATTTTTCAAAGATATGTTCACGTCACCTAAGTTAAAAGAACTGCAGCATGTTATTTTCACTAAAAGTCAATCATTACATTTTAAATACCTTTCTGATAAAAGTTCAATTCCATATTTTATCAAAAAGAAGCTTGAAACTGCAACAGTTGATAATAGTCTTTTAGTAAATTTAATTCCTGTCAACATAATCAAAAGTTAGATTTAGGCGAAGTAACTCCTCTTCGTCTATCTCATCCTTTCTGATCAATCTATCCATCACACAAAGGGAATAATCAAGGACGTCTTAATCCGCGTTGACACCGTCAATATTCCATCCGATTTTATCATTTTTGACGATACCCCTCTTGTTCTCGGAAATCCTTTTTTAGAAACTTGGCGAGCTGTCATCAAGCCTAACAACAAGGAAATTATGCTGGAACCTAGTGAAAGCGAGCTCTTTTTGGAGATTGGAAGATCTCTAATCTACATGTTATTTGATGATCCTCCTTGGCCGTCAGAAGAGGAAGATGAGGAACCTACCCAGGAAATCCTGGAAGAGGAGAAATATGCACCTCTTGCAACAAAAGAATTTCGTGAGTCCTGTAACATTTGCAAATTACCCGATTGAGAAACCCAACCTGTTTTGAACTTTCGCGATTTACCGATTTGTAAGTTATTGCGAACCGAAAGAATTTTCAGGCATTTATACCCCAATTAATGAATCTAAATGATTTATAATTGGTTCCCGAAATCGAATACTTAATTACAATCAACTGGAATCAAATTGAGTGTCTCGAATTGAAAATAAAGCAATTCCCGATTTTTACGCGATTCATCCTTTACCAGGAATCTCGTATTTGGTCACCGTATATCAAATTCAACATTTTTATGAGTCTAATGATCAATTATGTTGGTCCAGGAACAACAACCGTTCACGATATCTAACTAATCTAAGCGTGCGGAATCCGGTTAGATTAGTGATTCAAGAAAGAGAAGAGAAGAAATCAAAGAATACGATGAATAAACGTAAAAACCTGAACTTGCACACAAGATGAACTTGTCGGGTACAACTCGTAATCGTAAACTGATCTCTCTCTAGTTTACGATCGTAATCTCCTTTGAGGCTGCTCTCCTAAAATCGTAAACAGCAACCCCTACAATGGTGAACTCATGGGGTTTATATAGCCACCCCATGAGTTTACAATTGGGCCCTTAAACCCTAATGGTAAACCCAATCGTAAACCCCAAGCCCAATAGTAAACCCAAATAAACTAGTCTACTAAACTAAATAAACCCTCTAAGCCTAGCCCAAACTATTTAATATTACAAGCCTCATAATCTAGCCTCAACAATCTTCCCCTAGGCTTGTGATATTAAATGTCTTTGATCTTTGAAAATCTTCTTTTTGACTGGCTTGCAAAGATGTTGATGAAGATTCTTTCCGCAGAAATCTTCAATGGGTTTCATGACGGGCACTTGGGACTTCCTTTGACCAGCATCAGCTCGAACTTCTTGAAATGAACAAGTTAATGAGATGGAGGATTCTCATTGACTTGCTTCTTTTGAAGGAACTGGTTCTTGCTAAATCTTCGGTAACTGTCTTGAATCTCCAAAAATTAGAGGGTAAAATTTTGAAAACCTCTAACTGTGAAGAACTTGATTGTTGATCTTGGATCTTCATGATCTCTGACTGCGCTCTGTATCATTTTCTTTATCAAAGATCGACTTGAAATCTTCAGCTTCCCCTAAACTTGTGAGCATTTTCTTTGAAAAACTTTTGAAGCTTTTGGAAACTTTTAAAGACACCAACAACTTCCCCCGAATAGTTGCTTTTCCAGATGGAAGTCTTGTCCGGCTGGTTCTTTAACTTTGAGCAGCAGTAGCATTAGCAGCATCTTTCTATCAACAACCTGTCTGTCACAGATTTGAAAAAAAAAATATACTCCACCAGACATTTGATGACCGGTCTTTGGGTTAGAAGGTAATTATCATCTGTTCAGTTGATTCAAATTAACATAATTTTAACAAAAAACCCTAATATAGATTACGGGTTTTCTATAAAACTTCCCCTAAACCCAAGACCTCTACAGACTTCCCCTTAGCTGATAACTTCCCCTCAGCTAAGGACTTCCCCTGAGATAATACATATTATCTTCGAGTTCCCTTCAGATACTATGTATTATGGAAGTCTTTTCATTAGATAATAAGTATCATCCTCGAGTTCCCTTCGGATAATACTTATTATCCCCTCTCCTTCCCCTAAAAATTTGTCAAGATCTGCAGGGGGCATACTGTCATGCATCAAAACCCATGAAAACACATTTTAACTTCTCAAATTAACCTGGCCAAGACGTAAACACAACCAAAAAGAACTTAAAGACTCACACACGAAAGATAAAAATAAACAAATACTTACCAATATCAAACATGAGAAAGTTTACAAGGGATCAAACCGTATGAATCTGACTGAGGAACCCTTTTCAGCTTCAGTTACTCGACTAGTCCAGGTGATTGCTAGTATGTTTGTCCGCTTTAAACTCAGACCCGTTTAAACCCAACCATATGCATCATGCTTAATAGATTACTAATTACCAGCATGTTTAATCGTCCCCACACCCAATTGTACATAGCAAAACCTACCCAACCTCAGAGTTTATTGAGGATTCACAAACCCCCAACTTGAGGAACCATGCAACACCGTTATGACTACCACTTATTTCATTAATCATCAGTCGGTGATCAGGTCGGCCGCATAAGTACGCAAAGAAGACCAAACTGAATGATTATTTTTTCATTTTCTTTTCTTTTTCTTTTCTTTTTCATTTCTTTTTCATTTCTTTTTCATTTCTTTTTCATTTCTTTTTATTATGTGGTGTAGTCATGACAGCAGAAACATGGCGTGTGAGAGAGTGAATACTAGGTATAATTACCACTCTCAACCCGTTTTTGCTGGGACTTAGTTTTTTAAACCATGTAAACTGAGATGAGAAACTAAACATATATATATATATATATATATATATATATATATATATATATTAAGTTCATTGCACTTACATTGGTGGTCATAAGATTAGGTCGAGCCTACCGAGCATATCACCGTGGAGCTTGCTTTTCACTTCCGCTTTACACGTGTCAGTCATCTCCAATCCTGACATATTTAACTTCCCCTACCTTTCTCAGAAACAAACACAAACAAACTATTAAAAATTGAAAAGCACACTATTTTTGAGGGGTCAACTTTTTCTTCATCTTTACATTTCTTCCCCTTGCTTTTTGATTTTTAATGTCACAACTTTTGTGAACATCATTCATTTTTTTTAAACACGAACACACACAAACAGAACAAATAAAGACACACACATCAGGTCAAGCTAATCTTCAAAGTATGAATTTGAAAATTTTGAGAAATGGGTTTCATGACATGCACACTAAATTGCATTAGAAGTCAAACACTTCAACAATCAAGCACCAAGTGAAAATTTTAGGAAATTTGGTTTGACATAAGATACCATTTACCGCTTTATCAAACAAACAACCAAGTTAAGAACAGTACCTTTCATGCTGAATTTTACCTTTTACCTCTCAAGGAAACATATCCTCCATAAAAAATTGCTTGTCATGACATGAAGATACGTCTCCTAAAATGTGCATGGAACAATCACTTATCAACAAACAAATTAATAATAAAAATGTTAGTGATAATCCTCATTGACTGTTCCTGCACATAGTGAGAGATTAGTTAGCCATTGGTACCCAGGCCATTGTTTTTCTGGGTACACCTGAGGAATCAATAAAAGATACTTCTTGTAAGAACATCCCCTTTGAGAAATCAGGAAGTTGGGATGGAGCTGCCTTGATTTTTGGTTTCCAAGTTCCAGGTGATTTAACATTTGTTTTAGTCACTTTTGGAGTTGTGACTTTAGGTATTTCAACCTTCTTCGTTTTAGATTCATTTTTCAAAACCGTTTTTGTTTTAGCCACCTTTGGAGTTGTGACTTTAGGTAGTTCAACCTTCTTCATTTTAGAATCATTTTTCAAAACAGTTTTAGTTACCTTGGGAGGGGTAACTATGGGTTTTTCAAGCTTTGGTTGTTTTGAAAATGGTTTCTTCACCTTTTTCTGAAAATTTTGGTAACTTGGAAAGCTGTTGTTTTGATTTAAAGATTTTCTTTCAGCTTTTGCAGCACCCCAATGTTGATCCGAGGGTTTAACCTTAGGAGTAACAGTCTTCATTGCCTTAGGTTTCTGCACCATCATCGGCTTAGACTTCACAGACTCCTGAGATGAAACCCTTTGAGTTTTCGGATAATAGGGTTCATAGGGACGATAAAGACAGTTTCTAGCAATATGACCAGCGATGCCACAATTAAAGCAAGTCTGCTTCTTTAGATAGAAGTCAGACGTGTACCCATTTGTCTTTGGTGGCTGATATGGCGCTGGTTTGCCTTGTGTCTGCTTCTTTGCTTTGACAGCAGCTTCAGATTTGACTTTCTACTGGTTTGTCGAAGCTTGTGTCGAACCTGTCTTTACTGTCTTTCTGCTTCCTTGATTCTTTGACGTTGAAGCACCATTCTTGCAAATACAACGGCAACTGCATGATGCAACTGAAAAATGGGAGACACAACTACTCACTTGAGTTTTTCATTCTTCACTCCAGCTGTTGGTTTTATACTCGAAGGCTTGATGGTGATCTTTGGCCTTTCAACTTCAGCTTTATTTATGACTCCATCAGATATTCCCTTGAACTTGGAGGAGAAGGATGGCAAGTCATATCCAATATCTGGTTCTTGGTCAAACATTGATCCAGATGTCATAAAGATCTTCCCCTCAGGCCGTGTCGTCAAGATCACCTTTTCCCTTTTGACTTCGTCAATTACTTTGAAGTATGGGGTTTCAATTTTGGGGTATGGTTTCAACTCTATCCCCACATCATCAGACTTAGAGTTATGACACCTGTCATATTTCTGGCACTCAGCATCATTGTCTGATATATCCTCTACTCTCCCTTCACCATAAGTCATGTTTGGCTTCATTAGCAATTTCTTCTTGAGTCAATGGTGTAGTTCCAACCAAGACACTATCCATAGGAGGAGTAGCTTCTTTATAATCAGACTTGGTTCGTTCAACTTGATCCTCACTAAGAAGTATTCCTATAATGTCTCTGGGAACTGGTGAAGGAATAATGCTATTTGCAGACAGAGACTTATCAGACTTTTCTGACCCAAAGCCAGTTTTATCTTTCCCAACTTGACCAGTTACAACAACATGTGACAATTCCTTTCCAGCATCTAGCATTCGCTGATTTCTTTCCTGATTGCAATCATACTTGACCTGCAGCTCATCAAATTCTTGTTGCAGTTCAGTTAATTTCTGTGTGAGCTCAGATATCTCAATCCTAGCCCGATCATATATAAAAGTCTTCTCCGTAGCTAGCTTTTGATATTTCACAATGTCTAGTTTTTGAGCTTTCACCTTCTCTTCACTCTTCTCCCATCTGCCCTTAAATGAACTTCTAGAACATTGCATATAAAATAATTCTATCTCACTATTTTTCCAAAGTTGTCTAAGGCCAGGAATTAAACGAGCACAAGTAGGATTGGGGCATATCTTAGTTTTGTCAACTTCATCTGCGAAAGCATCCTTGTCCTCAACCATATTTTTTTCTTCAACCACTGAACTCATTTTCTTTCTTTAGATATGCAGCCTTTGCAAATTTTGAAAAATCGGCAAAAGTACTATTCAAAGAATAGTGTCAAAAACTTAAAACGCGAAAATGGAGGCCTTCGGAGTGGAATTTGGGGGTCCAAACGAGCTCCCCTGGACATTAATCCGGGGTAATTCTGGGGCTTGGTGTCACGAACGTCGTGTTAAAATTTGAGCCTCTAACTCCAAACGAGTCAAAAGTTATGACCGTTTCCGTAAAAGTGTGAAATAGTGACTTTTTGCCGCAAAAGAAGAGTTTTCGATCGTAAACAACAGTTTACGATTTTTGACAGCCTGGCTGATCGTAAACAAGAGTTTACGATATTTGACAGCCTGGCCGATCGTAAACACAGTCGTGAACCTGATTCCGATCGTAAACGCAGTCGTAAACACGATTCCGATACAGAAAAGTCGTAAACACCCAAAGATCTGATCTTGAAGTCGTAAACACAAATTTCACGATCGTAAACGCCGATAAATTCGATCTTGAACTCGTAAACACTTTTTTCTTGATCGTAAACTCAAATCTGATGAAGAACACCTGATCATAAACACCTCCAGAAGTCGTAAACACCAAGAACAGCCCAGAAACTCGGTCGTAAACCTTCAAATCTTCAAGAAAACTCAAGAAAACCGTCAGAAACTCTTGAATCAATATCGTGAGAACCGCGAAACACTCGTTTCTTGGCTCTGATACCAATTGTTGGTCCAGGAACAACAACCGTTCACGATATCTAACTAATCTAAGCGTGCGAAATCCGGTTAGATTAGTGATTCAAGAAAGAGAAGAGAAGAAATCAAAGAATACGATGAATAAACGTTAAAATCCTGAACTTGCACACAAGATGAACTTGTCGGGTACAACTCGTAATCGTAAACTGATCTCTCTCTAGTTTACGATCGTAATCTCCTTTGAGGCTGCTCTCCTAAAATCGTAAACAGCAACCCCTACAATGGTGAACTCATGGGGTTTATATAGCCACCCCATGAGTTTACAATTGGGCCCTTAAACCCTAATGGTAAACCCAATCTTAAACCCCAAGCCCAATAGTAAACCCAAATAAACTAGTCTACTAAACTAAATAAACCCTCTAAGCCTAGCCCAAACTATTTAATATTACAAGCCTCATAATCTAGCCTCAACAAATTATAATGTCACGAGTTGATGTACGCTTAAACATACATATTTAATGACAAATATATCCTCACAAATCGGGACAAAACCTAGTTACCAACATCAAAACAAAGCATTTTTGTTTTCTTTTTAGTTTTTCAGGTTTTCTAGAGCCAAAATACGAAAAGGAGCATTATCTGGCAAAAAATGCAAGAGTTTGGAAATGCTGCTCTAGCACGGCCCGTGCTTCACGAAGCACATCCCGTGCTCGACCCAGATTGGCTTCTGATCAGTACGCCCCATGCCTCTGACCTCCCTGACATGGCACGAATCATGCCCCATTTAACATGCCCCTTGCTACTGACACAGAAGAAGACAAAAGTCTGATCAATTGACATGGCACGCCCCGTGCTTGGATGGGCACGCCCATGCCAACCTCTTGATTTTGCCTATAAAAGCTTGCCTACCTCCCCTTCACAAATTACTCAATTCTTTCCTCTCCCCGTCACTTTTAGATTAGTTAACGAGCCACTTGGTTCCTTTGTATCTTAAAGTATGTAAGGTTTCTAAGAAACACAACCAGTGTTGTAATTGAAAGTATTTTGTCTATGAAGTCTTCTTTTACTAACTAGCAAATCTTCAAGCCATGATTAGCCAAACTCTTACCCTTGATTAGAGATAACATACTTTTAACAAGTTTTCAAGTTGCTTTTATAATACTATTTTAAGGTGTGTCTAGTGAATTTATAAAAACCCTTTTTATTGAAATTGTATTACTGATTTTCTGAACCAAGCGTGCTTCACGTATGACATACCATTTAGGGAGTCGAAATCCTAAAGGCCGGACTTGTGACACCCGGTCGGGGGACGATGCATGATCCGAAAGGTGACACACGCCCCATGCTACATGATACGTTCGAGGTCCTTATGTCTTTGTAAGCAAACTCGACTGACCACGCAAGTGTGGGCTGAAAGTATTTGGTTGGGAATGTGGGTTGGTAATATTTTGTCACTTCACGGAAGCCGGAGGTACTTGTTTGTGAACTTGGCTCTCGCTACGCCGGACGTACATTCGCAAAAGCGGTGTATGGAAGAAACGGACCTTAGTCCCTTATATAGATCATTTTTATAATAAAATAATCCGGCACGCAGGGTTGTTCCCCTTCTGGTTCATGAAGGTGTGTCGAGCGTAACGGTTGCCCAACCAAGGAGCCCTACGACTAAGTGGCATTATACAACTTCATTTGATCACTGACAGCACCTTCCCTCGGCATTCGTACTCCTCGCAGACGATTAGCAGTTGGATGGTGGTTGACCAGGTGGGCCGAAAGGCGGATGACTTCCCGTCAGTGAACAATCTTGAGGTAAGGTCATAAAATCACAACTTGATTATGAATTTTCTGTGTCGTTACTCCAATCAATATTATCCCTATCATACTTGAGATCAAAGATCCATATATATATATATATATATATATATATATATATATATATATACTAAGAAAAATAAAACTATTTTCCTAAAGATAGGATTTGGTTAAACGTAAACAAAGGTTGAGTATTGGGAGCCCACATTTTCCATTGTGTCTTGATCGACCCTGATTTAACTTATCGCTACTATACTACCCACGATGAGTGCACTTGCCTGTGTAATGTGGTGAAATGGCTGTCGTCAAGTAAATCATGTATTATAAATTTAAAAGCTTCAAATGCTAAAAACGGTGTCACAAAATAATGCTATATTTTATATACAGCACAACCCCTGTCATGCTTTTTGGCGCCGTTGCCGAGGAGACAACGAGGATTCCAAGAAAGATCCAAGTTAACGACTTAACCATTTTTTATTATATTATATTAGTATTAGTATTATTAGTATTATTATCCTAATATATGGTAGTCATATATTATAAAAAAAAACAACCTTTCATTTTTGGTCTTCTACCTACACTGCACCCACATAAGATTTTGTCTGGCCAACAAACCCTCATCTCATGTATAGGAAAGATCCACGGGAAGGAATAGGAAGCCAGAAGCAAAGATGGCAGAATCAACGGCCAGGGAAGTTATTTTTACAAATCACGTAGAAATGGTAACCCTCGGCCCAGGTAAGTGTTTCGATTAATTTCACACTTATTTTGAAAATCTGAAAAACATTTTCTCAAGTTTATCAGAATTCCCGCCTGATAAAAACTTAATAGGATTTTTCTTCAAAATGAGTTTTTGAAATTCATCAAAACAAAAGTAAACCAGGTCTAACTTATGACAACTAAATAAACAAAGCTGTTTTAGTTTAGAAAAATAAATAAATTTTTGAAGAAAAATTGAAGTTTTGAATTACTTGCGCATTCACCAGAAGAAATTGCTTGCCCGACACGTCTCAAATGTTTTAAAAAAATGGTTTAATAAAAGGCAAGCACGCCCTGTGCCCCAACAGGCATACCCTGTGCTGCTAACTACAGAAACCGAACAAAAGGGGTCTCCTCCCCATTTGTGACGTCATTTGACACGGGCCATGCTCCGAGATTCTCTCTGGGCGAAATTTTCCACTTGACCACGAATCTTGTCCTCCACTTCACCATCATGTAAGTACTTCGAAATCTTTCCACTTTTTCCTCAAAATCTTTACTTTAGTTGGCTTTTTGTCAAACTAGGGATGGATTCGAATTTATCAAATCTGACCCGAATTAGATGAAAATCTGTGTTAGGATAGTTGTAATAAGTGTCAATCAATCATCCTAGTTATCAATCTAAGTAAAAAATCACGGATTAAAAGCAATTTTGGTATTTTTCCTCAAGAACCCTAAGTTGAAAAAAACTTAGATTGTATGGTAAAAATGATGTTTTGGAAAATCGGCTGATAGTGTTCTCTAAATCGGAGGGTTGCGAACCGATTGATATAGAATTTTCAAACTTTTTGTAAACTTTTGATTTTTCTGGTTGAATGTGAAGAACACGATGAACAACACGGGCTGTGCCCAGGTAGGCATGCCCCGTGCTGCTCCTTGAACACGAATCTTCAGCCTGATGAATAACACGGGTTGTGTTAGGGTGAGCATGCCCCGTGCCATTCATGAAATTGAAATCAACTATTGAGGAATAACACGCCCCGTGTCTAACCCGATACGCCCGTGGTGTTCGTCGTAAAGTTGCCATTTTTCCATTCTGACCAACACGGGTCGTGCTTAGTCAAGCACACCCCGTGCTAACCCTTCTGACCAGCCAAAAATTGCATTTCTTCCACGAAATTTGTTCTCATATTATCATGTTTTCCATTTCAGGGCCGACTGGACTACACTTAACTCCCTAAGGGAAAAGAAAAGCCATGACCGTCTTCATCGACTTATCCCCCGAGTCAATAACATTGCCCATGTGCCTCTCATGGAGACGCTAGAACAGCTCAATCAACTCCAGTGATATAGCGAATTCGTTTCTGAACCAATGAAATGGTTGTTCGGATTGTTCATGCCAATTGGGGTGTGGGATTGCACCATAGAATTCCTAGCCTCCTTCACATTCGAGGAAAGGGTGACGGATGTGAACGCTGAGGCTGGAGTGCGATTCAGATTAGGAAAGCGGTGGTATTCAAGAACTATGGCATAATTCATGTTCTACATCGGGGTCTACCACGGAGACGAGCTGCCTAGCTTGGAAAACGCACGACATTGTATGCCGGGCGAGGAGCATCAAGCAGATCCAGCCCACGGGGTTGCCCGTCAAGCTTTTTGGGAAACCATTGGCTACGAACTTCGAAGGTACAACCCAAGCACTAGCAAGAGTACCAGGTTGAGAGACCCGCACCATCGTTACATCCACCGTTGCTTTGCTTAGTCTGTGTTCGCCCATGGCCAACTCGAGCGGCGTTATCGGTCTGAAAGACTTGGTGGCCCTCTACAGCTTCACCACGGGGATGGTTTTTAACCTCCCCCATGCATTATGCAGCGCCATCTATCACACCGCCAACGCCGACGACAGGAGCCCACTGCTCTATGGAGGTCTGATCCACAACATTTACAACGCCTATGGCATCCCCATCCCTCGAGACCTCAAGCGCTCCCCAGCCACTCAGTATGAAGATATGGAGTATACCCGAGGGCTCCTCAGGATCACGCCCCATCCTCCCTTCAGGATGATGGATGACAGACGCTGGGTATGGGATCCACTGGCTATTGAGCCCATGGAGGAGGATCAGGACCAGCAGCAGCAGGAGGAGCAGCTGGAGCACCACCCTGACCCCCACGGCCCCAACTTCCCGTCTATGATGGACCTCTACCACTCTCTCCAGCAGATCCACACTACCGTATTGTCCATAAATGATCGCACCCAGACGATGCAGACGGAGATTTGGGGTATTCATGCCGAGCTTGCTACTCTTCAGGAGAGGTTCAGGAGGCGCTACGGTCAGCCCGGGGAGGGACCATCAGGTGGATATGGTGGTGGATATGGCGGACATAGCAGTGGAGGCAAGCAGTGGATTAGACTCTGATGACGATACTTTGTGACTTCAGGTATGATTTGGTTGTTTCTGATGGTGACATGATACTATGGCACATTTTGACTTGTTGATACATTTTAATTCGGTTTTGGTAACATGATACACTTTTATTTTTCTTTTGGTATGTATGTGGATGATGACACAGTACTTTCAGTAGTTTATCTTTTATTAGTTTAACTGTGTTGTGGCTTGAGTAGCTTAGAAAAAGGTACATGACAAGCTCTACAGCTGACTGGACCGGGAGGCCAAAACAGTATGGCGTGGTAATCATTTCACGGGTAAAACATCCTGTTTTCAGAGGAAACTTTGCCCAATTTTTCCCTAACCCTTGACTTTTCTTTTACGTTATCCTTAAATTGAAATATAATCTCACACATTGAGGACAGTGTGCAATTTGAGTGTGGGGACGGGGATAGATCGGGTAAATCCGGGATATAACTCAAACTTTTTCTATGTCCAAACTCAAGCCTTACACAAAAACTTCCTTGGAAAAACGGCTTCCGTACTGCCCAAAATTTTCAAATTTATTGTTTTTATAAGTCAAGTGTCCAAAAAAGTATTTTCCCTCCCCCCATTTATCAAATTTTATCCATTAACTTACGAATACCTCAGAGATTTGAAATAAATTTTCATTGATAAGATGAAACCAAATTTATTTAATTACGAGCTTACATTTCCCTTTTCCCTTGACAATGATAATTTGAGCCTTTATAGCATGATCACCTATAGACATGCTCTTTTTTTTCATTTCTTTGAAAGAAACCAGATAAATGCGATAGAGGTAGAACTTGACACGGTAATACATCCCAAGACGGACAAAATCAGAAGCCACAGCATTAAAGGATTGAGGCACTTAGAATTTCTTTTCTCACCCTACTACCCAAAATATATCCCCTACTAAGCCCCTTTGAGCCTAAACCCTTTCATTTCTTAAACCCCAATATATTTGCAGAATAAACCCCCTCTGCAAATCACCCAATAAACTCCCTAAAACTTTTTCTTTTTACACCCTTTCTTTTAGTAACTAAATAATTATTTCAAATGTTTTTTCAAAAACAATAAAGTTTTCACTATTTTCTCAAAATCAATAACAATGCATAAAAGTCTAACAATGCATAAAAGTCTAGATGGCCCTTAGACTTTATATCCGTTGTCTATTTTTTTCAGAAAAAAAGGTCAAAATAAAGGGAAAAATCCCCTTAGAAGCAAGGAGCTATCTGCCTCTAGAAGATTCTTTTCAAAAATAGTGAAAAGCTTAAAGCTTCTTGAAAAAACCAACAAAATACCGTTTATTTACGCCTTTACCCCCAACCCCCTTTTCAAATAAACCATCCTACCCTTACAAACGCATATGCTCTCTATTTCGTTTCTACCTTGGTATGAGTGTCCACCCCAAAAATCTCCCAGAAAGAGTGATGAGTGACCATTTGTGAGGCATGTAAGTAAGTAGCTAAATAAATTTCTAAGTAGGCTTGTCAATAATAAAATATTTTGATTAACGAGGTAGGAAATAAATAAATGGAACAAAAATACGAAAAATGGAGGAGGTATCACTTTTAAGTCACAAGTCTTGGTAAATCACGAAAATAAGGATTTGGGATATGTCAAAGCCCACGATTACGAAGTTTTGCTTGAGGAAAAGCAAACGTTTGGTGTGTGGGGATATTTGATGTACGTTAAAAAATACATATTTAATGACAAAAATATCCTCACAAATCGGGAATAACCTAGTTACTAACATCAAAACAAAGCATTTTTTTCTTTTTAGTTTTTCAAGTTTTCTAGAGCCAAAATACAAAAAGGAGCATTATTTGGCAAAAAATACAAGAGTTTGGAAAATGCCGCTATAGCACGGCCCATGCTTCATGAAGCACACCACGTGCCCGGCCCAGATTGGCTTCTGATCAGCACACCCCATGCCTCTGACCTCCCTGACATGGCACGAATCATGTCCCATCTAACACGCCCCATGCTACTGACACAGAAGAAGACAAAAGTCTGATCGACTGACATGGCACGCCCCGTGCTTGGATGGGAACTCCCCATGCCAACCTCCGGATTTTGCCTATAAAAGCTTGCCTTCCTCCCCTTCTCAAATTGCTCAATTCTTTCCTCTCCCCCTCACTTTTAGATTAGTTAACGAGCCACTTGGTTCCTTTGTATCTTCAAGTGTGTAAGGTTTGTAAGAAACACAACCAGTTTTGTAATTGAAAGTATTTTGTCTATGAAGTCTTCTTTTACTAACTAGCATATCTTCAAGCCATGATTGGCCAAACTCTTACCCTTGATTAGAGATAACATACTTTTAACAAGTTTTCAAGTTGCTTTTATAATACTATTTTAAGGTGTGTCTAATGACTTTATAAAAGCCCTTTTTATTGAAAGTGTATTACTGATTTTCTGAACCAAGCGTGCTTCATGTATCACAAACCATTTGGGGAGTCGAAATCCCAAAGGCCGGACCTGTGACAGCCGGTCGGGGGACGATGCATGATCTGAAAGGTGACTCGCGCCCCATGCTATATGATACGTTCGAGGTCCTTATGTCTATGTAAGCAAACTCGGCTGACCACGCAAGTGCGGGCTGAAAGTATTTGGTTGGGAATGGGCGTTGGTAATATTTTGTCACTTCACGGAAGACGGGAGGTACATGTTTGTGAACATGGCTCTGGCTACGCCGGACGTACATTCGCGAAAGCGGTGTACGGAAGAAACAGACTTTAGTCCTTTAAAAAGATCATTTTTATAATAAAATAATCCAGCACACAGGGTTGTTCCCCTGCTGGTACATTAAGGCGTGTCGAGCGTAACAGTTGCCCGACCAAGGAGCCTTACGACAAAGTGGCATTATACCACTTCATTTGATCACTGACAGCACCTTCCCTCGGCATTCGTACTCCTCGCAGACGATTAGCAGTTGGATGGTGGTTGACCAGGTGGGCCGAAAGGCGGATGACTTCCCGTCAGTGAACAATCTTGAGGTAAGGTCATAAAATCACAACTTGATTATGAATTTTCTGTGTCGTTACTCCAATCAATATTAACCCTATCGTACTTGAGATCAAAGATCCATTTTATCTATATATATATATATATATATATATATATATATATATATATATATATATATATAGAGTTGGGTTATAATACAAAGTACTTTTTACGTGAGAAGTGTGAGAAGTGGTTGATATGTTAATTTTTAACACATGATATTGTCTTTTTATTATATTTTAGGTAAATATATGACAATCCTAAAATAAATACACCATCCATTGAATTCCAAACACTACCAAACACCATTTATTAAAAATTATTAAAAGGGCACTGTGTTAGGATATTATTACACTGTGTTTACATTGTGTTATCATTTAACTCTAATTTTGATAAACATATGACATTCTAATATGGAAAAAACAATGTATAGTGTTATATATTTACCAAAAACATAACTAAAAGATAACACAATGTATTAAAATCTAACACATCATCCACTTCTCACACTTCTCACGCAAAAAGTACTTTGTATTATAACTCTACCCTATATACCTATATATATATATATATATTTACTAAGAAAAATAAAACTATTTCCTAAAGATAGAATTTGGTTAAACGTAAACAAAGGTTAAGTATTGGGAGCCCTCATTTTCCATTGTGTCCTGATCGACCCTGATTCAACTTACCGCTACTATACTGCCCACGATGGGTGCACTTGCCCGTGTAATGTGGTGAAATGGTAGTCGTTAAGTAAATAAGGTATTATAAATTTAAAAGCTTCAATTGCTAAAAATGGTGTCACAAAATAATGCTATATTTTATATACACCACAACACACGTCACGAGTCATCACACACTTGATCGAATCGCAAATCGTTGGTGAATTGTCCAAAATCGACATGTATTCCAAAACCAACATGTACGCCAAAACCGACCAAAATTGCATGTTTTGACCTAATTTGTGCATACATTTGAGTTACGTGGAGTATTTGTTATCATTTTGAGTGGATTGAATGTTATGAACATGATGGGACCATTAAACGGGAATCAAAAAACGAAGAACCGAGCACGCGAAATGACAAATCAGCAAAGTGGTTGTTCGGGTGAGCTTTAGGCATATCGCCTAGAGCTATAAGGAGCCCTAGGCGATACGCTAGAATGAGAAGTTTCTGAAAAAACCCTAAAATTAAGCTATTTAAGCTCAATATGTCCCCCATAGCCTCCCATTTCACCCCAAATCACTCCCAGACGACCCTAAACGGCTAGAAACCTTAGAGATCATCTTCCTTGAAGATGTGAGACCCAAGATTGATGCTTTATTGGTTAGGATCAAGCTAAATTCATCCCTTTCGGTATGGAATCTCAAAATCATAAGGTTAGCACCTTAATCTTCTCTTCTACCCCATCAAGAAATGAACTTTATATTATAATTAGCATAGATCTATGTTGTAATTGATAGATCTAGGGTTTTGAGTTCAAAGGTTTCACCTTTTTGCATGATTTCTCCATGTTACTTGAATCCATGATGAAATCTCTATAGATCCATGTTATTCATGCAATTTGATGTATGGATCTTCATGAAAGTTGTGATTTTGATTATGAATCTAGGAGTGGAACATAACGAATCATTAATATGTTATAGATCTAGGGTTTGCTATGATAAAGGTTGAATTTTTATGTCACCAAATGGCTAGATCTATGAAAAGCATGTCATCTAGGGATTTTCTCACATAGATTGCATTTTTATGCTTCTAATTGACTTGATCTACCTCATGCATGTTGTTTAGGACCAGATCTATATGATATGATTATCAAGTTTGGGTTTTATAGGTTAAAGTGACTAGATCTTGT
>JBCNJP010000007.1:48695306-48802119 GCA_039602395.1 Deinandra increscens subsp. villosa | reverse complement strand
CATCATGGATTTTGAACCTAGCATGTATCAAAAACTGGACTTTGAGATTGGATCGACTACCCGTCCTCCCAGACTCACATCTGCTGACAACTTCCTTGAATGGAAATATAGATTTTTCAAAATCATTTGAAAAGTGTTGACTTGAGACTTTGGAGATCAGTTGTCAATGGGCCATTCATTCCTACTCACACTAAAGCGGGAAAAGTTAGGGTGGTGAAAACTGAAGCAGAATACTCGGATGATGATTGGGAAAAATGTAACAAGGACGAGAGAGCATATGCTATTATGACAATGGCATTAACTCCTGAGATCGCTCAAGGGTTTAAAAAATACAAGACTGAAAAGAAACTCTCGGATGCTCTGGTGGTAGCATATGAAGGAAATCCCGATATCAAGGCAAGCCGCAAACAGATGCTGAATCAGAAGTTCAATTTGTTCAATCACATTCAAGGAGAGTCCTTTGAAGCTTAAGTTCAAAGATTTGTGTCCTTAATTGCTGAAATGTCAAGCTACGACGTTGAACCCGGACTGGAGGATAAAAATCTAAAACTCTTGAACAGTTTGCCTAAGTCCTGGAATACCAACATTTCAATAATCAAGGACAACAACAAGCTCGATGAGTTATCTGTTGATGAGCTAATTAACAAACTGAAGTCAAAACTGATTGATGATAAACAGAGAGAGCTGAATCATCTTAGTTCGCTTAGCATGGAAGGAAAACTGAATCAGGCTCTCCTATCTGAAGAAGTAGGGTCAAAACAGGATGGAAGTTCATCTACAAATGATTCGAGTTCAAACACAAAGTCAACTGCATTCGTGGCTCGATCCTAAGCTAATTCTAGTGGAACGGTCAACCCTGATGAGGCAAATGGTACAAATGATCCCAACTTTGCTCTTGGAATGAGATTTATGAACAGTTATCATGCCCTTATGGCTGGAACATTCGTACCTGCTGAGATGTTGTCAAGTGAACTAAACCAGATTAATCCTGAAAATGTGGAAATGCTTGATGTTTCCTGGCAAATGGCAATGGCAGTTTTCCGCGCCAAGAAGTTTATGGCAACAACTGGGAGGAATGTGTGGAAGGATCAGGATAAGATAAGGATGGGTTTTGATAAGATCAAGCTCAGATGCTTCAACTGTGATGAGTACGGGCATTTTTCAAGGGAATGCACCAAGCCAAAGAAGGAGAAACCAGAAGAGAAGAAAGCTGGAGATGGTAAGGAAAAGGCAGAGACAAAGGCTTTGGTTGTGCAAGATTGTGGGGAATATCAATGGGGTTCACAGATAAAGGAACTCAGTCTAACTCGTGCTATGATTGCTAAGATGGAGAATGATTCTGAGGAGGAGCATGTGTGACAACTTGTCAAAAATCTAAGGTCAAACCTATACTTTGACCGTATATATATACGTATATACATACGTATATACATGTGCATAACTTAATTTAATAGTATTATTAGTAAACATTATGCACGTAAACGTCCAACCTTGACAATTCTCATGTTTGTAATGGATAAACATACCCGTAACTAAAAGGAAATTCAACCATGTGATTTGGTGGAATTTTAATAATAAGAAAAATAAAATATAAATGACTTTTATATATTTTTTCTTAAAACGGTGTCGTAGGACATCATACCGACACCCGACGGACACTTTAAGCGAATATTTTATTTAAAACTTTAGTTAGTTTTGACTACGAAAAAATTTGAGCTTAAAGCAATTTAAATAAATTATTTATTTTCTGGACGCGGTACGCGAGCAAATAAAATAAATAAAAGATGAAACTTCTAAATAATTAAATTACGACTAAAACAAAAATTGATTATCAATATATGAGTCTTGTAATTAATTTAGAAACCCGTCCCGATCAAAACGCCAGAACGATTCGGTGTGATTCATCCGTATGACGAACTGGGCCCAGTCCGGCCCAACACCGCGAAATAAACGAACCGAGCCCAAAAATAAAGCCCAACGGGTCACCCAACACTTTTAAGCTTAAAGATAATATTCCCGGCTAATTTTAGTGAATAAAGAAACGAACCGCGTGAAAATCGGAGAAAACCTTGCATACCGGCCTGACACGAACTACACCGGCCCGACACCCGTTCCCCACATTTCAGCTCATTTAAAGTCTCCATCAACTTTGAATTAATTATTTTATTATGACACTACATTTATATTAGTAGATTTTATAAAATAATTAGAAAAAAAGTGTTAACTTTTATAACAAATTAACACCACCTAAACCTCCTAACCACACCACCTAAACTATAGTTAGCCTTTAACCTAACTAGGGTTAACAAAATAAACACATGTAGAATTACTTCTATTCTCAATCTCTCTGCAACACTCCACCCACCATCCCTCTCATCTTCTTCACACTCAACCTCCCTCTTAAAAATCTTCATCCAAGGAACACACAACATACTCACCCAACTCACCTACTCTCTCTGTAACACTCGTTACCCATATTTCACTTTATTACACACGTTTGCGGAAGATAGGCCCATTTTTTTTCAAATACCCGAAACAAGGTTTTTTTTTCCTTTTAGTTCAAAACATACTTTATAAACTCTACCGGTATAAATATATCTTACTTCAAACTTTCAATAAAAATTTCGGCATGACCTATTCGTAAATTCGATAATCCTTACGAAGGTCATCCTGTTTTATTAACATGACACAATAATCAAACACACATGGCCGAAACTGACCAAGTGACCACAAATGCAAACAACTAAGAGATGAGTGGAGTTTAACTCTATGAACACGACATAAACATAACCCATTAAGAAAACTACATGGTCTATGTGAGACCGTGTACTCCACTTTGTTGACCCGTTCCCAAGACTTGATTCCACGAACCTTGACCTCACTTATCTTTTGCTTGTACATCTTCCATTCATTCCACTCGATCCAGTCCACCACCAAGTCTCGTAAGGCTTGGCCACAACACGTCCTTGTCATGTCAATCACCACCTACATGGTTCACACCAAAATAGTTAGCCAAGCTAAGTGAGAACCTAACATTTAAATTATTCATTCATCACATATAATTATTCTGCTGAACATGACTAAAATATGTTTCCATCCATGCCATCATTTAGTGTGCATAGTCAATTCAACACACGAGGATCAACAGATAACCGTAATTGCTTGACACCACTCATCTGGTATTTGATCCACCTGTTCAATACCAACATCAACATCAACATCATCATGTATAATAGTTAGCATATCCAAATATGGTTGATCCATTAAGTATCACCACCAGTCTACTATGTACAGCCACTTGAAATCCTATGGAAGCTACAGGAAACACACCACACAATATTCCATTAGTTACACATTTAACAAAGTATAACTCATAAACATCTCACAATTCTCAAGTAATACCAACTTACTTAAGTCGCATGTTTAGGATAATACCAACAACTAAAAATAGAAGCCATAAGGCATCAAAGTACCTCGCATTACCTCTTCCAAGTCGCATATCACTTAGTAGAAAGATAATGATTGATTTCCATATCCTGCTCGACAACAACAGTAAAACAATACCACAAGATACAACCGACTTATATTCAGCATTGGTAGCCTACACACCCTAGTGCGTATGCTACCATGCCAAATGGCTCTCCCAACTCATTTCCTTTCTAAAAACTACTATTACATGTTTAGGCGTTGGTAACTCATAGTTACCATCTACATACACCAGCATATCGTACAGTTACCATGACTACTTAATCTTGTAATTAAATTTTAAACAAGATAATCATGTTTTCATCCATACCACCACTTTTCGAATAACAATGTTTAATCTTGCTTTACAACTTTATCAACTTGCTAATAATCTATAAAATGCATTACTATCGACTAAGCCATAGTAATAGCCACATAAACACCAATTCACTAAAAAGTATCCACTCCCCTTGTTCAGTTTATGTTCATATTCCACATCTTATTTAACGTCCAGTTTGTATTTCAACACATTCTTATCTTTGATCAATTAGAGTCTACTAGGATATTTCAAACCCAGCTCATATAAAAACTCCAACTTAAACTTATGAATGAGTTTGTTTTTTTTATCACGATACGATGAATCAAGATAAACCTGACCACCCAACATAATGTATAAATGCAAGTTGGGTTACTCACCTTTGCCACGTGTGATATTCTGACCTTGACCTGTACCATCGCATCCTTTGACTCCGCGAGCCATCCTTCATCAGATCATTATGCAGGTTAATCACCCAAACATTGAGTTATCCTGCACACTTCCACAACACCTTTCTTTACCTGAATTCAACTTGTACATTTGAAAGTCAGCATATCACTTCCAACGCACATAATCCAGGATCATTATTTACCTAACCTTTTAAGATCGAGGTTTTCATCAACCATGATCATTCGTATTAAGCATACATATATCATAAACAGATATTTCATCATGCAACCACATAAATTTAGCAACTCGTAAAAGTCACATAACATGACATGAACTCCACAATCATCACTATCCTTTTTAACCATACGAACACAAGGTCATATAATACCAAGTATTACTTAACAATATAATCCAATCTCTATGAGGAATCTAGTAACTTAAAGCCCAACTAGATTAATGTTTATCGCCACATTATGTATTTACAACATACTCCACTTTGGACATAATGTCCCATTACTTCTAACCCATGAGATAGGATTCTTTTTTTTTCCACACACAACGTATTTTATTCGTAATAAAAGAAGGAAATTAAACCAGTTCCATCATTTTTTTCTTACTTAAATTCAGTTGAACACTAGAATCCATGGAATTTCATACAAAATCAACTCATACAAGTTATGATATGCTCCACTATTGTGTTTATCACTTTAACATAATTCACTACATGATTTGCGAGTGAATAAACACCTAATCCAACCCAATTTCATAGTTATGTTCATAATTCATATGAACCCTAACTCCAATCTTAACATGCAAGTCATCCTTCACATCCAAATCACATTAAATCAAGATAATACACCAATTTAGGGTGTCTAACCCTAATTCGAGTCTAGATAATCCCCATGGCAGAAGCAAAAATCGAAATCCATAATCTCTACCCTAGAATTCGATTTCTCAACAACAAGGTATGAAAAACTTACCAAGAATCTCGAAAATCATAGAAGGAAGCAAGTATCCAACCTCCACGACCATAGGAACTCGATTTGGGTGCTCGATTTCACCCCTTGAAGCTTCCTCTTTGCGTCGATCTTGGGCAGAGGTCGCAGACCTTCTGCTCGTTCGTTTCTTTTTTTTTTAATCTTTCCAAACTAACTTTAGGGTTTTTACAAATAAACCCCTCCACTTATTATCAATTAGAGATTGACTAGATTAGTCCTCCACTTAATCATTTGGTGCATTTACAAATTCAAACATGTTATCTTTCAATTTAGGACGTTATAAGTCCTCCAATTTCTTGAGTCTCATAAGCTCAACAAACTTCCACAACCTTTATAAACTTAAAAATAATTCTAATCTAGTATTTCTTTAAATACTATTACGACATAATTAATCATTTCAAGAGGAAAAATATAATTAAATTATATTTTAAAACCCTCTACAACTCGGGGTGTTACACTCTCCCTCTCTTGCTTTGTTCGGCCGAGAGCTAGCAGCCACCACCACCCTACCGCCGCTACCCCATCTTGTCGCCACCTCCACATCACCGTTCCACCACCCCATCCCCGCCGATCATCGAGCTCCACCACCACCCGTAGCCACCATCATCATCCGCCACCATCAACATCCGCCAACCTCCACCATCATTAACATCATCCGACACCATCAACATCCGCCAACGTCCACCACCATCATCATCATAGCCAACCTCCACCACCTTTCTCATCATCATCCAATGCCATCACCACCACGACTTTCATCAATCACCCCAACTCTTTCTCCTTTCTTTTTTTTCTATCAACCGAACCCTTCATCTCCTTCTTTTTCATTCTCATCGGACCAAAACATATATATATACATATATATATATATATATATATATATATATATATATATATAATTGAAAATACAAAACAAAAAAAAGGAAAAAAAATATATATATATATATCAAAAGACCCGTCATTTACACAGGCGCCATTTTCATATCATTTTTTTTGCTACATTTAGATCAGTCCCAACAGCCATCTTTAGACCACCGTTTCTTCACCATCGGACCACCGTAGCACCACCATTTCATCACCAACGGCTAGTTCACTCGGCCACCTCCCAAACGGCCTTAACGGTTGCCCCTAACGCTCACCATAAACCACCGAAAACTAGCCCGTAAAAGGCCACTTTACCTTTCGAGACAAACTTTAAAAAACTCGATATTTTTCGATCGGGTCTACGGAGATATTCTCCCCTGTTTCGGTTCATCACCTAGCCTAGTGCTAGAGGTAAAAGTCTAAACTTCTCAATTTAATAATATTCGTTGTTTGTTTTTTTATATTTATTATCACCTAAAACGAGTCTTGACACTCCACCCACTAAATATATAAAATGAACAAACCATCCTAAATATTAAACTAACGTTAATATCTAAGCACTTGTGTCACAATATATATTTTACCATCGTTGTGAGGACTAAAAATATTATAGACCAAGCGGTATAAAAACTGACTCGGGGACCGTCAAAGTGACACATTGGACTAAAAATATATAAACGAATATATGTTGGACATAAAATATAAGGTATATATTATTGGCTATGTTGTTATAAAAATGTGTTTATAAAACATATATATATATATTTCTAAATACCGAGCGTTTGAACTCATAATTAATAACTAAGAGCTCAAATTTTAGAACTCATTTTCTTTAATAACTTGAAATATTTATTAAAAGTTATTACAACCCGGTAATATTTAATGACTTAAATATTAGCTTTCATATCATATCTCTTAACAGAATACTTATATATATAATATATAAATTCTAGACGTTCGACCTAAAAATATACGGTGTTATATTTTGAACTTACTCAACATGAAACTTACATATTGTTACAAATATATTTTCCTAAAAGTGTTATAAAAAACATCACATAGATATCTCATTTTAATATTTTATTATTTTCTAAATATAATTTAGAAAAACTATTTGAGATAACATAAACATAATAATATTTACGGAGTTAAATATTAATAACGATCATATGTCAGATACTTGTATCTTATAGCTGCAAAACCAACAACTAAATTTCTAAAAATATAGAGACTTATATTTAGAATCTCGTGAATATTGAAACGTATATAATTTCTATAAGTTATATATATTTATTTACATAAATATTTCTATGACTTATATATAATTATTTGTCTATAATTGTAAACTCGGACTTAAATATATATCGTGAACTTCAAATAATAAAATGCTTTATTATCTGTCTCAACGTTTAAAACTTGATTCGAATATGTATTCTCATAACTTTAAATAATTACTTGATTTATAATTATTTCTACAAGTTATATATTTATTCAACTATAAATATATTCATTAAACTAAATATTTATTTGCACAATAAATATTCTAAACGGGCTTTCCAAACAATACAAACGGGAATGTTATGTCAAGACTCGACCAGGATCATTTGGGTAACTGAACATTATCCAACCGAAACAGTACCTTAAACTGTCTTATTAATTATTATTAGGACATTGTTTACCTGCTACGTCTAGCGTGATACAACTTTCATCATCACCTTGATCAAGTGAGTTTCACGACCCCTTTCTTTTAAAACTGTTTAAATACTATGGGGGAGAAATCATGATCAAACAAATCTTTTACTTCATATTATGGTATAACTGTTACGCCTTATTGATTACGTGTTCTTTCATACCCCTTCATAGTAATTTGTTATACAACATATTGCTACAAATCCCACCAACAATTGATTTCAATTAGTTTCTGTAACGAAACAATAACTAGTGAATATATCTATTTTGGTTGACAACCCTGCCCTATCTGGTCGCTCCAGTTCTGACACACGCGTAACAAGTCAGGGGGTACATGTCAGTTATTCCATGCCATTGGTATTTCTTAGGGGAAGTTACCATAGGTGGGTAAATCTGTTAGTGTTTGAAATCAAGGTGCAGGTAGATCAATGCAATGACGAGTAACCATTATAATATCATGTATACCATCAACTGTTTTACAAATGCATTTTGTAGAATCCAAAACCCGTGAACTCACCAACATTATGTTGACCCTTTCAAACTCATGTATTTCTCAGGTAACCAAGCCAGACCATATGCAAATAGGACGTCAAACCTTAGGGCCTGCATGTTGGAGTCATAGTCACATTCATCATCATGAAATAACTTATGAAACACTTGCCTTTTAAATCCTTGGTCGAAGCGACTTCAAGACTTAACTATTTATCATGTTTTTCCTATCTTAACATTTTTGAAACAACTTCTATTTCAGTATCGTAAAACAATGTCGTCTTAACATATGTTTCCGCTGCAACTTTGATGACATAATTGGTTTTCCAAACGTATATTAATCTGATAGAGGTCATTCTATGTATCCACGACTATGATCCCATGACGTCACACGCCTCCGTATCCGAAAGTTCAGGGTGTGACAGCATGCGTTTGTGGTCACTGAGGAGAAGTCAGTAGATAAGGAAGAGAACCTAGTTGAAGACAAGGAAGCATTTGCAGCCGAGGTCGATAACACAAAAGTATGTACTAATCCCACTTGTGCACGTTTAATTCCTGGCATTAGACAACTTTGGAAGAATAGTGAGATAGAATTATTTGATATGCAATGTTCTAGAAGTTCGTTTAAGGGTAGATGGGAAAAGAGTGAGGAGAAAGTTAAAGCCCAGAAACTAGATATAGAGAAATACCAAACCCTTGCCTCTCAGAAGTCTGTCCTGTATGACAATGCTAAGTTAGAAATAACTGAGCTTAGGAAGCAGGTAGATGAACTTAAGCATCAGAACAAAGAGATACAAGTGAAATTAGATGTGAATCAGATGAGAAACAAAAGAATGTTCCAAGCTGGTAAGGCCTTGTCCACCTGTCTAACTAATGTTCGATTTGGTAAGGATAAAGGAGGAATAGGAATTAGCTCATCAGAAAAAAATAAGAATGGTGTTCCACAACCTGTGTCTAGAGATATAATAGGTATGATCTATGAGGAGGATCAGGTAGATAGATATGAATCAGAAATGCATGAAGCAGGACCTCCCATAGATAGTGTTTTGGTTGGTGTGAAACCCATGACTTAAGAGGAGTTAGAAAATGAGAAACATATGACCTATGGTTTGGGTAATCAGAATAAATCAGTGACATTCACTTGTGAACCGGGTCCATCCCAGGAATCATTAAACGATAATGTTAGTTCTTCTGACGTTTTGGTTTCATGTGCAGATGAAGTAAGGATTAAAGATGTTTCTGGGAAGGATGCCGAATGCTTGAGAGTCAAAGAGTTTCATGAATCTAGTAGTTTAATTTCTGATTTACCTCAGGACGATGTTTTGGCATATGTGTCTGAACTTAATGCGTCCAAGCCAAAACAATTAATGTTGTCTATGTCTTCAAAACATGTTTCTAATTCTAATGAAGTAGTTAATGGTTTTAAAATTCGTGTAACCAATACTAAAGCTGGTCGTGAGTCTAGACCCAAGGAATTTGTTCCTTATCCTTAGGTTGTGTCTACTTTTAACAGAACGAACAAATCAAAATTAGAACAGTTTTGTCTAATCACACAACCTGAAAAAGTTACAAAACATTTCATACACAGATGGGATGACAAGCCTGAGTGGAAGTCATCATACCCAATACGTTCATATGGTTATAGTCATGTGAATTGGCCTAGACTTATGAATTGTTTCCATTGTGGAAAACCAGGGCATTTCGCTGCAAATTGTTTGAATAGACTTTATCAACCATACTATCCGCAAAACCCACGGACTAGTATGTTGCAGAAAATGATGACAGGTGGAAATAACAATCAGAAACAACAAGCTTTGTCTCAGGGTAAGCAGAGTTCAAAACCAATGAAGACACAACAGTCTAAGGTTTCAAACACTAAAACTCCAGTGACAAAGCTTGTTGATGAAAAATGGAATGCGGCCAAAACTCCAAAACCAACTTACAAACCTAAAGGAGTTTACCAAAGAAAAGATAAGATGAAACCTAAACTTGTTGAAAAACTGGTACCTAAAAAAAAAAGGATTTCTCAACCTAAAGGTAAAACAAAGGTTAAGAAACAAGTTTCTAAATCAAAAGATTTTTCTCAAACAAAACAAGTTGTTCAAACAAAATTGAAACTTGAGTGGACACCTGTCAAGAAACCTGCAGGTAAAAAGGTCACATCTCCACAGAAGAAACCTGCAACTGTGAAGAATTCAACCAATGTGTCAAAACCACAAAAACACACTTTTTGGAAACCAAAAGTCAACGCTCAGGGTTTGAGTGTAACTGAATCAAAATCAGGAATGTCCCTTAAATTAGTCAACTACATTGACTCCAAGGGTGTGCCCAGATCTGTTATGGCCTGGGTACCCGACTCTAACTGATCTTTGATTCATGTAGGGACAGCCAGGAAGAACTGTCAATGAACTCTGGTACGTTGATAGTGGTTGCTCCCGACATATGACCGGAGACTTGTCACTTCTGGAAGAGGTTCAAGATTTCAATGGAGGAGGTGTTTCTTTTGCTGGTGGAGTAGGTGGCAAGATCAGCAAGAAATGTGTGGTGAAGAATAGCAGTTTAACGTTCTTTGATGTGCATTATGTGGAGAAGTTGTCACATAGCCTGCTCAGTGTTTCACATATTGTGAGAGAGACTATTATGTTTTGTTCAATAACAAGGAATGTATTATTCTCAAGCCTGGAGTCAAGATTCCTGAGGAGTGTGTCTTGATGCGTACACCAAGACGAGGAAATTCTTATCTTCTTAACATGGGTAATCCTCCGCCATCTGATGTGGCCTGTCTTATTTCTAAGCAAAATGAAAATCTGGTATTGTTATGGCATCGTCGTCTGGGACATGCCAACATGAAGAATCTGACCAAACTGGCAAAGGGAGAGCAAGTTAGAAATCTTCCTATCAAGGATTTCACGTCAGTTGAGAAGTGTGTTGCATGTGCTAAGGGGAAGCAACACAAGTTACCACATCGTTCTAAAATGACAAACTCTATTTTGTCGGTGTTGCAACTACTTCATATGGATCTCTTCGGCCCAATGCAAGTACAAAGTATCAGCAAGTTCTAATATTGTCTTATGATCGTGGATGACTTCTCTCGGTTTACTTGGGTTTTCTTTTTGTCAAACAAGCATGAAACTCCAGCACTGGTGAAATAGTTTGTTACTCTCATAGAGAATCAGATGAGCAAGAAAGTGAAGGCAATAAGATCAGACAACGGAACAGAGTTTAAGAATGCTGAATTAAATATGTTCTGTGGAGAGAAAGGTATAGAAAGGCAATACAGTGCACCGTACACACCTCAACAGAATGGTGTTGCTGAAAGAAGAAACAAGACACTCATTGAAGCTGCAAGAACTATGCTGTGTGAAGCAAGATTGCCAATTTTCTTTTGGGCCGAAGCAGTCAACACTGCTTGTTATGTGCAAAATCGGGTACTTTTAAACAAGTGGCATGAGAACACGCCTTATGAGATTATTTATGGAGAAAAACCAAAGGTGGGGTACCTTAAGACATTTGGGTGTCCTTGCACAGTTCTAATTCAATATGATGTGGGGAAATTCGAAGCAAAGGCTGATGAATGCTACTTTGTTGGGTATCCTGCAAATCGTGCTTATCGAGTCTACAACAAAACCACCAAAGTGATACTAGAGGCATTCAATGTTGACTGGTTGGAAGACAATCCTACTGATGCTGGAAATGGGCCAAACTGGATCTTTTATTATGGGTCATTGTTTGAAGGTTTCAATTTCTCAGATATGTTTCCTAGTCTAGGAGAAGAAGAAGACATTATTGCTCCAACTCCTCAAGCAAGGCCATCTGTGGAAAATAGGAGTGTGGCATCTAGTGAAAAGACCAGAAAATAAGAAGGTTATACCCACAAGATGGTTGTATAAGAACAAGAAAAATGATACGGGTGTAATTGTGAGGAACAAAGCCAGGTTGATTGTACAAGGTCATAGACAGGTTTACGGGATTGATTATAATGAGGTGTATGCACCAGTGGCTAGATTAGAAGCAATTCAAATATTCCTTGTTGTGGCAACATATCTCAACTTCACTGTGCATCAGATGGATGTAAAGACAGCTTTTCTTTATGCTGAAATGAATGAAGAAGTCTATGTGGCTCAACCACCAGGGTTTGTGGATGAGGAACATCCAGATCACGTGTATCTTCTGGATAAAGCTCTATATGGTTTGCATCAAGCTCCACGCACGTGGTATGAGACTCTATCAAAACATTTGGTGGAGAATGGTTATACAAGCGGAGTGTTAGATCAAACCTTGTTCAGAAAGAAGGTGAAAGAAGATATCATTATGGTGCAAATTTATGTGGATGACATCATCTACGGGTCAACAAATGAAGAGTTATGCACCGAATTTAAAGATATCATGAGACAGAAATTTGAGATGAGTGATCAAGGGGAGATGAACTTTTTCTTGGCATTGCAAGTTAAACAAGATGAATTTGGGATTCTCATTCATCAAGCAAAAATATGTGAATGAAATTCTCGAAAAGTATAAGATGCAGGACTCCAAGCCCATCTCTACTCCCATGGCATCCCGGCCTCTACTGATAGCAGATGCAGATGGGGAATCAGTGAGTGAATTCATGTATCGTTCAATGATCAGATCACTCATGTATTTGACAGCAAGCAGGCCAGATATCATGCATGTAGTGTGTGTGTGTGTGTGAACGTTACTAGGCTAATCCTAAACTCTCTCACTTAACTGCTGTTAAACGTATTTTTAGGTATCTAAAGGGCGGGCCTCGGCTTGGGATTTGGTACCCTAAGAATACTGATTTTCAATTGTTTGCATTTACTGACAGTGATTATGGAGGTAGTGATCCTGACAGGAAATCTACAACTGGCGGGTGTCAATATTTGGGAGACAGACTCATTTCATGGCAGAGCAAGAAGCAACATACCGTTTCCAAGTCAATTGCATCAGCTGGATGCTCACAGGTAGTATGGATTCAGAATCAGCTCACTGACTACGTAATGAAATTCCTTAATACTCCAATTTTTTGTGATAATGCTGCTGCCCTGCAAATTGTCAAGAATCATGTTCAACATTCCAAAACAAAGCATATAGATATCAAGGTACATTTCATTCGTGATTGATATGATAGGAAGTTGATTCCGTTCGAATAGGTGAAATCCGATCAAAATGTTTCTGACCTTTTCACAAAACCCCTTCCTCGTCCAAATTTTGAAATGTGTGTTGAAGGCCTGAGGATGATTGCCTTCGAGGAATGATCTAATCAAAACTATCTTTACATAGTTTTGTTTCTATTTTTGATTTGGTATGATTTTTAATTTTTTTTTGGTTCATTTAATTAAAAAAAAGGTGTTTATATGTCAAAAGCTTCATAAAAACAGGGGAAGAAATATTATAGTGTCAGAAAATCTAAAAATCTGTTTGAGGTTTTTATGAAGTCTTTTGTGTTTGTCTTGAGTTGGTAGGAAGTGATATCAATGTCCAAGACAATCGGAGACTGACACGTGTAAAGCTGAAGGTGAAAGATTGCTCAAAGATGATTTGTCGGTAAGCTCAACCCAAAACTATGATCATCAATGTAAGTGTAGTAAACTTAATTTCTATATATGTTTGGCTTCCCTTCCTAGTCTACATGGTTTAAAAAACTGAGTCCCAGCAAAAATGGGTTGAGAGTGGTAACTACCTAGTATCCACTCTCTCACACGCCATGTTTCTGCTGTTATGACATCACCACAGAAAAGAAAAAGAAAAATGGAAAGAAAAAGAAAAATGAAAAGAAAAAGAAAAGATAATAAAATAATTATTCAGTTTGGTCTTCTTTGCGTGCTTATGCGGCCGACCTGATCACCGACTGATGATTAATGAAATAAGTTGTAGTCATAACGGTGCCACATGGTTCTTCAAGTTTGGGGTTTGTGAATCCTCAATAAACTCTGAGGTTAGGTAGGTTTTGCTATGAACAATTGGGTGTGGGGACGATTAAACATGACGGTAATATTGTACCATAATCAAGCATTTCATAACTGGATGTGAGTTTATGCGGTCAAATATACTGGCAATCATCTAGAGCGTCGAGTAATGGAAGCTGAAAAGGGTTCCTCAGTCAAAGATAAGTCTGGTATGATCCATGAAAATGATCAGCTTCAAGGCAAGTATATCTTTTTTTTCTCGGTATTAGGTTATCTTTGTTTTATGTTTCTATGTTTTTCTAAGTTTCTGACTGTTTAAAATTTCAGTTTTTATAATCAATATCAGGTTCTCGGGGTATGAGTTTGAGGGGAAGTCTTGTAACGCTCAAATTTTTCAAAATTAACCTTTGTTCAAGTGTTTTTTTAATTTAAAAAAGGTTTGGGCACATTTGAAATGTGTTGTGAAACTTGAGAGGGGTATTATGAAAATTGTTATTAACAAAACCACCTCAACCCCTCATTTACGATCCTTCTCCTTGTCTGCGTTTACGATCTCCCTCTTTCCCTCTGTGTTTACGACTCCGCCTCCTGAAACCCTAACCGCCGCCCTTTTTCCGCCGGAAAATCGATTTCCGGCTAGCTTCGACCACTCTCGGTTGAAATCGAGTGTTCAAGCACCTTCACCTTCTCTGTCCGACCATAAAACACCCTTCAAACAGCCGTTTCCTCTTCGAATCTTCAGTGATTTTGATTTCTTTTTCTTCCGGTTACTAATCTTCTTGTTCTTCAAGTTTCTCATCGATTTCTCAAGATTTGGAACCGATTCTGGGTTTGTGGTACTTAAAACGTAGTTTTAGATGTTTATTTTGCATCAATGTCGGTTTTTGATGAGTTTCGTGAAGCTTGCAGGTTCATCAATGGCAGCCTTATGCGTTTACGATCGTCGTGAGGAAGGAGATGACGTTTCGTGTGTGTGATTGACCATGATTACGATCAAATGACCTTTACGATTGATAGCGTTTACGATGGACTCTGTTTACGATTGATGGAGTTTACGATGGACTGTGTTTACGATTGGCCATGTTTACGATTAGGGATGTGGTTTACGACTGGACTTTACTTGACCCTAATCGTGAACCCAAAGTTGGATCGTAAACCCGAATTTTGATCGTAAACCCGTTGAGACTTTGATTTAAAATCGTAAACAATCAAATAATTACAAAATGGTTTTAAAAATCTCATCAAACATAATTTTTTTTAATAAAATTGAACAAGTTAATTTTAAGAGTGTGTTTTGTTAAACTTGTGGAACAAAATCCAATTCTTTCTTTTAAAAGTTTCAATTGAGATTTTATAACTTAAAAGGATAATGTGATAATCAATTGAACTTCAAGATGGTTTTAACAAACATAATTGCTCAATGATGTGATTAAACCTGATGCACGTGTCTCGGTTTCTCAGATGGCAGAAGAGATGATTGAGGAAGAAATTCACTTTGAAAGATTTCACTGTATACCTGCTTATCTTGACGACCCTCCAGAGAAACACATGCAGTTGTTCTACCTCTCGTTGCAGGGATGCATGTGTGCAAAATCAATCATCCTCTTAGGGCGCACGTGCTAATAGATGAACAACTAGTGAGAGAATTTTGGGGAACTGCCAGGGCAAACGCTGATAAAACAAGGATCACTGCAACTGTTCAAAACCGCAGAATTGAGATCCTTGAAGAAGATATTCGCCAGGGGTTGAATATTACTGATAGAGTAGAAGACAAAATGGAGTATTCTAAGAATGCAGTGTTAGAGGGTGCGCGTCTTTTGGGGTATGAAGGAAAATTCCCACCAATCTTCAAGAAGCTACTGCCACACTACTGGAGGTGTTTGGCCCACTACTTATAGAAATCATTCTTGGGCAAGAGAACAACCTTCGATCAACTGAACAAGGTGCATGACACAACATTTGTTGCACTTTCATTGGATTGGGAATTCAACTTTTCGAAGATGATGCTCTTAGATTGGGTGGGTAATGCTGACTTGAGTGCTAGAGAGCAATTTCTCATGGCTCCAAGATTCGTACACATGGTGGTGATGAGGAAGTATCCAATGATTCAAGAAAGGGTTGAGAAGCTAGACATAAAATTCATGGATGATGGTGTGTTTGGTCTACAGACTCAAGATAGAAGGGGAAAGAGCACTTTTCAAGGAAGACTTGAGTGGACAAAACGAGGTGTTTTCCCTGAGGTTGCAAGGGAACAAGAACTAGAAGCTGATCCACAACCTGAAGAACCTGCGGCCAATTATTTTGTTGCTGAAGATCATGATGTTCCAGTGGCTGTTCAGGGGGAACCAGAGAATATACCTTCTGATGAGGAGAATGTGATGGATGAAATTTTTCCAGAGGATGAGAATTTGGCAGATGACATTTATGGAGATCTGGAGCCAATCAGTAACAAGAGATCAAGGGATGACTTGAATTCTTCCTCAAGTAGTAGTTCAATCCCGCGAGAATTGGATGATAATGTTGCTGATGTTGATGTGTTTGCTGAACCTAATCCCGTTCCTGAACCCTCTCCAAGAATGAAATATGATCCAAGAACTATTTGGTTTAAGTTCCAGAAGACAAGCTCAAGCCTGATGGTGTTCGAATCATCAAGAGCAAATGATCAGAATGATAAGGTGTCTAAGCCTGCAAATGTTGAGAGCACATTTCAGGTTGATGATCAAGTTGATGTCCAAGAACCAACTCCAATTCAAACTGAAAGTCCTATTCTGAATGAACAAAGCCCAGTTCATGAGGAAAGGCAATTCTTTGAAGTTGATAGCTCGTTTGTTGAGCCCAACCCAGTGAGAATAAACTTCCCTACTGAATCAAGCCAGCCTCCAATCATTCCAAGTTTTCGTCCATATCCAACACTTGTTGGAGAAAGTGTTCAAACTGGTGATCTCCTTGTAGACCTTCGGATAAGTGCTGATCCTCAAATTAACTTTATGTTATCTCAAAACAGGAAGAGAGAGGGAGAAATAAACGAGCTTAAGGAAGAAAACAAGAGGCTAAAGGAGAAGGAGAGTAAAAATGAAGCAAGTATTGGATATCTGTATGTAGGGTTTCTTGAATTGAGGAAGAAGTTGGAAGAA
Source organism: Deinandra increscens subsp. villosa (assembly GCA_039602395.1). NCBI lineage: Eukaryota > Viridiplantae > Streptophyta > Magnoliopsida > Asterales > Asteraceae > Deinandra > Deinandra increscens. The sequence goes on along the minus strand of JBCNJP010000007.1, from coordinate 48,784,868 downwards.
TTAAAAGGGACTAGCAGCTCAAATGCTCAGGGTGACCCAGGCCAGAGTTCTTCACAAGGTGCCCAAACTGCTGAAGTAGTGCCAGAAGATGAAGGTGATGACTCCATTGAAATCTCTTATTATGTTCGAGGAGGAAGGTTCATCACAAAGGCACCGGAAAGTCATGACAATTGGTTCAAAGACTTCTTCCAAGGACCTCCCCCCTAAGCTGTACTCAATTGATGTGGGTGAAAGGGAAATCGACAAAAGGGGGAGTCGTGAACCTATCCTGTGTTGGCACTATGATGGAGAGAAGAAACTGTTTGCTGTGATCAGAGACGGGTACAGTCCAGTTGAGTAATACAGAACTTGGGGTCAATTTCACTCCTGGACAGAGACGGAAATGAGAAATTTGCTGAGGGCTCCTTTTATCAACAGATGGAGGAATGCACATGGAGACCTACTGCGTGATAATCTGATGATCCATCTTGAAGAAAACTTTGCAAACTTCATGAAAAACCGATACGCGTCGGATCTAGTGATTTGTACACCGAAATTGAGATCGAAAGTTCACCGAAACTCAAGAACACAAAAGCTAAATTAAACTCAGTTTATAGCTCAGATTCAACAACGATTACATGATTTGAACTCGTTTACAACCTCGAATCACGATCTAGAATACAAAACTCTCTGAAAAACAAGATCGAAAACTCCTCCCCTTGAAATTGAACTCAGTGAAAAACGGTTCTGTGAGAGCTCACTTGTCCGAACTCGAAACTCTCTTTATATATGTGATCCAGATCTCCCAACTTCGGCCCAGTTCGGAATGGTCCGAACCTCTACTTCGGAGACAGTTCGGACCCTGCTTGAAAGTTGAATTCTTTTTCTTCAAGTTCATTAACAACAAGGTGATTTATATGTGAGAATTCATTTCTCACATATAAAATCCTCAACTATCAATGAATGACACATTCTACCCTCGACATTATTTGACTATTTTAACTCAATCAACTAACAATACTAACAGGACTAACTCATACACACACGACACATATATTTTGCACTAACAAACTCCCCCTTGACGTGTGCTGTATCAGATCTTCAAACTCTTTGAATCTAATGTTAGTTGATGTAGGGTAGACATGGCTGGAACAGGACTAAGTCAACTGAACCATTTCTGAAAGTGATAAACTCTTTGACAACTTCATAACCATGCTTGCAATCCATTCTCAGATCTTTATCTGAAAGACTTTGATGATTTCAACCTGCAACCTTCAGAAGACAAAAGTGCAGTTTTTCTTTTCCAAACATAACTTTAATCTTGGAAACAAAACTTCTCCTTTGGAGAAACCAAGACATTTAGTTTCGAAATTTGTTGTATCTCGTGTCGATCAGATCAAAAACAAAGAAGAAAGAAAATCTTTTTGGATTTTACAAAGTTTATATCAAAACACACTGAAAATCTTTTTGATTTTTCATAAACTGAAACATAAAATGCAATATAGAATTAAACTCTATTTTTGTTTTTGGTGAGAAAGATCACAACATGAGATCATATCAGACATAACGCATCGTACACACTGCAATTTCAAAATACTAAGCATGCAAGCCAAGCTGACTGAGAATACAACCATTTGGTTTATTTCAACTAAAGCAGGTCATTGTCTATAGCTTTCTGATATGAAATTAAGTGTATTTATCGAGCATAGATAACATGGTACCCACACAATCAGGAATACTGGCAATCCGCTTATTTCATATTTTTGTATATTTTTTTTTTCTTTTATTCAAGCCAAGTTACTCGCAGCAGATTTCTCATACTGATATTGTAAACTTGCTTATACAGAATCAAATGCCACAGAGATATCAAGTTCATGGTGTTTCTTGCAAAAAGAAAGCAGAACCCTAAACAAACAACAATCAGGTCGGCTGGTAGGCACGCAGAGAAAGTCCGATTGTTTAGGAAAATAAGAAATGTAAAATAAAGCAGAAGTTGTATAATCCAACAACAATCAGGTCGGTACTTACGTACACGCAGAGAAAGTCCGATGGATTATACGAAACACCAAAGAAAATAAAGCAGAACGTCAAACGAACAACGATCAGGTCGATCTTTCGATACGCAGAGAAAGTCCGATCGTTTGACAAAATAAAGAAAATCAAACAAATTGAAATTTTTCAAAATAAAGCAAGCATACACCAGAACATCTCTTTATTTTATTTTTTTTATACTTTCTTATTTTATTTTGCCAGATATGCACAGTACCCATCATGATTTGTAACCACAATTATCAAGCAAGCGTTATCTTTATATCATACTCGCATATATCAGACTACTCAGCACATTCAGTCAAGTCAAGCAAGTACCTACAGCTTTTCTTTCTACTTTATTCATGGCAGATAACGTATGCTGATGTACCATCATTTCTCATATGGTTGGATCAATTTCTCTTTTTAATATTTTTCATTTTTTTTAATTTTTCATTATTTTTAGGAAACAAACATCACACTATTTTTGTGAATTCTCTTTTTAATATTTTTCATTTTTTTTTTTAATTTTTCATTATTTTTAGGAAACAAACATCACACTATTTTTGTGGATCGATATGAACCACGTGAAAACCTTTTTCGAGTAGCACAATCACGAATCACATGTCCCGTCTTGTTGCAGTAAAAGCAGGCCCTCCCATCAACCAATTTAGGAGTTGACATGGATGCTGTTGACATTGTAGAATGTTGAGAAGAATCACTCTCTTGACGCTCTAACTTAGAAATTGTTGACAGAAAATCATCATCAGGGTCACACAAGATATGATTCTCAAGTGGAATCTCCTTTTCTTTGTGAACCTTGATATCCTCTACAATTTCTTCTATCTCAAGCACATCTTGGAACTCATTTCCAACATTCACACCCTCATCTTTGCTTTCGTATCCCAAACCACCATTCTTTTTAGATTTATCTGGTACCGACTGAGGTTTCTCATGACCTTGCGAAGCAAGTCGAGAAAACTCATCCTTGATGGCATTTAAATCATCTTTATTGGAAAGCAATGATTCATCAATCACAATCTCCGAAAATTTTTGAACTTTAACATGTCCTGGATTACCTACAAACACTTTTTCCTTATCGAGAAATGTAGACCTTGAGTCAAACTTTGGTGCTTTTCTTGAATCAAACTTTTCTTCATCCTTATTCTTCTGAAATTTCAACTTCGTCTTGTGACCGGATTTTATATCAGCAAACTTTGAATAATCATGAACTTCTTCTGTTGCTTCCAAAGTATTGATAGAATTTTCAATAACCACAGGAGGTGGAACATTTTTCAGAATAACATCACCAAAAATCTGTTGAAAATTCTCCTTTTTGCATAAAAAAATTGTGAAAGACGATGAATTATTGAGATTATGCAACTGTCTTTTGAAATCACGAACCTCAATCTTCATGTCTGCAATTTTCTTTTGCGCTTCAGCCAACTCTTTTTGTGTTGCAATAACTTCTTCTGTTGTTCTGTTCAGAGTAAACTTTTCTCTCCTCAACTGATCATGAGCATCATATGTTTCTTGAACAACCTTTTCCCATTTTTGTTTATAAATCTCAACATTCTGCTTCAAAAGCTTGTTTTCACGAAGCAATTCAGCTTTAGCATCTAACAACTTCGTGTTATCCTCTTGATGACTTAATTCTTTAGCAGTAAGATTAGCAACATCCTTTTCTAGACCTTCAAGTTTGATCTTTGATTTTGCAAACAAATCATCAAAAGCTGCCGCCATGTCATTTGCTTCTTTCTTCCATTTTTCAACATCCTTCATCAAGTTATCATTTTTTTCAGTCAGTTTTGAAACTTTTGCAATTAACTCCGCATTCTCATGTTGAAGCTTCAATTCATTCTCAGCAGCTTCACATTGTGAAGATTCATCTTTTTGAACTTCTTCCATAACTGCAAAACCACCTTTATCAAACTTCTCACAATTTGCAAAAGATGTATATTCTTCACTATCAGCCTTCTTTCCAGATGCATTCAATTCAACATATTTCTGAATAAGAGCATCCCAAAACATTTTAGAATTCTTGCACGTTTTAAATTGAGACGATAATTCTTTTGACAATGCCATTGTGAGAATATCATAAGCTTTTAATTCTCTTTCATAGCATTCCCTTTCCTCAAATGAAAGATCTCTTTGAAATTTAGGAACACCATGCCAATCAGTCGGATATGAATAATTTTTATCAATCGCCTTCCAAAATTCTTCAAAGTTAACGTTGATAAAAACCTCAAAATCATTTTACCATTCTTGATAAGCTTCACATTTTAATAACTTGGGAACCACCGAACTTGATTGAAATTTACTCATTGTAATTCCACCAGAAAAATGACACTCTGAACCTTGTAACTTGAACTTTGAATTTTGTGAAATCACCAAACAAAATCCCGAAGCCAAGTTTTTTTTTTTTTTTTAAGTTTGAAACTATTTTAAAAGACTTTGAAATTAGAGGGGTAAAAACTGAAAATTGGTAAAAGATGACAAAATAGTCGTGAGAACCGTCCCCCCTTTTTTTTTCTCCTTTTCCGGCGAGTAAATCCGGTGACCTTAAACTTTCCGGCGAGTATAAACCCAAAACCACCACGAACTTCAATCGATCATAACTTTCTCAATTCTTAACGAAAATCGAATCCGTAAATTGCGTTAGATCCGTATGAACGCGACTAACAAATCTAGCACCATTGTTGATAGGTTTCGATCGTCGAATCAGGGTGAACAATGAGGAGGAAGATTACGAATTTTTTAAGAAAAAAAATGCTCAAAACCTCAAGAATTTGATCTAAATCTGTGAAGAAACCTAAAACAAAATTGTAGATATGCATTTGTCATGTAAAACCGAGCATGTAGCAATTAAAATCAATCAAAACCGTTTAGATTTGACAAATCCGCCATTGAAGAACCATGAAGAACCATGAAGAACATATATACGTTCTGTAAAATTACGATTTGATCTAATCTTCACCAAAATCAAATCGGTTTGTTGCAATAGCTTCGTGAACTCGATTATAATGTGATGCAACAGGTTTCAGTAGCTAATTTCATCGATTGAATAGCTCTCCATTGAAAATCATACGAAGAACAAAAACTCGCCCCTGTGATTTGCGAATCACCTCAAATCTGAACCGTTCACGACGAAATTGGTTGCATTTGATGCGAAATAACATAAGAAAACTATCTGAGATGGTTAGAACATCCAAATATCAACAAATTCTTTGAATTTTCGAGTCAAAGATAACACAGTTTGACTCGTAAAAGTCAAACAGCTTCAAATCACTCAAATTAAGCTTCGATTTCGATCAAATTTGATGTAGAATCACACCTGGATTGCTCTGATACCAATTGAAAAACCGATACGCGTCGGATCTAGTGATTTGTACACCGAAATTGAGATCGAAAGTTCACCGAAACTCAAAAACACAAAAGCTAAATTAAACTCAGTTTATAGCTCAGATTCAACAACGATTACATGATTTGAACTCGTTTACAACCTCGAATCACGATCTAGAATACAAAACTCTCTGAAAAACAAGATCGAAAACTCCTCCCCTTGAAATTGAACTCAGTGAAAAACGGTTCTGTGAGAGCTCACTTGTCCGAACTCGAAACTCTCTTTATATATGTGATCCAGATCTCCCAACTTCGGCCCAGTTCGGAATGGTCCGAACCTCTACTTCGGAGACAGTTCGGACCCTGCTTGAAAGTTGAATTCTTTTTCTTCAAGTTCATTAACAACAAGGTGATTTATATGTGAGAATTCATTTCTCACATATAAAATCCTCAACTATCAATGAATGACACATTCTACCCTCGACATTATTTGACTATTTTAACTCAATCAACTAACAATACTAACAGGACTAACTCATACACACACGACACATATATTTTGCACTAACACTTCAACCTCAAGCAAACAAGATGGGTTCAGACTGGAACTGATCTTATCACGAATGAGCATGTTGGAGAAGTGAGGCAACCTCCCACCAAAAGAACTCGAGTGATCAATATGCTCGATGAGATTGAAGATGGTACACTAGTGAGGAGTATTGATAATTGGTTTTATGATCCAACGACTCATGAGGTGGTGGTTGTTTGCAAGAAGATGTGAGAATTTCGCTTCTATGATCCAGTTGATTTGCTGAGGTTTGGAGAAGGTGATATCAAACTCCTAGCCACCCAACCTATTCTTGGTGATGAGCTTGATTATGAAAATGCTATAAGGGTGGGAATCTTTCATGGAACAACAATTCGGATTGTGGAACGTGAATGGTGGTCAAGGAAGGAGTCTCACACCTTCCGATTTGATTTGCTTCTTCCTTAGACAGTCTAATGGTTCATGCCTAGGGGAAGATTGTTGGGCTATACATTGTGAGGCATGAACATTAGATATGTGGGCTTGCATGTGATTGGGCTTAAGGTGTTTACCGTTTGGGCTTCATGGGCCGGATTCCTTCATGGGTTTACGATTCTTGCTAGGTTTTGTGTATGGGTAGTATAAATACCCTTTAGTTTATGATTAGAATGCAGCTTTTGTGATTACGATTTTCCATTTCTCTCTTGTATTCACGATCGCAAACATATATCAATAGAAGATTGATCGGGTTTCATTCAAGATTTGATTGTTTTGCTTTGTCTTCATCTCATATCAAGTCTATTTCATCATCTTCTAGTTCGAATCAGTCACAAACAAGGATTCCGCACTTGTTTGTGATAAAGATATGGTGAGCGATTGTTGTTTCAGGACCAACAACCTGTCAAAAGCTTTTCTTGATAGAGGGCTCATTGTGGGCCTGTCTTCTTCTCTCTTGAGTAGTTTCTTTTGTAGTTCGTGGACTTTTTCTCAAATGACTTTTTGCATATTCTGCTTTTCAGAGTAATCATCTTCAAAGGCCGATCCAGATTTGAAAGATCCAGCTAATGAGGATGATTGTATTTGAGTCTGTTTAGCTAGGGTTTTCTTTGCTATTCCGGTGGAGAGGGGTTGAGAGGCATTTGTTTTCTGGGCAGTCTTTTTTGGTGGCTTAGGAGAAGAAGGAGGTGGGGGAGGAGGCATGCCTTCATAAGCTTGGGATGAAGGTTTGCATTTCTTTGAGTTCTTTCTCTTGAGTTATTCTGTTTCATCTTCTTCTTCACTTGGATCATTGCCTTGAAGTCTTGTCTTCTTCATTGGAGGTTCAATAGAGATTGTGATTGATTTTCTTTTCTCATCTGTTCCTTTTACTTTTTGTTTCCATTCTCTTTCTATCTCCCTCATCTGATCTTTTTGAAAAGAGTGTTTGATCTCCAGGTTTGCAGAAGTCAGTTGATTTCTTGTCAGTTTGCTTCTGACTGATCTTATTTCTTCTAGTGCCTTCTTTGCCTGATTTTTGCCTATATCTTCAAGAGTCCTTTTCTTGTTTATTAATTTATAGAGAAATTTCTAATGATTTGTTCATCATCACTTGTCTCTACAGATTGCAGATTTTGAAGACTTTTGCTGATGTCTTCTGAAATCTTGTTGGCCTCCTTACTTAGTTCTTCTTTCCAAGTTTTCAGCTCATCTGCTAGAGTGTTTAGTTGATTGGTGTTCTGAGATGTGTCTTTTTCCACCTTCATGAGCTTTTCTGAGTTTGAGTGCTTGAGTTTCCCTAGCTCATGAAGGTTAGTTTTCTGATCCCTTTTTGAAATTGAATATTTTCTCTCTAATTGTTTGAGAGAACTCTAAGAGATCAGACTTGAGTAGGATACTAGGTAAGCTTGGAGTTGGATCAACAGATGATCTTTTACCTTCTAACATACCAGTGGACAACACATGTCCAACAGTTTTACTAACAGATTCTCTGTTAAGAGTTTTGTTAGTGCCTAGAATACCAGAAATATATGATGTTCCTAGGTCTTCCACATTCATTGTCTTTATCCTGGATGATTCAGAATCATGTGTTGTTTGATAATTCTTTTCAGAATCCTCATGTGTCGAATCCTCAGGGAACCAATCCTTGTGAGTTCTTTCCAAGTTTCCTCGACTCATTGAGTCTCCACTTGTTGGTGCTTGCTGATGACTCCCAGAGTCATCAAACAGGCTAGGCTTGGTGGCTATTTTAGGAATGTGGATCTGAGGAGGTGAGTTTGGTAGGTTAAAGTTGAAGTCTTTGTAGGCTGAGGTGGTGGAGTTGGATGTGGGAGAGTCAGGTGAATTTCTGTTTTGGTTGACTAATTCAGATAAGTGAGATGTTTGTGGGCTGTGTTTTGGGGTTGGTTGTTCAGGTTCAGATGAGTTTTGTTCTTGTAGTTATATTCCTTCTTTATATTTCATCAGAATTGGGGAGCTATCTGGTATATTTAAAAGTAATGAAATAGGTACAGAGGATATAGAGTGTGTTGTACCTGATTCAAACTTTTTCAGAATTTTCAGAGTGGTTGACCTTAGCTTAGCTCCTGTCATAGCTAACGATCCTTCCTGACAATTTTTAAAGATTGTTAGAACAAGTTTTGATGTCTAGTGCTAGGTCTATTTATGTAATTGAGAGTTTTGTGTATTCTGGTCTCAGCGGACCACAGGCGGACCAGATGGTACGCCGGACCATCTGGTACGCTGGTTAGTTGGTCCGCTTGACAGATTGTGTATAAATAGTTTAGCTCGTTTAGAGAAAGTTAGTTGTGAGAGTTGTGAGTTTAACTTTGTGTTTTCAAGTGTGTTTACTCTCTGTAATCTCTCTCTGTATAACCGAGCTTGCAATCAATCGAAGATCTATTATTTACCTCGTGTGTTACAATTCCGATTATAATCATGCACTAGCAAGATCCAATACGTGTTTTACAAGTGGTATCAGAGCAGGTTTGCTCGATTGCAGTGATTTACAGATCGGTTTTTGGGTTTTAGAGAGATAAACAACGTTTGTGGTAAGAATTTCATCAATTCGTCTAATTTTCACGTCAATTCAATATGGTTTTTACGTTCAAAATGCTCCTGGATCGTTTTGGTTGAGTTCTGCATTGATTACAAGCTAAAACAACCGAAAACAGTAAAAATTGTTCGAGATTACACTGGTCCGCTGTTGGTCCGCTGTTGGTCCGGTGGTGGTACGGATCAAGAACAACTGGTCCGCACGTTGATCTTCATAAGGAAAAGTGGTCCGCTGATTGTGGTCCGGCAGGCAATCTTCATAGTTTGGTCCGTGGCGGTTTCAGCGTACCAGTTTGGTCCGTCAGTTGTAATTCCAGCGTACCAGTTGGTCCGCTTATAATCTGGTCCGTTGGTTTGACTTTGGTCCGGAGATCGATAGTTTGGTCCGGTAATAGCATTTTGGTCCGTTGATTTGACTTTGGTCCGGAGATCGATAGTTTGGTCTGGGGTTGGTTATTTTGGTCCGCTTGAACAGTTTTGAGTAACAAATCATGGATCCGTTCCAGGCTTTTGCAGCAATGTCTTCGACCGTTCAAGCTATACTGAATTATGATAACGAGATAGGAACTACAAACAAAGTTCCGAAATTGATGAGATTTGAAGATTTTCATAATTGGAAAACTCGTTATGAATCATACATTGGTGTGACAGATGTTACGGTATGGACACCAATGTTGGATGGTTATGAAATTCCAAAGTTTCAAACTGGTGAATTGGCTGGTCAAGTAAAGCCGTACAACAAGATGAATGATGCTGAAAAAGAATCTTTTAAGTTGGAAAAGAAAGCTTATTCAAATTTATCAATGGCTTTACCAAAAGATATCTTGCATCAATTCAAAATGCATTCAACTTCAAAGGCTTTATGGGATGCTTTGTGTCACAGATGTGAAGGCAATGCACAATATAAGAAAAGTAAGAAAAAAGTGTTGTTGAAGGAATTTGATAATTTTTGTCATGTTCCAAATGAAACTATTAATGATCTGGTTTCATGATTATCACATTTGGTAAGTGAACTTGACATAGTCGGGGTGAGTAAAGAAGCAGGTGAACTGAAGGAAAAGCTATTAGATGTTTTACCTGCATCATGGGAAGGTTATATTTTGCTAATGACACATGACAAGGGTTTTGATGACATTACCTATGATGATCTTACAAGAAACTTGCTGGCTAGGGAATTAGATATGAAACGAGTTAAAACTCAACCAGCTCAAGTTCAAAATCCTGGTGTATATTTTGGTGAGAATGCGTCTACTATGCATGCAAAAGTGAAAGCTAATTCAAATCCGCCGACAACTGCATTTTATGTGGAAAATACTTCAAGTGGCCAAGCAAATATGTCTCGGGGTTCTTCAAGTGAAACTTTTACTCAAAAAGCTGCGGTGACATATCCAGTTTATTCGAGTCAATCATCCTCTATTCCAACATCAAATCAAAGTGCTTTTTCAGCTAAAACAACAAATGATTTTATGGCACTATTTTCAGCGATGATTTCGTCATATGATGGAGTAATAGCAGGAAAATTGACTAGTGCTGAATTGACCGATGAAGATTATGAACAAATAGACCCGGATGATTTAGAATTGATGGATATCAATTGGTCTATGGCTATGATTGTCAGAAGAGGTAAGAAGTTTATGAAGAGAACAGGCAGAAAAGATCTCAATCCCGAAGGTAAACTTGGATTTGATAAATCCAAGGTTAGATGTTACAATTGTCAAAATTATGGTCACTTCGCAAAAGAGTGTAACAAGGCAAAGCAACAGGAGACTTCAAAGTTATATCAGAAATATGCTGCTCAAAGTAACAAAGCATCGGGAAGCAATGTTAATCCATCAAGCTCAAATACAACTGCTAGTGGATTAAACTCAGAATCTAAAGCTTTGGTCTCTCAAACCGGTGAAGGGTATGACTGGGCTGCAGATTGTCCTGATGAGTCTGCATTCCTATGCACTGAAGAGAGAAATGTAACAGCTGAAGATGATCCTGATCTTCCGGGAGAAGATTTCTTTGCTGAGGGTCATCAAGCCTTTATGGCTGATATTCAGGTTAATTCTAATATCTGTGAATTTTGCATGACAACTGCTAATCAAATGAAAGAACTTTCTGCTGAGAAAGTTATGTATTATGATAAATACATGTTAGCAGAAGAAAATCTCACCATCTACAAACAAAGTTGGGAGGCTGTTAAAGCTGAACTAAAAAGTGAGCATGCCGTGATTCTGAGCACAAAAATTGAGTTAAATAACAAAACTGAAGATTATATTTTTTGTGAGAAAAAGCTTGCAGAAGCTAATGCTAAAATTTCTGAATTAAACATTGAAATATTAGATCTTCAAAGACAATTAGAAAATTTCAAGAATTCATCTTCCTTTGCAAGTTTCCTTTGCAAAGATGAAAATTTAAAAGAAGTGCTCAAAGAATCAGGGTGTACTTCAGTTCCTCCACCGATTGTTCATGGTAAAGGACCAACTGAATCTGAGATCAAACCAGCTGTTTTGTTTGATTATTCTATGTTTGCTGAGGGTTCATCTGATAAATCCAAGGGCACTCATAAGAGAAAGCCTGTCAAACTTATGTCCAAAACTGACAAAGAAGTTCTCAAACAGTCTGAATTTGGTGTTTTGGTGAATGTACAACTTACACCTTTAGAGGCTGCTCAGAAAATCATTGAAACTGAAAAAACAATGAAAGAATTTGAAATGGCAAAGTGTACAAAAGGTCGTGATTTGTTTTTTGAACATGAGTCTGTAACTGTAACTAACACAACCACACCGGATGTGAACTCAATTCCGGTACCTCCATCGAAATCAGCTAAGTTTACTGGCATCGGGTTTGGACATCCTGATGAAGTTTCTAAGGTCAATCAAAAGAAACCTCAGAAAGTTCAACAGAAAGACAAGAAAAATGTCAAGTTTGGGAATTATGATGACAAACAGAAAGGTAAAACTGAAGTTGGTGAATCTTCTAAGAAAGTGAAAATGTGTCTGAAAGGTAGTGATACCATATTTTCGGATGAAACATTTCCATTATGTTGTGTTGATCCAACAAAAGTTTCCAAAGTATTTTATGCTGATCCAGAAGAAAAATGTGTGTCTGATCATGAACATGTGAAAAATGGTTCTTTGTTGAAACTAAGAACTAGTCCATATGATCAGAATTCTGTCAAGACTCACACTCCAAAAGATCAGAAATTTTCATCAAAGTCAAAAACTTCAAAGTATTCACCTAAGAATTTTTATAATTCTGATGGTAAATTTTCTGCTAAAACAAACAGTTTTGACTATGAATCGTACGGTTTCTGTGAGGATTATGATTTTTATAATGACTTTGGTCATTATGAACAAAATTTTGGATTGTTTGGAAAAAACAAAAGCAATTGTGTCGAATCCAAAAGATATTCTGAAAACTGTGGATTGATGAGTATGGATTTTATAATCAATTTGTTTATATTGGTCCATTGTTTAAACCACTTCCAAAGCATAAATCTCGAAGATTTAGGGCTAAGAAACCAAGTCAAGTGGTTAAACAAATGACTGATGATAACACCTCAACTGAATCAGGAGGTAATTTTCCTGCAGTTTTTGTTGATCGTAGGAGGTGTTATCATTGTCATCAAAAGGGCCATCTAAGAAATAGATGTCATGTTTTGGCTAAGAAACGGGCTTCCGCTGTTGGTAATCAAAAATCTGAAAAAGTTTCTGAGCCAAAACATAGATGAAAAGGTGGTCACAAAACAGTTTTTCAGAAGAGAAAAGTTTTTCAAAAATAAAAAGTCATCCGGAAGTTCATCTTCGGGTGATGTTACCACAGATTCATCTACCCCTGTTTAACGGCAAAAGTGGCTGCCTAAATTGACTTCAAAAGCCACTGAGGACTTTTCTGAAGACACCGGTCGACCCAAAGCTGAAAGCTTGGGTCCAGATACTCACTAATTATTTGTTGAAATGTGCAGGGTGCTCGCAAGCGAGCTGTCAACAACTTCTGGGTAGTTGATAGTGGAGCATCCAGGCACATGACGGGTAATATTACCTTGCTATCAGATGTTAAACCTATTCAAGGAGGAAATGTTACTTTCCCTGGCGATAAAGGTGGTAAGATTACCGGTGAGGGCAAAATGGGTAACGAGAAGATTACATTTGACAAAGTCCAATTTGTGCAAGAGTTGCAACACAATTTGCTGAGCGTTTCTCAAATTTGTGATAAGCAGTACACTGCTGCTTTCACGAGTTCAGAATGCTTAATTCTGAAACTTGGAGTCCAAATTCCTGATGATTGGATTGTTGTGCGAGCTCCTCGATTTCGTGACTTATATGTGTTGAACATGAATCAAACTTCATCCGCGGTTTCTGCTACATGCTTTATCTCTAAGGCTACAGAAAAAGAATCCATCATGTGGCATCGTTGTATGGGACACATCAATTACCGGAAAATGAATTATTTGGTAAATCATAATCTGGTTGAAGGAGTTTCAAAGAATAAATTTTCTATACATGATGTATGTGTCTCTTGTAAGAAAGGTAAGCAAAAGAAAAAGTCCCATCCGTCTAAACGTTTGAACTCAATTGTGACTCCTTTAGAGCTACTTCATATGGATCTTTTTGGTCCTGTGAATGTTCGTAGCATTGAGGGAAGTTATTATTGTTTGGTTATTACGGATGATTTTTCTCGGTTTTCATGGGTGGTGTCTCTAACTTCAAAAGATGAAAATCCAGATCAAATTCAGAAGCTGTTATCCAAGTTTCCATCAGTATACAAACACAAAATCTGTCGCATTCGTACTGATAATGGTACTGAATTTAAGAATGCTAAGATGGCAGCATTTTGTGATTCACTTGGAATCATACATGAATTCAGTGCGCCGTATACTCCGCAACAAAATGGAGTAGCTGAACGAAAGAATAGAACTTTGATTGAGACGGCTCGAACATTGTTGGCTGATGCTCATCTACCAATAAAGTTTTGGTCTGAAGTTGTTCATACTGCCTGTTATGTGCTCAATCATGTTCTAATTGTGATGAGATTCAATAAAACCAGTTATGAATTACCTAAAGGTCGAAAGCCTAATTTGAATTTCTTTGAACCGTTTGGGTGTCTTTGCATGGTTCTCAAGGAAGGTGGGAAGTTTGCTCCAAAAGCTGTTCAGGGTATTTTTGTTGGTTATCATCATCCGATGAAGCGTGTTTATTTTCCTTCTTCCAAGACTATTGAGAATCATGTAAATGTAGACTGTCAGAAACATACTTTTCTACAACCCAAATCGGCTGAGGCTCAGTCTTATGATTACAAGTCTTTAATTGATTCGTTCACGGCTGCACCACCTGGTTCTGATGAAGAGGAGGATCCTGTTGTGTTAGCTGCTTTGCTATACTCACTAAAGAGTCATAGACCAGGATCATGGATTCCTAAGTTTCCAAGTACTTCAACTGCTATTGCTTCGTCTAGTCAGAGTGTTTCTAGTTTAGAAACAATGAGTTCTTCTGATGATGATGAAAGTACTTTTCATGAAGCTGAATCAACACCTGTAGATGATCAAATTCATTTGCCAAGTACAAGTTCTTCTGTACCAACTTCGTTACCGATTGGTGATTTATCAAGTTCAGAAGTGGCAGAGGCAACTTTAAACAATTTGGAAGATAATCAGGCAGTTTCTGATTCAAAAATTCTTAGGATTCACAATATTCATCCTCAAGAAAACATTATTGGAGATCCGTCTTCGGGAGTTCGTACACGAAATCAATTGGCAGAAAATGTTGATGCTTTGATTGCCGAAATCAGAGAATCTGGGGTTCAGAATGAAGTTTTTCACTCCTGTTTTCTATCTCAGGTGGAACCTTTTAATGTTGATAATGTAGAAACGAGATACGATCTTACTACTGCGTGTATCAATCAATCATAGTAACAACGGATGTAAATAAGAGAATTCTTATTGATCACTTGAAGATACAATGAAGTTCTCTCTAGTTTCTCTCTCTAGAAACACACACAGAAAGTGTAGAATGACAGAGGTGTTCCACTAGTTACTTGCACATTCTAACACACAGGCTAACAGAACCTATTTATACTAAGTGACTAATCACTCAGCGTATCAAACTGATACGTCGGACCACATGGTCCGCCGGACCATGTGGTACGCCACTAACCAAATAGTCACTACAATTATCACTTAGACACGCTCACTTCAGGTATGCAGGACACAGTTCAGAATCTTGTACAATCACCACAACCAATAAAGTTCCCCCTTGCTTCAAACACTTCCACATCAGGCAAAAGATAACGGTTCACTTCATTAGTCGTTCTCGGCAATTGTTTAAGATCTCTTAAACATCACTACATTTTGACAGAAATCTTCAATCTTCACCGAATTGTAATACATTCTGATCTTGATGAAAACAGACACGATCAGCATCTTCAATCATAGAAATTCCCCCTCAGAATGAAATCCATCCCAATATATCAACAATCAAAGGCTATAACGTCAACTTCATGACTTAACAATGTATCGGGCATTTGATTAGAGAGTTCCAAACCATCATCGAAAACTTTGACATATCGGTTTGCACGAACATCAGAATACACCACCTTTCCATGAAGATCAAAAATCACCATCATCCCCGAATTGATTGCTTTTGAATATTCACTTTTTCAATTGTGAAACGTTGAAATTTTCAAGGGTCTCAATTTCCCCCTAAACAAGTGACATATTCAATTCTATCCAACCCACAAGCAATGTGTGTTTTTAAGTAGCTTGCAATGGAATCACATATTTTCTTCAGTTTTGTAAGTAATCATATCCATGTCTCTGAATCTCTGTCCATCATCAGAAAACACGTGTTCATGGATCTCTGTCCATCCTCAAAAACAATGACTACCAACAAACAACACAATCTTAGAGAATTCGACGACTAATTCATGATAAGCATAAGAATCTGGTAAATCTTCAATTATAATAACCCACAGCTATCGAATCAAGGGTAAACTCGATAACTGATTTAAATCAATGAAATTCCCACGACCTCTCCCCATTCCCGAAAACAACCCCCAGATGTTGATTACTGATTAACGGGGGTTCGGGGGCAGCGCCCCCGAGAAGCGGGGTCCAAGGGGCGGCAGCCCCTGGCGGGGGCCGTGCTGCCAGGTCAGCGCGAAAAAATTTTTTCTGAACAAAATTGCTTCACTAAAAATTCATCCGAAAATCTGCGACGGATCAGAAGCTTCAGCGGACCAAATCATTATCAGCGGACCAAAATCCAGTCCAACTTTACCAGCGGATCAGACTCGTACCGGCGGACCAGGTGCGGACCAGATATGGTACGGCGGATCAGATTTGGTACGGCGGACCAGATGTGGTACGGCGGACCAGATGTGATACGCTGAAACTGCTCCGGACCACGTTGAAGATTGTCTTCCTGACCATCTGATCCGGCGGATGAATCAATTGATCCGGCGGTTGAAGATTGCCTGGCGGACGAGCTGCGGACCAGCAGCGGATCAGACCTCAAAAACGTGAAATTCTCAAATTTCACTTCAGATTCAAAATGTTGTCGAATTTCTTCAATCAAACACCACTGTTAGGTGCGAAAATGACTCAGGAAGGTTCGTTTGAACAAAAATCAAGCAAAAACGACACTGAATCACACCTAATTCGAGCCATTTAACGTCTCAAAAAACTTCAAAAACGAAAATGTGATCTGGAAATTGAACCAACGGCTCTGATACCAGTTGTAGAAACGACGTATATGGATCGTTTCCAGATCATAGAATGATAGAGCACGGAAGTTTGTCATTCAATTATAGTCAAATGATTACAATACCGAGAGAGTATACATCAATTAAGCTCTGGAGGAGGTTTGGACAGAACCTCCTCTCTCAGACACAGACCACACAGAATGAAATAGAACAAACTTGGAAGTGATCAACATACCAATCCTATTTATAGGAAACCAGCTGGCGTACCACATGATCCGCTGGACCAGTTGGTCCGGCGTACCAACTGGTACGCTGGTTGATATGTTGACATCACCATATACAATAAACCCTATACATTCAATCTATTCTATTCGTACAGTAACGACCACACACAGAAACTTGTCCTAACAATAGATACAATACACGAGACACTCATGGCATATGAATATGCTCTAACAAACTTCCCCTTAACGTGTAGTGTATCTATTTTCTAACTAAACTTCAGTCTTCAATCTTCAACATTGCTGCATCCGATCTTTGACATGAAATCTTGTCAGAAATAGAGCTTGCATGGCTGGATCACTCTTGGATCATCTTTGCACTTCAAGATCCACTTGTGAAAGATACTTCATACTTCCCCTCTCACCATGCTTGAGTCTTGACCCACAAACCTGCAATTTCAGAAGACAGAAACGCGGTTTCCTTTTCTTTTGAAAATTAATTTAATCTTGGTGCAAAACTTCTCTTCGAGAATCCAAGATAGATTTTCAAATTTCGATTTCGTATCACATGTCGATCGGTCGAAAACAACTAAGAAACAAAATCTTTTTGGCTTTTTGAAATTTTATATCAAAACACACTGAAAATCTTTTTGAACTTTTCAGATATGAAACATAAATGCAATACTGAATCAGACACTATTTTTGTCTTTTGCAAGAAAGATCACAACTTGGGATCATATTGGTCATAACATGCTGAACTACAATTCAATTTCAATTACTTCAGCACATAAGTCATGTCGATTACTGGTATAATTTGTCCATCTTAAACTCAGGCACAATCATACTCATAACATCTGGATATGTTATTGATTGATTTAGTTTGCTTTGACCAGTGTACCCCACACTATCAGACATACTTAGATATGTTTTTGCTTTTTTTAGCACACTTTGTGGTTTCATTTGTGATTTAATCACATAATGATTGTATTCATGATTTAGTCAACTGTGTTCCATGCAAAAAGAAATAAGAATGTTAAATCGTCTACCTTAAGGTCGATCTTTCGATACGCAGATAAGGCCTCGGATTTAACAAAATAAGAAAATAAAACAAGTTGAAATTGTATAACCCAACAACAATCAGGTCGGTACTCCCGTACACGCAGAGAAAGTCCGATGAGTTATACGAAACACCAAAGAAAATAAAGCAGAACGTCAAACGAACAACAATCAGGTCGATCTTTCGATACGCAAAGAAAGTCCGATCGTTTGACAAAATAAAGAAAATCAAACAAGTTTAAATCTTTGCAAAATGAACACATGTATACACAGAGACTTCTCATTTTCTTTTTCACATATCTTTTCCCTGATATCATGAGACATGCATCAAGATGTTGTCCACTTGGTCAAGCATTAGTATTTAATGTGTTTATCACATCTGAATACTTTCTGATTTAATGCCGAGCCTACCAAGTACATCAAACAATGATCTTATGGCTTTTTCATCTATTTTATCCATGAGTCAGACACGTAAGCCAATGTACCATCATTTCCCAATCATGTTGGATACAATTTCTCATTTTTCATATTTTTTGTATTTTTCTATTTTTTTCAATGTTTTTGTATTTTCTGTTTTTCTCCCCCTTAAAATGAAAACTCTATTTTTGGATTTTCATTTTAATACCAACAAAACACAAAGACGCTATTTTTGGTTTTCAATTTTCTCCCCCTAAACTACATACGAAATGTAAAAGAAAGAAAATTGACCTTTCGACATGGATACCTTTCAAGTTTAGCTTTCAGAAAAATTTCAGTTTTGAAATTTGATAGCACATGTAATTTAAGTTAAATCAGCAGAATACTTCTCCATCAGTAACTTTGCAATCACCAACGGGCCTTCTAGAAGTACCTGCACACTGGTCAAACACATCAGTTTATAAATGACCCGAAGCGAATTGCTTCTGGTCGACCAGTATCTTGGTTTCCTTTTGAAACCACTTTAGGTTTCCAGATTTGTTGTTTCGGTAAATCGGTATCTGATGAACCTGTCACAGTTGATTGGGACGAACAACCTACATATGGAACATTTTGAAAACGAGGAATAAATCTTCCTTGAGTTTTGAAAAATGTAGGTTGTGGATATTCATCAAATACTCTGCCATTTTCATCAATGAATCGATGTTTGGCAGCTTTACCAACAAATGGAACCTTTCCTTTCCTTGAACTAGAAGCAGCAGAAACCAGACAATCTTGTGCCAGATGCCCTTTTTGTCGGCAATTGTAACACAAGCGATTGTGTACATTTCTTCGTTTTGGAACCTGCATAGCTTCACAAACATATTCATCTCCAAAATGATCATAAAAATTATCATATACCTGAAATCGATGATCATGAACCCATTTGGATGTCAGGCTCTTTGGAGTAGAATTGGATCCTCCAGAAGAATATTTAGCACCTTGTTGCTTCTTGGTCTTTGAATCAACATTCGTCACAAAAACTTCAGCAACTTTCCGAGCATCTACGCAATGTAGCGGGAATTCTTTATCAGAAAATATTTGTTCCGAACCCTTGAGTTTGTAAAACCTCTCGGGTTGAACTTTGTCAGCTTTAAAAACTTCTTTCTTCACTTGCTTCAGATTAACTTTCTTCAAATGCTGTTGCTGTTGAACCATTGAAACATTCACATCAACCTGTTTCTTTTGAAATCCCAAACCTGTATATTTTCCAGAAACTTTCTCTTCTGAATCAGATGATTTATGCCCATTCTTTGCAAGACGAGAAAATTCAGCTTTAACTTTCTTGATATCTTTTGGAGCATTGATAATTGTTTCATCAATGTCAGCTTTTGAAGACGAAGACCCAGACACAACCTTTTGAGCTTCAGAAGCTTCAGTACTTTTGCCTTTTTCCTTTTGCTTTTCTTCAACAGATTTGGAACCAACAAACTCAGAATAATCACCAATCTCAGCCTTGTCTTTCAAATCATGAACTCCTTCTTTGAGACTTCCTGGTGGCGAGACTGTCTTGTTAAACATCTTCTCAAAATTTTCATCTTTGGCCAGAAAACTTGTAAAAGATTGTGAGTTAGTAACATTGTTCAAAAGACGTTTTGAATCAATGACTTCAATCTTTAATTCAGAAATTCTTTGATGAGCTTCAGCCAACTCTTTTTCTGTTGCAATGAGCTTCTTTGCCACTTTGTTAGTTTCATACTTTTGCAATCGTAACTCATCTAAACCGGCCACCAATTCCTTCTCGAGTTTATCTTCATTTCTTTTCTGAATATCCAAATTTGCATTTTGCAACTTGTTCACTCTAACCAACTCCCTCTTCTCATCAAGTAACTTTTCCATATCAGTCTGATAAGATTGAATCTTAGTATCTTGATCACCAGAAAGTTGAGTAAGAGTATCAAGTCTGGACTTTGATTTATCAAAAAGATTCTGAAAATCTTTTGCAGCATCCTCAGCTTCATCTTTCCATTTCTTCACTTCTTGAACCAATTCATCCTTTTCTGCAGATAATTTTGTAAATTTCTTTTCAAATTCCTGCTCAACACCTTGAAACTGCAACTCTTTTTCAATTAACTCTGTCTGAAAAACTGAAAACTTTTCTTTTTGAGATTCTAACTCTTGGATCATACCTTCCAACTTTTCTCTATCAGCAACCAAATCTTCTTTTTCCTTAACTAAACCTTGAATCATTTTATCTTTTTGAGAACAAAACTCACAGACAGATTCATAACCACTATTTCCATAACTACTAACATCTGAATCAGAATCTGTTATCTCTTCTTCGTCATCACTGTGAACAATCTGAGCAACAAAAGAAGACTCATCAGGAAAATCAGCAGCCCAATCATAACCTTCATTCGATGTTTGTTCTTTTGATGCAGAAGAAATAGCAGTCAACGCAATTTGAGGTGAAGCAGTTTTATCAGCTGTCTGAACCACCTTTTCTTTTGAGGGACACTCACGAGCAAAATGACCATATTTGGAACATTTGAAACATTTGATCTGTGACTTATTTAAACCAAGTTTGTCTCCTTGAAAAATAGATGTAGTTCCATGTTTCTTAATAAACCTTCTACCTCTTTCAGTTAGCATAGCAAACTGCCACTCCAAATCTAATTTGTTCAACTGATCTTCATCCATATGATCTAAATCCTCTCTATATAGACAAGAGTTACCAATTTGACTAAATATATCGCCAGAAGAAGATGATATGAATCCAGATAACAACGCAACTAAATCTTCAGCTGACTTCCCATTAATCGAACTAGCAGATGATCTATCAGGAGTAGTGAAACTGCACCTCCTTGATGAACTTTCATACTTTCCTGATCCATGATCAGCAACAAATGCTGTTTGAGGTGGATTTGATGTATCATAACCAGATGATTTAGATTTTGCATTGATACTTGCAGAATTTTGTCCATGATATAACTCAGGATTTTGTAATTGAGCAGTGGACTTGTTTGAATTCATCATTTCCATTTCTCGAGCATGAAGCTTTCCAGTCAAATCATGAAATGATAATGTGGAATAGTCTTTGTCATGAGTAAGCAACAACACATAATTTTCCCATTTCTCTGGTAATGCTTCCATCAATTTCTCTTTCAATTCTTCCTCGGTCTTTTCAATCTTGACTACTTTCATCTCACTAATAAGATGTGAAAATCTTGAAACAAGAGCAGAAATATTTTCTTTGTCGTATTGTTGAAAATTTTCAAATTCTTTGTTCAACACTTTCCTTCGACTCTTCTTATACTGATCATTGCCTTCACATCGAGCAGATAAAGCATCCCATAACTGTTTAGCCTTCTTGCAAGTACTGAATTGATGTAACAACTCAGTAGGTAAAGCCATGGTAAGATAACCATAAACTTTTTGTTCAAGTTCATAACTTCTTCGTTCATCCTTATCAAAATCTTGAATCTCTTTATATTCCCCATTGTCAGTTGGACGCACATACAGCGTTCGAATCGGAATCCGCAAATCAATATCATTTGTGCTGATGTATGCAGAGAAACGTTGCTTCCAATTTTGATAATCTTCCAATTTTAACAACTTGGGAACTTTCTGACTTGTTCCTATTTCATTATCAAAATTGAGCATAGCTTGTACCGTGCTTTGCATAGCCGCAAACGCTTGAAAATCGGACATTTTTTAACGTAAAATGATACTTCAAAACTTTGAACTCAAAAACGAAGGTCTTCCAAGCGGATTTTGGGGGTCAAAACTGCTCGGTACTGGCCATAGGCTGGTACAAGTCCTAGATCTCGGAAAGACGAACGTTTTGGCTGGTATTGGGTTCCGTAACTCCAAACGGTTTGCAAGTTACGTCAGTTTTAGTGAAAGTCACTTTTCTGTCAGCGGACCAAAACAAAGTCAGCGGACCAGATTCCGGATCAGTGTGAAACTGCGGATCAGATAACTCCCAGCGGACTAGATGATATTCAGCGGACCAGAAATGAACTAGCGGATCAGAATTGAACTAGCGGACCAGAATTGAACTAGCGGACCAGATGCCGGATCAGATGAACTAGCGGACCAGAAATCTTCAGCGGATCAGATTTGATACGGCGGACCAAATTTTGGTACGGCGGACCAGAATATTCAGCGGATCACACTGATACGCTGTAACTGCTGCGGATCAGACTGATGAAGATTGCCTAGCGGATCAACCGGCGGACCAGTCTGTTCGTTGGGCGGACCAGTCGCAGAAAACTCAAAAATCGACTGATTTTCACTCCAGGAGCATACAAAAATCATTTTTATCCTCGGAATCACTCAGAATTGGAAGAAATTGAAGAAAAACTTACCAAACCCAAGCTTTTTCTCTCTAAAACTCCGAAAATTGATCAAAAACACAGCAGTAGAGCAACCAAAAGCTCTGATACCACTTGTAGAAACGAGATACGATCTTACTACTGCGTGTATCAATCAATCATAGTAACAACGGATGTAAATAAGAGAATTCTTATTGATCACTTGAAGATACAATGAAGTTCTCTCTAGTTTCTCTCTCTAGAAACACACACAGAAAGTGTAGAATGACAGAGGTGTTCCACTAGTTACTTACACATTCTAACACACAGGCTAACAGAACCTATTTATACTAAGTGACTAATCACTCAGCGTATCAAACTGATACGCCGGACCACATGGTCCGCCGGACCATGTGGTACGCCACTAACCAAATAGTCACTACAATTATCACTTAGACACGCTCACATAGATACAATACACGAGACACTCAGAAGCAATGCAAGAAGAGTTGCAGCAATTTACAAAATTGGGCGTTTGGCATCTCGTTGATTTACCCAAGAACTCTAAAGAACCGTGTGGCACAAAGTGGGTTTTTAAATGTAAGAAAGACGATCGTGTTGTCATTGTCAGAAACAAGGAACGATTAGTGGTTCAAGGTTTTTCCCAAATAGAAGGCATTGACTTCAATGAAGTTTATGCTCTTGTCGCACGAATTGAAGCTATCAGAATATTTCTTGCTTTCGCGGCACATCACGGATTTAAGGTGTATCAGATGGATGTCAAGAGTGCGTATCTGAATGGGAAGATTCGTGAAGAAGTTTATGTGAAGCAGCCACCTGGTTTTTATGATCCAGAATTTCCTGACAAAGTGTACAAGCTCGACAAAGCTTTATATGGTCTTCATGAGGCTCCCAGGGCTTGGTATGAGACTCTTTCAACTCACTTGCTCGACAATGGTTTTTAGCGTGGCACGGTGGATTGTACACTATTTTCAAAGAAGTTCGGGAAATATTTGTTGCTGGTTCAGGTTTATGTTGATGATATTATTTTCGGTAGCACAAAAGACAGTTTATGCAAAGAGTTTGAGCGTGTTATGCAAACAAAGTTTGAAATGAGCTCAATGGGAGAGATGGGTTTCTTTTTGGGTCTGCAAGTTAAACAGTCTGCTAAAGGCATATTTTTGCATCAATCAAAGTATGTGTCTGACGTGTTAACTCGATTCAAGGTTGGCGATGTTCGGATTCCTAGTACTCCAATTCAGGTTTCACATGGTATCGAACCAGATGAATCCGGTGCATCTGTTGATCCGACATTGTTTAGGGCTTTGATTGTTTCTCTTATGTATTTAACCGCATCTCGTCCTGATATAATGTTTGCTGTTTGTTTGTGTGCTAGGTATCAGGCCGCTCCGAAAGTTTCACATATGCTAGCAGTAAAACGGATTTTTGCTTATTTGAAGGGTAATCCGGATCTTGGTATCTGGTATCCTAATGATAATAAGTTTGAGTTATCGGCATATTCTGACTCGGATTATGGTGGGTGCAAGATCAATTTTAAATCAACTACCGCCGGATGTCAGTTTTTGGGGGAGAGATTAGTCTCTTGGCAATGCAAGAAGCAAACCTCGGTTGCAACATCTACTGCAGAGGCAGAATATGTGGCTGCTTCTAGTTGTTGTTCTCAAGTCTTGTGGATACAACAGCAGCTACGCGACTACGGTTTGAATTTTCTAACTACCCCAATTTTCATTGATAACTCAGCTGCTATTTCTATCACGAAAAACCCTATTCAGCATTCCAAAACTAGGCATATTGATATCAGATATCATTTTATCCGGGATTGCTATGAAAAGAAACTAATTGATTTGCAGAAAATTCATACAGATTTTCAACGAGCTGATTTGTTTACCAAAGCTTTTGACAAAACTCGTTTTAAATTTTTGTTGCAAATTAATGGGATTACAAAGTTGGATGCCGTCTAATTCAGTTGATCATTTTTTAGTTTTTAATGTTTTTCTTTATTTTTCTGCTTTTTAGGGAGAGATTTATATGAAAAATACAAAAATAGTGTGTGTTTTTATGTATTGAAACATGAAAAAGCATAAAAAAATTTGGAAAAAATCCAAAAACTTAAAACAAATTTGAAAAATACAAAATTGAGAAATGCGATCCAACCTTGTGAGAAATGATGGTACATCAGTGAATGTTACTGACCATGGATAAACTAGATTGAAAGGATGTAGGTTCTTGTATGTTTCATTGAATGTGTTAATCAATATCTGATATTTGCTAGTATGATATAAAGATAATGCTTGCTTGAAATCAGTGGTGTAACATATTTCTTGTGATTGAGTGATCCTGATAAAAGGTGGAAAAATGCAAAAACAGAATAAATAAGTGTTCTAGTGTATGCATGCGTTCTTTTGAAAGATTTAAACTTGTTTGATTTTCTTTATTTTGTCAAACGATCGGACTTTCTCTGCGTATCGAAAGATCGACCTGATCGTTGTTCGTTTGACGTTCTGCTTTATTTTTCTTGGTGTTTCGTATAACTCATCGGACTTTCTCTGCGTGTACGGAAGTACCGACCTGATTGTTGTTGAGTTATACAATTTCAACTTGTTTTTACTTTATTATTTTCCTAAACAATCGGACTTTCTCTGCGTATCGAAAGATCGACCTGATTGTTGTTTGTTTAGGGTTCTGCTTTCTTTTTGCATTAAACACTACGAACGACTTAAATCTGTAAATATTCATGAATGAATAAAAGAAAAGGAAAAATAGAAAAATAGAATAAATCAGATTTTCAAATTGCTTGAATTTGTGGGTACCATGATTTCTATGCATGATAAATATACCTAATTCGTATCAGAAAGCAGTAAACATTGATTTGATTTGACTGAAATAAACATGAAAATGTTGTATTCGTGAACTGCTTGACTTGCATGCTGAATAGATTGAAATTGAAATGTGTTAAGTGCATTTCACTGATATGATCTCACGTTGTGATCTTTCTCATAAAAACATAAATTATCGCATTTAAATTTCTTGTTTCTATATTGTTGTTATTTCAGAAAATTTCAAAAAGATTTTTGGTGAGTTTTAGCATAAGTTCGGAAAATTTCAAAAGGTTTTTTGGTGAGTTTTAGCATAAGTTCAGAAAATCAAAAAGATTTTGGGTGTGTTTTGATATAAATTTGATAAAAGTCAAAAAGATTTTCATTCTGCTTTATTTTCGATCGACTGAATTAATATATGGCAAATTATTGATGAAAGAACCACAATCGATGCTAAAATCAGCTCATCATGGCTTAAAATTTGAAAAAGGGTGAAGTTTCGGGTGCAAAATGTGAGAATTGAAAGTTAAAGGGTAAAATGGTTATTAATGTGGTCCGGCGGACCATATGGTATGCTCGGCGGACCACATTGGGTTTAAATAAATAAAAAACTAATCCGGGGTTTTCATAACCCGCGGACCACCTCTATTTTTCCTCTGTAAACCCTAACTCACAAATTAACTAGTTTTTCTTCGATTTTTCTCTGGATAATGAACTGTTGCGTGTAATTCTTGTTGCTACAGGTAGGTGCTTCAATTCCGCATCTATTGATGGTCTTCATTTGCGATTTGGTGCTCTCGTATGGTTTATTTTTGAGTTTTAAGTCTCGGTTTTTTTCGCAAAAACCGTCTTGAACGGGGTTAAATGGGTTGTTGTTGGTATTAACAGGTTTCAAAGACATGTACTGGGTCGGAATGGTGTCTAGAACAAATCTTTAATCTGCGATTTCAAAACAAAATCCATTTGGTGTGTAAAATTTGAAAAAGACTCTTCGGTTAACTGTTCGTCCGCCGGACCATATGGTCCGCGACGGACCAGATTTGAAAAATCGATGAACTGTTCGTTTGAGCAAATCTGATACGTGGTCAATTTTCTGGTCTGCCGGACCAGATGGTCCGCGTGACCGATTTTGGTCCGCAAATGGTCCGCAGATCAAATGTTTCAATTAAAGTTGATTTTTTGAGTGTTTCAAGTGCAATTAGAGTTGTTCGTTAGTAATGTTGATTATATCTGATGATTCTAATGATAGTTTGTGTTGGTGACTGTTTCAGATATGGCAGATTTCAAATCAAACGGAGAACATAATGTGTGTGCTTTTCTAGATGCTTCAGCACGTTGGAAACCTCATTTTCTGGGTATCTTTGATTTCATGAGAAGATCGAGGATTTGTTATGCTGCTAAGCACGTATGTACACCTTACAAGGATTTACTCATGATGTTTTGGAACTCGGCTCAAGTAGACTGTTCAGTAGTTCCTTCGGTTATCCGTGCAAGAATTCTTCAAACAGATGTCGTTATTTCTGAAGATGATGTTCGGAGGGTTTTGAGATTGAACGATCAAGCCGATTTTCCAACAGAATTTGACGAAGCAGACTTAGTAGCCTTGTTGCGAAGGATAAAGTATGATGGACAGTTATATGTTCCATGGTATCTCAAAGCCAATTTGAGTCCTCCGTACAAGTACTTGATGCACGTAATTATCAAGTGTTTTGGAAATCGAACAAGAGGTCAAGAGGAGTTTGATTTGAAAGTTTTATCATTCTTTGCTGCGTTGGTAATGAATCGGCAGTTCAATTTTTCTGGATGGATTTTCAGTTACATGAAGGAGAACATATTGACAAAACATGTTAAAAGTCTGATGTATCCGCGGTTTCTACAAATGATCTTAGATGAACTTCATCCAAATCTTCCGAAGAATCAGGCTGCAATTTTAGTTATGAAGCATATGAATCAAGTTGCAGTTGGCAAAATTCCGGTTTATCAAAAGCGAAAAGGAAACAATATTCCTCCACCGGTGAAGAAGCTAATTGGTCATCTTGCTGATCCTAACTATGTAGCTCCTGCTAATGGTGCAGCAAGACATTCAGATAGTTCAGATGACGAATTGACGTATGATGACAAAGGTTTTCCGGTTGAGATTGAAGAGGATGAAGAAGAAGAGCAGGATGCTCAAGCAAATCAAGCACCAAATCAACAACAACCGATAATACAAGATCAGGCACCTGTGCAACAACAACAACAAACAGAGCAAGTTATTCAAGAGAATGTCAATGAACCTGAAGCTGTAACTACTCAGGATAAAGAAATGAATGATGCTGCTGATGTTTCTGATAGTGATATTAGTGAAAGTTCGTCTGCTACTGATTCAGACTCTGGTAATTATGTCACAATCTTACATAATACCAGAGAAATTCCAGTGAAGAAAGGTTCTAAGCAACACATCGAATACTTGAAGTCTCAAAATATGGATACTTCAATGTATGAGACTAGAACCAAACAGGTCGAGGATAAAGATGATGATCCTTCTTATTCTCCTGCTATGGAGGAGCCTGTTACAAAGACAAAGACTGTGGATAAAGGCAAAGCTCCTATGGTGGGCACTGGCAAACGTGTTAAACATATGGCTCGGCCAAATGTTCCAGTGAAGCAAGGTTCGTTTCTTGCTGATGCCAGGAAGTCAGGTCTTACTCCACCAAGTAAGAAGCAGAAAGTGTCTACTCAGTCTTCACTACCAATACAGCCAATCACAAAATCTGCTAATGTTCAAAGTTCCAGTATTCCACCAGTACGAAAGTTGATTATCAGAAAACCTTCTAGTTATGCTTCTGCTTCCACTACTGCATCTGCATCCACTACAGTTGCTTCTACAACATCTACCATCTCTTCTACTGATCTGAAACTGGCATTACATCAAACAAGACTCGATGAGTTAGAATCCACTAATCGCCAGCAACATGCTGAGATCAGGGGTCTGAAGAATTTGGTAAAGGAATTGGTTTCCAGAGATCAGGCAAAGGATCGTGAAATTGCCGAATTACAGTCTCGGGATAAAGAAAAGGATCGTGAGATTGCTAAATTGCAACAACTTTCTATTACTCTTGGTGAGCAGTTAAATCTGATGCTCAAAGCTTTACCTGCTCAGGGGGAGAGAAGACCAGATCTCGAGGAAAGTTGTAAAGATGATGATGATGTAATGAAATATTTGAATGAGGATCCAGATCCTGAAGGAGGAGTTGGTGGTAATGGTTCTAGTGCTGGTGCAGCGGGAACTTCGTCTGCTGCTGCTGAACCATCTGCTACTGCTCAGGGGGAGTCTTCAGAGAAAGAAGTGTATGATGTAACTCCAATCTCTAGAGTTGAGCTGAAAGAAGGAGAATTTATAAATCCGTATTCAAAAGAGCAACTGGCGGCTATTTTTGCATTAAATGTGGATGATGTAGATAAAGTTCCTTTTGCTGATTCTTATGAAGAGGAAGATTCTGATGAGAAGATGGATTTTGAAGAAGAGCATGTAGAAGTAGAAGATATGACAGCTGAAGAATACCCAGATGATCCTAAGGTTTATGGAAATTTTTCTGCTAATGATCAGTCTGGAGGATTCAATTTCTTTGGTAATGATGATGAAGAAAAAGTAGAGGAGGAGTTGAAGAAGAAAGAGTCAGAAACTGATCAACCAGAGTCAAATGAATCTGAAAAATTATCAGAAGAAGAAGAGAAGAAAATGCTATTTGATGCTTGGTTGAAAGAACAAAGAGCCAAGAAGATGCCAGTAGTAAAACCAACCAAGATTGTTGATCAAAAGAAATATTTCGACAGAAAAGGTGGTGAAGCTACTGGTAGAATAATCAGTTGGATGTATGACTCGGAACTAAAGTGTTATGCAATTAAAAAGGAGTTTGGGGTGATGTATTTGAAGCAGGCTACAAGATTCAATACTTTACCGGTTTGTGATGTGAGAGATTTGTCAAGAAGGCCATTCTTGAATCATGAAAATAATTTGTTGGCTGAGATTTTCAAGAACAAGCTGATAGAAGAATGTCAAGGCAAGTTCAGGTTTTTAACTCCGCAAAGGCCTAAGTATGTTAATCATCCAACCGATATTCATCCGATTACTGGAAAACCAGTTGTGATCTTAAAGTATAAGAAGCCGATTCAACTGAAGAAAATTCCTTTGAAAAAGCTTGAGCAAGACTGTATCAAGACTTTGAGATGGTGGTACTACGATGAAGAAACTGGAGAAGCAGTGGTAGTGGTTAAAGAGGATAACAAGGTGATCAGATTGTATGATCCAATGTGGTTAATCAACTTGTCTGAAGGTGATATAGACAAACTCTATCACAGCAATATTCTATACAAGATTGAGCATGCTGAACAAGCTTTGCAATTTCAAAGAGTGATCAGAGTTTGTTTTGCTTTTGGTATCCATGCTGGGAACAACCGAACTCAGCATTGGAAGAAGATGTAGACAGAAGCTTCTGAAGACTAGCACAAGACAAGGGGGAGTTTGTTAGAACAAGTTTTGATGTCTAGTGCTAGGTCTGTTTATGTAATTGAGAGTTTTGTGTATTCTGGTCTCAGCGGACCAGAGGCGGACCAGATGGTACGCCGGACCATCTGGTACGCTGGTTAGTTGGTCCGCTGGACAGATTGTGTATAAATAGTTTAGCTCGTTTAGAGAGAGTTAGTTGTGAGAGTTGTGAGTTTAACTGTGTGTTTTCAAGTGTGTTTACTCTCTGTAATCTCTCTCTGTATAACCGAGCTTGCAATCAATCGAAGATCTATTATTTACCTCGTGTGTTACAATTCCGATTATAATCATGCACTAGCAAGATCCAATACGTGTTTTACAAAGATGAGTAGAGAAAGAAACCTTATGAATGGAATGTGGGTAGTTTCTTTCTTTTCCTTATGTTTATCTTCAATTCTTTTTACTAAATTCCTCCACAGCATAGCTCCATAATCTATCCTTTTGTTCAGGATTAGAGCAACCATCATGGAGTACACTGATTCACTAGCTTGATCTGATGATCCGACTTTAGCAGTTAGGCTGTAGATGAGTGTGTGCATCATCAGTTTCCACTTTCTCTCTAGTTGATTGATGTTTATTCCTGAGATTGTGGTAAAGCTTGTTCCTTTGTTCAAGGAATTGATGGTTTTGAGGATTTCTGTTTTAGTTGGGGGTTGAGCAGGATCTTCTGGTGCTTTGAGGTCAGTAACTTGTCTGAAATCTTCTTCTGAAAACTGTAGAGTTGTTGTGGAGCGATCTTCGTTTTTAATGAGTGCTTCAATCCATACCTTTTTAGTCACAGTTTCAGTTTTTACTCTTATTGTTAACCAGGCATTCATAAGAGTTTCTTTGGTGATTTCTTCTTCTTCAGTGAGAGCTGTCATGAGAGGCGAGTACCTTAATGCTTCTATGATGATTTGTACATCGTCTGAGTAAGCTGGTAGGTTTACATTTGCTCGCATATTGTTTTACTCTATGTTGAATGTCTTGAACAGGGAGATTTGGGAGGATGAAGCCATTTTGATTGTTCGAAGAAATGCTTTGCTTGGAGAGGATTGTGATTTTAGGAACGGTGTTTGATTTTGGGAATGAGTGAGGGTTTTATAGCATGAGAGAGATTCTAGGGTTTTGACGGCTCTTTTTCACCGATTGGATTGACTGGGTGGTGAAACGGATGTCCGTTGGATCATTGAATTTCCTCGTAACTGAAAAAGTTACCGTTTCTATTTATTGGGAGCTTTTGACGTCTTCATTATTGTTTGGGATTTCTTGATGAAGAATTGTTTTGATCCCAATTTTCAGGGTGAGATCAAATGTGTTTTCTTTCCAACAACTACAGTTCTTCACGAAACTTTTCAGTGGTTCTTTTTCATTCCTTCTTCCTTCCTCCTCCCCTTTATTTATTTTTTATTTTTTTTATTTTTATTTTGTGTGTGAGTGTGTGTGTGTGTGTGTGTAATGGTATGTCAAAGATTTTTCATTTCCTCTTTTTGTTACATTCTAGCATTCTAGCTTCTGTACATAACTACTTTGGAATTTCCGAAGTTGTTCTGTATGACCAGTTTCTTAGAGAAAATCAAAAGAAACACAGAATCACTAGTAGAGATGTTTTAGCTTAACACAACTTTGAGCTTTTCTTAAAGTGATCCCAAAAGATCTAGTTTTAACAGATTTTCCAACAATTTTTCCAAAGAGATACCTAGTACCGAACTTATTTAAACATTAAGTTTAAGTGAGTACATGTAGTTCTACAGGTACAAGGTAGGATAATTCTGCTGGGTATAGGAGGGTGTGCTCTAGCTTCAAGTTGGAGAGGAATGTTGTTATGAGAGATGGGTCTCAGACCTTCGTCTTCTTCCTCTATTATCTCATTTGGGATTCCAGTGATGTGAAGACCAAGATACCTTTGAGAAGGTACAAGTTGGGTAGGATATTTGCGGGGAATTGCTTCCCATTGCTTGGCCTGGCAAATCATTGTTGTCACAAAATGAGGATATAGAATAACTCTCTTCTACAGGGAGATAGCAGTTGTTTTTCATGTTCTGCAGAAGATAGTGAGAGATGTTCATATCCAGTCCGTGAATTAGAGCATGCATGACTATTTGAGTGGCATGGTCAGTAAGATGATGATTATTGACCCAGGAAGAGAAGCAGAGTTGAATTTGAGAGAAGAAGAATTGCCAAATGAGAGGAAGGTGGAATTTATTGGCCTGTTCTTCAAAATAAATTCCATCATACCTAATGCCAATGACGGTTTCAATGACTTGGGCCCTGTTGAAGTGAGTGGCTCCATTTTTGTCATTCAAACTAAGAGCAGAGCGAATGGAGTCTTCAGTGATTTCAAAGGTGAGGTGATTCAGTCGAGTTCTTATTGGGCTTCTAGGTAGGTTGGGTACAGATCTTGTATTGACCCAGAATTCCCTTAGAAATTCGTATCTGAAGGGAGTGTTTTGGGTAAGTGCAAACCCAATAGCACAAGTTTGCAAGAACCTCATTATTCTGGTAAAGGTTGGCTGATGGTTGGAGGTATGAAGACAGAGGTTGTGAGTTTGGTGAAGTGGAATTTGGAAGGCTTGTCTGTCTAACATAGCTTGAAAATCAATTTTCTGATGAATATTTGAATGAAGATTGGATTTGTTTGGATGAGTACTTGGATGAGTTGGGAGAGATATCCATCTATTTGTAATCGAGAAGAGTTTAGAAGTCTGGATATTTGGCAGTAAGACTTTTGGGTTTTGTCAGCTGGTTAGACATCTGATAGAGGTATTTGGGATGGTTTGTGAGAGGGAATTAACTCTTATTTTCATCATTCTCCTATTTTTAGAGTTATTATTACCCCTTTTGTGTGCTTTAACTCACAAAGATTTGTTTCCCGATATGCCTATTTTTATTTAAGTATGTGATTTGACGGGCATCATTTCATATCGGGAAGAGAAAGTCAACTTTGTTTTGAAAGTGACGAGTGTCTTTTAAGATCATTGTCACACCCCAACCGACAGCGGAAACGTCGGGGCATGATTAGATTGTCCATAAGCTCATGACAACTAAATTAGTGACAATAGTTAAATAATGAATTTTATTGATAACATTGAAAAAATAAGACAATACACCACATATTGATAACAAATACAATTTCTTTATTAAACTAGGTCTAGAAGCCCTATGTGATAGCATCTTGAAACATCAACAACATAGCCTGCAACATGTATAAAATAAAAGGGGGTCAACTATAAATAGTTGGTGAGTAACCACAAGTTTGATACATAACATATATTTGAAAAACATGTGTTACGTGCCATGTGATAGAATAAGTGAAATATAACATGCTAGAAGATAATGACAACATGAAAGACTAGACATAACCAAAATTGTTGGTATAAAATGACAATATGAAAGACTAGGCATAACCAAAATTGCTGGTATAAAATGACAACATGAAAGACTAGGCATAAACAAACCTCAATGACATATGATAGATTCCCTAACCCGTAGGTTAGACTGTATGAAATAATGAAATAGGCTCCAAACACCCAACGCCGTACCGGTCAGGTTGAGTGGGTTGTCAACCGATAGATCTACCTTTGTTACCCCAGGCATTACGTTAATGTTTATGCCAAATGAAAGACATGACAGACATGAAAACCATGACATACTTGGCATCCAAATGAAAACATGAAAATCTTTGATAAACATGAAAGCCTTTGAAAATCACATATTGACAAATCATGCTAGAAGTCACATAACACATAATTCACACATAGATCACATACGCATGGTAAATGAGAAAATTGAAAGACAACACTTTGAAATAGGATACATGTTGCAAACCCCAAAATGATAAAATTAGAAAAGGGGCAAGGATTACTCACATGGATTAGAAGTTAAGTCCACGAAGCGAAAAGTGAAGGTGAAAGGATTAGTCCCGAAGATTCATCCTAAAAGAATAGAAGGGTACGACATGAATATTGGAATATGGGATTCTAAGCTCTTATGCATTTGGGGAATGGGTTTTAATGTTATAAATTGAAGTTTGAAAACATGTTAAGTTTTAAGAGTAACAATACCTTAAATGTTACTAGACATGCTTTGGCCTAATAGGTTATGACACTCTCATCGGGCATCCCAGGTAAGCATCCAGGTTCAACTATGGGATTTATGCGAACGCTTATCCTTTGACAGAGACCCCTACTACCGGTGTTTTCACCCTTCGAGTTACTACATGTCATTCGCGTCTCAAGTACCATCACTAAATATGTTGTTAAACAGAGATATCGATTTCTAAGTTATTTGAAATTCTTAAAAATAAGTTTATGTTCACAACCTGATTTACATATTATAATGATTAAGAATTAGTTTAATTGTTGATTTGTGAAAAACAAGCCTTAATCCCCAATTTGTTCATGCATAAAAACATTGACTTTTGGATTAGAAGAATATAGATGAAATTGGACATTATAGTTTAGACTCGTTGGGCCTAACGAGCCTCTACAAGGCTACAGCAAGCCTAAATCGGCCAAAGCAAGGCAACACGTCCTAATGACATGCCTTTACAAAGCTAGGCCTTCCAAAGGACAAGCCTTAGCAATGCTAGGCGTTCTAAGAACGAGCCTTAGCAAGGCTACCTAAACGAGCCTAAAACACCTAACTAAGAACCTAAACTAAACTAATTAAACTAATAAAGCGATAAATATGAAATGAAGGAAAGAAATGAAACAAAGAAAGAAAAAGAAGAAGAATTACCTTCAAAGAAGCTTTTCAAACGAGACGAGCTTGAACGACATCACCTCTTCGCCGAGAGCATAAAAACTACTAAGCACGACACCCGAAGGGGTATTGTAGTTGTGGAACCGCCAAAAGTTGGTTATTCCACTTGTTTATACTCAAACTAGGAGTTGCAAGCTACTAGGGATCAAGGGAGGGTATTTATAGATGAGAAATAGAGTGAAATTTTTTTTTGGGGCGATGTGGGATGGGTTTAGAAGAGGAGGTCGCGACTATATGCAATCAACATCTAACACCAAACTTGTTTTCGCGATTCCCACTTCGTTATAACTCGGTTTTACGCACGGTTTTCGCCCACGTTCACCATTTTCAGAGTACTATCATATGTAATAGAGTAACCCAACATTCATAGTGTTGAGAATTGGTCTTAAACCTTGGATCTTAATGTGGGTCGAGTTTTCAAGTTTTTAAAACATACGGATGTTACAATCATTTATTGAAAGAGAAATAATAACATAAAATGAAAGAGAAGACTCCCCCTAGATATGTGCATGGACGGAATCTCTTGGATGATACAGATATTCTTCAGAAATTCTGAGGATATATTTTCAAGCGAAAAAAAAATTATTTGGTTTTTGGAAGCCATTTGTTTTTGGGTTTTTTGGTTTGTTGTATGAGTGGTTTCTTTTCTTTTTATTTTCACAAAATTGTGGGATATACTCAAAGAGGTGTTACATTTTGCTGAGTATATTTGTTTAATGTTGTAGTGTTTTCCAATCAGTTTTACCATTTCATTACACATGCAGTGCTTGTATATGGTACTTTCTCCAAAATTTTCAAGATTTTGACTTGAGGAGCTGGCTGACTCAGATTTGGTCTTGTTTGAGTCATCAGTGTTGGACTGATTGTTGTATGAAGATTCAGAGACTGGACTTTTGTTTTTGGCATAGTTGTCCAGTTGTGATTCATTTTGACTGTTGCTTTTTACAAAGACAGTCTTGGAGTTTTTTGTCCCTTGAACGTACCCAATCCCTTGCCCATGATTTCTGGGTGTGTTAGTCATATTTTCAAGTTGATCATGAGCATTTATGAGACCATTTATTTTCTTTGTTTCCATGTGCAACCTTTCATATAAAGTTGCACGTTCAGTCTCATAGTGATCAATTTTGGCTTTATTACTCAAATTTTGTGTTTCTAGTAGTCTCAATCTCAACAATTCTTTTTCTCTATCCTCCTTTAGTTGTTGAGTTTCAGATATGAGATAGTTGATTTCTTCTTCAAAAGTTTTAAACTTGTTTTCATTTAGGAGTCCGTTTCTTTCAGAGATTTCTTGAAGAACTTTATAGTTGATTGACATGTTATTGAATAGAAAGATTAGATCAGTGTGAGACGAGCTTACTTGTTTTCTATGTGAGATTTCAGAGAGATTAGTTGAAATAGATTCATCGTTTGTCATAAGACATTTGTTGGACTGACATTCTTCATCTGATGATGACTCAGAGTCCCAGTTTTCAACTTCAGCCATTAATGCATTTTCTTTTTGCATGGCTTGTTCATACTTCTTTTTGTAGTATGCATCATCTTTGAGTCTTTTGTTCTTGCATTCTGAAGCATAGTGGCCCATTGTTCCACATTTGAAGCACTTTATCTGACTCTTGTCAACTTCAGGTTTGTTGTATTCAGATAACTATTTTTTGCTTTCTTCATTTTTGGAAAAATTGTTTCTGGTTGACCAGGAAGGATTCTTTTTTAATCTACTAAACTGTTTGGTTATTAGTGCCAGTGATTTTTCAAATGACTCATTATGACGACCCTAAAACTTTTGCTTTCTTTCCCCAGCGACGACGGCTGATGCTGCGAATGCTACGACGCAAGAATAATTTTCGGGACGAAAATTCCAATTACGAGGGGATGATGTGACATCCGAGAATTTCAAGGTTTACTTCCGTTAGACAAATCCGTTAGTTACGTTATAAGTGTTAACTTAGTAACTAATGCTTAACTAGGCCGAATACGTCCACGTCCTTTGGTTGATCACCAAACCCGCCCATACATGTTATGCGTACATTTGTTTATTGTCATTATGTGCAATGTGATTTAAATGCATGATTTAACATTACGAATAGCATGACAAATTGTAAATCCTTGATTATGTGACAAATTGTATGTTTTAGGTTTCCAGCGAAACTACCGAGCGAAACTATAGTGTCGCCCGGTAGTTAGCTAAACTGCCTGATTTACTCATAGTCAGAGCCAGTTTCGCTGGCCAGCGAAACTGCCAGCGAAACTAGCTCCTGATATAAAAGATCTTAATAAACCCTAGTTTCTACCATTTGCCTCATTGCACACAAACACACACACACTCTGCTCTCTCACGATTTCTGAAAGAATCCAACTACCATCAGACCATCTAGGAGACCTTACCAGCTAGCACATCATCATCATCAAACCGGTAAGATTCAAGAAACCCTAGTTTGTGCATGTTTTATGTATTTTCAATAAAGTATGATCAAACCTTCATGAAAGTTGTTATGTTTGTATTCTGGATGCTTAGGAATGCTAGATCTATCATAAAGTTGCTAAATTTACGTGCTAAATTCGTCCATGTTAGAGATCTAGGTAGATCTAGGTCAAAATATGTGAAAATGGACTTTTTGGTGTTTTTGGTGATTTGATGATGAAAATGCATGATTATGGTGTTAAAGCTTACTGATTTATGTTGGTAAAGGGTTATGTATGCTAGATAATGAATTGCATGTAAAATGAAAGCTGTTAGGTTGATTTTTAGGCTGATCCGTATGTTTTTCGCGACCAGCGAAACTGTGGTGTTCTCTAGGCGAAACTGTCCAGCGAAACTATGTATATCTCCTTCCAGCGACACTATGCAGCGAAACCGCAGTGTCGCCGGGTAAACCAACCAGACCAGCTCGAGCGAAACTACCGAGCGAAATTCCCTGAACGAAAGTTCAAACCAGTTTCGGGCGAAACTAGGCTAGCGAAACTGTGTCAACAGTTTCGAGCGAAACTAGCCTAGCGAAACTGTGTCATCGGGTATTGCCTAGCGAAAGTGCTGCCCGTGCACACAGCGAAACTGACTAGCGAAACTGCTAGCGAAACTGAGACCAGAACCCAAACTTGTGCAATTTGCTTGAATGTTATGCCATGACTTACATGATTTTGCCATGACGATACATGCTTTGATTTCTGATGAATGTGAACCCTTGTTTATGATCAACCATCAGTGTCGTGTGTCTGTATGTCGAGTCATAGTTCCAACGTGCTATGTTATGGGCCATAGTGACGTTAAGTAAAGGTTAGACACAAAACTAATACTTAAGACCTAAACGTGTTCATAGGTCTTCATTAAGCATACTTGGATTATTGACACGTGTAGCAGTGCAACCACAGGTGAGTGTCACTAACCCAGTTACCGTGAACCCGTTTGGGTCACACCGATCAACTAAAAGTAAAACAATGCTGACAAACTCGAGAGTGCGAGGCACCTCCCTGATGAACGTGAAAACTCGGAGTGCTCGGCACCCATTGCTAGCGTAGGTTAAAGTCTAAACCACATGATATCACATGATTTCTAAGGATGCCTTGAAAACTTAAAAGTCCTCAACTAAATTGTACCATTAATTGTAAAGCGAGGGGATGTTGGGTAGATCTACTGGAGTTTGACAAACTCCGCCCCGTGGCACGGGGAGTGCACGGAGGTACAATATCAGCCTATCTGACCGTGATCCCGAGAGGACACGGGGGAGGCAAATCCGCGATGACGTAGGTCCGCAGTTCTGATGGCACGGCCACTACAATAATTTATGGTCAGCTTTGGTGCAAACTTCCTTAGTGCATGGAACAACGGATTAGCTACCCGCGATATCGGTTGAGCACTTTAACTATACAAAACTAGTACATACCCGATAACGTAGGTTACGGACAATACTTTTACTAAACCACGATACTATGATTCTGATTAACACAAGCATTGCTTTTCACAAATAAATTGTACATAAGGATACGTTCATACGATTATGATTATTAGACCGGGCCGCTGCGTGACAAGCCCACTGTGAACTCACCAACCGTTAGGTTGACACTTGCGTGGTTTAAACTTTTGCAGATCGCTAAGGAGTATCCGCTGGAGGTTGGCATGGCACGAGAAGATGTTTATCTTTGTTTAAACTAAACTTGGGAATTTTAAAACAATGTTTATGTAAAGCACGTGGTTAGTGCTAAAGATAATGTTTTCCGCTGCGTACTGTCAAACTGTTTTCATTATTATTATTATTATTATTATTATTATTATTATTATTATTATTATTATTATTTGAACTTTACTCTGATTCGTTTAGTATTTGTAACTAATGGTTGTGGTCCTGGTTTGCTCGCACCCCTTAACGGTATAAACTCCGTTAGTGGTTAATTTGGGGGTGTGACACTCATTTTCTGTTTCAAACTCAGAATATTCATTTTCTGAGTCACTTAGTTCTTTTCGTTTTGATTGGCTTGGCTCTTGTTTGATATTTCTTTTTCTCTTTTTAAAGTAAAGAGCCAATGGATCCAGTTTGGATTTTGAAATGTTCAGTATGTCAGTTTCTTGAGAGTCTAGAATACAGAAGAGATCATTTAAGCTTTTTTCTTCTAAGTCCAAAGTTGATTGAAGTGTCATAGTTAGACTTCTCCATTCATGAAGAGTCATAGTTAGACTTCCTCATTGGATTTAGAAACATTGAACTTTCTTAGATTGTTGATTATTGTGGCAAAACGATTGTAGGTGTTTAAAAGTGACTCACTTAGGAGTGACTTGAAAGATTCATATTCGTTTAGTGCTTTATTTCTTTTATTTCTTTTCATTTGATCCCCCCCCCCCCCATCAAAAAGTTTCTCAAGGGCATCCCATATGCCCTTGGCTGAGGTGTAGTAGTCAACTTGACGGAATAATTCATGAGGAAGAGCCATGATGAGGACTGTCTTGGCTCTGTCCTCATTTATTTCTTTGGTCTTGTCTTCTTCACTCCACCATTTTCTTTCTTTAGGAATGGTGCGAGCGGGCACACCGGCTGAGGTTTCAGTTTCTTTTATCTTAGGAATGTCAACTTTGGGGCAATGAGGTCCCTTGGCTATGCATTCCAACAGGGAACTATCAACTTCTTTTAGGAAGTTGATAATTCTGATTTTCCACTGTGGATATACCTCCCTAGCAAGCATAGGGGGTTTTGCCAATGAGCCAAGAGATTTTCCATTGTTCCAGCTTGAAGACATTTTTGAGAGAGAGTAAAAGAAAAGATGTTAAAGAGCAGGAACTTTGAATATTGATTATTTAAATATGCTCTGATGCCTATTTATTGGTTCCCATGAAGGGCTCCTTAACAATGTTGGCACAGTTTGATTTAAACAAGATAAACAATTTGCGGAAAGTAAATCAAATTGGAAGACAACAATTCATAAAAGGGTTTTTCTGTATATCTCAAATGTAAATAATGGTTTACACGAGTTTATAGTATAACTATGTATCAACAGAAATAACTTTTCTATGGGAGCGATGTTGTAATTGCTTTGAGAAGATATTGAATTGTATGCTTGATGTCTTACTTTGTTTGGTGAAGTCAGCTTGCTACTTATAGGAAAATGTAGCAAGTTATATTTGGATAAGGTGGTTGAGGACGGTTGATGTTGAGTGTTTCAGAGTATATAGAGATAAATTGAAGATATTCAATTTATATCTTTTTCAACTGTCGACTGTCTTCAACTGTCTTCGTGATTAATGC
The DNA here is from genome assembly GCA_039602395.1 of Deinandra increscens subsp. villosa. Lineage (NCBI taxonomy): Eukaryota > Viridiplantae > Streptophyta > Magnoliopsida > Asterales > Asteraceae > Deinandra > Deinandra increscens. Next base: position 48,744,451 of record JBCNJP010000007.1, on the reverse strand, counting down.
CAAGTTGGCATTCATTTTGCTTGTTCTTCACACAAAGGTAGAATTTGTTCTTCTCGTAATCTTTATCTTCTAATAGTCCAGAACTCCTTCAGGACTCTTCTTTGAAGACTATTGATGCTTCCCATTAGAAGCCTTCTACAGAAATGAGGATTTCTGTAGAATTTAGTATGTACGGAACTACTTCGGAATTTCCGGAGTAGTTCTGAAGTACTTCCGTATGAATACAGAAATCATGCAGAAATCTGTAATTCATACAGACTTTCGTATCCTTTTTCTTTTAAGGATATATCTTATATTATCTTCCAATACTTGACTATTTTGTGTTACAATTACATTGTGTTCTAACAGATCTTCAATATGTGTGTCATCTAGGGCTAGTTTCAAGTGTCATAATCATCAAAGTGACATTTTTACAGCCTAAAATGTTTAGATCTATAATATTCTTGACATTTAAGGTTAGATCTATATGTTGTGATATACAATCTGGACTTTTATGTGCTAAAGTGTTAGATTCACCCATGCATGATAATTAGGGTTAAATTTATACCCAAAAGTTGACTATCATGCTAGTTTTGATTGGATTCATGCTAGGATTGTTTACGGCCATCCTACATTCAAGTAGATTCTTAAATCCCATGATAAACCATGTCTAGATCAGAGTTTGCATGTTGGACTTAGATTTACCTTGTTAAATTACCATGAAAATTAACTAGGTTTGACTTTCATATAAATAGTCAAATTAGGATCTTTGACCTTACCCTTAGTTTAGAATTGGACCATATCGTAAGTATCACCTCACCAAATCACCATCGAGTCATCCAGGTCGGTCGTGACATGAAATTTAAGCTATTTAAATAATTAACTAATTATTTATTTATTCTCCCTCTATCTCGCTAGTCGTCAAGATTATCATCGGGTCTACCTTTCCTCATTTCGTGTTTCGTCTTATCAAATTGTGTCTCCGCATCATGTGAGTATTCATAGCCCCTCTTTATTTAAACGGTTTGGGGTTCAACATGTATCATATTCAAAACCCTTACTCGATATTCTTTACTCAACTCTTGTATGTGAACTTGTGTGTTTATTTATGATTGGTTGTGATCAAGCTGGATATCATACTCGCATGACATTAGCTGTAAAAAGTTGGGGTTACAGTGATAGATCTATTGGCTTGACAAGCCCACTTGGCCAGCCTCGCGTGTGGCGCCTTATGATTGGAAACCTTGAGGTCAGGGTTGGCTCATGCATCTTATTTGCTCTATATCATTGTGGTTAACATACTCGATTGCACTTAACCCATTGACTCACATGTTTTAATCTATGTAGTACACTAAACCTATGTTTACTCACCAACCATTCGTAGTTGACCTTTATTTTATACATGTTGCAGATTATGCAGTTTGATGAAGTTTGCCATGATTGATGACACCATAGGATCGTATGCAGACTTAGTGTGACCTAAGTAATTAAGTTAAATTATTTCTTGTTGTCTATATATCATGTAATATATTTATTACTTATGTTTTATGAATTGGGTTGATTAAAAATATCGCAACATTAATTAGTGTTGTGTGCATCTGGATAATCATCGCGCCCCGACATCTTCCGCCGTCAGTTGGAGTGTGACAAGTCCATCTAAGCAATCATAATCGACCTAGAGGAAAACCTTTCTGCTAGCAAGGTGTCTGCTGAAGAACCGCCTCCACTAGAACTTAAGGAACTCCCAGAACACCTGGAGTACGCCTTGTTGGATGATAACCAATCTTCGCTTGTTATTATCTTCTTACACTTAACCTCAACTGATAAACAAGCGCTACTAGCCGTGTTAAAAAGACACAAGAAGGCCATAGCCTGGCGACTCTCTGATAAAAGGAATTAACCCCTCATTCCGCACGCATAATTTTCTGATGTAAGATGTATACAAACCGGTAGTCCAATCGCAATGAAGAGTTAATCCAAACGTTTAGTGATGTGATAATATTTTGTAACAGTTTCTCGTAATTAATTTTATATTTTTATTAGTTACAATATATTAGTTCGTATCATGTTTCCTACATTTTGTACTTTATGTGTTTTGAGTTTAGTGGTTATAGATCATGGCATTTTGAGGAGTTTTAGAAGCGATCGAGGAATAAAAAGTGAAACCCGAGCTTTCGAGGGACGAATAAAGTGAAGAAATACGTTCGTGAGGTGTGCGGGATGTTCTTGAGTGCAAAAGGAACCAACTCGAGCTGGAATACGGTTATCGGGCTGACAAGTACAATGGGAAGCAACCCCTCGTGATACGTGAGGGAGTGTGTCGGCATAAAAAACGGGTTTTTTTATCGGGGGCTATATTTATACATTCTAAACATAAATTTTTAGGGTTCTTATCACCTAGTTTTCGGCCAAAGCCTACTAGGGGCGAATTCTTGGTAGATTTCATTTTTTTTTGTTTCTAAACTGATCGATGAAGAATGTAATGTCCGGCTAAACGCCGTTGTGATTACCGACGGTGAACGGTTAGCATATTACTATTCTGTTTCAGTTGTTTTTGTTCAGCTTTGAATTATAGTAACAGTATTGATTTATTTGAATATTTAGCTTGCGTTTTGATTGCGTATGTGCCCCCCCCCACTCCCGGACTACCTTAACTGCATAGCTCTAGGACTATCCTTAGCTCGTACGTAATATCTGAATGTTAGGTTATATATATTTTGCAATTCAAGTTATGGTTTGTAAACGTGTATTGCTCCCCACTCCCGGATTATGTGCACTAAATCTAGGACTATCTTGTAATGCATGTGAATAGATCATAGGTTGGATTGGGTTGAATTGGATTAGAAATTAGCTAACCGAGATCCTGAAATTGTCACATTCTTAAAAAGCTTTGTTTTCTAAAATTAAATAAAAATCAATCTCAATCAAATTAATAAAAACAATCAAATGAAAAATAATGCAAATTAGTTTTAGGCTAGCTTAGATTAGTGACAAGTTTTAGGTAGTTAATTAGGTTAAATTAATTTAGTTTTAGTTTAGGATTAATTCAGATTAGTGATTGTAATCTGGATTTAGTTAGTTATTTTAATCGGGTAGTAAAAATCTAAATCACTAGTAACCACTAACTACCCTGGATTAACACCCTACTTACCCTAGCTATAGGTTTAATTTTAGGTACTTGAACGGATGGACGACAAGTCGTTATCAAATTGACGCTGTTGCCGGGGAGTACGTGCGCTTGTTAGTGATTTTAGTTTTTTTAGTTAATTTATTGTTTTGTGTAGGTTTCTAAAAACCCATAATAAATAACCCAAAAATATTTTTATTTTCTGCAATTTTAATTTTTGTTAGTTTTGTTGAATTTGGAAAAAAAAAATGAATTCATAAATTTGTCCGAATTGCCAATTTTTTATTCCATTGCGTCTATTTTATCATTTAGATCACTGCTACACATTTGGTTTCATTGTTTTTTACTGTTTGCAGGAAATTTGAATTTAATCATGGTGAAGGAGGACAAATGCTAACTATGCGGGAGTTTATATCACATGATAAAGTTTTGCCCGACATTACCTTACGGGATCAGGGTTGTAGAGGACTCGGAAGATGAGGATGAGTACGAAGACCCACGCTTATATTCTCAATATCAAAGACCGTCTTAATCGTACAATCAGGGATATTCCAAATTCATCAATTATATGTATTTAAATCATGATACATATTCTAATAGTAATAATTATAATTCTAACTTTACATCATTTGCAGGATATGAGGATAGATATGGGAATAGTTACTCTCAACCGGCATATGAGGCTCAACAGGAATTTGATGATTTTGACCAAGTGTATCCCCAGTACCCACAATATGAGCAACAATAGTACTATTATGGTGAGTACGAAGCAGCCATGTCTAATCAAGGTTATTATCAGGGTGACTACCAAGAAGCTTCGTAAGATTATGTGGACCACAATAGGGTCAAAGGGAAGAAGTTAGCATTCAACTCAGTGAAATTTTGGAGGCCTTAAAGAGAATGGAGAAAAAGTTTGATATCCAAGATGTGAAGCACGAGGCAATGTCAAAGAAAGTGGCACAACTGGCGGAAGACATGGCCATTCAAGAAACCGAATCATGGGAACAACCACCCAAAGAAGAAGAAGATTGGGAAGAAAATGATGAGCATATTGAGAGTGAGTGTGAAGCGGTGCCTTCAGAAGTTTAGGTGGTTGAAGAGATAGGATCAGGAGTACAGAGTAACATGGAGCAAGTTGATTATGAGAGTGTTGATGATGTGACCGCGGATGAGCAAATAAGCGAGATCATGAAAGGTACGACTAACTCCTTTCCCTCTTTATTTATGGTGCAGGTAACTGAAGAAAACCGGTAAAAAGAAGGTGGAGGAAGATGATGTTGGGCATATGCAAACCAAGAAGCTCTATAGTGTGATTTGTGAAGTGCCATGTGTGCGATTGCAATATTGGATGCGACATATTAACTATCGGGCACACATGAGCAATTCGGCAAGTATGTGTTCGATTCATGAAAAATTTGCTTTTAATTTTTTTAATATAGTTAACATGTCAAGCCTAAAGCAAAGAGTGAAGCGAAGAATTAATTACCGAGCGTGGATAAGTAATGCAATTGGAAAGCATGGGTTGAAAAAGCTAAACAGCCGTGTCAAATATCGAGCCTACATCGGTAATGCGGCTGGTAAATGTGGTCTGAAGTCACCATGAGCAAGGAGGTGTGGTCTGGCTGAAGACCATAATTTAGCGCTTTTTGGGAGGTAACTCAATGGTAGGTTTTTATTTTTATTTGTTTTTTATTTTGTGTTTTGTGTGGTTTTGTGTTTTGTGTGGTTTTGTGTGGTTTTGTGTTTTGTGTTTTTTAGGAATTGGACGGTTTTGGGTAATGAAGTTGAGCAAAACGAGGTTCCACGTATGTCAATTTCATAAATATATATTGGAACTAGTGCTAGCATAAAAATCACAGTTGTGGTGAAAATCATAAAAAATATATAATTAATATTGAAAATTAGCCAATTTCTGTGAAATTGCCTCCTCGCTACACGCGAGGGAAGTGGTGGTGGTTGTCGTGACATGCGGCGCTTACAGCAGTCAAAAAAAATTTCTTTATTTTATTGGTCGAATCCGGTAGGTTTCCTATTCTTGATTTATTCTTATTTCTTTGTTTTATTTCTTATTTATTTTTGTTGTTCTTTTCAGCATATTGAGGACAATGTTTCACTCAAGTGTGGGGAGAGGAATAACACGTTTCGTGCTTATTTTTAGTGTGTTTAAATTTATATATTTTTGCAAAATCCAAAAAATTCAAAAAATTCAAAAATTGGAAAATGTCTTTGGATTGACTTACGAAATCATGGAAAATGATAGTACAATCGGGGATTAGTTTTCAAAATCAAATGAAAAAATAAATGTGTGGATAAGTTGGAAAATGTGTTGATTTGGGATGTGTCGGTGGCCTAGCTGGTTTATTAGGCTTAAAAGTCCCTAAGTATGAAAAATTAATAAATGTGCCTGAATAATTAATCAATTCATGAGACATAGTGGGTTTCCATCTTAGGAGTTAACGTGGAGATTGAAACTGTCAAAAATAGGTTGATAGGACCACTATAGGCTATATAGTCATATATCTTGAAAATAAACCGGCCCATTATGATCTTTTTACGAAAGAAAATCCAAGATTAATGGCGCTTCACATTTCATTTTCCACCTTTGAGCTTTATTTAATATATAATATATATATATATAACATTTTTAATTCAAAGGATGTGAGTACAATTGCTGTACTAGGTTGTGCCCATTAAATGCTTGACACGTAATTGAAGGAGCCAATTACTTTTTTACATGTCATAAAGATTGCCATACATGTCTTTCTTCACATGTGTCCACCGCCTCTCTCCATTCTCTCTCTCTCTGATTGAAGGTATGGTATCCTCATCAAATTTGCGTCTCCACTTGTATCTCTTCATCTTCTTCAGTACGCAATCGTAATCGTTCACCAGGAGCAACCTTCAAAACCCTTATCTTCCGGTACGCAATCGAGGTTCAGTTTGTGTTTGGAATTGAAATGTTATGTGTGATTTGCAGCGGATAAGATCGGACTACCGTCAACACCACCGTATCTTTCACCGGTATCAAAATGGAAGACGTTAAGTAGCACCAATTTCACGGTTACTGGAGTAACTTTTGCGTCGGGAGGTGCCAGAATCTTCAACGGAATCGATGAACTATTTGTAAGATTACATTTCTAAATCCAATAGAATTAAAATAAATCAGTTTCTTTCATTCGTGGTTTATATCTTCATTTAGATATGGTTTCAAATCAACATAAGCTAGATATAGTCTATTGATCTTCATATGATTTTGGATTTTAGTGATATTCTTTTGGATTTAAAGACGAACATAGCCTCCATCCGGAATCATGAATCGAAGAAGGCTTGCGCATCCGGGTTGCATTCCATCTTCCGTCGTGCTCGCTCTTTTTCGCCGGTAATGTATTCGTTCCTCCTTTATCTTGAATTCCACATTCTTCGACGAGCATTACACTCTTGGAACACCAAATTGTTCAAGCAAATCAACCATTTCATATGTTTCCTAATCTTGCGTAGCTTTCTCCTCTGTAAGTACCACTCCAATTGGAATTTTGTTATGGATTCTGTTAATTAGTTTAGTAAATATAATTTTTAGGATGGGTATATCCTTTGATTTGTTTTTCATTTACCGGTAGATTGTGGTATGTATTGCGATTTTGTGGTGTGATTGTTGTTTATTGAGTTGATTGTTGTGTTTCGTCTTCTTAATCTGATGTTTGTTTTTCTGTTTCGGTTCTCTGTGTTTTTATTTTCATGTCTTTGTTGTTGATTTAGCTAATGCACGTCATGTGTTAGTTGTAATGACACCTAAAATGGTTATGGAATAATCTCTTTGTAAATGACCATAAGTTGTTTCCTCTGTTGTAATATAGTTATTTCATTTATATAATATACAATACAAATTTGAAGTTGAATAGGAAACTTTTTGTTTCTTAGAGTTTGACCACAAAACTTTGTGGTTTTGACACTTTATACCCCTTACAACATGTATGTCGGTGGGATCCTTGAGACTATTCCGTTAGATGTGTTTTTTCCTTATTTGTAGTTTTTGGCGGTGGATGATGACATATCTCAGTCTCTCTACACCTGTTCTTTGTGATTGAACATCTTTATCTCTCTCTTCTCATACAATATACATCTTTCACACTCTTTCTCCTACAAATCCACCGCCATGGCGGTGACGTTGATGTCGTCGGAACGATTTACACCTCTGGCTTTCTCTCTCTTTTCCAGATCCACCGCCACTGCCGGTGACGATGATGTTGCCGGACGCCGATTCACGTCGAAGCGGCTGCCGTTAAGGTGTTGCTCCGTTGAATCGGCGGCGATTTACTTTGCCATTCGTTTGATCAGTGGTGGTCTTTGCACTCTGGTGGTCTGACATGGCTGATGATTGTGTTTTGTGATGAGTTCATCTGGTAGCGATGAATCCTTCATGAGTTAGGGTTTCTAAAAACCCCCAAATCTATGGATGGCAGAAAAATCTCACCGGATTCTTCTCCCTATTATCTTTCTACGCTCTGATTTCTCTGATTTGTGGGTCGATGATGTAGTTGCTCCGTCTCCGACGTTGAGGCGTTGAAGCGACTGTTGAGATCTAGAAAAAATGTTCCGATTTGTCTGATTTATGGGTAAATGATGTAGTTGCTCCGTCGCCGACGTTGAGGCTCTGGTGACGTCGAAGCGACGACGGCGTCGCTCCGTTGCCGTTGAGTTAACGACGTCTGTTCTAAACAAACTTTGAGATCACGATGTCGTAGATCTGATGATCTTCAAGGTACGATTTATATCTGTGATTGTTCCGATCCGTCGTGGGTAACTGGATTTCGCCGGATTCACGGCTGGAGGTCGATTCGTCGACTTCTGTCTTCACCGTTTACTTATGTTTACTTTATCTGTTGTTTGCTTTTGGGTTTTCAACAATTGCCCTAGATTCTGTCGGTTTTGGCTTGCACAAATGGGCTTTCAACAACCCGAGTCTGATACGAAACTGTGTTCTTGACCAGTGGGGTTATCATTTGGTTGGTACTTGAGTTTTCTAAAACCCGAAACTGAAATCTGAAATAGAGATTTTGTCGATTTTGGTTTGCATGTTGCGATTTGGTGTGTTATGCTTTGTGATGATCTTACCGGCAACGATGTACCGTTCGTCGTCTTCGATGCCGGTGTATGAGCAAAGTCGTTGGTGATATGGGTTAATTCAGATGTACTGTTGGAAGGAAGTGTATTGATCTAAAAGAGGATTTTTGGAGTTCTTAACTGTTATGGGGCAATGATGATGCTTCTTTTGGCTGAAACCTTGCTTTTGTGTTTTTGAAGAACCCTGGCTATGATGATTTTCTAAAATATCTCTGTTCCCGACAGTGATGGTTATGGTGAGCCGGAGGCGCGAGAACTCTGTTTAACGCACCCCTTACCGAGACCCCAGCCGATTCTTTGATGCATAACTAAAAATCTGAGCCCTACATATCACTTTTCTCATACATGATGGCCTACCAGACATATATGATCAAAAGTGTTCTGCTAACAGGTATGACTACTGTGATTTACAAGACATTGTAAAAGACTAAGAGCCTTATTGTTGTCTCAATATCTTCATGTACAAAGCAATGTGATATTTGTTATTAATCAGTAGCCTAGATTTCCTATTTAACAATGAACCAACTCTTTTCACAGGTAAAACATGAAAGAGTACATTTATAATTGAAACCAAAATCGTTTTATACCACTTAATTTTTTGACTTTCGCTCAGTATACAAATTCAACCCCGCAGCAACGCGCGGGGTGGTAACCATCTCGTTTGTATTATTGGTGAATTTGCTTGATAAAGTTGTGATCATGATATTTATTTCATGCATATCTCTATTTGGCTTGCCAAATACAAAGTTTTGGTGATGAAATAGATTAAGCATACTTAATATATATTGGAGAGCTTCAGTATTTTTTTAGTTTTAGAATGTTAGTGTAATAATCTGTTATGTGTTATTTTTAATTTTTTCCGGCCTTTGAAACATATTTTGTATTTATTGTCTTGCTTGCTTGATTGTCTCGGATGTTTTGTTACAGATCATGAGTTTTATTTTTTTGTTAAGCTTGAGTTCATGACAAGATTACAAAAAACATCAAATTGTACATAGAAATATTTGACCATTTATGAAAATAACTATTGTACCAATGTACTTTTGGAATATTGATAAAATTTGGTAAGCATGAAACTAACTTGGTAGTTTATATCTTTTTATATTTCAATTATGGTATGAAAACAACATAATAAGTATATATTCATTTTTGGTGTTTTGCAGAAGTGATGAAACTATAGGAGAGATGAAAGTTTGTAAGTACTAAAGAACAAAAAAGGCAAAATGTTGCATGAAAGACTTGCGCCACGAAGGTGATTTCTTTATTTCTTTCAAGTACACTGATTATTGGTATGCTAATTTTACTCTTGAGTCTTGATAACATCAAACTATAAAACTTGTGCCATGAAGGTGAAAGGCTCTTATAGGTTGCCAAAACAATAGGTTCGAGATTCTTTCACATGAGAGGTTTGCAACATGAATCTTATTTCTTAATTTTCTTCAAATATAATGATTATTAACATGCTTAATTTATTTTACTAACGAAGAACTGGGTATATTTATGTGTTGTAGGGCACTCATCTTAGATATGGTATAATGGTTTATATTTGTTCTAAAAGTGGTTGCTGCTTTTACTTGGTATGATTTATTTTGGATCATTTCAACTACATTTGTAAATGCATAATTTTGGCAACATGTGAGATAATTTTTAGCCATCTTTTGTCAAGATTCCTCCTATCACAGTATATCCATGATAAACAAGAAATCAGATGATTGTTGGAACGTCCAAGATAAGTGAAGATGAAGACATTCAATGTATTTGTTCCAAATGGGTCAAAACGAGTCAAGTCTCTGAAACGTGGAGATTTCAAGAAATTTACGTATTTACCGAGTTTGAAGTTAATGACGAGACGAGAAAATCATCTTCAAGGCGGAACTGAAATTCCTTCTTAGAGGACTTGAAGAATTTTGGAGATTTTTGGATTTCAAGTTCTCTAAGAACAAAGTTAGAAGACTTGTCTATTTGCTCTTAGCGAACTTATTTGTTTGCTCTTAGCGAACTTGTTTGTTTGCTCTTAGCGAACTTGTTTGTTTGCTCTTAGCGAACTTGTTTGTTTGCTCTTAGCGAACTTGTCTGTTTTGCTCTTAGTGAACTTGTCTGTTTTGCTCTTAGCGAACTTGTCTGTTTTGTCTCTTAGCGAACTTGACTGTTTTGCTCTTAGCAAACTTGACTGTTTTGCTCTTAGCAAACTTGTCTTTTTGTTCTTAGAGAACTTGTTTTGTTCTTAGAGGACTTGTTTTGTCTCTTAGAGAACTTGTTTGTTCTTAGAGGACTTGTTTTTCTCTTAGAGAACTTGTTTGTTCTTAGAGGACTTGTTTTGTTCTTAGAGAACTTGTTTGTTCTTAGAGGACTTGTTTTGTTCTTAGAGAACTTGTTTGTTCTTAGAGGACTTGTTTTGTTCTTAGTGAACTTGTTTGTTCTTAGAGGAATTGTTTGTTCTTAGAGAACTTGTTTCGAGATTGTCACAAAGATTATTTCCGTCATCAACGTCAACTTCAAGAAACTCAAGACGACATGTGGGTCGAGATTTAGCCGAGCCGACTCAGCGGGTTGTCAACCTCAAACGTAGCTTATTTTATTTAACTTTGTTTCACTCTTTGTTGTTGCTATATATAAAGCACTTAAATTATTTGAGAGACAAGATGAGATAGTGGTGAGGTACTAAGTGTGTGTTTTTCATGGTGTAATCTCATATTCTCTCTAAACTCTTGTAATCCATTGTGAACTTAAATATAGCAATAAACATTGAAAATTTAAAGATTGTTCTTCGTGTTCTTCATTGATTGTGTGATTGAGCTTCTTGATCGACCCGGATTCCGTACCCGGTTGGTCTTATACTTGTGGGATTCTCGGATCTAAAAGGACCTAACACATGGTATCAGAGCTTTCGGTATGAACAAAACCCTTTTTGTTCTTGAGGATTTTGCAAGATTTAGCTCGTTTTGGTGGAGTTTTTGAAGATCGAAGGTTGCTTCTCAAGTGGAAGTATCATTTGGAAGCTGATTTCATCATCAAATTCATCATTAGAGATCAGTTGGATAGGTTTTTGGGCTGTTTTGTTCAAAAACGGGAAGAACACTTCAAGAACATAAAGTCACTATTCTTCATTTTTGGGATTGATTTGCTGAGATTTGAGTGTTGCTACAGTTTTGAGTATTGATCTACATCATCACACGAAGCTATTGGTGCATTCAAATCATCATATGGAGAAAATTGGTTGTTCATCATCTTCTTGTTCGAAGGTCTGTACACGAACTCAAAATTTGAATCTTTTTTTGAGCTTGTTTTGGTTGAAATTGATGATTTTCGAGTATTAGTGACCTAAAACTAAGATCATTGATACAATCCAATCTCATTTTCATCAAGTATTGAATCCGTGTTAAGCAAATTAGTGGATTTTTGAAACTTTTCTTAAACTCACTTTTTGATCGAATTGGATGTGCTAGGCTCAGATTTGGATTTTGGTGTAGTTTTCACTATTGATCTAGATCATATTCCTAATCTATTGGAGCTTTCATTTCATCATTTTGAACAACTTTGATTTTCACCAAAATTCTTCATTGAAGAACAAGCTGTGATTTTTCTAAATTTTCATGTTTTGCTAATTTGACTGAATTTGTGTATGTTTGAGTGTGCTACAGGTTTGTGAATTGATTCTAAAGCTTTTGATACAATCAAACACCATTTTTTCATCAAATTTGCATATTTGCTAAAATTTCAAGTTTACTTATTTTCATGGATTGTACAAGTGTTGCTAAGCCTAAATCACTCAATCCTGATTCTAATGATCAGAATATTGGCCATGAAGTGATTAAGGTTGGAGAAATCGTTGATTGGACCATGAATGATCCTCATGTAATCATTGCTAGATATGTTTTTGATCGAATAGCTCAAGTTCCTGAATTACCACCTCATGTGAAAAATGAAGCTTGCACTAGTGAATGTGTTGAACTTGTTAAGAGTTATAGAGAACATAATCAAGTTTTAGCTGATAGAGTTAATGCTAATAACCGAAAGGAAGATAGTTATTTGGCTCAAATCAAGGCACTAGAGGAGATGAATCAGAAATGTTTTGAAAATGAATGATTTTTGAAAAATCGAGTTATTGATCTAGAACAGGCATTGACTGATGCTAAACCAGCATTGACCAATGCTAGAAATAATTACAACCAAGTCAAGACTGAGATTAATAGGTTGAGATGGGCCAAGAATTACTTTAGTAGCATGTTTAATAGCTCAAGTAATCCTGCATCTCCCTTAAATCACAATCATGACTCGGTCCCAGGTATCATTAAGAAAAACATACCAAGTGCTGCCATACCTCATCTTGTTTCTGCTTGTGATAACCAGTTAAATGATGCACCTGTTACTAAGGCCTCGTGCAAGTCTACTAGTGTTTCTATTGACAGGAATTCTAAGCAGAACATACAAAATAAAGCCGACTTGCTAGCTACAATAGAAGATGAGAAACCGGGAATCTCATTCAATGCCAATACTAGCAAAGTTAAAAAGAAAAAGAAAAAGAAAAAGAAAAAGAAGAATAAACACTCCTCTTCAAAGTTTGATGACAGAGACATTGTGCCTGATCCACATGGTTTGCATATACACTTTGTCAAACCCGGTCAAGCTGAAGCAGATATGAAGGAAACTTCTAATTTGCAAGTTAAAGAGGATGTAATGGGCAAATTCAAAGTCACCATGTCACACCCTGAACTTTCGGGAACGGAGGCGTGTGACGTCATGAAATCATAGTCGTGGATACTTAGAACAATTTGCAAATATAATAAAGATAACAATACGTCATTTAGATTGCAGCGGAAATGTGGTGATAATGACATTGTCTTACAAATCGTACTAATAGAAATATGTCTTTGAAAGGAAATACTTAAAGCACTTAAAATGTTTAATAAAAGATAGAGGGGCTATGATTCCATTGTGAGCAAGAGGTCCGATAGAGTGTAGAATACCCGTTTGCACCGCGTTCGTCATCTAGTTACCTGAGAAAATCATGAGCTTAAAAGGGTCAACATAAAGTTGGTGAGTTCACAGGTTTAAGACTCTACAAACAATATTGTAAAAGGTTTAAGGCATACAAGATAAACAATGGTCACCGTGATGTAATGATTAACAATGAACTTTGAATTTGAAACTAACAGGTTTACCCACTCATAGCATCTTCCCTAAAGATACTGAAATGGATCAATAATAATTGGCGTGTACTACTCGACAAATGCACACGTCGGGATTGGAGCTACCAATCAAGTAGGGTTGTTAACCCAAATAGATCTATTCACTAGTTACCGTTTCGAACAAAACTAATCAAATTCAATTAATAGTGGGATTTGTGACAATTCGTTATGTAGCGAAATGTACTCAATTGTAGGGTAAGTAAAGAACATTTAATCATACAGCAAGTTACAGTTCGACCGATATATCAAGTATAAAACAGTTTTGATTCATGATTTCTCCCCCAAAGTATTAAAATAATTTAAAGGAAAGGGGCCGTGAGACTCACCTCAAGCAAGGTGAAATGATAATGCACGTGAAATGGAAAGTCCGGACGAAAGCACGTAACGTCCTAATAAGTATAAATAAACAAGTTGCATGTATAAGGTCTTTGATCATTGAGTAGCGTTTCCGTCACCCAACGACACCGGTCAAGTCTTGATAATAATGTCCCGTTTGTATATTTAGGAAAAGTCCATCCGATTAATATTTATTGTTCAAATAAATATATAAGTATTTAGGCAAAAATACTAGACAAAGATTTATTATTTAGAACAAATAATAAATTAAATGGATCATAAGTTAATACAAGTCTTTGTATTAAACTAAAATAATTTATAAAAGAATTCTATAAATATACAAGTTATTGGATGGTTAAATTTGGTCAACTTTTGATAAATTAAAAGTGTATGGATGTTTTTGGGAGAATAATTATATGTGCAAATATAATTATTAGTTTGTCGAAAACGTTTAACGTCGTTATTTAAAAATTTGATGACGTTTAATAATTGTAAACAATAACTTCTCAAGTTAAAACGATTGCTTGGAAAGTTCCATAAATATTTTAAGACAAAATATTTATTTATAATTTTTAGAGATCGTAGTCACCGGTTTAAATTTGTGAAATAGTTTTTAATGCGTTTGGACTTTGTACAAGTTTAAGATTTCCTTAATATTATTCCCTAAAGTCGTTTATAAGTTTAGAAATGTTTTCTTGGTCGGTTTTAAATAACGTTGACAAAACTACGTTTTCTCGTCGCGTAGTTAACCGTTTTGATCCCGGTTTTCTCCCTAAGCGACGTTTCAACATTTGGATCACTGTGGTTCATTTAGTAACTTGAAAATATTTCGAAAAATGTCGGCGGGATCAGATCTGATCCGTGGACTTATTTCTATGATTTTTTATGTCTTAAAACATGTTATAACTTATAAAAATCATCTAGTTTATAACTAGTCTTTTTAGGGAAAGTTTGAACATTTATGACTAGTCATTTTAAGGTATAAAAATCCATGTATTTAAGTCCAAATGATTGTTATAAATGAAATGTTATTTAATGCATTCTTACTAGATCTAGTAAAAATAAAACAATCTATTTTTATGTTTTGGTGAAATAAATTCACCAACACATTAAGTCTTGGTCTTTGGTGACTAACTTTTTATAAAATGTGACATATTTTATAAAAGATAAGTTTAAGACATAAACTTTAGGTTAAGACTTTCCAAGAATCTTTGATTTACAAAATGACCTTTATTTACAAACGTTTCTTGTATTTTTACCAAGTTATTAACTAGTTAAGTTTTATGAGTCCATGTTTTATAAAACTTAAGTTCATGATCATCCATTTTTGTCCAATGTAAGCCTTGTGATTTATAAGATTTAAAGATTATAACATAATGTTTTAACTAGTTTTTCAAGACTTTTGTCCAAGTTTAAATGTTACTAGTTAGTTTGTTAACATAAGTTAAACAAAATAAACATAAGTAAATATAGATCATCAACTAGCAAAGCTAGGACATTTATGTTCAAGGATCTTGAACAAATCTACTAACAACTTAGTTGTTAGGACAAAATAATATAAATGACATAAATGTAATTGCAATAAATATAAAGACATGAATATAAATTTGCAAGTAAATGTAAATGACAAGTAATTAACATAATGTAAAGATTTGTTGGTTAAAATGATCTAGATCTTTGCATGATACTTTCATGAGATTTCTCTAATGCAAAGTCCCAAGAAATGGCTAGTTTAAGTTCTCAAGAACACCAAGACTTGTTAGATCAAGTCACTTGTATTATTCCACCGAAGTGTTGGTGATTAGAGGATTAGAAGAAGAATGGTTGGTCTAGACTCTTGAAGGACCAAGTGTCTTGCATAAAATGGAAAAAGAAAAGATAGGTTTTTCATATCAAGACTTGTTGGTGATATTGGGTGAAGATCATAAAGAAAAAGGGGTTTAAAAGACTCACAAAGGGTGTAGGAGGTGAACCGAGATGAGAAGGAGAAGAGAGGAGGTGGTCCGGCGGTTGGATGGCGGCGGTGGGGTGGTCTGGCGGTGGCCGGCCGGCGGCTCCAAGGAGGAGGAGGGGGCCGGATTTTTGGGGGAGTGAGGGAGGAGGAAGAGAGTAATTCTCTTGTGTTGGGTGAAAAGGTGCAAGTAAAAATGCAACCCCAAGCCTTTCTTATATACTCAAAGATTAGGGTAATAACCCATGGTTAATCCATCTTTGATTACTAACACACTCAAACTATTTTTGATTAAAAATAATCAAGATAAATAAGTTGTAGGTGATTCTTAAGTTTTTATAAAAAGAAATGACAACTTTTATAAAGGGCTTTTATAAAAGTTCAAGGGTTTTTATAAAAGGGTTAAGTCTAGATCACTAGTTAAAGAGTTTTGAGATTTTTATAAAACTACAAAGGTGATGGGTTTATTTTATAAAAATAGTGGGCTAAAATCTATAAAAGATTTGGGTTTAAAAAAAACTATAGAGAATTGGGCTTGAGAGTTTGGGCCAAAAATCCAAAAGAAAAGGGATGGGCCGGTTTCGGTGTTGGGCCGAGAGGGGGAACCGGGTCGGGTCGGCGGGCTGGGCCAGTCGGGCGGGCCGGGCTACGGGTTGGGCTACGGGTTGGCCTAACGGGCCGCAAGAGGGGGGCGGTTTGGGTAGTGGGCCGGTTAATGGGCCGGTAAACGGGTCGGGTTACGGGAAAACGAAAAGTGTCGAAACGTTCGAAATGTCATTACGAGTGTTCGGGTAAAGTTTGGTGACGAACGGAGTTCGTTTGTGACTGTTGGGCTTACGAGGCCCAATACGACACTTTCGGTTCGATTACGGGACAATTGGTTGACAATTTGGAGAAAGTATCCTGACAAAGTGTTTTGGGAATACAAGTCTTGAATAACCTTGAAGAGAAAAAGTAAATTTTTCAAAAGTTTTTGTCGTGACAAAGACGTCGTGACGAAATCGGATATAATATAAAAAGTTACATTTTTATATAATATTTTTATTATTGAAGTTCCATCTAAATCTTAAATGGATTCGCTTGGTTTTAAAGGACTGACAACGGATACGAACTCGGGAATTATTCTAAGCATGCAACGATATATATATATATATATATATATATATATATATATATATATATATATTATATATATATGTACCAATATATATAATAAGATAAACGCATAATTCGCATATAATGACAATTAAATACGGATTAATTACTGCTAATCAAAGTCAAAGTAACAAGGGTTGACCTGGTTTTGCGCGAGGTGTTACACACCACTACAGTCAAATCTTCAAAACGCAATAAGAAAGTCCCAAAGAAACCTCAAGTGAACCAGAATGTAGAGTCTGACGGATCAAACAATCTAGAGACTCGGCAATCTAAAGATCATCACCTGATTGAAGTTGTGAACGGACTGAGTGTTGAAGATGTTGAATTGCCAGTGAAGGAGCTGAATGTGCAAAATGAGGAAGCCAGATCAGAAATGCATCGAGCTGCCTCCACTTCAGCCAGATTTGAAAACCGAACTCATGATCAATTTTATGGTTTTTCAAATCAATTTAGACCTGTAGGTTGTCATTTCTGTGGGCAACTTGGACATACTGGTTGTGTTTGCGGCTACAATCCCTACTACCAGTACTATCAATAACCAACATTCGGTCAACACATGGGATGAGATTTCACTCATAATCCTTTATATGGTTATGATCACTATGATAGTGGTTATGGATTTTATGATCCGTGGCCATCTGGAGTGTGGAGACCATATTTGAAGGAAATTGCCCCTGAAACATCATCGTTTGCGCAAGCACAAACCAATTCAATAAATGCTCAAAGGATGACTCATTCTAAGAGAAATAAATGCAACCAAGTTTGGGTTCCAAAACACCATTGGTTGAGCCCAACGTTGTTTCAAACGAATCGACCCTCAACGCAAAGGATCCAACTCCATGAGTTGTGTCCACATTTTAATAAATTTTTTTTTTAAATTTTTCAAGAGACACCAATATGTGAGACGTAAGTTGATCTGAGGAAGTTCTCCATTTTTATAAAAACAAAAAACACAAAAAAATTGAAAAACAAAAAAAAAATCCCCGAAACTAAAGTTTTATCAATTTAAGCATTGTTTGAGGGGGAATTCATTGAATTCTGGTCACTCGACTTGATATATTCGGTGTAGTTTATTGTGTTTGTCTTGATATAGTGCAGGAATAGTTCCAGTGTCACTGATCCTGTTGTGAAGCATCAAACGAGGAGGAATAATAACTTTTTCTCCATGACTGTGCCGTTTGAAGCCTTACAAAATTATGTTGCTGATCAAATGAAGACCAAAGTGTTGAACATTTGTCTTGCTGATCCTGAATTATCTTAGTTGCTGACTCGGTTGACCTCATAATGTCTTATTACACTCCATTCTTCTACTGATTGCATCATTATAGTGTCAACCTTACTGAACAGTTCCATATGCACAAGTTTTCAAGATTTTCAAAATTCTATACAAAGAGCTTCACTGTGTCATTCTCAAATCATGAGTGAAGGAGGATACTTTGATAAGGTAATTTGGACGATTAGTGTGGAAGATTTCAAAAACAAAATACAAAATTTGAAAAAAATTGCAAAAATCACAATAATATGTGTTTTTTTTTGTCTTGTTCTAATTTTCTTAAAATCAGAAAAGTCTTGTGTACACTATGGGGAATGATAGTACATCTACATGTATATGCCTGGCCATGAATTTGCTTAGATTAGGTCAGATACTACTACTATATGATGTGTCAGTAGGCTCAGCTATCAATGGAGTAAACTATGTCTTGTGATACACTTAAACTAAATTTTCAGAATTAATGATCCATTAAGTTCAAAATACAGCCTTGGACACGTTCTTGTAAATTATCCTATTACTTGATTGCATTCTGTGAGTCTTAAATCTATGCACACACCATTTGTTTCTTCAGTTTTAAGTCTCTGATTTCAAAATCAGCACACCATTTGTTTTGCGTCGGCAAAGACCTTGGTGTTGCTTCATCCATTAAATGGGACTCATTTGCTTCGCTTACGCAATGACCTTGAGTCTCATCCATCCATTCATATCCATCAATAATTTAGTGATCACATCTGGTTTGCGTCGGCAAAGACCTTGTGATCACTCGAATCCATCTTATCCATTTCCATGAAATTAGAGACTTAACACTCAAGAAAAGGATGGTATCTCAAGTTGTGTAATAGTAACTCCAGGTGTGTCTTGACTAATAGGTAAGAACTGTTGTGAACTTAGTTGCATATGGCTCTCATTACATTCACTTAATGTACCTTAAAGATAATCAAATTCACAGACATAAGTTGAAAGAAAAGATGCATGCGCTTAGGTGGATAAACAATACTGATGATCATGTTAGGCTATTCTGTACCTGTCTGAAATATGAAGTGTGTCTTGTGTTACAGGTAGATATGATCTCATATCAAGTACTTTTCGCAAAAATCTGTAAAAATCAGAAAAAAATCCAAAATATACAAAAATAAAGTCATTTCTGGGTTATAGTTGGCCTCTTTTATTTTATTCTATCTTTATTTTATTTTATTTTGCTTTTTTTTTTAAATTATATCTTCCACACATATATCGTTCGAATTTAAATCTTAAGGATCCCAGCTCCGGTATCTCTTCTGATCTTTGCAAATGTTTCAAGACGACGATCATGTTCTTGAATGACCCACATTGAATATCATCATCTTAGGGGGAATTCTTACATCCAAGATAAGTGAAGATGAAGACATTCAATGTATTTGTTCCAAATGGGTCAAAACGGGTCAAGTCTCTGAAACGTGAAGATTTCAAGGATTTACGTATTTACCGAGTTTGAAGTTAATGACGAGACGAGAAAATCATCTTCAAGGCGGAACTGAAATTCCTTCTTAGAGGACTTGAAGAATTTTGGAGATTTTTGGATTTCAAGTTCTCAAAGAATAAAGTTAGATGACTTGTCTATTTGCTCTTAGCGAACTTATTTGTTTGCTCTTAGCGAACTTGTTTGTTTGCTCTTAGCGAACTTGTTTGTTTGCTCTTAGCGAACTTGTTTGTTTGCTCCTAGCGAACTTGTCTGTTTTGCTCTTAGCGAACTTGTCTGTTTTGCTCTTAGCGAACTTAATTGTTTTGCTCTTAGCGAACTCGACTGTTTTGCTCTTAGCGAACTTGTCTGTTTTGTTCTTAGAGAACTTATTTTGTTCTTAGAGGACTTGTTTTGTTCTTAGAGAACTTGTTTGTTCTTAGAGGACTTGTTTTGCTCTTAGAGAACTTGTTTGTTTTAGAGGACTTGTTTTGTTCTTAGAGAACTTGTTTGTTCTTAGAGGACTTGTTTTGTTCTTAGAGAACTTGTTTGTTCTTAGAGGACTTGTTTTGTTCTTAGAGAGCTTGTTTGTTCTTAGAGGACTTGTTTATTCTTAGAGAACTTGTTTCGAGATTGTCACAAAGATTATTTCCGTCATCAACGTCAACTTCAAGAAACTCAAGACGACATGTGGGTCGAGATTTATCCGAGCCGACTCAGCGGGTTGTTTACCTCAAACGCAGCTTATTTTATTTAACTTTGTTTCACTCTTTGTTGTTGCTATATATAAAGCACTTAGATTATTTGAGAGACAAGATGAGATAGTGGTGAGATGCTAAGTGTGTGTTTTTCATGGTGTAATCTCATATTCTCTCTAAACTCTTGTAATCCATTGTGAACTTGAATATAGCAATAAACATTGAAAATTTAAAGATTGTTCTTCGTGTTCTTCATTGATTGTGTGATTGAGCTTCTTGATCGACCCGGATTCCGCACCCGGTTGGTCTCATACTTGTGGGATTCTCGGATCTAAGAGGACCTAACACATGACGCGTCAGTCTCATATTCTCTCTAAGATCTGATACCATTTTTCAGGACCGATTTTCACTACGAGAATCTCGACATTGAGCAAGAACGGGGTTCAGATTCGAAAACCGAGAGACGATGAAGATGAGGAATCTAGTAAATCATACACAAGAAAATTGATGATCAAAGTCGAATGATTTCATTAGTCGGATGATTACAACAACGAAATTATGACAACACTCTCTCTCTAGAAATCCATGACTCACTCTCTCTCTAGAATGGAAATCTCACACTCTATAAGAAAATCATCATCTCCACATTCAGAGACTTCTTTTACTTGTAATGGGCACCCTCACTATATATATAGTGAGGGTGACTAACAACAGAAAACATAAACAAATGAACAAAATTACAAGTAAATCAAATAACATAAAATATTAATTAAATCAAAGTTGATTTAATTAATCCGAAGCTTGTCTCCCTCGAACCGATCTTCCGTTGACTTTTACATTGACCGTTGACCCGAACGGTTGACTTTTCTAGAAAACGGTCTTCGGTCCAATCTCGCAAGCTTCGATCATCACAACCCAGTCTCTGAATCAATTCACATGGATCCTTCAGTCGAATGCTTCGGTAAACAGATTAGATGGCGTCAGTCACATAGATTTTAGTTCCAACATTTTCCCCCTTGATTGATGCTTTCAAATCTGTTCAACTGCTGAAGAATCGCTCTGTCGTACATCTTCAATGAGAAACCGATAAACCGGAGACAATTTGTTGTAGAGATTCCCCCTCTAAATAAGCTTCTTCTGTTCTCGTTTCTCCAGTCGAGATCCAAGTGTTCAGCTCACTCGGTTCACACGGTCAGGTACAATTCTAAGAAAATGCTACATCTCAGAGTCAAAACCGTAACAAACTGAATCAGGTAAACCAATCAAACACTGAACATGCTCCAACTTCTGATAATCGACCTGATATCCAAATCCATAATAATTCCTCCTATTTCTCTAAATCTCTCCAAAAACATCCAGTCGGAAGCGTAAAAATCAGATGCGGAAAGTCGAACCGTCGCGATCGGTTGCCTAGAGAAACCGGATAAACAATCTTGAAATCGGACAATCTTGCGAAAAACCGGAAGCCGGGTGCTGACAGTTGTAAATAATCCGTGTGACTGAGGTTGGATGCAAGAATAAGAACAATTGTCAAATCTGTGAAAAACTGAGATCCCGAGCGTAAAGTAATCATAACCGGAGTCTTCGTAATTTTGGGCGAAGAAAAATGAGCTCGGAATAATATTCCGTGAAGATTTCTGAGATAACCGGTGCAATCTGGAAAATTCCATCAATTTTCATCAAGTAACGGCTTCTCGAGAGATTTAACGGATGAATTCCAACAATTAACTGAGATTCCAGTTAATCCGGTTAGTTGACATCCACGCTGCATCAACTAAAAAATAAAATTGTGAGACATAACGAGAGAGCTGCATAATTAACCGGCTAAAGAAGCTAACTCGTCAGTGGTCGATAGCTAAAGTATGCGAGACGTCAATAAACGAGAACCCCAATAAAATGGAATAAATCCATGATCACAAAAAAAAATTCCGCAATTCCGTTGAGGCGTTGTCTCCGTTAGTCTTGTAGAAGACTAATAGAAAAAACCTCACATTTAACAAAAAATGCTAAAAAAAATTAGTTAGTGAAATTAAATTCTTAAAGAAAACCATAATCTTTGTTCAAATAAATTGACCAATCAAATTTCTCTTGTAAAGACCATGATCCACGTGAGAATTTTTTCAGCCAATCAGATTAAACCCAGCAGAGCATCCTACGGCTCAGATTTAATTGATCTCACGGTGGAGAAAGTGGATCCTGGTGAAGATGGGATTAGCCAATCAGAAGGAGGCGAGAAAAACATATGTAACGGCTCTTGGTGGTGGTTGAGACCCACGAGAATTCAGCAGCCAATAGGAAATTACCAGAAAAT
Source organism: Deinandra increscens subsp. villosa (assembly GCA_039602395.1). Taxonomy (NCBI): domain Eukaryota; kingdom Viridiplantae; phylum Streptophyta; class Magnoliopsida; order Asterales; family Asteraceae; genus Deinandra; species Deinandra increscens. Next base: position 48,721,870 of record JBCNJP010000007.1, on the reverse strand, counting down.
TCCATATATTGTGCCTTTTTTGACTTGTCGGGTCCCACACACTCTCCCTTGGCCCAATAAGAAATCGATAACTCATAGGGGTTGACCTGGAATGCGACAAAGGAGAGAGACAAAGAATTGCAGCTGACCATTAACAGCACGCCACGTCATCGTCGTCATACTCAAACCTGCAAAACCCTAATATCGCCGGAAAAACCCTCCGAAAATACATACCACGCCGGAAAATCACCCATATCTCAGTCGTTTCTCAACCAATTTTGATGATTTTTATGTCCCTGAACTCGTGAGCTCGTCCTCTACCCATATTAACGATCAAAAACCACCGAAGCATCCTCGAACAAAAACCCAGAAAACAAGTTTGCTAAGAAACAAGTCCGCTAAAGCGATTTCAAGTTCGCTAAATGGTCTGGAAAGTTCGCTAACGAACAAGTCCGCTAAGCAGAAAACAAGTCCGCTAAACACAGAAACAAGTCCGCTAAAACAAACAAGTTCGCTAAAAATCAGTGGAAGTTCGCTAAGGAGAGGAGAAGTTCGCTAAGAACTCAAGAAGTCCGCTAGGGCAATCTTCATACCTTCAAACAGTTAGAACAAATCTGGAAAATGATGAACAAGAAGAAACCCTTACTTGGTGATCTTGAATCTGCCCAGAAACGATTGGAAAACCCGTTATGATGCACGATGTGTGAAGCTAAACCATCCACGACAACGTTGTGCCCACCAACACTCCATAAACAGTAGCTAATCGGATCAAATCAGTCCCCAAATTCTAGAAATCCTCAAGAACACGAAGAACACCATGAAACACACACTAGTGTGTGTTTTTTCAGATCTGCCCAAAAGGTTGAGATTCAGACAAAATGGATGCTTCCAATGGATCCGGAACGCGTTTTCCACTAAGAATCATACCTTACTTGATCCAAATCCGTGAAGGAAAGCCCAGAAAACAAAGAATCAAAGCTCAAAATCTTCAAAAACCCAAAAAACGGGAAAAACTCAACAGTTACGAATTTTCAGCTGGGATCTTCATTTCTTCAACGATTTGAACATATAAAAGATAAACAATTATCAAGATAGACTTCATGAACAATAACCTAACATCTAACAACATCAGATCTGTCCAGAATCCATCAATAATGAAGAAAAAATAGAAAAAAGTCTCAAAAATGGTTTTCATCATCTTCACCCATTCAAGCTCAAAATCAGATTCGAGTGACCAGATTCATGGTGAGATGAAATCTAATCGGTACCCGCTCTGATACCATTTGTCAGGACCGATTTTCACTACGAGAATCTCGACATTGAGCAAGAAGGGGGTTCAAATTCGAAAACCGAGAGACGATGAAGATGAGGAATCTAGGAAATCATACACAAGAAAGATGATGATCAAAGTCGAATGATTTCATTAGTCGAATGATTACAACAACGAAATCATGACAACACTCTCTCTCTAGAATGGAAATCTCACACTCTACACGAAGATCATCATCTCCACATTCAGAGACTCTTTCTCGGATCTAAGAGTGAGTTTTTTTTTTAATTAATATGTTGGAACTAAAAATCTATGTGACTGACGCCATCAAATCTGTTTACCGAAGCATTCGACTGAAGAATCCATGTGAATTGATTTAGAGACCGGGTTGTGATGCTCGAGGCTTGCAAGATTGGACCGAAGACCATTTTCTGGAAAAGTCAACCGTTCGGGTCAACGGTCAACGTAAAAGTCAACGGAAGACTGGTTCGAGCGAGTCAAGCTTCGGATTAATTAAATCAACATTGATTTAATTAATATTTATGTTATATGCTTTTCTTGTAATTTTTTGTTCATTTATGTTTTCTGTTGTTAGTCACCCTCACTATATATATAGTGAGGGTGCCCATTACAAAAAAAAAGAAGTCTTCAAATGTGGAGATGATGATCTTCTAGTAGAGTGTGAGATTTCCATTCTAGAGAGAGAGAAGTGAGTCATGGATTTCTAGAGAGAGAGTGTTTGTCATGATTTCTATGTTGTAATCATTCGACTAATGAAATCATTCGACTTAGATCATCATCTTTCTTGTTTGATCTCCTAGATTCATTCTCCATCTTCATTGTCTCTCGGGGTTTTCGAATCCGAACCTCTGTTCTTGCTCAAGATCAGGATTCTTGTAGTGAAATCGGTCCTGACAAATGGTATCAGAGCAAGGTAACCGATCAGATTTCATCTCACGATGAATCTGGTCACTCGAATCTGGATTTTTAGCTTGAATATGGTGAAGATTTGAAAACTCATTTTTGGAGACTTTTTTTCTATTTTTTCTTGATTATTGATGGATTCTGGACAGATCTGATGTTGTTAGATATTAGGTTAATGTTCACGGAGTCTATCTTGATGATTGTTTATCTTTTACATCTTCAAATCTTTGAGAAAAATGAAGATTCGAGACTGTTTTTTCGTAACTTGGAGTTTTTCCCGTTTTTTGGAGTTTCTCCCGTTTTTGGAGTTTTTGAAGATTTTGGAGTTTGATTCTGAGTTTTCTGGGCTATTCTTCATGGATTTGGATGAAGTGAAGCACTAATCTTTATGGAAAACGCATTCCGAATCCATTGGAAGCATCCGTTTCATCTGAATCTTAACCGTTTGGGCAGATCTGGAAAAACACACACTAGTGCGTGTTTCATGGTGTTCTTCGTGTTCTTGAAGATTATCAGATTTTGGGGGTTAAATCGATTGGTTTTTGTTGCTGTTTTGGATGTGTGAGTGGCCATATCACGTTCTACAACAGATTTGTGAAAAGAATCGTTCGTTTCCTTTCATTTTTGAGATTGTTTCAAGGATCGAAGGGTATGTGTGTTTTCACTTGTGTTCATCTTTTTCCAGACTTGTTCATCAGTTCTTGAAGGTTTGAAGATGCTCTTAGCGAACTTGTATCAGTTCTTAGCGAACTTGACGTCATTAGCGGACTTCTTTTGCTCTTAGCGAACTTAAATCTGGTCTTAGCGAACTTCAATCGTTCTTAGCGAACTTGTTTTCTTTAGCGAACTTCTTGGGAGCTTAGCGAACTTCTGTGTGTCTTAGTGGACTTCTCAGTATGTTTAGCGAACTTGTGGTTGCTAGCGGACTTGATTCGAGGTTAGCGGACTTGTTTACTGGGTTTCCGCTCGAGTTCGTTTCAAGGGTTTTTGATCGTTAAGGATGATAGAGGATGAGCTCACGAGTCCATGGATATAAATTTCTTCAAATTTGGTTGAGTATCATGAAAGTTATGGGGGCTATACGCTTTTCTGGTGAGCCCACGTTTTTCCGGTGCTAATTTCCGATCAGCTAGGGTTTGGCAGGTATGAGGATGATGACGCTAACGTGGCAGCGTTTAAGTGGTCAACAAGAAATTCCTTTCTCTTTCCTTGTCGGCTGACAGAATTGTTTAATCAACCCTAATTGCGTTGTCAAGCTGTGATAGGCTAGAAGGGAAAACGCGAGGGCCCACCAGCCAAAAGGAGTTGTTGAATGATCTGTTGCTGTCCAGCTCTGATTGGCACAAAAGAATTCGGTGGGGGACCAGCTGTGCTCAAGGATCCGTTGAAAGTGCTTTGGCTGTCTATCCCTGATTGGTCCTCTCCATTTTCACGTGGATCGCTATTTTCCAGCCCTTGGATATCACGATTTCCAACCGTTGATTATTCTAAAACTCAATTCTGATTGGTCCATTTAATTTGACAAGGATCTTGGTTTTCTTTGGGAATTTAATTGACTAATTAATATTTTAGCAAATTTCGTCAAATGCGGGTATTTCTTATCAGTCTTTTACGAGATAAATGAGATAACGCCGCAACGAAATTTTGGAAAATTTTCGTTGGTCATGGATTTATTTTATTGGGGGTTATCGTTTATTGACGTCACGCGTACGTTAGCTATCGACCACTGCGGGTTAACTTCTATAGCCGGTTAATTATGCAGCTTTCTCATTATGTCTCACGGTTTTATTTTTTAGCTGATGCAACGCGGATGTCAACCAACCGGATTAACTAGAATCTCAGTTAATTATGGAATTTATCCATTAAATCTCTTGAGAAGCCGTTTCTTGATGAAAATTGACAAAATTTTTCTGATTGAACCGTTTTCGCCCGTTTAACTCAGAAATCTTAACGGAATATTATTTCCTAGCTCAATTTTCTTCGCCCAAAATTACGAAGACTCCGGTTATGATTATTTACGCTCGGGATCTCAGATTTTCTCAAATTTGACACTTATCTTTAATTTCGCATCCAACCTCAGTCGCGCAGATTATTTACAACTCTCAGCATCCAGCTTCTGGTTTTTCGCGAGATTGTCCGATTTCAAGATTTTTTATCCGGTTTCTCTAGGCAAGTGATCGCGACGGTTCGACTCTCCGCATCTGATTATTACGCTTCCGACTGGATGTTTTTGGAGAGATTTAGAGAAATCGGACGAATTATTATGAACTGGATTATCGGGTTGATTATCAGAAGTTGGAGCATGTTCGATGATTGATTGGTTTACCTGATTCAGCTTGTTGCGGTTATGACTCCGATGTTTAGCATTTTCTCAGTATTGTACCCGACCCTGTGAACCGAGTGAGCTGCAACACTTGGCTCTCAACTGGAGCAACAAGAACAGAAGAAGCTTATTCAGAGGGGGGATCTCTACAATAGATTGTCTCCGGTTTATCTGTTATTCATTGAATATGTATGACAGAGCGGTTCTTCAGCAGTTGAACAGATTTGAAAGCATCAGTCAAGGGGGAATATGTTGGAACTAAAAATCTATGTGACTGACGCCATCAAATCTGTTTACCGAAGCATTCGACTGAAGAATCCATGTGAATTGATTTAGAGACCGGGTTGTGATGCTCGAGGCTTGCCAGATTGGACCGAAGATTGTTTTCTGGAAAAGTCAACCGTTCGGGTCAACGGTCAACGTAAAAGTCAACGGAAGATCGGTTCGAGCGAGTCAAGCTTTGGATTAATTAAATCAACATTGATTTAATTAATATTTATGTTATATTCTTTTCTTGTAATTTTTTGTTCATTTATGTTTTCTGTTGTTAGTCACCCTCACTATATATATAGTGAGGGTGCCCATTACAAAAAAAAGAAGTCTCCAATGTGGATGATGATCTTCTTGTAGAGTGTGAGATTTCCATTCTAGAGAGAGAGTGAGTCATGGATTTCTAGAGAGAGAGTGTTTGTCATGATTTCTATGTTGTAAGCATTCGACTAATGAAATCATTCGACTTAGATCATCATCTTTCTTGTTTGATCTCCTAGATTCATTCTCCATCTTCATCGTCTCTCGGGGTTTTCGAATCCGAACCATTGTTCTTGCTCAAGATCGATATTCTTGTAGTGAAATCGGTCCTGACAATGATGTTTCGTAAACCAGAAGGCAATTAATTGTTTAATTATTTAGGTGAGACTGGAGAAAGGATTCGTTGTATTTTTGTTGACAATGGTTTATAAAGGTGAGATTTTGATTTGCTGTTATGTTTTATAGAGAGGTTAATTTGATTTATATATTTATGATTTAGATCTATTATGAAAGGGGAAGAGTCAAAATATTTATTTTAAATATACTATTATGATAATGATAACATGTTAAAAATATTATTTAAGTATATATTTTAAGGCTATACGTTATTCACTGCTTTAGTTTAAAATGATTGCCATGTGTAGCTTTGTGGTGAGTTTCAAATTATTTGAATGCGCCTCATCTAGATGGCAATAGTGGATGTTAAATAAGTAATTGGGGTTTTTTTTTTTAATTTTTTTTTGGGACGAAGAGATTGGGTTAGAGGAGGGCAGATTAATATTTCTGTTGATACATGGTTCCTGGTCGTCATGTGAAGTATCGAGAACAAGACGGATCGTGCAAGTTTAGGTATGGCCGAACCTTGGCCGAACTCCAGGTTCGGAGCCGCCGAGGCTTGGCCGAACCTGAGGTTCGGCCAGTCGTATTTCCAGCCTATAAATATGTTTGTCTTGTATAGTTTGAGAAGCTTCCGTGTCATACATTCTCTAAGTGTACTCTGTGGTCTCTGTGGTTAATACAAAGCCTGTTTGTATTTACTCTTTGTGTTTCAACTCGTTTTACATCGATTTCATATCGACTAAGTAGAAGATCCACACGCTCAAGCAATTTCAATTTCACTTAATGTACATGTATATGGTGTTCTTGAATTATGTAGATGGATCTCATGTAGATGCAACAGTTTGTAGTTACACTTCTGATACACTTTATTATGCATGTGCTACAGATTTCATTGCAACCAGTACTTATTTTTTTGGGAATTTGTACAAGCTGTTATTGCACAGTTTATATATAATGCAAGATAGTGATCTTATACGCACAATCTACGTGCTTATCTCTGATTTTGTAGTGTACACGTGTTTTCATCCTCCATGCTATTTAACTTCTCTGGTCTTCCATTTTCAAAGTTTTGGTATTTGTGCTCTTCGTTTTATCATCTATTTTTCTAGGTGATGATCATAGGTTTTAATGTTGATTATTACACTTTTTGAAGATACCACCTGCTTATTCATTGATGACGTGTGTCCGAGTAAGGCCACACCATAAACACATTATGGTGTAAAAACTTATCTCAGCACACCAGTCACTAAATACAGGCCGACCTAGTCAATGGCCGACCACTACCTAACAGGCCACCAGGCTGACCGCCAACAGGACCAAAGGTCAGCCGACAGCAGTAGGTCTGGCCAACAGCCACTTAGCTACCGGGCTGATCGACAGCAAGGTATATGACCAGTCGACCGCCGACAAGACCAAAGGTCAGCTAACAGCAGTAGGTCTGGCCGACAGCCACCTAGCTATCAGGCTGACCGACAACAAGATATATGACCAGTCGACCCCGACAGGGCCGACTGCCAGTCATTATACTATTAGGCCGACTGGTGATAATTTAAGAATTAACCGACCGCTATTCGCTCATCACCAGGCCGACCAATAGCCTTCAACTTCATCCTATATCCCAACTAGCTGTCTGATCCTAGTTAGGTCGAAAGATGTAGGTACAGACCAACGCTCAAAGCATTTGGCTGGCACTCCTAGGCCGACACCTTCCCCAAGACCATTGCCCGAAATGGCTACTGGGTAAGTTGTGCACAGGTCGGATGCCAGACCTGCAGCTCCCTACTTTGGGACACTACGCATTAATGGCAGTACAAGACAAAGGTTGTGGACTATAAATACTCCACAACCACTAGGTAAGTTCTCATTCAATGCGCACCCTCTCGTCTGATTACACTTAATCTCTCGAAACGCATACTGATTCTCACGCCCGAGCTTGGTCGCAGGACACCCTGTCCTGCCCCCCAAGAACAACGGTGTTTTCTATTTTGCAGGTCTTAGTTGAATCAAGAGGAAGCCGAGCTGACTGCTAGCCGGGAGACGTCCGACTGCTAGCTAGGAGACTTGGGTCCGACCACTTGTAGTCCGACTGCCTAGGTGACTCGTGCTAGGCTAAGCCCTATCTAGTCATCTTTGGTAGCCCAATTCTACATTGGCGCCATCCGCACGGTACTTTCAACAACAGCAATGACTGATGACTCAGCCATCCTTCCAAGAGAAACTACTGATGATTTCTCAACCCCTAATGACAAGCAACCTCTGGAAAACTCCTCAGAAGAAACCGGCACGGGAGTACTCAATATCACTCCAGAGATGGTGATTAGAAACTTCCTACCTCTCCGACAAGCCATGAGAGACTTTGTAGCAGCAGAGAAACTAAAGGGAGTATGCCTCCAGTTGTCATATGAAGATGAGGGCCCCCGCCTAGGTCCAATACCACCGCTGGGAGACTTACAAACGAGCAAATGGCCAACAGCAGTACAGACTGACAGTACCATAGCAACAATCGACACTACCTTGCCATCGTTAGGAGACACTCCAGGGCCAAATCAGGTAAATTCAGGGTCCTCCAGCACGGCACCTTCAGAGAACACAACCAGTGTTAGCCAACCTCGGCCAAGCTTTCCAAGCTATCAAGTGCCACCATTCTACCCACCACCGTACATGAGCCCATATGGGCAGACAGGCTATCAAATGCCATTCCACCCACCGTATGGTATGCCACCACCAAACTTCTTCTCACAAAGGCCGCCTGGATCAGCGGAAACAAATACAACCCCAGTCACACCACCCCAGGCGATACCAGTGATCGAAATCAAAGATTCAGAAGCCGATGACATGTCGCTACCATACATACCGGAAAAGGAAAGTAAATTCACCGCCCGAATCGAAAACTTTGAATGCCCACCGAAGACAAAGCTACCTTCCACCGTTAAAACATACGATGGAAGCTCTGACCCGGAAGACCACTTGCATGCATTCAAGTCGGCCGCACGAATTGAACAATGGCCACTTGCAGTATGGTGTAAAATGTTTGTCCAAACCCTATCGGGACCTGCTCGGCTGTGGTTCAATGCTCTGCCCGACAAGTCCATAGACAACTATGTCCAACTCAAGCAATTGTTCTCTCAGCACATTGGCCAGCAACGAAAGTGCACAAAAGACCCGATTGAGTTGCATAACATCCGACAAGGTGAACAAGAATCTCTGAGAGCTTTCACGGAAAGGTACAAAAAGGAGTCGCTGACCATCGGCCACGCGGACGAAAGACAGAAGATATCCGGCTTTATCCATGGTATGCGTACACGACAGCTGATAAAAGAAATGAGTGCCCATGTACCCATTACTATGCAAGAAGTGTTTGACCGAGCTGAAGCGTTCATCAGAGGAGAAGAGGCGGCACAACTCCGGGACAAGTCGTCCTCCGGTCACACCAGGTCACAAGGCCGACCGCCCCACCAAAGGGACAACCGCCGACCGTGGCAGTCGGGCCCGGAGAGGGGAGGTCGAGACGACCGCAAGCAGTCGGGCTTCGCCCCATACGACCGCTCACATTCCTCAAATCACAAAGAACGGAAGTATGACTTCCCAAGTCTCACAAAGACCCCAAAAGAAATATTGCAAACAGAAGATGCCAGTCGGCAATTCAACAAACCCCGGACAATGGGAAATAACACAGCTAATAGGAATATGGGAAAATATTGCGATTTCCACCTTGACCGGGGCCACGATACGGATGAATGCCATCAACTCAAGAAAGAAATTACCAACGCTGTAAAGACAGGTCAGCTAGCTCATTTGGTGAAAGAGATAAAGGAGCAAAAGCAAAAGAAAGAGACGAAGGGGGATCAACAAGTCATCTTAATGACACACAGCTCCAAGCAGAAGATACCAAGGCTGAGAAAGGAAACATGGGCCAACCAACCCATCTCTTTCCCATCCCTTGACACAGCAACTCCAACTCTCAGCCCAATGGTAATTACCACAGAGGTAACAGGTATCCAAATTCATAGAACATATGTTGATGGAGGCAGTGCCTCAGATATTATGTATGGATCTTGTTTCTCACAATAACCATGCAGCATAAAAGACAGCATTCAACCATCCAAGACCACACTGGTCGGCTTCAGTGGAGACATGGTCTTACCCAAGGGCGAGATTACACTACCGGTGACACTGTCCGACGGGTTGCACACAAGAACCAAACGTATCACATTCCTCGTGGTCGACAGGCCATCTAGGTATAACATCCTTTTTGGCCGACCAGCAATTTATCGGTTCGGATGTGTGGTGTCCACGGCGCACGGTATGATGAAGTTCCCAACGGAAACAGGGGTGGCCACCATTCGGTCAATACAGGCCGAATGCTACCTCACAGCCGACGTTACCGAAGAAGCAAAGCAAAGCAAGTGGAAAGTAAACGATGACTACCCCGACCAACTCATAACGATCGGCTCGGACTTGACCAACCAAGTCAAAGAAAAGCTGTACAACTTGATCAGGAACAGCCCGGATGTCTTTGCATGGACACCGGCGGATATGACAGGAGTTCCAAGGGAGATTTCCGAACACCACCTAAAGGTCGGCCCCAACTATCCACCTGTTGTCCAAGGCAAGCGGGGAATGGGAAGGATAAAAGCAAAGCTGTCTGCGAAGAAGTAACAAAGCTAGTTAAAGCGGGTATACTCAGAGAACAAAAATGGCACACATGGGTAGCTAACCCTGTGATGGTCCAAAAATCTGATGGGTCATGGAGAATGTGCGTTGATTTCACAGGCTTAAATAAAGCATGCCCAAAAGATTGCTACCTCTTACCAGCCATTGATGCCAAGGTAGACGCCCTGTCAGGTTACATCTACAAGTGTTTCCTTGATGCATACAAGGGCTATCATCAGATCAAAATGGCCAAAGCCGATGAAGAAAAAACAACTTTCCATACAGATAAAGGCATCTTTTGTTACAGAAAAATGCCTTTCGGCCTGAAGAATGCTGGGTCGACCTACCAACGACTGATCGACCAGGCTTTTGACAGCCAGATCGGAAGAAACATGGAAGCATACGTAGATGACCTGGTCATAAAGAGCCATACTGAAGAAGGAATGATAGCAGATATAGAAGAAAGAAGGAAAATTCTTGGGCCACATTGTGACTGATAAAAATATTATGGCTAACCCCGAGAAAATCAGAGCCATCACCCAAATGAAGCCACCACAATGCCTAAAAGAGCTCCAATGCCTTAACGGCCGACTGGCAGCTCTTCATAGGTTCATTTCAAAGTTAGCTGAGAAGTCCATGCCCTTCTTCAGAACATTAAAACAGTGCACAGACACTAAGCAATTCCTATGGACAGAGGAGGCTGACACAGCCTTCAGCCAATTGAAAGAACAACTGAAAAGTTTAGCCATAGTCACTGCACCTGAAGCCGGGGAGGAGGTCATCCTATACCTCTCGGTCGGTGATGAAGCGATAAGCTCGGTCCTGTGCACCGAAAGGGGAGACGCCCAAATACCAGTTTACTTTGTGAGTAGAGCAATGAAGGACCCAGAGACTAGATATTCCAAACTTGAAAAATTACTCTTGACTCTGATCCACACCGCTCGGCGGCTACGTAGGTACTTCCAGGCGTACAAAATTACAGTGCTGACCAACTACCCACTCAGAGAAATTGTCCAAAGGCCAGAAACCTCAGGCAGATTTGCAAAATGGGCAATTGAGTTGGGAGAGCATGAACTCCACTTCAAGCCGAGAACAGCAATCAAAGGGCAGGTACTGGCAGACTTTCTGATAGAGCTAAGGGTCGACCCAAGCATCCCTATGTCGACCTCGGCCGAATACACCCTACCTCCACCAATCACAAGTAATGATGCATGGACCCTATATACTGATGGGGCAAAGAACAGTGAAGGATCAGGGGCAGGGCTCGTCTTAATCGACCCAAATGGAGTGGAAGTCACATACGCCATACGGCTCGACTTCCCCAGCACTAACAATGAAGCAGAGTATGAGGCCCTACTTTCCGGCCTAAGACTTGCCAGAAAAATGAATGTTAAAAAGCTATTGGTGAGGGTCGACTCACTCTTGGTCACGAACCAAGTGAACGGGGAGTTCGAGATACGTGGTGAGGCAATGCAGAAATATGCCAGCAAAGTCAAGGAGATAGCTTCCCAGTTTGAGGAGTTCCAAATCACTCAGATACCGAGAGGTTAAAACAAGAAGGCAGATGCATTAAGCAAGCTAGCCTCCCTTGCCTATGCACACTTAACAAAACAAGTCCCACTGGAGATAATCCACAGCCGGACGGATGAAATGCAAGAAGCCTTCATCACTGAGCATGACACCGCCGACAGCTGGATGACTCCCATCAAGAACTACCTACAGCATGGCACACTGCCGACCTCATCACTGGAAGCAGCCAAACTGAAGGCTCAGGCCGACGGCTATGCAATTCATAACAACAAGCTTTACAAAAAGTCCTACCTTCAGCCGTTGTTAACATGTTTGACAACAGAGGAAGGGAACTACATCATGAGAGAATTGCACGAGGGTATCTGTGGAACACATTCTGGCCCTCGGTCCATAGTCACCCGAATGATGACGTTAGGGTACTACTGGCCAACCATGTATACTGACACTGAGAAAGAAATACGAAAGTGTCAGGGCTGCCAGATGCATGGAAGTGTCCAGAGAGTACCGAAACACAACATGATCCCAGTAACATCCCCCTGGCCTTTCTACAAATGGGGGATAGATATCATTGGACCCTTCCCTAAAGCACCAGGACGCATCAAGTTTCTCATTGTGGCAGTAGACTACTTTACCAAGTGGCCAGAGGTCAAAGCAGTAGCTACAATCACAGGTATACATACAACGCTAACGTTGTTTTAGCACAAATGGCACTATTACTACGATTTTCAAACAAATTGTCTCGGACAATGGAATCAATCTGCAGGTAAACAAATTGTCAACTTCGTATGGGAGCAAATTGTCTGCCGCTACGGCCTCCCAGGAAAGATCGTTTCAGAAAACGGAAAACAATTCGCAGATAACCCATTCAGGTCATGGTGCCGAGAGCTAAAAATCACCCAGATCTTCATTTCAGTATCTCATCCACAAGCAAACGGCCAAGTGGAAAGAACTAACAGGTCAATTGTCTCTGGGATCAAGGCAAGAATAGGCAAGGAAGGAAAATGATGGTTGAATGAACTCCCAAGCGTCATCCGGGCAATCAGAACTACCGAGAGGACCAGTCATGGACACACCCCATACAGTCTCACTTTTGGCTCAGAGGCTGTCATCCCAGCAGAGATTGGTATACCTACCTTCCGAATTGAAAACGTCTCGGAGCCGACCAATGACTCAGAGCTGTTGGACAACCTGGCACTTACACAAGAACGCCAAGACATGGCAGCTATCAACGAGGCTAAGTACAAGAAGCAGATGGAAGGATATTATAATCAAAGGGTCCGAACTGTAACCTTTTGGCCCGGAGATTATGTATTCAGGAACAATGAGGCTAGCCGACAAGAGGATCAAGGCAAGTTGGGACCAACCTGGGAAGGCCCTTATCAAATCATGGAGGCACACGCGAAAGGGTCATACAAGCTAGCTACAATGGATGGCAAACCTGTTCCTAGACACTGTCGGGCCTGACCCAATTTCCTCTCCATCCGAGCATTCCGGCTAATCATGTTTACCCCGGCTGAGTAAGCCCGGGTAAGCTTGAAATAGGCCTTTTCCCGGGTCTGCTTATGGGAGACGGCGTTTTGATCAAGCACTTCCCCAGGAGGAAGAGACAGACGCGCAAAATGCCGACACAAATTAAGGGTGTCAAGCTTGGAATTATTCTTCAAACCCCAGACCGGGGTAAAGGGAAGTTTGGCTGATCCGACCGGAAGCTCTCGGCAGGGGGAGGCTGTAGGTCCAGAAAAACTATCAAGTAACGATATTGATATCACAAACGAGTGCGGAATCCTCGTAGGTGATTGATTCAAGATAGAGAAGAGAAGAAACACGAAGAATACGATGATTAAACGTTAAAAACTTGATCTTTGCACACAAGAAAACTTGTCGGGTACAAAACCACCAATCGTAAACTCTCTTCTCTCTCGTATACGATCGTAATCACTAAGTGGCACTCTTAGAAATCGTAAACTAGCATCCCCTAATGAGGAGGTCAAGTGGGGTTTATATAGGCACCCCAATGGGTTTACTATTGGGCCCCTTGTGGATCATAAACCCAATAGTAAACCCAAACCCAATCATAAACTAGCCTAAATACAATAACCAAACTAGCCTATGATTCTAATGAAACCCTCTAAGCCCAGCCCAACTTATTTAATATTACAAGCCTCATAATCTAGCCTCTACAATCTTCCCCTAGGCTTGTGATATTAAAAGTCTTCGATCTTTGAACTTCTTCTTCTTGACTGGCTGGCATGGATGTTGATGAAGATTCTTTCCGCAGAAATCTTCAATGGGTTTCATGACGGGCACTTGGGACTTCCTCTTGATCAGCATCAGCTTGAACTTCTTGAAATGAACAAGCAATGAAATGGAGGACTCTCATTGACTTGCTTCTTGAAAGAACTGGTTCTTGCTGAATCTCCGGTAACTGTCTTGAATCTCCAAAACAATTAGAGGTTAAATTTTGAAAAACCGCTAACTGTGAAGAACTTGATTGTTGAACTTCAAACTTCATGAGCTCTGACTGCTCTCTGTATCATTTTCTTTTTCAAAGATTTGACTTGAAATCTTCAGCTTCCCCTAAACTTGTGAGCATTTTCTTTGAAAAACTTTTGAAGCTTTTGAAAACTTGTAAAGACACCAACAACTTCCCCTGAACAGTTGCTTATTCAGATGGAAGTCTTGTCCGGCTGGTTCTTTAACTTGAGCAGTAGCAACATCTTTCTATCATCAACCTGTCTGACACACATTTGAAAAAATATACTCCACCAGACATTTGATGACTGGTCTTTGGGTTAGGAGGTAATTATCATCTGTTCAGTTGATTCAAATTAACATAATTTTAACCAAAAACTCTAATATAGATTACGGGTTTTCTATAAAACTTCCCCTGAACCCAAAGACCTCTAAAGACTTCCCCTTAGCTGATAACTTCCCCTCAGCTAAGGACTTCCCCTGAGATAATACATATTATCTTCGAGTTTCCTTCAGATACTATGTATTATGGAAGTCTTTTCATTAGATAATAAGTATCATCCTCGAGTTCCCTTCGGATAATACTTATTATCCCCTCTCCTTCCCCTAAAAATTTGTCAAGATCTGACGGAGGAAGTCTTTTCCATTAGATAATAAGTATCATCCTCGAGTTCCCTTCGGATAATATTTATTATCCCATACTCCTTCCCCTAAAAATTTGGCAAGATCTGTCGGGGGCATATTGTCATGCATTAAAACCCATGAAAAACACATTTTGACTTCTCAAATCAACCTGGCCAAGACGAAAACACACCAAAAAGAACTTAACGACTCACACACGGATGATAAAAATAAACAACTACTTACCAATATCAAACATGAGAAAGTTTACAAGGGATCAAATCGTATGAATCTGACTGAGGAACCCTTTTCAGCTTCAGTTACTCAACTAGTCCAGGTGATTGCCGGTATGTTTGTCCGCTTTAAACTCAAATCCGTTTAATCCCAACCGAATGCGTCATGCTTAATATAGTACATTATTATCGTCATGTTTAATTGTCCCCACACCCAAGCGTACACAGCAAAACCTACCCAACCTCAGAGTTTATTGAGGATTCACAAACCCCCAACTTGAGGAACCATGCACCACGACCATGACTACCACTTATTTTCATTAACCATTAGTTGGTGATCAGGTCGGCCGCTAAGCACGCAAAGAAGACCAACTGAGTGATTATTTTTCATTTTCTTTTCTTTTTCATTTTTTTTTCATTTCTTTTTCATTTCTTTTTCTTTTCTTTTTCTTTTCTTTTTCTTATGTGGTGTAGTCATGACAGAAGAGACATGGCGTGTGAGAGAGTGAATACTAGGTAATTACCACTCTCAACCCATTTTTGCCGGGACTCAGTCTTTTAAGCCATGCAACCTGGGATGGGAAACTAAACATATATATCTTTTAAGTTCACTGCACTTTCATTGGAGGTCATAAGTTTAGGTCGAGCCTACCGAGCATATCACCGTGGAGCTTGCCTTTCACTTCCGCCTTACGCGTGTCACCCATCTCCAACCCGGACATTCATTTTACTTCCCCTAAACTTCTCAAAAATAAGACACATAACAATTAAAAATTGAAAAGCACACTATTTTTTAGGGGTCAACTTTTTCTTCATCTTTACATTTCTTCCCCTAAACTTCTCAAAAACAAGACACAAACAATTAAAAAATAGAAAAGCACACTATTTTTGAGGGGTCAACATTTTCATATTTTCCATTTCTTCCCCTTGCTTTTTGATTTTTAATGTCACAATCTTGTGAACATCATTTTTCAGTTTTTTTTTTTAAATAAAAGATAAAACACACAAACACACTTAAAAGAACAAAACACAAAATTTGGAAGATATCTGGCCAAGCTAACTTTCAAAGTATTGATTTGAAAATTTTAGAAAATTGGGTTTCATGACATGCACACTTCATTGCATTTGAAGTCAAACACATAATCAATCAACAGCTTAATTGAAACTTTAATGAAATAGGTTTGACTCAAAAGACCCTTTGCTGCCTCATCATTCAAACAACCAAGTTAAGAACAGTACCTTTCATGCTGATTTTGACCTTTTACCTCTCAATGAGACATACCTTCCATTTATAGATTACTTGACATGACATGAAGATACGTCTCCTAAACTGTGCCTGGAACAATCACTTATCAACAAACAAATTAGTAATTAAAAACGTTAGTGATAATCCTCCATGATCGTTCCTGCACAGAGTGAGAGATTAGTTAGCCATTGGTACCCAGGCCATTGTTTTTCTGGGTACACCTGAGGAATCAATAAAGGATACTTCTTGTAAGAACATCCCCTTTGAAAAATCAGGAAGTTGGGATGGAGCTGCCTTGATTTTTGGTTTCCAAATTCCAGGTGATTTAACATTTGTTTTAGTCACTTTTGGAGTTGTGACTTTAGGTATTTCAACCTTCTTCGTTTTAGATTCACTTTTCAAAACAGTTTTCGTTTTAGTCACCTTTGGAGTTTTGACTTTAGGTGTTTCAACCTTCTTCATTTTAGAATCATTTTTCAAAACAGTTTTAGTTACCTTGGGAGGGGTAACCTTGGGTTTTTCAGACTTTGGTTGTTTTGAAAACGGTTTCTTCACCTGTTTTTGGAAATTTTGGTAACTTGGAAAGCTGTTGTTTTGATTTAAATATTTTCTTTCAGCTTTGGCAGCGCCCCAATGTTGATCAGAGGGTTTAACCTTAGGTGTAACAGTCGTCCTTGCCTTAGGTGTTTGCACCATCATCGGCTTAGACTTCACAGACTCCTGAGATGAAACCCTTTGACTTTTCAGAAAATAGGGTTCATAGGGGCGATAAAGGCAGTTCCTAGCAATATGACCAGCGATGCCACACTTAAAACAAGTCTGCTTCTTTAGATAGAAGTCAGACGTGTACTCATTTGTCTTCGGTGGCTCATATGGAGCTGGTTTGCCTTGTGTATGCTTCATTGGTTTGACTGCAGCTTCAGATTTGACTTTCTGCTGGTTTGTCGAAGCCTGCGTCGAACCTGTCTTTACTGTCTTTGTGCTTCTTTGATTCTTTGACGTTGAAGCACCATTCTTGCAATTACAACAACAACTGCATGATCCAACTGAAGAAATGGGAGACACAGCTACTCCCTTGAGTTTTTCATTCTTCACTCCAGCTGTTGGTTTCATACTTGGATGCTTGATGGTGATCTTTGGCCTCTCAACTTTAGGTTCACTTATCACTTCATCGGTTATTCCCTTGAACTTGGAGGAGAAGGATGGTAGTTCATATCCTACATCTGGTTCTTGGTCAAACATTGATCCAGATGTCATAAAGATCTTCCCCTCAGGCCGTGTCGTCAAGATCACCTTTTCCCTTTTGACTTCGTCAATTACTTTGAAGCATGGGGTTTCAATTTTAGGGTATGGTTTCAACTCTATCCCAGCTTCATCAGACTTAGAGTTGTGACACCTGTCATATTTCTGGCACTCAGCATCATTGTCTGATATATCCTTTATTCTCCCTTTACCATAAGTCATTTTTGTCTCATTGTCAATTTCTTCTTGAGTCATTGGTGTAGTTCCAACCAAGACACTATCAATAGGAGGAGCAGCTTCTTTATAATCAGATTTGGTTCGTTCAACTTGATCCTCACTAAGAAGTATTCCTACAATGTCTCTGGGAACTGGTGGAGGAATCATGTTGTTTGCAGATAGAGACTTATCAGACTTTTCTGACCCACACCCAGTTTTATCTTTCCCAACTTGACTAGTCACAGCAGCATGTGACAATTCCTTTCTAGCATCGAGCATTCGCTTATTTCTTTCCTGATTGCAATCATACTTGACCTGCAGCTCATCAAATTTTTGTTGCAGTTCAGTTAATTTCTGTGTAAGCTCAGATATCTCAATCCTAGCCCTATCATATAAGATAGTCTTCTCCGTTGCTAGCTTCTGATATTTCTCAATGTCTCGTTTCTGAGCTTTTACCTTCTCCTCATTCTTTTGCCATCTACCCTTGAATGAACTCCTCTCGCATTTTGTCTCAAATAATTCTATCTGATAATTTTTACAAATTTGCCTAAGTCCAGGAATTATACGAGCACAAGTAGGATTGGGGCATATCTCAGTATTGTCAACTTCAGCTGCGAAATCATCCTTGTTCTCAACCAAATTATTTTCTTCAACCACTGAACTCATTTTCTTAATTAGATATGCAGCTTCTGAAAATTTAGAAAAATCGGCAAAAACGGCAAAAACGGCAAAATCGGCAAAAGTACTATTCAAAGAATAGTGTCAAAAACTTAAAACTGAAAAACAGAGGCCTTCGGAGTGGAATTTGTGGGTCCAAACGAGCTCCCCTAGACGTTAGTGTGGGGTAATTCTGGGGCTCGGTGTCACGAACGTCGTGTTCAAATTTGAGCCTCTAACTCCAAACGAGTCAAAAGTTACGTCCGTTTCCGTGAAAGTGTGAAAAACTGACTTTTTGCCGCAAATCCTGTTTCCGATCGTAAACCCTGTTTACGATCGTAATCACCGTGGATTGTAAACTCCTGATCGTAAACTCCAGATTCCGATAAGTTTCAATCGTAAACTCGTTTCCGATAGGTAAAGTCGTAATCGCTGATTCCGGCAAGAAAATGTCGTAAACACGAGATTCCGACAAAATACAATCGTAAACTCAACAACTCGGATCGTAAACAGATAAAAATCCAAACTTTAAGTCGTAAACAAGTTTCCGATGTAGATCTTCAAGCAAACCAATCGTAAACACCCAGATATACCCAGAAAACAATCGGAAACACGAAGAACAGCAGCAACAGAACTCGTAAACACCAAATCAGCCTTCAAATCTTCAAAAACTCAAACTTTTTCCAGAAAATGCTTGAATCCAATACCGTGAGAACCTCGAATCAGTGATTCTTGGCTCTGATACCAATTGTAGGTCCAGAAAAACTATCAAGTAACGATATTGATATCACAAACGAGTGCGGAATCCTCGTAGGTGATTGATTCAAGATAGAGAAGAGAAGAAACACGAAGAATACGATGATTAAACGTTAAAAACTTGATCTTTGCACACAAGAAAACTTGTCGGGTACAAAACCACCAATCGTAAACTCTCTTCTCTCTCGTATACGATCGTAATCACTAAGTGGCACTCTTAGAAATCGTAAACTAGCATCCCCTAATGAGGAGGTCAAGTGGGGTTTATATAGGCACCCCAATGGGTTTACTATTGGGCCCCTTGTGGATCATAAACCCAATAGTAAACCCAAACCCAATCATAAACTAGCCTAAATACAATAACCAAACTAGCCTATGATTCTAATGAAACCCTCTAAGCCCAGCCCAACTTATTTAATATTACAAGCCTCATAATCTAGCCTCTACAGAGGCATCAGAGCTCCCCTCCAGAGACACATCTTTAGCAGATAGCTTCCCAGCTTTCCCTTTCTCAGCAAGGAGCTCAGCAATCCTAGACTCGGCCTCAGGGGTCGACATGGTACCCCGAGCAGCAGACCCATCCTGCAAAGAAGTTAAAACTTCGTCAAATTCTCCAGTGAGGTACCAACAGACCATTGCAAGCGGAGGAACACTTACAGGGTGAGAAACATCCGCAACCACTTTCTATTTTTTCTTCTTCACAGCACCATCATCACCCTCCTCATCCTCTCCACCTCCAACATCAACATCAGACTCCTCATCCTCAAGCCGACGGCCTTCTCCACCGTCGGCACCACCAGCAGTTTTCATCCCCTTCTTGCTCCCCTCAGGGGAGGAGCGCGGGCGTTTAAACATATGCTTCCTGCGAACAGACGACTCGCCCTTGGCTGACTTCTCAGCAAACATTTTCTTCTGGTCCTTGGTCGTCCCCTTTTCATCATCGACCAACTCATTGGTAGCACCCCCCAAGGCACTACCAATGGTCACAGTGGTCCCATGGGTAACGGTAAAATCCTCGTAGCGATGTTGAGTGGTCGCCATCACAGGATCGGTCTCATTATGACCAAGAGGCTTGTCGGTCTGGTCGACCTCATCAATGTCATCCAGATCAATAAAGTCTATAAGATCCATCTCTGCAAAAGCAAAGGAAAAGTTAGCAAATAATCACAAAAGATGAACACACAAGTTAAGAGGAGACGACAGGGCATTACCCTGACCCTCAAATCTAAAAGCAGGCTTTCGGTCGGTATAGAGCCAATTCCTACTCAAGCCAGTGAGGATCAACACCCTCTCAGGAAATGGCCTCAAAGGAACCTGAAGACCGACCAGCCTCTCAACGGTCACAGCATCGAAAGGCTCCTCAGCCACAGTCCCAATCTTGGCTTTGGCCGACGCAACCTTGAAAGGAGAAACCTAATCCAAAATAACGGAGGAGACCCAAAAGAATTTATCCTTGAAATATTTAAGGTTGGTCGGAAGAGCAGTCAAGTACCGAGGGCTAACAGTGTCGTCGTCATATTTAACACTACGCTGGTCGAAGGAATACCAATCTATCTGTCGACCCATTTTTAAAAATCGATGGAAGTCACCAACGGTCGGCTCCTTGCCGACCCCCCTACAACAGACCTCAAAATGTGTAACCCTAAGAATAGCTAAGGGATGTAGTTGAGAAATATGAACTTTATGGGCATCAAGGACATTAAGAAAAAACTTAGAGAGGGGTATCCTAAGCTGACCATGGGAGAAGGACTTGACATAAAGACCTATTTTACCCTCCGGCGCATCCTTAATAGAAGCCTTCAGCGATGGAAGCTCAGGGCCGAGTAGAGGGCTAATCCCATACAGCTTAACATGCTCATCAAGATCCTCCTGAGTGAGGACCGAATGGTAACTTTCCATCTTGGCCATGATAAAAGCAGACCAAGAATTAAAGAAGGAGGAGTTAAAAGAAGAAAACGTACCAAGAGAAAAAGAGAGTAGTCGAGCCGACGGCATAAGAAAACAATTACAGAGGGTTCAGAGCGATTTTACAGATGTGAGTTCCAAATGAAGAAAAGGGAAGTATTTATAGGCACAGCCCAGGCGACGATTCAGTTACCTGCGAAGCACCAGATAACTACCTCTTGGGCCTATAATAGCCCAGCACGCAGAGAGGACAGCTGTAACGCGTCCACACCATAACAGGCCGAAGGCCCAATATCCAAATACAAGCACTCGGCCCAGAGATCGCTGGGACAGATCCGATACATAAAAGAAAGAATAAAAAGAGTCTGACGGAAGTGTCCAGACCACTACACATCGGACTGGGGGGCTGATGACGTGTGTCCGAGTAAGGCCACACCACAAACACATTATGGTGCAAAAACCTTATCTCAGCACACCAGTCACTAAATACAGGTCGACCTAGTCAATGGCCGACCACTACCTAACAGGCCACCAGGCCGACCGCCAACAGGACTAAAGGTCAGCCGACAACAGTAGGTCTGGCCGAAAGCCACTTAGCTACCGGGCTGACCGACAGCAAGGTACATGACCAGTCGACCGCCGAAAAGACCAAAGGTCAGCCGACAGCAGTAGGTCTGGCCGACAGCCACCTAGCTATCAGGCTGACCGACAACAAGATACATGACCAGTCGACCCCAACAGGGCCGACTGCCAGTCATTATACTATTAGGCCGAGTGGTGATAATCTAAGAATTAGCCGACCGCTAATCGCTCATCACCAGGCCAACCAATAGCCTTCGACTTCATCCTATATCCCAACTAGCTGTCTGATCCTAGTTAGGTCGAAAGATGTAGGTACAGACCAACGCTCAAAGCATTTGGCTGGCACTCGTAGGCCGACACCTTCCCCAAGAACATTGCCCGAAATGGCTACTGGGTAAGTTGTTCATAGGTCGGATGCCAGACCTGCAGCTCCCTACTTTGGGACACTACGCATTAATGGCAGTACAAGACAAAGGTTGTGGACTATAAATACTCCACAACCACCAGGTAAGTTCTCATTCAATGCGCACCCTCTCGTCTGATTACACTTAATCTCTCAAAACGCATACTGATTCTCACGCCCGAGCTTGGTCGCAGGACACCTTGTCCTGCCCCCCAAGAACAACGGTGTTTTCTATTTTGCAGGTCTTAGTTGAATCAAGAGGAAGCCGAGCCGACTGCTAGCCGGGAGACGTCCGACTGCTAGCTAGGAGACTTGGGTCCGACCACTAGTAGTCCGACTGCCTAGGTGACTCGTCCTAGGCTAAGCCCTATCTAGTCATCTTTGGTAGCCCGATTCTACATTCATGATACTTTTAAAAAAACGCTATTCTTAAATATATATATATATATATATATATATATATATATATATATATATATAGGAGAAGGATAAAATGAAAACTAAGTTGAGTTGAAAAAACTATGTAAACTAATCCTTAGCCCTTAGATCAAGTCATCATATGGTCCATATTTTTCATACCTTTTTCATTTATTTCATTTAACCATTACTAATTATTTTTAATCCTAAAGGGTATTTTGGGGTCTAATTTTTTCAAGCAGACCTACACCTGCATGGAACTGATCATGCAGTCCCATCATCTTCCTCATCCAAGACTACACTTTTTCCTATACTATTTCAATTTTTTCAAATTTTTCAACACTTCTCTTTTCCCCTAAATCCCACCATTCATCAAACCTTTTCATATCCCCCTCCGTTCTTCCAAAACCTTTTCATACTCCCCTGTTCTTCCCAAAAATCTTCATAAAATTTCAAACCCATCTTCATCTTCCCTGTGCTTACCTCTCTCATGGCGGCGGTTTTCAATTCTTCCCACAGCCTCCTCCGATGGATCCACCCCCGCTCGACACATTTCCGACTACATCTCATCTCGAATCCAGTCCATCCGTCAAAGATGATAATGATGTTTCACTCGGCGCTAAGAAGATTGTTCATCCTAGGTATATCTTTATCCCTTATTTCACATTTTTGTGCCCTAGTTTTTTTACGCTATGTCCTTTTTCACAGGTTAAAGTTGCCAAATGATCCATCAGTCATCATACCTCCTGATTTTGTGGTTCCGGTGTTCCCCATTTACACTCCGCCATTTTCTCATCCAAACGCTGATCTTATAAGCCCTAGATTTTAATTTAGATAAAATTATCATTTTTTTTGTTGTTGTTTTTGATCTATATCTACTTTAGATTCTCATGTTACAGCTGTTATTAATAAGCATAATCAGAAACAAAATGAAAATGCCCCCTTCATCCCCAAGGATATTACAAAGAACCCAGATTCTAGTCATGTTGATGAACATTTTGCAAATATTCATCCCCAAAAGAGTACCTGGGAATCTGGTCTGGTTGACCCATCAAAGTGGAGACATGGACCTGTTAGAAAGAGTGGTAAGAGAAAGAACTTAGGTTCCTTTAGCAACACAGCAGATACCCCTTTAGTTGTAGATTGCAATGTACCGGTCGCTGAAGACCCAAAATATTTTGCACCATAAAAAAAAGGTATGTTTACATCGTTTTAATTTTTATTCATTAAACTTATGTTACTCATTATAATTTAATATTAGTACGTTATACAAATTAGGAAAAGTGGCTCCAAAAGTCCATGATCGTTTCAAAGAAGCCAAAAAAAAGGGTATATGGTCATACTTTTACACTTCATTCCTTGCTTCTTGACATAATAGTTACACATTATATTATAAACCCCATTTTTTTTTGACATAATAGGTAAAATGATTTTAACCGATGATTTTGTTTCTGATCCATCACTTGACCTTACATTGAAGAAGTTTAAAGACAACATTACAAGTACATTTCTATCTTATATTTTTAAACTTTGTATATATGTTTATGAGTTACATATGTAACAATCTCATCAATTTTAATATTAGCTTACAAATCTGGAGAAGCTGTGTCATCTATTAATCCAACCAGGAAATCCAATCGAAAAAGAAAGTCAAGAGAGGCAACTACTGACCAAAATCCAAGTACTTTTTTGCCTTATAATTTAATTTTTTATATATATGTTTTATGATTTACATATGTAACCATCTCATCAATTTAATGTTAGCTTCCAAATCTGGAGAAGCTGTGTCATCTATCAATCCATCCAGGAAATCCAATCGAAAAAGAAAGTCAAGAGAGGCAATTACTGACAACATTCTAAGTACTTTTTTTGCATTATATTATAACTCTTTATATATATGTTTTTTTATCATTTACATATGTAACCATCTCATCAATTTAATCTTAGCTTCAAAAGCTGGAGAAGCTGTTTCATCTGTTAATCCAACCAGGAAATCCAATGGGAAAAGAAAGTCAGGACAGCCAATTACTCAAGAACCTGTGACATCTATAAAGTGGCTTAGTCTTACCACCCGTTCATCACCTAACCAATTTTACATTTGTATTCAATCACTGAGATATAATCAAAAGGAAGCCGTGCGCAAGATAGGTTTTGGTCAGCTTCTTACATTCTTGGTTGTTGGCGCCCCGTGCAAGCTTGGCCATTATGTTGTTGATAACTTCCACCCAGAACAGATGATTATTAAAGTTGGTAATCATTCAGTCAAAGTTGACTCCAAAGCCATTAGACAAGTACTTGGTCTTCCTTCTGGTCGTAAGAAACTGATCCCTGATAATGCTCCAGAATCAAGAGATCAACAAGTTGCAATGTGGCGTAGTCGTTATCAAGGGCGTTTTGTTGCTCCTACTCAAATGGTTAAAAACATTCGATGTGCTCCTGATGAAGATAGTTTTAACTTTCGAATGGATTTTGTTATGTGTTTTCTGACTGTCTTGGTTAATTTCTGTGTAAGCTCAGATATCTCAATCCTAGCCCTATCATTTAAGATAGTCTTCTCCGTTGCTAGCTTCTGATATTTCTCAATGTCTCGTTTCTGAGCTTTTACCTTCTCCTCATTCTTTTGCCATCTACCCTTGAATGAACTCCTCTCGCATTTTGTCTCAAATAATTCTATCTGATAATTTTTACAAATTTGCCTAAGTCCAGGAATTATACGAGCACAAGTAGGATTGGGGAATATCTTAGTATTGTCAACTTCAGCTGCGAAATCATCCTTGTTCTCAACCAAATTATTTTCTTCAACCACTGATTGCAATCATACTTGTCAAAGTAGCTCTTCATCTTGAGCACATGACTACTGACCAATTTACCAGTTTCAAGCTTCAAGTCGTGGAGTTCCACAACTAGGTCGAACAATTCAACACGAGCTTGTTTTTCATACATCTTCTTTAGATCTTTGATCATATCACAAGGTGTATGAAATTCGTATTGCTTCTGAGGATCAGGAGTCATACTCGAGATCATCATGCAAGCAACCTCATCGTATCTGCTATACTCTGCATTGTAGAACGCTTTCTCTTGTTCAGAAGCATTAGCAGCTGGCTCGGTCGGCCAATGATTTTCAAGGACATCGGTCCTACGTTCAACTCTAAGGACGATCCTTAGTTGACGATACCAGTCATTGAAGTTAGATCCATTCAGATTTTCTCTTTCAAACATTTGACGAAAAGCATGACCAACATTGTTTTGAGGAGGGTTTGTTGCCATCTACAAAACAGATTAAGTTCAAAAATCAGTATTTTCGATAATCTTTTCCTTAATAAATTTAATTACCCAATGTTTAAACACTTTTAAACAATTAAGCTTATTAAGGCTAGGATCCAATTGACATGCCATCATTTCATCAGTTGATCTGCTAGAAATGATGCACTCAAAAGGTAAGTGACGATCAATAATTGTACTCCAAGTACAATTCCTAGATTTTATGGGACCTACAAATAACACTTGTGAATCTTGCACCAAGTAATTTGTAGTCATGTTTCATCCCATCTTTTGCCACTGGCCAAGGGTCTCACCGCCTAGCTCGCTTTAATTCGTCCAACTAAGAACGCACAAATTGTCCACCATTGTGTACCAATGAGTGGGAATTTGCCATGTAAATGTCATTTTACCAGTGTGTACCAATGAGTAAGATGACATCCACAAGTGTCCTTTTCAAGGTGGATGGCAAAGACTTAAGTTTGGTTTGGGTCAAAGCTATTTTGATGTGTGATCAAAATGTTATGTGTGAAGATTCATGCACATCTTCACCACATAATGTGTTTATAAAATTCTTAGTTTGTCTTCCAAATCAAAAGAGCTCGGTAGCTCCATTTGCAACACACAAAGAAGTGTAGGGGTGAGGTTTGCACTTTTGCAATTAAAAACCTACCCACTTTAGGGAAGCATGGCGACCCGACTTATACCTCTCTTAGAGTGTGTTCAAATGGGTGAGCCGGTGTTTCTTTTGAGTTTTAGGACACAAATTTTATTTTATAAACAAAATCATATTTCAATAGATATTTAAGCAAATTTCGATTTTCATAAAACAAATTTGCAATAAAACCTTTTATTATGTCACAATTATCACAAATAATCACATAATCTTAGGGTTTCTAATTATCTAACATAATTTTAATCCTCTTTGATATAAGTAATAACCATAAACGATTTGCATGAAACTTCATGGTTTTTACTTCTTTTTAACATTTAAAATTAAAGGTACA